>CAUYWW010000099.1:142500-1342500 GCA_963576845.1 Megachile leachella | reverse complement strand
TACCCATATTATGCAGTTATTATCGATAGAACTGTAATAAATATACTTATTACTTTTATTATTATCAATATAACATGCACTATTAGCCATATTTTACTATTATTATCGCTAGAACTATAATAATTATACTTATTACTCCCAATATTATCAATATAACATGCATTATTACCCATATTATGCAGTTATTATCGATAGAACTATAATAAATATACTTATTACTTTTATTATTATCAATATAACATGCATTATTACCTATATTATGCAGTTATTATCGCTAGAACTATAATAAATATACTTATTACTCCCGATATTATCAATATAACATGCATTATTACCCATATAATGCAGTTATTATCGCTAGAACTGTAATAATTATACTTATTACTCCCGATATTATCAATATAACATCCATTATTACCCATATAATGCAGTTATTATCGTTAGAACTGTAATAATTATGCTTATTTCTTTTATTATTATCAATATAACATGCATTATTACCCATATTATGCAGTTATTATTGCTAGAACTGTAATAATTATACTTATTACCTATATTATTATCAATATAACATGCATTATGGCCCATATTATGCAGTTATTATCGATAGAACTGTAATAAATATACTTATTACTTTTATTATTATCAATATAACATGCATTATTACCCATATTACGCAGTTATTATCGATAGAACTATAATAAATATACTTATTACTCCCGATATTATCAATATAACATGCATTATTACCCATATTATGCAGTTATTATCGATAGAACTATAATAAATATACTTATTACTTTTATTATTATCAATATAACATGCATTATTACCTATATTATGCAGTTATTATCGCTAGAACTATAATAAATATACTTATTACTCCCGATATTATCAATATGACATCCATTATTACCCATATAATGCAGTTATTATCGCTAGAGCTGTAATAATTATACTTATTACTTATATTGTTAGCAATATAACGTGCATTATTAGCCATATTATGCAGTTATTATCGCTGGAACTGTAATAATTATACTTATTACTTATATTATTATCAATTGAACATGCATTATTACCCATATAATGCAGTTATTATCGCTAGAACTGTAATAATTATACTTATTACTTATGTTATTAGCAATATAACGTGCATTATTACCCATATTATGCAGCTATTATCGCTAGAACTGTAATAATTATACTTATTACTTATATTATTATCAATATAACATGCATTATTACCCATATTATGCAGTTATTATAGCTAGAACTATAATAAATATACGTATTACTCCCGATATTATCAATATAACATCCATTATTACCCATATAATGCTGTTATTATCGCTAGAACCATAATAAATATACGTATTACTTTTATTATCATCAATATAACATGCATTATGACCCATATTATGCAGTTATCGATAGAACTGTAATAAATATACTTATTACTTTTATTATTATCAATATAACATGCACTATTAGCCATATTTTACTATTATTATCGCTAGAACTATAATAACTATACTTATTACTCCCAATTTTATCAATATAACATGCATTATTACCCATATAATGCAGTTATTATCGCTAGAACTGTAATAATTATACTTATTACTTATATTATTAGCAATATAACGTGCATTATTACCCATATTATGCTGTTATTATCGCTAGAACTGTAATAATTATACTTATTACTTTTATTATTATCAATATAACATGCACTATTAGCCATATTTTATTATTATTATCGCTAGAACTATAATAATTATACTTATTACTCCCGATATTATCAGTATAACATGCATTATTACCCATATTATGCAGTTATTATCGATAGAACTCTAATAAATATACTTATTACTTTTATTATTATCAATATAACATGCATTATTACCTATATTGTGCAGTTATTATCGCTAGAACTATAATAATTATACTTATTACTCCCGATATTATCAATATAACGTGCATTATTACCCATATAATGCAGTTATTATCGACAGAAGTATAATATATATACTTATTACTTTTATTATTATCAGTATAACATGCACTATTAGCCATATTTTACTTTTATTATCGCTAGAACTGTAATAATTATACTTATTACTTATATTATTAGCAATATTACGTGCATTATTACCCATATTATGCAGTTATTATCGCTAGAACTGTAATAATTATACTTATTACTTATATTATTATCAATATAACATGCATTATTACCCATATAATGCAGTTATTATCGACAGAAGTATAATAAATATACTTATTACTTTTATTATTATCAGTATAACATGCACTATTAGCCATATTTTACTATTATTATCGCTAGAACTATAATAATTATACTTATTACTCCCGATATTATCAATATAACATGCATTATTACCAATATAATGCAGTTATTATCGCTAGAACTGTAATAATTATACTTATTACTTATATTATTATCAATATAACATGCATTATTACCCATATTATGCAGTTATTATCGATAGAACTATAATAAATATACGTATTACTCCCGATATTATCAATATAACATCCATTATTACCCGTATAATGCTGTTATTATCGCTAGAACCATAATAAATATACGTATTACTTTTATTATCATCAATATAACATGCATTATGACCCATATTATGCAGTTATTATCGATAGAACTGTAATAAATATACTTATAACTTTTATTATTATCAATATAACATGCACTATTAGCCATATTTTACTATTATTATCGCTAGAACTATAATAACTATACTTATTACTCCCAATTTTACCAATATAACATGCATTATTACCCATATAATGCAGTTATTATCGCTAGAACTGTAATAATTATTCTTATTACTTATATTATTAGCAATATAACGTGCATTATTACCCATATTATGCTGTTATTATCGCTAGAACTGTAATAATTATACTTATTACTTTTATTATTATCAATATAACATGCACTATTAGCCATATTTTATTATTATTATCGCTAGAACTATAATAATTATACTTATTACTCCCGATATTATCAATATAACATGCATTATTACCCATATTATGCAGTTATTATCGATAGAACTATAATAAATATACTTCTTACTCCCGATATTATCAATATAACATCCATTATTACCCGTATAATGCAGTTATTATCGCTAGAACCATAATAAATATACGTATTACTTTTATTATCATCAATATAACATGCATTATGACCCATATTATGCAGTTATTATCCATAGAACTGTAATAAATATACTTATTACTTTTATTATTATCAATATAACATGCACTATTAGCCATATTTTACTATTATTATCGCTAGAACTATAATAATTATACTTATTACTCCCAATATTATCAATATAACATGCATTATTACCCATATTATGCAGTTATTATCGATAGAACTATAATAAATATACTTATTACTTTTATTATTATCAATATAACATGCATTATTACCTATATTATGCAGTTATTATCGCTAGAACTATAATAAATATACTTATTACTCCCGATATTATCAATATAACATGCATTATTACCCATATAATGCAGTTATTATCGCTAGAACTGTAATAATTATACTTATTACTCCCGATATTATCAATATAACATCCATTATTACCCATATAATGCAGTTATTATCGTTAGAACTGTAATAATTATGCTTATTTCTTTTATTATTATCAATATAACATGCATTATTACCCATATTATGCAGTTATTATTGCTAGAACTGTAATAATTATACTTATTACCTATATTATTATCAATATAACATGCATTATGGCCCATATTATGCAGTTATTATCGATAGAACTGTAATAAATATACTTATTACTTTTATTATTATCAATATAACATGCATTATTACCCATATTACGCAGTTATTATCGATAGAACTATAATAAATATACTTATTACTCCCGATATTATCAATATAACATCCATTATTACCCATATAATGCAGTTATTATCGCTAGAACTATAATAAATATTCGTATTACTGTTATTTTCATCAATATAACATGCATTATTACCCATATTATGCAGTTATTATCGATAGAACTGTAATAAATATACTTATTACTTTTATTATTATCAATATAACATGCACTATTAGCCATATTTTACTATTATTATCGCTAGAACTATAATAATTATACTTATTACTCCCAATATTATCAATATAACATGCATTATTACCCATATTATGCAGTTATTATCGATAGAACTATAATAAATATACTTATTACTTTTATTATTATCAATATAACATGCATTATTACCTATATTATGCAGTTATTATCGCTAGAACTATAATAAATATACTTATTACGCCCGATATTATCAATATAACATGCATTATTACCCATATAATGCAGTTATTATCGCTAGAACTGTAATAATTATACTTATTACTCCCGATATTATCAATATAACATCCATTATTACCCATATAATGCAGTTATTATCGTTAGAACTGTAATAATTATGCTTATTTCTTTTATTATTATCAATATAACATGCATTATTACCCATATTATGCAGTTATTATAGCTAGAACTGTCATAATTATACTTATTACTTATATTATTATCAATATAACATGCATTATTACCCATATAATGCAGTTACTATCGCTAGAACTATATTAATTATACTTAGTACTTATATTATTATCAATATAACATCCATTATTACCCATATAATGCAGTTATTATCGCTAGAATTATAATAAATATACTTGTTACTCCCGATATTATCAATATAACATCTATTATTACCCATATAATGCAGTTATTATCGCTAGAACTGTAATAATTATACTTATTACTTTTATTATCATCAATATAACATGCATTATTACCCATATTATGCAGTTATTATCGAAAGAACTGTAATAATTATACTTATTACTTATATTATTATCAATATAACATGCATTATTAGCTATATTTTACTATTATTATCGCTAGAACTATAATAATTACACTTATTCCTCCCGATATTATCAATATAACGTGCATTATTACCCATATTATGCAGTTATTATCGCTAGAACTATAATAAATATACTTAGTACTTTTATTATCATCAATATAACATGCATTATTACCCATATTATGCAGTTATTATCGATAGAACTATAATAAATATACTTGCTACTCTTATTATTATCAATATAACATGCACTATTAGCCATATTTTACTATTATTATCGCTAGAACTATAATATTTATACTTATTACTCCCGATATTATCAATATAACATGCATTATTACCCATATAATGCAGTTATTATCGCCAGAACTGTAATAATTATACTTATTACTTATATTATTAGCAATATAACGTGCATTTTTACCCATATTATGCAGTTATTATCGCTAGAACTGTAATAATTATACTTATTAATTATATATTTTTATCCATATAACATGCATTAAAACCCATGTAATGCAGTTATTCTCGACAGAAGTATAATAAATATACTTATTACTTTTATTATTATCAATATAACATGCACTATTAGCCAAATTTTACTATTATAATCGCTAGAACTATAATATTTATACTTATTACTCCCGATATTATCAATATAACATCCATTATTACCCATATAATGCAGTTATTATCGCTAGAACTGTAATAATTATACTTATTACTTATATTATTATCAATTTAACATGCATTATTACCCATATTATGCAGTTATTATCGCTAGAACTGTCATAATTATACTTATTACTTATATTATTATCAATATAACATGCATTATTACCCATATAATGCAGTTACTATCGCTAGAACTATATTAATTATACTTAGTACTTATATTATTATCAATATAACATGCATTATTGCGCATATTATGCAGTTATTATCGCCAGAACTATAATAAATATACTTAGTACTTTTATTATCATCAATATAACATGCATTATTACCCATATTATGCAGTTATTATCGATAGAACTATAATAAATATACTTGTTACTCTTATTATTATCAATATAACATGCACAATTAGCCATATTTTACTGCTATTATCGCTAGAACTATAATATTTATACTTATTACTTATATTATTATCAATTTAACATGCATTATTACCCATATTATGCAGTTATTGCAGCTAGAACTATAATACATATACGTATTACTTTTATTATCATCAATATAACATGCATTATTACGCATATAATGCAGTTATTATCGATAGAACTATAATAAATATACTTATTACTTTTATTATTATCAATATAACATGCACTATTAGCCATATTTTACTATTATTATCGCTAGAACTATAATATTTATACTTATTACTCCCGATATTATCAATATGACATCCATTATTACCCATATAATGCAGTTATTATCGCTAGAGCTGTAATAATTATACTTATTACTTATATTGTTAGCAATATAACGTGCATTATTAGCCATATTATGCAGTTATTATCGCTGGAACTGTAATAATTATACTTATTACTTATATTACTATCAATATAACATGCATTATTACCCATATAGCGCAGTTATTATCGCTAGAACTGTAATAATTATACTTATTACTTATATTACTATCAATATAACATGCATTATTACCCATATAATGCAGTTATTATCGCCAGAACTGTAATAATTATACTTATTACTTATATTATTAGCAATATAACGTGCATTATTACCCATATTATGCAGTTATTATCGCCAGAACTGTAATAATTATACTTATTACTTATATTATTAGCAATATAACGTGCATTATTACCCATATTATGCAGTTATTATCGCTAGAACTGTAATAATTATACTTATTAATTATATATTTTTATCCATATAACATGCATTAAAACCCATGTAATGCAGTTATTCTCGACAGAAGTATAATAAATATACTTATTACTTTTATTATTATCAATATAACATGCATTATTAGCTATATTTTACTATTATTATCGTTAGAACTATAATAATTATACTTATTCCTCCCGATATTATCAATATAACATGCATTATTACCCATATAATGCAGTTATTATCGACAGAAGTACAATAAATATACTTATTACTTTTATTATTATCAATATAACATGCACTATTAGCCAAATTTTACTTTTATTATCGCTGGAACTATAATAATTGTACTTATTACTCCCGATATTATCAATATAACATCCATTATTACCCATATAATGCAGTTATTATCGCCAGAACTGTAATAATTATACTTATTACTTATATTACTATCAATATAACATGCATTATTACCCATATAATGCAGTTATTATCGCCAGAACTGTAATAATTATACTTATTACTTATATTATTAGCAATATAACGTGCATTATTACCCACATTATGCAGTTATTATCGCCAGAACTGTAATAATTATACTTATTACTTATATTATTAGCAATATAACGTGCATTATTACCCATATTATGCAGTTATTATCGCTAGAACTGTAATAATTATACTTATTAATTATATATTTTTATCCATATAACATGCATTAAAACCCATGTAATGCAGTTATTCTCGACAGAAGTATAATAAATATACTTATTACTTTTATTATTATCAATATAACATGCACTATTAGCCAAATTTTACTATTATTATCGCTAGAACTATAATATTTATACTTATTACTCCCGATATTATCAATATAACATCCATTATTACCCACATAATGCAGTTGTTATCGCTAGAACTGGAATAATTATACTTATTACTTATATTATTATCAATTTAACATGCATTATTACCCATATTATGCAGTTATTACAGCTAGAACTATAATAAATATACTTGTTACTCTTATTATTATCAATATAACATGCACAATTAGCCATATTTTACTATTATTATCGCTAGAACTATAATATTTATACTTATTACTCCCGATATTATCAATATAACATCCATTATTACCCATATAATGCAGTTATTATCGCTAGAATTATAATAAATATACTTATTACTCCCGATATTATCAATATAACATCTATTATTACCCATATAATGCAGTTATTATCGCTAGAACTGTAATAATTATACTTATTACTTTTATTATCATCAATATAACATGCATTATTACCCATATTATGCAGTTATTATCGATAGAACTGTAATAATTATACTTATTACTTATATTATTATCAATATAACATGCATTATTAGCTATATTTTACTATTATTATCGCTAGAACTATAATAATTACACTTATTCCTCCCGATATTATCAATATAACGTGCATTATTACCCATATTATGCAGTTATTATCGCTAGAACTATAATAAATATACTTAGTACTTTTATTATCATCAATATAACATGCATTATTACCCATATTATGCAGTTATTATCGATAGAACTATAATAAATATACTTGCTACTCTTATTATTATCAATATAACATGCACTATTAGCCATATTTTACTATTATTATCGCTAGAACTATAATATTTATACTTATTACTCCCGATATTATCAATATAACATGCATTATTACCCATATAATGCAGTTATTATCGCCAGAACTGTAATAATTATACTTATTACTTATATTATTAGCAATATAACGTGCATTTTTGCCCATATTATGCAGTTATTATCGCTAGAACTGTAATAATTATACTTATTAATTATATATTTTTATCCATATAACATGCATTAAAACCCATGTAATGCAGTTATTCTCGACAGAAGTATAATAAATATACTTATTACTTTTATTATTATCAATATAACATGCACTATTAGCCAAATTTTACTATTATTATCGCTAGAACTATAATATTTATACTTATTACTCCCGATATTATCAATATAACATCCATTATTACCCATATAATGCAGTTATTATCGCTAGAACTGTAATAATTATACTTATTACTTATATTATTATCAATTTAACATGCATTATTACCCATATTATGCAGTTATTATCGCTAGAACTGTCATAATTATACTTATTACTTATATTATTATCAATATAACATGCATTATTACCCATATAATGCAGTTACTATCGCTAGAACTATATTAATTATACTTAGTACTTATATTATTATCAATATAACATGCATTATTACCCATATTATGCAGTTATTATCGATAGAACTATAATAAATATACTTGTTACTCTTATTATTATCAATATAACATGCACAATTAGCCATATTTTACTGCTATTATCGCTAGAACTATAATATTTATACTTATTAATTATATTATTATCAATTTAACATGCATTATTACCCATATTATGCAGTTATTGCAGCTAGAACTATAATACATATACGTATTACTTTTATTATCATCAATATAACATGCATTATTACGCATATAATGCAGTTATTATCGATAGAACTATAATAAATATACTTATTACTTTTATTATTATCAATATAACAATGCACTATTAGCCATATTTTACTATTATTATCGCTAGAACTATAATATTTATACTTATTACTCCGATATTATCAATATGACATCCATTATTACCATATAATGCAGTTATTATCGCTAGAGCTGTAATAATTATACTTATTACTTATATTGTTAGCAATATAACGTGCATTATTAGCCATATTATGCAGTTATTATCGCTGAACTGTAATAATTATACTTATTAACTTATATTATTATCAATTGAACATGCATTATTACCCATATTATGCAGTTATTATAGCTAGAACTATAATAAATATAGTATTAACTTTATTATCATCAATATAACATGCATTATTACCCATCTTATGCAGTTATTATCGATAGAACTATAATAAATATACTTGTTACTCTTATTATTATCAATATAACATGCACAATTAGCCATATTTTACTATTATTATCGCTAGAACTATAATATTTATACTTATTACTCCGATATTATCAATATAACATCCATTATTACCATATAATGCAGTTATTATCGCTAGAACTATAATAAATATACTTATTACTCCCGATATTATCAATATAACATCTATTATATACCCATATAATGCAGTTATTATCGCTAGAAACTGTAATAATTATACTTATTACTTATATTATTATCAATTGAACATGCATTATATACCCATATTATGCAGTTATTATCGATAGAACTGTAATAATTATACTTATTACTTAATTATTATCAATATAACATGCATTATTAGCTATATTTTACTATTATTATCGCCAGAACTATAATAATTACACTTATTCCTCCCGATATATCAATATAACGTGCATTATTACCCATATTATGCAGTTATTATCGCTAGAAACTATAATAAATATACTTAGTACTTTTATTATCATCAATATAACATGCATTATTACCCATATTATGCAGTTATTATCGATAGAACTATAATAAATATACTTGCTACTCTTATTATTATCAATATAACATGCACTATTAGCCATATTTTACTATTATTATCGCTAGAACTATAATATTTTATACTTATTACTCCCGATATTATCAATATAACATGCATATTACCCATATAATGCAGTTATTATCGCCAGAACTGTAATAATTATACTTATTACTTATATTATTAGCAATATAACGTGCATTTTTGCCCATATTATGCAGTTATTATCGCTAGAACTGTAATAATTATACTTATTAATTATATATTTTTATCCATATAACATGCATTAAAACCCATGTAATGCAGTTATTCTCGACAGAAGTATAATAAATATACTTATTACTTTTATTATATATCAATATAACATGCACTATTAGCCAAATTTTACTATTATTATCGCTAGAACTATAATATTTATACTTATTACTCCCGATATTATCAATATAACATCCATTATTACCCACATAATGCAGTTGTTATCGCTAGAACTGGAATAATTATACTTATTACTTATATTATTATCAATTTAACATTGCATTATTACCCATATTATGCAGTTATTACAGCTAGAACTATAATAAATATACTTGTTACTCTTATTATTATCAATATAACATGCACAATTAGCCATATTTTACTATTATTATCGCTAGAACTATAATATTTATACTTATTACTCCGATATTATCAATATAACATCCATTATTACCCTTATAATGCAGTTATTATCGCTAGAATTATAATAAATATACTTATTACTCCCGATATTATCAATATAACATCTATTATTACCCATATAATGCAGTTATTATCGCTAGAACTGTAATAATTATACTTATTACTTTTATTATCATCAATATAACATGCATTATTACCCATATTATGCAGTTATTATCGATAGAACTGTAATAATTATACTTATTACTTATATTATTATCAATATAACATGCATTATTAGCTATATTTTACTATTATTATCGCTAGAACTATTATAATTACACTTATTCCTCCGATATTATCAATATAACGTGCATTATTACCCATATTATGCAGTTATTATCGCTAGAACTATAATAAATATACTTAGCAACTTTTATTATCATCAATATAACATGCATTATTACCCATATTATGCAGTTATTATCGATAGAACTATAATAATATACTTGCTACTCTTATTATTATCAATTATAACATGCACTATTAGCCATATTTTACTATTATTATCGCTAGAACTATAATATTTATACTTATTACTCCGATATTATCAATATAACATGCATTATTACCATATAATGCAGTTATTATCGCCAGAACTGTAATAATTATATACTTATTACTTATATTATTAGCAATATAACGTGCATTTTTGCCCATATTATGCAGTTATTATCGCTAGAACTGTAATAATTATACTTATTAATATATATTTTTATCCATATAAGCATGCATTAAAACCCATGTAATGCAGTTATTCTCGACAGAAGTATAATAAATATACTTATTACTTTTATTATTATCAATATAACATGCACTATTAGCCAAATTTTACTATTATTATCGCTAGAACTATAATATTTATACTTATTACTCCCGATATTATCAATATAACATCCATTATTACCCATATAATGCAGTTATTATCGCTAGAACTGTAATAATTATACTTATTACTTATATTATTATCAATTTAACATGCATTATTACCCATATTATGCAGTTATTATCGCTAGAACTGTCATAATTATACTTATTACTTATATTATTATCAATATAACATGCATTATTACCCATATAATGCAGTTACTATCGCTAGAACTATATTAATTATACTTAGTACTTATATTATTATCAATATAACATGCATTATTACCCATATTATGCAGTTATTATCGATAGAACTATAATAAATATACTTGTTACTCTTATTATTATCAATATAACATGCACAATTAGCCATATTTTACTGCTATTATCGCTAGAACTATAATATTTATACTTATTACTTATATTATTATCAATTTAACATGCATTATTACCCATATTATGCAGTTATTGCAGCTAGAACTATAATACATATACGTATTACTTTTATTATCATCAATATAACATGCATTATTACGCATATAATGCAGTTATTATCGATAGAACTATAATAAATATACTTATTACTTTTATTATTATCAATATAACATGCACTATTAGCCATATTTTACTATTATTATCGCTAGAACTATAATATTTATACTTATTACTCCCGATATTATCAATATGACATCCATTATTACCCATATAATGCAGTTATTATCGCTAGAGCTGTAATAATTATACTTATTACTTATATTGTTAGCAATATAACGTGCATTATTAGCCATATTATGCAGTTATTATCGCTGGAACTGTAATAATTATACTTATTACTTATATTATTATCAATTGAACATGCATTATTACCCATATTATGCAGTTATTATAGCTAGAACTATAATAAATATACGTATTACATTTATTATCATCAATATAACATGCATTATTACCCATCTTATGCAGTTATTATCGATAGAACTATAATAAATATACTTGTTACTCTTATTATTATCAATATAACATGCACAATTAGCCATATTTTACAATTATTATCGCTAGAACTATAATATTTATACTTATTACTCCCGATATTATCAATATAACATCCATTATTACCCATATAATGCAGTTATTATCGCTAGAACTATAATAAATATACTTATTACTCCCGATATTATCAATATAACATCTATTATTACCCATATAATGCAGTTATTATCGCTAGAACTGTAATAATTATACTTATTACTTATATTATTATCAATTGAACATGCATTATTACCCATATTATGCAGTTATTATCGATAGAACTGTAATAATTATACTTATTACTTATATTATTATCAATATAACATGCATTATTAGCTATATTTTACTATTATTATCGCTAGAACTATAATAATTACACTTATTCCTCCCGATATTATCAATATAACGTGCATTATTACCCATATTATGCAGTTATTATCGCTAGAACTATAATAAATATACTTAGTACTTTTATTATCATCAATATAACATGCATTATTACCCATATTATGCAGTTATTATCGATAGAACTATAATAAATATACTTGCTACTCTTATTATTATCAATATAACATGCACTATTAGCCATATTTTACTATTATTATCGCTAGAACTATAATATTTATACTTATTACTCCCGATATTATCAATATAACATGCATTATTACCCATATAATGCAGTTATTATCGCCAGAACTGTAATAATTATACTTATTACTTATATTATTAGCAATATAACGTGCATTTTTGCCCATATTATGCAGTTATTATCGCTAGAACTGTAATAATTATACTTATTAATTATATATTTTTATCCATATAACATGCATTAAAACCCATGTAATGCAGTTATTCTCGACAGAAGTATAATAAATATACTTATTACTTTTATTATTATCAATATAACATGCACTATTAGCCAAATTTTACTATTATTATCGCTAGAACTATAATATTTATACTTATTACTCCCGATATTATCAATATAACATCCATTATTACCCATATAATGCAGTTATTATCGCTAGAACTGTAATAATTATACTTATTACTTATATTATTATCAATTTAACATGCATTATTACCCATATTATGCAGTTATTATCGCTAGAACTGTCATAATTATACTTATTACTTATATTATTATCAATATAACATGCACAATTAGCCATATTTTACTGCTATTATCGCTAGAACTATAATATTTATACTTATTACTTATATTATTATCAATTTAACATGCATTATTACCCATATTATGCAGTTATTGCAGCTAGAACTATAATACATATACGTATTACTTTTATTATCATCAATATAACATGCATTATTACGCATATAATGCAGTTATTATCGATAGAACTATAATAAATATACTTATTACTTTTATTATTATCAATATAACATGCACTATTAGCCATATTTTACTATTATTATCGCTAGAACTATAATATTTATACTTATTACTCCCGATATTATCAATATGACATCCATTATTACCCATATAATGCAGTTATTATCGCTAGAGCTGTAATAATTATACTTATTACTTATATTGTTAGCAATATAACGTGCATTATTAGCCATATTATGCAGTTATTATCGCTGGAACTGTAATAATTATACTTATTACTTATATTATTATCAATTGAACATGCATTATTACCCATATTATGCAGTTATTATAGCTAGAACTATAATAAATATACGTATTACATTTATTATCATCAATATAACATGCATTATTACCCATCTTATGCAGTTATTATCGATAGAACTATAATAAATATACTTGTTACTCTTATTATTATCAATATAACATGCACAATTAGCCATATTTTACTATTATTATCGCTAGAACTATAATATTTATACTTATTACTCCCGATATTATCAATATAACATCCATTATTACCCATATAATGCAGTTATTATCGCTAGAACTATAATAAATATACTTATTACTCCCGATATTATCAATATAACATCTATTATTACCCATATAATGCAGTTATTATCGCTAGAACTGTAATAATTATACTTATTACTTATATTATTATCAATTGAACATGCATTATTACCCATATTATGCAGTTATTATAGCTAGAACTATAATAAATATACGTATTACATTTATTATCATCAATATAACATGCATTATTACCCATATTATGCAGTTATTATCGATAGAACTGTAATAATTATACTTATTACTTATATTATTATCAATATAACATGCATTATTAGCTATATTTTACTATTATTATCGCTAGAACTATAATAATTACACTTATTCCTCCCGATATTATCAATATAACATGCATTATTACCCATATAATGCAGTTATTATCGCTAGAACTGTAATAATTATACTTACTACTTATATTATTAGCAATATAACGTGCATTATTACCCATATTATGCAGTTATTATCGCTAGAACTGTAATAATTATACTTATTACTTATATTATTAGCAATATAACGTGCATTATTACCCATATTATGCAGTTATTATCGCTAGAACTGTAATAATTATACTTATTACTTATATTATTATCCATATAACATGCATTATTACCCATGTAATGCAGTTATTATCGAGAGAAGTATAATAAATATACTTATTACTTTTATTATTACCAATATAACATGCACTATTAGCCAAATTTTACTATTATTATCGCTAGAACTATAATATTTATACTTATTACTCCCGATATTATCAATATAACATCCATTATTACCCATATAATGCAGTTATTATCGCTAGAACTATAATAAATATACTTATTACTCCCGATATTATCAATATAACATCCATTATTACCCATATAATATAGTTATTATCGCTAGAACTGTAATAATTATACTTATTACTTATATTGTTATCAATATAACATGCATTATTGCGCATATTATGCAGTTATTATCGCTAGAACTATAATAAATATACTTAGTACTTTTATTATCATCAATATAACATGCATTATTACCCATATTATGCAGTTATTATCGATAGAACTATAATAAATATACTTGTTACTCTTATTATTAGCAATATAACATGCACAATTAGCCATATTTTACTATTATTATCGCTAGGACTATAATATTTATACTTATTACTCCCGATATTATCAATATAACATCCATTATTACACATATAATGCAGTTATTATCGCTAGAACTGTAATAATTATACTTACTACTTATATTATTAGCAATATAACGTGCATTATTACCCATATTATGCAGTTATTATCGCTAGAACTGTAATAATTATACTTATTACTTATATTATTATCAATATAACATGCATTATTACCCATATAATGCAGTTATTATCGACAGAAGTATAATAAATATACTTATTACTTTTATTATTATCAATATAACATGCACTATTAGCCAAATTTTACTTTTATTATCGCTAGAACTATAATAATTGTACTTATTACTCCCGATATTATCAATATAACATGCATTATTACCCATATAATGCAGTTATTATCGCTAGAACTGTAATAATTATACTTATTACTTATATTGTTAGCAATATAACGTGCATTATTAGCCATATTATGCAGTTATTATCGCTGGAACTGTAATAATTATACTTATTACTTATATTATTATCAATTTAACATGCATTATTACCCATATTATGCAGTTATTATAGCTAGAACTATAATAAATATACGTATTACATTTATTATCATCAATATAACATGCATTATTACCCATATAATGCAGTTATTATCGCTAGAACTGTAATAATTATACTTATTACTCCCGATATTATCAATATAACATCCATTATTACCCATATAATGCAGTTACTATCGCTAGAACTGTAATAATTATGCTTATTACTTTTATTATTATCAATATGACATGCATTATTACCTATATAATGCAGTTATTATCGCTAGAACTGTAATAATTATCCTTATTACTTTTATTATTATCAATATAACATGCATTATTACCTATATTATGCAGTTATTATCGCCAGAACTATAATAAATATACTTATTACGCCCGATATTATCAATATAACATCCATTATTACCCATATAATGCAGTTATTATCGCTAGAACTATAATAAATATTCGTATTACTTTTATTATCATCAATATAACATGCATTATTACCCATATTATGCAGTTATTATCGATAGAACTGTAATAAATATACTTATTACTTTTATTATTATCAATATAACATGCACTATTAGCCATATTTTACTATTATTATCGCTAGAACTATAATAATTATACTTATTACTCCCAATATTATCAATATAACATGCATTATTACCCATATTATGCAGTTATTATCGATAGAACTATAATAAATATACTTATTACTTTTATTATTATCAATATAACATGCATTATTACCTATATTATGCAGTTATTATCGCTAGAACTATAATAAATATACTTATTACGCCCGATATTATCAATATAACATGCATTATTACCCATATAATGCAGTTATTATCGCTAGAACTGTAATAATTATACTTATTACTCCCGATATTATCAATATAACATCCATTATTACCCATATAATGCAGTTATTATCGTTAGAACTGTAATAATTATGCTTATTTCTTTTATTATTATCAATATAACATGCATTATTACCCATATTATGCAGTTATTATAGCTAGAACTTTAATAAATATACGTATTACTTTTATTATTATCAATATAACATGCATTATTACCTATATTATGCAGTTATTATCGCTAGAACTATAATAAATATACTTATTACGCCCGATATTATCAATATAACATCCATTATTACCCATATAATGCAGTTATTATCGCTAGAACTGTAATAATTATACTTATTACTTATATTATTATCAATTTAACATGCATTATTACCCATATTATGCAGTTATTATCGCTAGAACTGTCATAATTATACTTATTACTTATATTATTATCAATATAACATGCATTATTACCCATATAATGCAGTTACTATCGCTAGAACTATATTAATTATACTTAGTACTTATATTATTATCAATATAACATCCATTATTACCCATATAATGCAGTTATTATCGCTAGAATTATAATAAATATACTTGTTACTCCCGATATTATCAATATAACATCTATTATTACACATATAATGCAGTTATTATCGCTAGAACTGTAATAATTATACTTATTACTTTTATTATCATCAATATAACATGCATTATTACCCATATTATGCAGTTATTATCGAAAGAACTGTAATAATTATACATATTACTTATATTATTATCAATATAACATGCATTATTAGCTATATTTTACTATTATTATCGCTAGAACTATAATAATTACACTTATTCCTCCCGATATTATCAATATAACGTGCATTGTTACCCATATTATGCAGTTATTATCGCTAGAACTATAATAAATATACTTAGTACTTTTATTAT
The DNA here is from genome assembly GCA_963576845.1 of Megachile leachella. NCBI lineage: Eukaryota > Metazoa > Arthropoda > Insecta > Hymenoptera > Megachilidae > Megachile > Megachile leachella. The sequence continues at coordinate 1,324,002 of CAUYWW010000099.1, read as the reverse complement.
CATCAATATAACATGCATTATTACCCATATTATGCAGTTATTATCGATAGAACTATAATAAATATACTTGCTACTCTTATTATTATCAATATAACATGCACTATTAGCCATATTTTACTATTATTATCGCTAGAACTATAATATTTATACTTATTACTCCCGATATTATCAATATAACATGCATTATTACCCATATAATGCAGTTATTATCGCCAGAACTGTAATAATTATACTTATTACTTATATTATTAGCAATATAACGTGCATTTTTACCCATATTATGCAGTTATTATCGCTAGAACTGTAATAATTATACTTATTAATTATATATTTTTATCCATATAACATGCATTAAAACCCATGTAATGCAGTTATTCTCGACAGAAGTATAATAAATATACTTATTACTTTTATTATTATCAATATAACATGCACTATTAGCCAAATTTTACTATTATAATCGCTAGAACTATAATATTTATACTTATTACTCCCGATATTATCAATATAACATCCATTATTACCCATATAATGCAGTTATTATCGCTAGAACTGTAATAATTATACTTATTACTTATATTATTATCAATTTAACATGCATTATTACCCATATTATGCAGTTATTATCGCTAGAACTGTCATAATTATACTTATTACTTATATTATTATCAATATAACATGCATTATTACCCATATAATGCAGTTACTATCGCTAGAACTATATTAATTATACTTAGTACTTATATTATTATCAATATAACATGCATTATTACCCATATTATGCAGTTATTATCGATAGAACTATAATAAATATACTTGTTACTCTTATTATTATCAATATAACATGCACAATTAGCCATATTTTACTGCTATTATCGCTAGAACTATAATATTTATACTTATTACTTATATTATTATCAATTTAACATGCATTATTACCCATATTATGCAGTTATTGCAGCTAGAACTATAATACATATACGTATTACTTTTATTATCATCAATATAACATGCATTATTACGCATATAATGCAGTTATTATCGATAGAACTATAATAAATATACTTATTACTTTTATTATTATCAATATAACATGCACTATTAGCCATATTTTACTATTATTATCGCTAGAACTATAATATTTATACTTATTACTCCCGATATTATCAATATGACATCCATTATTACCCATATAATGCAGTTATTATCGCTAGAGCTGTAATAATTATACTTATTACTTATATTGTTAGCAATATAACGTGCATTATTAGCCATATTATGCAGTTATTATCGCTGGAACTGTAATAATTATACTTATTACTTATATTACTATCAATATAACATGCATTATTACCCATATAGCGCAGTTATTATCGCTAGAACTGTAATAATTATACTTATTACTTATATTACTATCAATATAACATGCATTATTACCCATATAATGCAGTTATTATCGCCAGAACTGTAATAATTATACTTATTACTTATATTATTAGCAATATAACGTGCATTATTACCCATATTATGCAGTTATTGCAGCTAGAACTATAATACATATACGTATTACTTTTATTATCATCAATATAACATGCATTATTACGCATATAATGCAGTTATTATCGATAGAACTATAATAAATATACTTATTACTTTTATTATTATCAATATAACATGCACTATTAGCCATATTTTACTATTATTATCGCTAGAACTATAATATTTATACTTATTACTCCCGATATTATCAATATGACATCCATTATTACCCATATAATGCAGTTATTATCGCTAGAGCTGTAATAATTATACTTATTACTTATATTGTTAGCAATATAACGTGCATTATTAGCCATATTATGCAGTTATTATCGCTGGAACTGTAATAATTATACTTATTACTTATATTACTATCAATATAACATGCATTATTACCCATATAGCGCAGTTATTATCGCTAGAACTGTAATAATTATACTTATTACTTATATTACTATCAATATAACATGCATTATTACCCATATAATGCAGTTATTATCGCCAGAACTGTAATAATTATACTTATTACTTATATTATTAGCAATATAACGTGCATTATTACCCATATTATGCAGTTATTATCGCCAGAACTGTAATAATTATACTTATTACTTATATTATTAGCAATATAACGTGCATTATTACCCATATTATGCAGTTATTATCGCTAGAACTGTAATAATTATACTTATTAATTATATATTTTTATCCATATAACATGCATTAAAACCCATGTAATGCAGTTATTCTCGACAGAAGTATAATAAATATACTTATTACTTTTATTATTATCAATATAACATGCATTATTAGCTATATTTTACTATTATTATCGTTAGAACTATAATAATTATACTTATTCCTCCCGATATTATCAATATAACATGCATTATTACCCATATAATGCAGTTATTATCGACAGAAGTACAATAAATATACTTATTACTTTTATTATTATCAATATAACATGCACTATTAGCCAAATTTTACTTTTATTATCGCTAGAACTATAATAATTGTACTTATTACTCCCGATATTATCAATATAACATCCATTATTACCCATATAATGCAGTTATTATCGCCAGAACTGTAATAATTATACTTATTACTTATATTACTATCAATATAACATGCATTATTACCCATATAATGCAGTTATTATCGCCAGAACTGTAATAATTATACTTATTACTTATATTATTAGCAATATAACGTGCATTATTACCCACATTATGCAGTTATTATCGCCAGAACTGTAATAATTATACTTATTACTTATATTATTAGCAATATAACGTGCATTATTACCCATATTATGCAGTTATTATCGCTAGAACTGTAATAATTATACTTATTAATTATATATTTTTATCCATATAACATGCATTAAAACCCATGTAATGCAGTTATTCTCGACAGAAGTATAATAAATATACTTATTACTTTTATTATTATCAATATAACATGCACTATTAGCCAAATTTTACTATTATTATCGCTAGAACTATAATATTTATACTTATTACTCCCGATATTATCAATATAACATCCATTATTACCCACATAATGCAGTTGTTATCGCTAGAACTGGAATAATTATACTTATTACTTATATTATTATCAATTTAACATGCATTATTACCCATATTATGCAGTTATTACAGCTAGAACTATAATAAATATACTTGTTACTCTTATTATTATCAATATAACATGCACAATTAGCCATATTTTACTATTATTATCGCTAGAACTATAATATTTATACTTATTACTCCCGATATTATCAATATGACATCCATTATTACCCATATAATGCAGTTATTATCGCTAGAGCTGTAATAATTATACTTATTACTTATATTGTTAGCAATATAACGTGCATTATTAGCCATATTATGCAGTTATTATCGCTGGAACTGTAATAATTATACTTATTACTTATATTATTATCAATTGAACATGCATTATTACCCATATTATGCAGTTATTATAGCTAGAACTATAATAAATATACGTATTACATTTATTATCATCAATATAACATGCATTATTACCCATCTTATGCAGTTATTATCGATAGAACTATAATAAATATACTTGTTACTCTTATTATTATCAATATAACATGCACAATTAGCCATATTTTACTATTATTGTCGCTAGAACTATAATATTTATACTTATTCCTCCCGATATTATCAATATAACATCCATTATTACCCATATAATGCAGTTATTATCGCTAGAACTATAATAAATATACTTATTACTCCCGATATTATCAATATAACATCTATTATTACCCATATAATGCAGTTATTATCGCTAGAACTGTAATAATTATACTTATTACTTATATTATTATCAATTGAACATGCATTATTACCCATATTATGCAGTTATTATAGCTAGAACTATAATAAATATACGTATTACATTTATTATCATCAATATAACATGCATTATTACCCATATTATGCAGTTATTATCGATAGAACTGTAATAATTATACTTATTACTTATATTATTATCAATATAACATGCATTATTAGCTATATTTTACTATTATTATCGCTAGAACTATAATAATTACACTTATTCCTCCCGATATTATCAATATAACACGCATTATTACCCATATAATGCAGTTATTATCGCTAGAACTGTAATAATTATACTTACTACTTATATTATTAGCAATATAACGTGCATTATTACCCATATTATGCAGTTATTATCGCTAGAACTGTAATAATTATACTTATTACTTATATTATTAGCAATATAACGTGCATTATTACCCATATTATGCAGTTATTATCGCTAGAACTGTAATATTTATACTTATTACTTATATTATTATCCATATAACATGCATTATTACCCATGTAATGCAGTTATTATCGAGAGAAGTATAATAAATATACTTATTACTTTTATTATTATCAATATAACATGCACTATTAGCCAAATTTTACTATTATTATCGCTAGAACTATAATATTTATACTTATTACTCCCGATATTATCAATATAACATCCATTATTACCCATATAATGCAGTTATTATCGCTAGAACTATAATAAATATACTTATTACTCCCGATATTATCAATATAACATCCATTATTACCCATATAATATAGTTATTATCGCTAGAACTGTAATAATTATACTTATTACTTATACTGTTATCAATATAACATGCATTATTGCGCATATTATGCAGTTATTATCGCTAGAACTATAATAAATATACTTAGTACTTTTATTATCATCAATATAACATGCATTATTACCCATATTATGCAGTTATTATCGATAGAACTATAATAAATATACTTGTTACTCTTATTATTAGCAATATAACATGCACAATTAGCCATATTTTACTATTATTATCGCTAGGACTATAATATTTATACTTATTACTCCCGATATTATCAATATAACATCCATTATTACCCATATAATGCAGTTATTATCGCTAGAACTGTAATAATTATACTTACTACTTATATTATTAGCAATATAACGTGCATTATTACCCATATTATGCAGTTATTATCGCTAGAACTGTAATAATTATACTTATTACTTATATTATTATCAATATAACATGCATTATTACCCATATAATGCAGTTATTATCGACAGAAGTATAATAAATATACTTATTACTTTTATTATTATCAATATAACATGCACTATTAGCCAAATTTTACTTTTATTATCGCTAGAACTATAATAATTGTACTTATTACTCCCGATATTATCAATATAACATGCATTATTACCCATATAATGCAGTTATTATCGCTAGAACTGTAATAATTATACTTATTACTTATATTGTTAGCAATATAACGTGCATTATTAGCCATATTATGCAGTTATTATCGCTGGAACTGTAATAATTATACTTATTACTTATATTATTATCAATTTAACATGCATTATTACCCATATTATGCAGTTATTATAGCTAGAACTATAATAAATATACGTATTACATTTATTATCATCAATATAACATGCATTATTACCCATATAATGCAGTTATTATCGCTAGAACTGTAATAATTATACTTACTACTTATATTATTAGCAATATAACGTGCATTATTACCCATATTATGCAGTTATTATCGCTAGAACTGTAATAATTATACTTATTACTTATATTATTAGCAATATAACGTGCATTATTACCCATATTATGCAGTTATTATCGCTAGAACTGTAATAATTATACTTATTACTTATATTATTATCCATATAACATGCATTATTACCCATGTAATGCAGTTATTATCGAGAGAAGTATAATAAATATACTTATTACTTTTATTATTATCAATATAACATGCACTATTAGCCAAATTTTACTATTATTATCGCTAGAACTATAATATTTATACTTATTACTCCCGATATTATCAATATAACATCCATTATTACCCATATAATGCAGTTATTATCGCTAGAACTATAATAAATATACTTATTACTCCCGATATTATCAATATAACATCCATTATTACCCATATAATATAGTTATTATCGCTAGAACTGTAATAATTATACTTATTACTTATATTGTTATCAATATAACATGCATTATTGCGCATATTATGCAGTTATTATCGCTAGAACTATAATAAATATACTTCGTACTTTTATTATCATCAATATAACATGCATTATTACCCATATTATGCAGTTATTATCGATAGAACTATAATAAATATACTTGTTACTCTTATTATTATCAATATAACATGCACTATTAGCCATATTTTACTATTATTATCGCTAGAACTATAAGATTTATACTTATTACTCCCGATATTATCAATATAACATCCATTATTACCCATATAATGCAGTTATTATCGCTAAAACTGTAATAATTATACTTATTATTTATATTATTATCAATTTAACATGCATTATTACCCATATTATGCAGTTATTATAGCTAGAACTATGATACATATACGTATTACTTTTATTATCATCAATATAACATGCATTATTACGCATATAATGCAGTTATTATCGATAGAACTATAATAAATATACTTATTACTTTTATTATTATCAATATAACATGCACTATTAGCCATATTTTACTATTATTATCGCTAGAACTATAATAATTATACTTATTACTCCAAATATTATCAATATAACATGCATTATTACCCATATTATGCAGTTATTATCGATAGAACTATAATAAATATACTTATTACTTTTATTATTATCAATATAACATGCATTATTACCTATATTATGCAGTTATTATCGCCAGAACTATAATAAATATACTTATTACGCCCGATATTATCAATATAACATGCATTATTACCCATATAATGCAGTTATTATCGCTAGAACTGTAATAATTATCCTTATTACTTTTATTATTATCAATATAACATGCATTATTACCTATATTATGCAGTTATTATCGCTAGAACTATAATAAATATACTTATTACTCCCGATATTATCAATATAACATCCATTTTTACCCATATAATGCAGTTATTATCGCTAGAACCATAATAAATATACGTATTACTTTTATTATCATCAATATAACATGCATTATGACCCATATTATGCAGTTATTATCGATAGAACTGTAATAAATATACTTATTACTTTTATTATTATCAATATAACATGCACTATTAGCCATATTTTACTATTATTATCGCTAGAACTATAATAATTATACTTATTACTCCAAATATTATCAATATAACATGCATTATTACCCATATTATGCAGTTATTATCGATAGAACTATAATAAATATACTTATTACTTTTATTATTATCAATATAACATGCACTATTAGCCATATTTTACTATTATTATCGCTAGAACTATAATAATTATACTTATTACTCCAAATATTATCAATATAACATGCATTATTACCCATATTATGCAGTTATTATCGATAGAACTATAATAAATATACTTATTACTTTTATTATTATCAATATAACATGCATTATTACCTATATTATGCAGTTATTATCGCCAGAACTATAATAAATATACTTATTACGCCCGATATTATCAATATAACATGCATTATTACCCATATTATGCAGTTATTATCGCTAGAACTGTAATAATTATACTTATTACTCCCGATATTATCAATATAACATCCATTACTACCCATATAATGCAGTTATTATCGCTAGAACTGTAATAATTATACTTATTACTTTAATTATTATCAATATAACATGCATTATTACCTATATTATGCAGTTATTATCGCTAGAACTATAATAAATATACTTATTACTCCCGATATTATCAATATAACATCCATTATTACCCATATAATGCAGTTATTATCGCTAGAACCATAATAAATATACGTATTACTTTTATTATCATCAATATACCATGCATTATGACCCATATTATGCAGTTATTATCGATAGAACGGTAATAAATATACTTATTACTTTTATTATTATCAATATAACATGCACTATTAGCCATATTTTACTATTATTATCGCTGGAACTATAATAACTATACTTATTACTCCCAATATTATCAATATAACATGCATTATTACCCATATAATGCAGTTATTATCGCTAGAACTGTAATAATTATACTTATTACTTTTATTATTATCAATATAACATGCACTATTAGCCATATTTTACTATTATTATCGTTAGAACTATAATAATTATACTTATTACTCCCAATATTATCAATATAACATGCATTATTACCCATATTATGCAGTTATTATCGATAGAACTATAATAAATATACTTATTACTTTTATTGTTATCAATATAACATGCATTATTACCTATATTATGCAGTTATTATCGCTAGAACTATAATAAATATACTTATTACGCCCGATATTATCAATATAACATGCATTATTACCCATATAATGCAGTTATTATCGCTAGAACTGTAATAATTATACTTATTACTCACGATATTATCAATATAACATCCATTATTACCCATATTATGCAGTTATTATAGCTAGAACTATAATAAATATACGTATTACTTTTATTACCATCAAAATAACATGCATTATTACCTATATTATGCAGTTATTATCGATAGAACTGTAATAAATATACTTATTACTTTTATTATTATCAATATAACATGCAATATTAGCCATATTTTACTATTATTATCGCTAGAACTATAATAATTATACTTATTACTCCCGATATTATCAATATAACATCCATTATTACCCATATAATGCAGTTATTATCGCTAGAACTGTAATAATTATACTTATTACTTATGTGATTAGCAATATAACGTGCATTATTACCCATATTATGCAGTTATTATCGCTAGAACTGTAATAATTATACTTATTACTTATATTATTATCAACATAACATGCATTATTACCCATATAATGCGGTTATTATCGACAGAAGTATAATAAATATACTTATTACTTTTATTATTATCAGTATAACATGCACTATTAGCCATATTTTACTATTATTATCGCTAGAACTATAATAATTATACTTATTACTCCCGATATTATCAATATAACATGCATTATTACCAATATAATGCAGTTATTATCGCTAGAACTGTAATAATTATACTTATTACTTATATTATTATCAATATAACATGCATTATTACCCATATTATGCAGTTATTATCGATAGAACTATAATAAATATACTTATTACTCCCGATATTATCAATATAACATCCATTATTACCCGTATAATGCAGTTATTATCGCTAGAACTATAATAAATATACTTATTACGCCCGATATTATCAATATAACATGCACTATTACCCATATAATGCAGTTATTATCGACAGAAGTATAATAAATATACTTATTGCTTTTATTATTATCAGGATAACATGCACTATTAGCCATATTTTACTTTTATTATCGCTAGAACTGTAATAATTATACTTATTACTTATATTATTAGCAATATTACGTGCATTATTACCCAGATTATGCAGTTATTATCGCTAGAACTGTAATAATTATACTTATTACTTATATTATTATCCATATAACATGCATTATTACCCATGTAATGCAGTTATTATCGACAGAAGTATCATAAATATACGTATTACTTTTATTATTATCAATATAACATGCACTATTAGCCAAGTTTTACTATTATTATCGCTAGAACTATAATATTTATACTGATTACTCCCGATATTATCAATATAACATCCATTATTACCCATATAATGCAGTTATTATCGCTAGAACTGTAAGAATTATACTTATTACTTATATTATTATCAATTTAACATGCATTATTACCCATATTATGCAGTTATTACAGCTAGAACTATAATACATATACGTATAACTTTTATTATCATCAATATAACATGCATTATTGCGCATATTATGCAGTTATTATCGCTAGAACTATAATAAATATACTTAGTACTTTTATTATCATCAATATAACATGCATTATTACCCATATTATGCAGTTATTATCGATAGAACTATAATAAATATACTTGTTACTCTTATTATTATCAATATAACATGCACTATTAGCCATATTTTACTATTATTATCGCTAGAACTATAATATTTATACTTATTACTCCCGATATTATCAATATAACATGCATTATTACCCATATAATGCAGTTATTATCGCTAGAACTGTAATAATTATACTTATTACTTATATTATTAGCAATATAACGTGCATTATTACCCATATTATGCAGTTATTATCGCTAGAACTGTAATAATTATACTTATTACTTATATTATTATCCATATAACATGCATTATTACCCATGTAATGCAGTTATTATCGACAGAAGTATAATAAATATACTTATTACTTTTATAATTATCAATATAACATGCACTATTAGCCAAATTTTACTATTATTATCGCTAGAACTATAATAAATATACTTATTACTCCCGATATTATCAATATAACATCCATTATTACCCATATAATGCAGTTATTATCGCTAGAACTGTAATAACTATACTTATTACTTATATTATTATCAATTTAACATGCATTATTACCCATATTATGCAGTTATTACAGCTAGAACTATAATACATATACGTATTACTTTTATTATCATCAATATAACATGCATTATTACGCATATAATGCAGTTATTATCGATAGAACTATAATAAATATACTTATTACTTTTATTATTATCAATATAACATGCACTATTAGCCAAATTTTACTTTTATTATCGCTAGCACTATAATAATTGTACTTATTACTCCCGATATTATCAATATAACATCCATTATTACCCATATAATGCAGTTATTATCGCTAGAAGTATAATAAATATACTTATTACTCCCGATATTATCAATATAACATCCATTATTACCCATATAATGCAGTTATTATCGCTAAAACTGTAATAATTATACTTATTATTTATATTATTATCAATTTAACATGCATTATTACCCATATTATGCAGTTATTATAGCTAGAACTATGATACATATACGTATTACTTTTATTATCATCAATATAACATGCATTATTACGCATATAATGCAGTTATTATCGATAGAACTATAATAAATATACTTATTACTTTTATTATTATCAATATAACATGCACTATTAGCCAAATTTTACTTTTATTATCGCTAGCACTATAATAATTGTACTTATTACTCCCGATATTATCAATATAACATCCATTATTACCCATATAATGCAGTTATTATCGCTAGAAGTATAATAAATATACTTATTACTCCCGATATTATCAATATAACATCCATTATTACCCATATAATGCAGTTATTATCGCTAAAACTGTAATAATTATACTTATTATTTATATTATTATCAATTTAACATGCATTATTACCCATATTATGCAGTTATTATAGCTAGAACTATGATACATATACGTATTACTTTTATTATCATCAATATAACATGCATTATTACGCATATAATGCAGTTATTATCGATAGAACTATAATAAATATACTTATTACTTTTATTATTATCAATATAACATGCACTATTAGCCATATTTTACTATTATTATCGCTAGAACTATAATAATTGTACTTATTACTCCCGATATTATCAATATAACATCCATTATTACCCATATAATGCAGTTATTATCGCTAGAACTGTAATAATTATACTTATTACTTATATTATTATCAATATAACATGCATTATTACCCATATAATGCAGGTATTATCGCTAGAACTGTAATAATTATACTTATTACTTATATTATTATCATTATAACATGCATTATTGCGCATATTATGCAGTTATTATCGCTAGAACTATAATAAATATACTTCGTACTTTTATTATCATCAATATAACATGCATTATTACCCATATTATGCAGTTATTATCGATAGAACTATAATAAATATACTTGTTACTCTTATTATTATCAATATAACATGCACTATTAGCCATATTTTACTATTATTATCGCTAGAACTATAAGATTTATACTTATTACTCCCGATATTATCAATATAACATGCATTGTTACCCATATAATGCAGCTATTATCGCTAGAACTGTAATAATTATACTTACTACTTATACTATTAGCAATATAACGTGCATTATTACCCATATTATGCAGTTATTATCGCTAGAACTGTAATAATTATACTTATTACTTATATTATTATCCATATAACATGCATTATTACCCATGTAATGCAGTTATTATCGATAGAACTATAATAAATATACTTGTTACTCTTATTATTATCAATATAACATGCACTATTAGCCAAATTTTACTATTATTATCGCTAGAACTATAATATTTATACTTATTACTCCCGATATTATCAATATAACATGCATTATTACCCATATAATGCAGTTATTATCGCTAGAACTGTAATAATTATACTTATTACTTATATTATTAGCAATATAACGTGCATTATTACCCATATTATGCAGTTATTATCGCTAGAACTGTAATAATTATACTTATTACTTATATTATTATCCATATAACATGCATTATTACCCATGTAATGCAGTTATTATCGACAGAAGTATCATAAATATACGTATTACTTTTATTATTATCAATATAACATGCACTATTAGCCAAATTTTACTATTATTATCGCTAGAACTATAATATTTATACTTATTACTCCCGATATTATCAATATAACATCCATTATTACCCATATAATGCAGTTATTATCGCTAGAACTGTAAGAATTATACTTATTACTTATATTATTATCAATTTAACATGCATTATTACCCATATTATGCAGTTATTACAGCTAGAACTATAATACATATACGTATTACTTTTATTATCATCAATATAACATGCATTATTGCGCATATTATGCAGTTATTATCGCTAGAACTATAATAAATATACTTAGTACTTTTATTATCATCAATATAACATGCATTATTACCCATATTATGCAGTTATTATCGATAGAACTATAATAAATATACTTGTTACTCTTATTATTATCAATATAACATGCACTATTAGCCATATTTTACTATTATTATCGCTAGAACTATAATATTTATACTTATTACTCCCGATATTATCAATATAACATGCATTATTACCCATATAATGCAGTTATTATCGCTAGAACTGTAATAATTATACTTATTACTTATATTATTAGCAATATAACGTGCATTATTACCCATATTATGCAGTTATTATCGCTAGAACTGTAATAATTATACTTATTACTTATATTATTATCCATTTAACATGCATTATTACCCATATTATGCAGTTATTATCGCTAGAACTATAATAAATATACTTCGTACTTTTATTATCATCAATATAATATGCATTATTACCCATATTATGCAGTTATTATCGATAGAACTATAATAAATATACTTGTTACTCTTATTATTATCAATATAACATGCACTATTAGCCAAATTTTACTATTATTATCGCTAGAACTATAATATTTATACTGATTACTCCCGATATTATCAATATAACATCCATTATTACCCATAATGCAGTTATTATCGCTAGAACTATAATAAATATACTTATTACTCCCGATATTATCAATATAACATCCATTATTACCCATATAATGCAGTTATTATCGCTGGAACTGTAATAATTATACTTATTACTTATATTATTATCAATTTAACATGCATTATTACCCATATTATGCAGTTATTATAGCTAGAACTATGATACATATACGTATTACTTTTATTATCATCAATATAACATGCATTATTACGCATATAATGCAGTTATTATCGATAGAACTATAATAAATATACTTATTACTTTTATTATTATCAATATAACATGCACTATTAGCCATATTTTACTATTATTATCGCTAGAACTATAATAATTGTACTTATTACTCCCGATATTATCAATATAACATCCATTATTACCCATATAATGCAGTTATTATCGCTAGAACTGTAATAATTATACTTATTACTTATATTATTATCAATATAACATGCATTATTGCGCATATTATGCGGTTATTATCGCTAGAACTATAATAAATATACTTAGTACTTTTATTATCATCAATATAACATGCATTATTACCCATATTATGCAGTTATTATCGATAGAACTATAATAAATATACTTGTTACTCTTATTATTATCAATATAACATGCACTATTAGCCATATTTTACTATTATTATCGCTAGAACTATAATATTTATACTTATTACTCCCGATATTATCAATATAACATGCATTATTACCCATATAATGCAGTTATTATCGCTAGAACTGTAATAATTATACTTATTACTTATATTATTAGCAATATAACGTGCATTATTACCCATATTATGCAGTTATTATCGCTAGAACTGTAATAATTATACTTATTACTTATATTATTATCCATATAACATGCATTATTACCCATGTAATGCAGTTATTATCGACAGAAGTATAATAAATATACTTATTACTTTTATAATTATCAATATAACATGCACTATTAGCCAAATTTTACTATTATTATCGCTAGAACTATAATAAATATACTTATTACTCCCGATATTATCAATATAACATCCATTATTACCCATATAATGCAGTTATTATCGCTAGAACTGTAATAATTATACTTATTACTTATATTATTATCCATTTAACATGCATTATTACCCATATTATGCAGTTATTATCGCTAGAACTATAATAAATATACTTCGTACTTTTATTATCATCAATATAATATGCATTATTACCCATATTATGCAGTTATTATCGATAGAACTATAATAAATATACTTGTTACTCTTATTATTATCAATATAACATGCACTATTAGCCAAATTTTACTATTATTATCGCTAGAACTATAATATTTATACTGATTACTCCCGATATTATCAATATAACATCCATTATTACCCATATAATGCAGTTATTATCGCTAGAACTATAATAAATATACTTATTACTCCCGATATTATCAATATAACATCCATTATTACCCATATAATGCAGTTATTATCGCTGGAACTGTAATAATTATACTTATTACTTATATTATTATCAATTTAACATGCATTATTACCCATATTATGCAGTTATTATAGCAAGAACTATGATACATATACGTATTACTTTTATTATCATCAATATAACATGCATTATTACGCATATAATGCAGTTATTATCGATAGAACTATAATAAATATACTTATTACTTTTATTATTATCAATATAACATGCACTATTAGCCATATTTTACTATTATTATCGCTAGAACTATAATAATTGTACTTATTACTCCCGATATTATCAATATAACATCCATTATTACCCATATAATGCAGTTATTATCGCTAGAACTGTAATAATTATACTTATTACTTATATTATTATCAATATAACATGCATTATTACCCATATAATGCAGGTATTATCGCTAGAACTGTAATAATTATACTTATTACTTATCTTATTATCATTATAACATGCATTATTGCGCATATTATGCACTTATTATCGCTAGAACTATAATAAATATACTTCGTACTTTTATTATCATCAATATAACATGCATTATTACCCATATTATGCAGTTATTATCGACAGAAGTATAATAAATATACTTATTACTTTTATTATTATCAATATAACATGCACTATTAGCCAAATTTTACTATTATTATCGCTAGAACTATAATAAATATACTTATTACTCCCGATATTATCAATATAACATGCATCATTACCCATATAATGCAGTTATTATCGCTAGAACTGTAATAATTATACTTACTACTTATATTATTAGCAATATAACGTGCATTATTACCCATATTATGCAGTTATTATCGCTAGAACTGTAATAATTATACTTATTACTTATATTATTATCCATATAACATGCACTATTACCCATGTAATGCAGTTATTATCGACAGAAGTATCATAAATATACGTATTACTTTTATTATTATCAATATAACATGCACTATTAGCCAAATTTTACTATTATTATCGCTAGAACTATAATATTTATACTTATTACTCCCGATATTATGAATATAACATCCATTATTACCCATATAATGCAGTTATTATCGCTAGAACTATAATAAATATACTTATTACTCCCGATATTATCAATATAACATCCATTATTACCCATATAATGCAGTTATTATCGCTAGAACTGTAATAACTATACTTATTACTTATATTATTATCAATTTAACATGCATTATTACCCATATTATGCAGTTATTACAGGTAGAACTATAATACATATACGTATTACTTTTATTATCATCAATATAACATGCATTATTACGCATATAATGCAGTTATTATCGATAGAACTATAATAAATATACTTATTACTTTTATTATTATCAATATAACATGCACTATTAGCCAAATTTTACTTTTATTATCGCTAGCACTATAATAATTGTACTTATTACTCCCGATATTATCAATATAACATCCATTATTACCCATATAATGCAGTTATTATCGCTAGAAATATAATAAATATACTTATTACTCCCGATATTATCAATATAACATCCATTATTACCCATATAATGCAGTTATTATCGCTAAAACTGTAATAATTATACTTATTATTTATATTATTATCAATTTAACATGCATTATTACCCATATTATGCAGTTATTATAGCTAGAACTATGATACATATACGTATTACTTTTATTATCATCAATATAACATGCATTATTACGCATATAATGCAGTTATTATCGATAGAACTATAATAAATATACTTATTACTTTTATTATTATCAATATAACATGCACTATTAGCCAAATTTTACTTTTATTATCGCTAGCACTATAATAATTGTACTTATTACTCCCGATATTATCAATATAACATCCATTATTACCCATATAATGCAGTTATTATCGCTAGAAGTATAATAAATATACTTATTACTCCCGATATTATCAATATAACATCCATTATTACCCATATAATGCAGTTATTATCGCTAAAACAGTAATAATTATACTTATTATTTATATTATTATCAATTTAACATGCATTATTACCCATATTATGCAGTTATTATAGCTAGAACTATGATACATATACGTATTACTTTTATTATCATCAATATAACATGCATTATTACGCATATAATGCAGTTATTATCGATAGAACTATAATAAATATACTTATTACTTTTATTATTATCAATATAACATGCACTATTAGCCATATTTTACTATTATTATCGCTAGAACTATAATAATTGTACTTATTACTCCCGATATTATCAATATAACATCCATTATTACCCATATAATGCAGTTATTATCGCTAGAACTGTAATAATTATACTTATTACTTATATTATTATCAATATAACATGCATTATTACCCATATAATGCAGGTATTATCGCTAGAACTGTAATAATTATACTTATTACTTATATTATTATCATTATAACATGCATTATTGCGCATATTATGCAGTTATTATCGCTAGAACTATAATAAATATACTTCGTACTTTTATTATCATCAATATAACATGCATTATTACCCATATTATGCAGTTATTATCGATAGAACTATAATAAATATACTTGTTACTCTTATTATTATCAATATAACATGCACTATTAGCCATATTTTACTATTATTATCGCTAGAACTATAAGATTTATACTTATTACTCCCGATATTATCAATATAACATGCATTGTTACCCATATAATGCAGCTATTATCGCTAGAACTGTAATAATTATACTTACTACTTATACTATTAGCAATATAACGTGCATTATTACCCATATTATGCAGTTATTATCGCTAGAACTGTAATAATTATACTTATTACTTATATTATTATCCATATAACATGCATTATTACCCATGTAATGCAGTTATTATCGATAGAACTATAATAAATATACTTGTTACTCTTATTATTATCAATATAACATGCACTATTAGCCAAATTTTACTATTATTATCGCTAGAACTATAATATTTATACTTATTACTCCCGATATTATCAATATAACATGCATTATTACCCATATAATGCAGTTATTATCGCTAGAACTGTAATAATTATACTTATTACTTATATTATTAGCAATATAACGTGCATTATTACCCATATTATGCAGTTATTATCGCTAGAACTGTAATAATTATACTTATTACTTATATTATTATCCATATAACATGCATTATTACCCATGTAATGCAGTTATTATCGACAGAAGTATCATAAATATACGTATTACTTTTATTATTATCAATATAACATGCACTATTAGCCAAATTTTACTATTATTATCGCTAGAACTATAATATTTATACTTATTACTCCCGATATTATCAATATAACATCCATTATTACCCATATAATGCAGTTATTATCGCTAGAACTGTAAGAATTATACTTATTACTTATATTATTATCAATTTAACATGCATTATTACCCATATTATGCAGTTATTACAGCTAGAACTATAATACATATACGTATTACTTTTATTATCATCAATATAACATGCATTATTGCGCATATTATGCAGTTATTATCGCTAGAACTATAATAAATATACTTAGTACTTTTATTATCATCAATATAACATGCATTATTACCCATATTATGCAGTTATTATCGATAGAACTATAATAAATATACTTGTTACTCTTATTATTATCAATATAACATGCACTATTAGCCATATTTTACTATTATTATCGCTAGAACTATAATATTTATACTTATTACTCCCGATATTATCAATATAACATGCATTATTACCCATATAATGCAGTTATTATCGCTAGAACTGTAATAATTATACTTATTACTTATATTATTAGCAATATAACGTGCATTATTACCCATATTATGCAGTTATTATCGCTAGAACTGTAATAATTATACTTATTACTTATATTATTATCCATTTAACATGCATTATTACCCATATTATGCAGTTATTATCGCTAGAACTATAATAAATATACTTCGTACTTTTATTATCATCAATATAATATGCATTATTACCCATATTATGCAGTTATTATCGATAGAACTATAATAAATATACTTGTTACTCTTATTATTATCAATATAACATGCACTATTAGCCAAATTTTACTATTATTATCGCTAGAACTATAATATTTATACTGATTACTCCCGATATTATCAATATAACATCCATTATTACCCATATAATGCAGTTATTATCGCTAGAACTATAATAAATATACTTATTACTCCCGATATTATCAATATAACATCCATTATTACCCATATAATGCAGTTATTATCGCTGGAACTGTAATAATTATACTTATTACTTATATTATTATCAATTTAACATGCATTATTACCCATATTATGCAGTTATTATAGCTAGAACTATGATACATATACGTATTACTTTTATTATCATCAATATAACATGCATTATTACGCATATAATGCAGTTATTATCGATAGAACTATAATAAATATACTTATTACTTTTATTATTATCAATATAACATGCACTATTAGCCATATTTTACTATTATTATCGCTAGAACTATAATAATTGTACTTATTACTCCCGATATTATCAATATAACATCCATTATTACCCATATAATGCAGTTATTATCGCTAGAACTGTAATAATTATACTTATTACTTATATTATTATCAATATAACATGCATTATTACCCATATAATGCAGGTATTATCGCTAGAACTGTAATAATTATACTTATTACTTATCTTATTATCATTATAACATGCATTATTGCGCATATTATGCACTTATTATCGCTAGAACTATAATAAATATACTTCGTACTTTTATTATCATCAATATAACATGCATTATTACCCATATTATGCAGTTATTATCGACAGAAGTATAATAAATATACTTATTACTTTTATTATTATCAATATAACATGCACTATTAGCCAAATTTTACTATTATTATCGCTAGAACTATAATAAATATACTTATTACTCCCGATATTATCAATATAACATGCATTATTACCCATATAATGCAGTTATTATCGCTAGAACTGTAATAATTATACTTACTACTTATATTATTAGCAATATAACGTGCATTATTACCCATATTATGCAGTTATTATCGCTAGAACTGTAATAATTATACTTATTACTTATATTATTATCCATATAACATGCACTATTACCCATGTAATGCAGTTATTATCGACAGAAGTATCATAAATATACGTATTACTTTTATTATTATCAATATAACATGCACTATTAGCCAAATTTTACTATTATTATCGCTAGAACTATAATATTTATACTTATTACTCCCGATATTATCAATATAACATCCATTATTACCCATATAATGCAGTTATTATCGCTAGAACTATAATAAATATACTTATTACTCCCGATATTATCAATATAACATCCATTATTACCCATATAATGCAGTTATTATCGCTAGAACTGTAATAACTATACTTATTACTTATATTATTATCAATTTAACATGCATTATTACCCATATTATGCAGTTATTATCGATAGAACTATAATAAATATACTTGTTACTCTTATTATTATCAATATAACATGCACTATTAGCCATATTTTACTATTATTATCGCTAGAACTATAATATTTATACTTATTACTCCCGATATTATCAATATAACATGCATTATTACCCATATAATGCAGTTATTATCGCTAGAACTGTAATAATTATACTTATTACTTATATAATTAGCAATATAACGTGCATTATTACCCATATTATGCAGTTATTATCGCTAGAACTGTAATAATTATACTTATTACTTATATTATTATCCATATAACATCCATTATTACCCATATAATGCAGTTATTATCGCTAGTACTGTAATAACTATACTTATTACTTATATTATTATCAATTTAACATGCATTATTACCCATATTATGCAGTTATTACAGCTAGAACTATAATACGTATACGTATTACTTTTATTATCATCAATATAACATGCATTATTACGCATATAATGCAGTTATTATCGATAGAACTGTAATAATTATACTTATTACTTATACTATTAGCAATATAACGTGCATTATTACCCATATTATGCAGTTATTATCGCTAGAACTGTAATAATTATACTTATTACTTATATTATTATCCATATAACATGCATTATTACCCATGTAATGCAGTTATTATCGACAGAAGTATAATAAATATACTTATTACTTTTATTATTATCAATATAACATGCACTATTAGCCAAATTTTACTATTATTATCGCTAGAACTATAATATTTATACTTATTACTCCCGATATTATCAATATAACATCCATTATTACCCATATAATGCAGTTATTATCGCTAGAACTATAATAAATATACTTATTACTCCCGATATTATCAATATAACATCCATTATTACGCATATAATGCAGTTATTATCGCTAGAACTGTAATAACTATACTTATTACTTATATTATTATCAATTTAACATGCATTATTACCCATATTATGCAGTTATTACAGCTAGAACTATAATACATATACGTATTACTTTTATTATCATCAATATAACATGCATTATTACGCATATAATGCAGTTATTATCGATAGAACTATAATAAATATACTTATTACTTTTATTATTATCAATATAACATGCACTATTAGCCATATTTTACTATTATTATCGCTAGAACTATAATATTTATACTTATTACTCCCGATATTATCAATATAACATCCATTATTACCCATATAATGCAGTTATTATCGCTAGAACTGTAAGAATTATACTTATTACTTATATTATTATCAATTTAACATGCATTATTACCCATATTATGCAGTTATTACAGCTAGAACTATAATACATATACGTATTACTTTTATTATCATCAATATAACATGCATTATTGCGCATATTATGCAGTTATTATCGCTAGAACTATAATAAATATACTTAGTACTTTTATTATCATCAATATAACATGCATTATTACCCATATTATGCAGTTATTATCGATAGAACTATAATAAATATACTTGTTACTCTTATTATTATCAATATAACATGCACTATTAGCCATATTTTACTATTATTATCGCTAGAACTATAATATTTATACTTATTACTCCCGATATTATCAATATAACATGCATTATTACCCATATAATGCAGTTATTATCGCTAGAACTGTAATAATTATACTTATTACTTATATTATTAGCAATATAACGTGCATTATTACCCATATTATGCAGTTATTATCGCTAGAACTGTAATAATTATACTTATTACTTATATTATTATCCATATAACATGCATTATTACCCATGTAATGCAGTTATTATCGACAGAAGTATAATAAGTATACTTATTACTTTTATTATTATCAATATAACATGCACTATTAGCCAAATTTTACTATTATTATCGCTAGAACTATAATAAATATACTTATTACTCCCGATATTATCAATATAACATCCATTATTACCCATATAATGCAGTTATTATCGCTAGAACTGTAATAATTATACTTATTACTTATATTATTATCAATATAACATGCATTATTACCCATATTATGCAGTTATTATAGCTAGAACTATGATACATATACGTATTACTTTTATTATCATCAATATAACATGCATTATTACGCATATAATGCAGTTATTATCGATAGAACTATAATAAATATACTTATTACTTTTATCATTATCAATATAACATGCACTATTAGCCATATTTTACTATTATTATCGCTAGAACTATAATAATTATACTTATTACTCCAAATATTATCAATATAACATGCATTATTACCCATATTATGCAGTTATTATCGATAGAACTATAATAAATATACTTATTACTTTTATTATTATCAATATAACATGCATTATTACCTATATTATGCAGTTATTATCGCCAGAACTATAATAAATATACTTATTACGCCCGATATTATCAATATAACATGCATTATTACCCATATAATGCAGTTATTATCGCTAGAACTGTAATAATTATACTTATTACTCCCGATATTATCAATATAACATCCATTATTACCCATATAATGCAGTTACTATCGCTAGAACTGTAATAATTATGCTTATTACTTTTATTATTATCAATATGACATGCATTATTACCTATATAATGCAGTTATTATCGCTAGAACTGTAATAATTATCCTTATTACTTTTATTATTATCAATATAACATGCATTATTACCTATATTATGCAGTTATTATCGCTAGAACTATAATAAATATACTTATTACTCCCGATATTATCAACATAACATGCATTATTACCCATATAATGCGGTTATTATCGACAGAAGTATAATAAATATACTTATTACTTTTATTATTATCAGTATAACATGCACTATTAGCCATATTTTACTATTATTATCGCTAGAACTATAATAATTATACTTATTACTCCCGATATTATCAATATAACATGCATTATTACCAATATAATGCAGTTATTATCGCTAGAACTGTAATAATTATACTTATTACTTATATTATTATCAATATAACATGCATTATTACCCATATTATGCAGTTATTATCGATAGAACTATAATAAATATACTTATTACTCCCGATATTATCAATATAACATCCATTATTACCCGTATAATGCAGTTATTATCGCTAGAACTATAATAAATATACTTATTACGCCCGATATTATCAATATAACATGCACTATTACCCATATAATGCAGTTATTATCGACAGAAGTATAATAAATATACTTATTACTTTTATTATTATCAGGATAACATGCACTATTAGCCATATTTTACTTTTATTATCGCTAGAACTGTAATAATTATACTTATTACTTATATTATTAGCAATATTACGTGCATTATTACCCAGATTATGCAGTTATTATCGCTAGAACTGTAATAATTATACTTATTACTTATATTATTATCCATATAACATGCATTATTACCCATGTAATGCAGTTATTATCGACAGAAGTATCATAAATATACGTATTACTTTTATTATTATCAATATAACATGCACTATTAGCCAAGTTTTACTATTATTATCGCTAGAACTATAATATTTATACTGATTACTCCCGATATTATCAATATAACATCCATTATTACCCATATAATGCAGTTATTATCGCTAGAAGTATAATAAATATACTTATTACTCCCGATATTATCAATATAACATCCATTATTTCCCATATAATGCAGTTATTATCGCTAAAACTGTAATAATTATACTTATTATTTATATTATTATCAATTTAACATGCATTATTACCCATATTATGCAGTTATTATAGCTAGAACTATGATACATATACGTATTACTTTTATTATCATCAATATAACATGCATTATTACGCATATAATGCAGTTATTATCGATAGAACTATAATAAATATACTTATTACTTTTATTATTATCAATATAACATGCACTATTAGCCATATTTTACTATTATTATCGCTAGAACTATAATAATTGTACTTATTACTCCCGATATTATCAATATAACATCCATTATTACCCATATAATGCAGTTATTATCGCTAGAACTGTAATAATTATACTTATTACTTATATTATTATCAATATAACATGCATTATTACCCATATAATGCAGGTATTATCGCTAGAACTGTAATAATTATACTTATTACTTGTATTATTATCATTATAACATGCATTATTGCGCATATTATGCAGTTATTATCGCTAGAACTATAATAAATATACTTCGTACTTTTATTATCATCAATATAACATGCATTATTACCCATATTATGCAGTTATTATCGATAGAACTATAATAAATATACTTGTTACTCTTATTATTATCAATATAACATGCACTATTAGCCATATTTTACTATTATTATCGCTAGAACTATAAGATTTATACTTATTACTCCCGATATTATCAATATAACATGCATTGTTACCCATATAATGCAGCTATTATCGCTAGAACTGTAATAATTATACTTATTACTTATACTATTAGCAATATAACGTGCATTATTACCCATATTATGCAGTTATTATCGCTAGAACTGTAATAATTATACTTATTACTTATATTATTATCCATATAACATGCATTATTACCCATGTAATGCAGTTATTATCGATAGAACTATAATAAATATACTTGTTACTCTTATTATTATCAATATAACATGCACTATTAGCCAAATTTTACTATTATTATCGCTAGAACTATAATATTTATACTTATTACTCCCGATATTATCAATATAACATGCATTATTACCCATATAATGCAGTTATTATCGCTAGAACTGTAATAATTATACTTATTACTTATATTATTAGCAATATAACGTGCATTATTACCCATATTATGCAGTTATTACCGACAGAAGTATCATAAATATACGTATTACTTTTATTATTATCAATATAACATGCACTATTAGCCAAATTTTACTATTATTATCGCTAGAACTATAATATTTATACTTATTACTCCCGATATTATCAATATAACATCCATTATTACCCATATAATGCAGTTATTATCGCTAGAACTATAATAAATATACTTATTTCTCCCGATATTATCAATATAACATCCATTATTACCCATATAATGCAGTTATTATCGCTAGAACTGTAATAACTATACTTATTACTTATATTATTATCAATTTAACATGCATTATTACCCATATTATGCAGTTATTACAGCTAGAACTATAATACATATACGTATTACTTTTATTATCATCAATATAACATGCATTATTACGCATATAATGCAGTTATTATCGATAGAACTATAATAAATATACTTATTACTTTTATTATTATCAATAGAACATGCACTATTAGCCATATTTTACTATTATTATCGCTAGAACTATAATATTTATACTTATTACTCCCGATATTATCAATATAACATCCATTATTACCCATATAATGCAGTTATTATCGCTAGAACTGTAAGAATTATACTTATTACTTATATTATTATCAATTTAACATGTATTATTACCCATATTATGCAGTTATTACAGCTAGAACTATAATACATATACGTATTACTTTTATTATCATCAATATAACATGCATTATTGCGCATATTATGCAGTTATTATCGCTAGAACTATAATAAATATACTTAGTACTTTTATTATCATCAATATAACATGCATTATTACCCATATTATGCAGTTATTATCGATAGAACTATAATAAATATACTTGTTACTCTTATTATTATCAATATAACATGCACTATTAGCCATATTTTACTATTATTATCGCTAGAACTATAATATTTATACTTATTACTCCCGATATTATCAATATAACATGCATTATTACCCATATAATGCAGTTATTATCGCTATAACTGTAATAACTATACTTATTACTTATATTATTAGCAATATAACGTGCATTATTACCCATATTATGCAGTTATTATCGCTAGAACTGTAATAATTATACTTATTACTTATATTATTATCCATATAACATGCATTATTACCCATGTAATGCAGTTATTATCGACAGAAGTATAATAAATATACTTATTACTTTTATTATTATCAATATAACATGCACTATTAGCCAAATTTTACTATTATTATCGCTAGAACTATAATAAATATACTTATTACTCCCGATATTATCAATATAACATCCATTATTACCCATATAATGCAGTTATTATCGCTAGAACTGTAATAACTATACTTATTACTTATATTATTATCAATTTAACATGCATTATTACCCATATTATGCAGTTATTATCGCTAGAACTATAATAAATATACTTCGTACTTTTATTATCATCAATATAACATGCATTATTACCCATATTATGCAGTTATTATCGATAGAACTATAATAAATATACTTGTTACTCTTATTATTATCAATATAACATGCACTATTAGCCAAATTTTACTATTATTATCGCTAGAACTATAATATTTATACTGATTACTCCCGATATTATCAATATAACATCCATTATTACCCATATAATGCAGTTATTATCGCTAGAACTATAATAAATATACTTATTACTCCCGATATTATCAATATAACATCCATTATTACCCATATAATGCAGTTATTATCGCTAGAACTGTAATAATTATACTTATTACTTATATTATTATCCATTTAACATGCATTATTACCCATATTATGCAGTTATTATAGCTAGAACTATGATACATATACGTATTACTTTTATTATCATCAATATAACATGCATTATTACGCATATAATGCAGTTATTATCGATAGAACTATAATAAATATACTTATTACTTTTATCATTATCAATATAACATGCACTATTAGCCATATTTTACTATTATTATCGCTAGAACTATAATAATTATACTTATTACTCCAAATATTATCAATATAACATGCATTATTACCCATATTATGCAGTTATTATCCATAGAACTATAATAAATATACTTACTACTTTTATTATTATCAATATAACATGCATTATTACCTATATTATGCAGTTATTATCGCCAGAACTATAATAAATATACTTATTACGCCCGATATTATCAATATAACATGCATTATTACCCATATAATGCAGTTATTATCGCTAGAACTGTAATAATTATACTTATTACTCCCGATATTATCAATATAACATCCATTATTACCCATATAATGCAGTTACTATCGCTAGAACTGTAATAATTATGCTTATTACTTTTATTATTATCAATATGACATGCATTATTACCTATATAATGCAGTTATTATCGCTAGAACTGTAATAATTATCCTTATTACTTTTATTATTATCAATATAACATGCATTATTACCTATATTATGCAGTTATTATCGCTAGAACTATAATAAATATACTTATTACTCCCGATATTATCAACATAACATGCATTATTACCCATATAATGCGGTTATTATCGACAGAAGTATAATAAATATACTTATTACTTTTATTATTATCAGTATAACATGCACTATTAGCCATATTTTACTATTATTATCGCTAGAACTATAATAATTATACTTATTACTCCCGATATTATCAATATAACATCCATTATTTCCCATATAATGCAGTTATTATCGCTAAAACTGTAATAATTATACTTATTATTTATATTATTATCAATTTAACATGCATTATTACCCATATTATGCAGTTATTATAGCTAGAACTATGATACATATACGTATTACTTTTATTATCATCAATATAACATGCATTATTACGCATATAATGCAGTTATTATCGATAGAACTATAATAAATATACTTATTACTTTTATTATTATCAATATAACATGCACTATTAGCCATATTTTACTATTATTATCGCTAGAACTATAATAATTGTACTTATTACTCCCGATATTATCAATATAACATCCATTATTACCCATATAATGCAGTTATTATCGCTAGAACTGTAATAATTATACTTATTACTTATATTATTATCAATATAACATGCATTATTACCCATATAATGCAGGTATTATCGCTAGAACTGTAATAATTATACTTATTACTTGTATTATTATCATTATAACATGCATTATTGCGCATATTATGCAGTTATTATCGCTAGAACTATAATAAATATACTTCGTACTTTTATTATCATCAATATAACATGCATTATTACCCATGTAATGCAGTTATTATCGCTAGAACTGTAATAACTATACTTATTACTTATATTATTATCAATTTAACATGCATTATTACCCATATTATGCAGTTATTATCGCTAGAACTATAATAAATATACTTCGTACTTTTATTATCATCAATATAACATGCATTATTACCCATGTAATGCAGTTATTATCGATAGAACTATAATAAATATACTTGTTACTCTTATTATTATCAATATAACATGCATTATTACCCATATTATGCAGTTATTACAGCTAGAACTATAATACATATACGTATTATTTTTATTATCATCAATATAACATGCATTATTACGCATATAATGCAGTTATTATCGCTAGAACTGTAATAATTATACTTATTACTTATACTATTAGCAATATAACGTGCATTATTACCCATATTATGCAGTTATTATCGCTAGAACTGTAATAATTATACTTATTACTTATATTATTATCCATATAACATGCATTATGACCCATATTATGCAGTTATTATCGCTAGAACTATAATAAATATACTTCGTACTTTTATTATCATCAATATAACATGCATTATTACCCATATTATGCAGTTATTATCGATAGAACTATAATAAATATACTTGTTACTCTTATTATTATCAATATAACATGCACTATTAGCCAAATTTTACTATTATTATCGCTAGAACTATAATATTTATACTGATTACTCCCGATATTATCAATATAACATCCATTATTACCGATATAATGCAGTTATTATCGCTAGAACTATAATAAATATACTTATTACTCCCGATATTATCAATATAACATCCATTATTACCCATATAATGCAGTTATTATCGCTAGAACTGTAATAATTATACTTATTACTTATATTATTATCAATTTAACATGCATTATTACCCATATTATGCAGTTATTATAGCTAGAACTATGATACATATACGTATTACTTTTATTATCATCAATATAACATGCATTATTACGCATATAATGCAGTTATTATCGATAGCACTATAATAAATATACTTATTACTTTTTTTATTATCAATATAACATGCACTATTAGCCATATTTTACTATTATTATCGCTAGAACTATAATAATTGTACTTATTACTCCCGATATTATCAATATAACATCCATTATTACCCATATAATGCAGTTATTATCGCTAGAACTGTAATAATTATACTTATTACTTATATTATTATCAATATAACATGCATTATTACCCATATAATGCAGGTATTATCGCTAGAACTGTAATAATTACACTTATTACTTATCTTATTATCATTATAACATGCATTATTGCGCATATTATGCAGTTATTATCGCTAGAACTATAATAAATATGCTTCGTACTTTTATTATCATGAATATAACATGCATTATTACCCATATTATGCAGTTATTATCGATAGAACTATAATAAATATACTTGTTACTCTTATTATTATCAATATAACATGCACTATTAGCCATATTTTACTATTATTATCGCTAGAACTATAATATTTATACTTATTACTCCCGATATTATCAATATAACATCCATTATTACCCATATAATGCAGTTATTATCGCTAGAACTGTAATAATTATACTTACTACTTATATTATTAGCAATATAACGTGCATTATTACCCATATTATGCAGTTATTATCGCTAGAACTGTAATAATTATACTTATTACTTATATTATTATCCATATAACATGCATTATTACCCATGTAATGCAGTTATTATCGACAGAAGTATAATAAATATACTTATTACTTTTATTATTATCAATATAACATGCACTATTAGCCAAATTTTACTATTATTATCGCTAGAACTATAATAAATATACTTATTACTCCCGATATTATCAATATAACATCCATTATTACCCATATAATGCAGTTATTATCGCTAGAACTGTAATAATTATACTTATTACTTATATTATTAGCAATATAACGTGCATTATTACCCATATTATGCAGTTATTATCGCTAGAACTGTAATAATTATACTTATTACTTATATTATTATCCATATAACATGCATTATTACCCATGTAATGCAGTTATTATCGACAGAAGTATAATAAATATACTTATTACTTTTATTATTATCAATATAACATGCACTATTAGCCAAATTTTACTATTATTATCGCTGGAACTATAATATTTATACCTATTACTCCCGATATTATCAATATAACATCCATTATTACCCATATAATGCAGTTATTATCGCTAGAACTATAATAAATATACTTATTACTCCCGATATTATCAATATAACATCCATTATTACCCATATAATGCAGTTATTATCGCTAGAACTGTAATAATTATACTTATTACTTATATTATTATCAATTTAACATGCATTATTACCCATATTATGCAGTTATTATAGCTAGAACTATGATACATATACGTATTACTTTTATTATCATCAATATAACATGCATTATTACGCATATAATGCAGATATTATCGCTAGAACTATAATAAATATACTTATTACTTTTATTATTATCAATATAACATGCACTATTAGCCATATTTTACTATTATTATCGCTAGAACTATAATATTTATACTTATTACTCCTGATATTATCAATATAACATCCATTATTACCCATATTATGCAGTTATTATCGCTAGAACTGTAATAATTATACTTATTACTTATATTATTATCAATATAACATGCATTATTACCCATATAATGCAGGTATTATCGCTAGAACTGTAATAATTATACTTATTGCTTATCTTATTATCATTATAACATGCATTATTGCGCATATTATGCAGTTATTATCGCTAGAACTATAATAAATATACTTCGTACTTTTATTATCATCAATATAACATGCATTATTACCCATATTATGCAGTTATTATCGATAGAACTATAATAAATATACTTGTTACTCTTATTATTATCAATATAACATGCACTATTAGCCATATTTTACTATTATTATCGCTAGAACTATAATATTTATACTTATTACTCCCGATATTATCAATATAACATCCATTATTACCCATATAATGCAGTTATTATCGCTAGAACTGTAATAATTATACTTACTACTTATATTATTAGCAATATAACGTGCATTATTACCCATATTATGCAGTTATTATCGCTAGAACTGTAATAATTATACTTATTACTTATATTATTATCCATATAACATGCATTATTACCCATGTAAAGCAGTTATTATCGACAGAAGTATAATAAATATACTTATTACTTTTATTATTATCAATATAACATGCACTATTAGCCAAATTTTACTATTATTATCGCTAGAACTATAATAAATATACTTATTACTCCCGATATTATCAATATAACATCCATTATTACCCATATAATGCAGTTATTATCGCTAGAACTGTAATAATTATACTTATTACTTTTATTATTATCCATTTAACATGCATTATTACCCATATTATGCAGTTATTATCGCTAGAACTATAATAAATATACTTCGTACTTTTATTATCATCAATATAACATGCATTATTACCCATATTATACAGTTATTATCGATAGAACTATAATAAATATACTTGTTACTCTTATTATTATCAATATAACATGCACTATTAGCCAAATTTTACTATTATTATCGCTAGAACTATAATATTTATACTGATTACTCCCGATATTATCAATATAACATCCATTATTACCCATATAATGCAGTTATTATCGCTAGAACTATAATAATTGTACTTATTACTCCCGATATTATCAATATAACATCCATTATTACCCATATAATGCAGTTATTATCGCTAGAACTGTAATAATTATACTTATTACTTATATTATTATCAATATAACATGCATTATTACCCATATAATGCAGGTATTATCGCTAGAACTGTAATAATTATACTTATTACTTATCTTATTATCATTATAACATGCATTATTGCGCATATTATGCAGTTATTATCGCTAGAACTATAATAAATATACTTCGTACTTTTATTATCATCAATATAACATGCATTATTACCCATATTATGCAGTTATTATCGATAGAACTATAATAAATATACTTGTTACTCTTATTATTATCAATATAACATGCACTATTAGCCATATTTTACTATTATTATCGCTAGAACTATAATATTTATACTTATTACTCCCGATATTATCATTATAACATCCATTATTACCCATATAATGCAGTTATTATCGCTAGAACTGTAATAATTATACTTACTACTTATATTATTAGCAATATAACGTGCATTATTACCCATATTATGCAGTTATTATCGCTAGAACTGTAATAATTATACTTATTACTTATATTATTATCCATATAACATGCATTATTACCCATGTAATGCAGTTATTATCGACAGAAGTATAATAAATATACTTATTACTTTGATTATTATCAATATAACATGCACTATTAGCCAAATTTTACTATTATTATCGCTAGAACTATAATATTTATACTTATTACTCCCGATATTATCAATATAACATCCATTATTACCCATATAATGCAGTTACTATCGCTAGAACTGTAATAATTATACTTACTACTTATATTATTAGCAATATAACGTGCATTATTACCCATATTATGCAGTTATTATAGCTAGAGCTATGATACATATACGTATTACTTTTATTATCATCAATATAACATGCATTATTACGCATATAATGCAGTTATTATCGATAGAACTATAATAAATATACTTATTACTTATATTATTATCAATTTAACATGCATTATTACCCATATTATGCAGTTATTATAGCTAGAACTATGATACATATACGTATTACTTTTATTATCATCAATATAACATGCATTATTACGCATATAATGCAGTTATTATCGCTAGAACTATAATAAACATACTTATTACTTTTATTATTATCAATATAACATGCACTATTAGCCATATTTTACTATTATTATCGCTAGAACTATAATATTTATACTTATTACTCCCGATATTATCAATATAACATCCATTATTACCCATATAATGCAGTTATTATCGCTAGAACTGTAATAATTATACTTACTACTTATATTATTAGCAATATAACGTGCATTATTACCCATATTATGCAGTTATTATAGCTAGAACTATGATACATATACGTATTACTTTTATTATCATCAATATAACATGCATTATTACGCATATAATGCAGTTATTATCGATAGAACTATAATAAATATACTTATTACTTATATTATTATCAATTTAACATGCATTATTACCCATATTATGCAGTTATTACAGCTAGAACTATAATACATATACGTATTACTTTTATTATCATCAATATAACATGCATTATTACGCATATAATGCAGTTATTATCGCTAGAACTGTAATAATTATACTTATTACTTATATTGTTATCCATATAACATGCATTATTACCCATGTAATGCAGTTATTATCGACAGAAGTATAATAAATATACTTATTACTTTTATTATAATCAATATAACATGCACTATTAGCCAAATTTTACTATTATTATCGCTAGAACTATAATAAATATACTTATTACTCCCGATATTATCAATATAACATCCATTATTACCCATATAATGCAGTTATTATCGCTAGAACTGTAATAATTATACTTATTACTTATATTATTAGCAATATAACGTGCATTATTACCCATATTATGCAGTTATTATCGCTAGAACTGTAATAATTATACTTATTACTTATATTATTATCCATATAACATGCATTATTACCCATGTAATGCAGTTATTATCGACAGAAGTATAATAAATATACTTATTACTTTGATTATTATCAATATAACATGCCCTATTAGCCAAATTTTACTATTATTATCGCTAGAACTATATTAAATATACTTATTACTCCCGATATTATCAATATAACATCCATTATTACCCATATAATGCAGTTATTATCGCTAGAACTGTAATAATTATACTTATTACTTATATTATTAGCAATATAACGTGCATTATTACCCATATTATGCAGTTATTATCTCTAGAACTGTAATAATTATACTTATTACTTATATTATTATCCATATAACATGCATTATTACCCATGTAATGCAGTTATTATCGACAGAAGTATAATAAATATACTTATTACTTTTATTATTATCAATATAACATGCACTATTAGCCAAATTTTACTATTATTATCGCTAGAACTATAATATTTATACTGATTACTCCCGATATTATCAATATAACATCCATTATTACCCATATAATGCAGTTATTATCGCTAGAACTGTAATAATTATACTTATTACTCCCGATATTATCAATATAACATCCATTATTACCCATATAATGCAGTTATTATCGCTAGAACTGTAATAATTATACTTATTACTTATATTATTATCAATTTAACATGCATTATTACCCATATAATGCAGGTATTATCGCTAGAACTGTAATAATTATACTTATTACTTATCTTATTATCATTATAACATGCATTATTGCGCATATTATGCAGTTATTATCGCTAGAACTATAATAAATATACTTCGTACTTTTATTATCATCAATATAACATGCATTATTACCCATATTATGCAGTTATTATCGATAGAACTATAATAAATATACTTGTTACTCTTATTATTATCAATATAACATGCACTATTAGCCATATTTTACTATTATTATCGCTAGAACTATAATATTTATACTTATTACTCCCGATATTATCAATATAACATCCATTATTACCCATATAATGCAGTTATTATCGCTAGAACTGTAATAATTATACTTACTACTTATATTATTAGCAATATAACGTGCATTATTACCCATATTATGCAGTTATTATCGCTAGAACTGTAATAATTATACTTATTACTTATATTATTATCCATATAACATGCATTATTACCCATGTAATGCAGTTATTATCGACAGAAGTATAATAAATATACTTATTACTTTGATTATTATCAATATAACATGCACTATTAGCCAAATTTTACTATTATTATCGCTAGAACTATAATAAATATACTTATTACTCCCGATATTATCAATATAACATCCATTATTACCCATATAATGCAGTTATTATCGCTAGAACTGTAATAATTATACTTATTACTTATATTATTAGCAATATAACGTGCATTATTACCCATATTATGCAGTTATTATCGCTAGAACTGTAATAATTATACTTATTACTTATATTATTATCCATATAACATGCATTATTACCAATGTAATGCAGTTATTATCGACAGAAGTATAACAAATATACTTATTACTTTTATTATTATCAATATAACATCCATTATTACCCATATAATGCAGTTATTATCGCTAGAACTATAATAAATATACTTATTACTCCCGATATTATCAATATAACATCCATTATTACCCATATAATGCAGTTATTATCGCTAGAACTGTAATAATTATACTTATTACTTATATTATTATCAATTTAACATGCATTATTACCCATATTATGCAGTTATTATAGCCAGAACTATGATACATATACGTATTACTTTTATTATCATCAATATAACATGCATTATTACGCATATAATGCAGTTATTATCGATAGAACTATAATAAATATACTTATTACTTTTATTATTATCAGTATAACATGCACTATTAGCCATATTTTACTATTATTATCGCTAGAACTATAATATTTATACTTATTACTCCCGATATTATCAATATAACATCCATTATTACCCATATAATGCAGTTATTATCGCTAGGACTATAATAAATATACTTATTACTCCCGATATTATCAATATAACATCCATTATTACCCATATAATGCAGTTATTATCGCTAGAACTGTAATAATTATACTTATTACTTATATTATTATCAATATAACATGCATTATTACCCATATAATGCAGTTATTATCGCTAGAACTGTAATAATTATTCTTATTACTTATATTATTATCAATATAACATGCATTATTGCGCATATTATGCGGTTATTATCGCTAGAACTATAATAAATATACTTAGTACTTTTATTATCATCCATATAACATGCATTATTACCCATATTATGCAGTTATTATCGATAGAACTATAATAAATATAGTTGTTACTTTTATTATTATCAATATAACATGCACTATTAGCCATATTTTACTATTATTATCGCTAGAACTATAATAACTATACTTATTACTCCCAATATTATCAATATAACATGCATTATTACCCATATAATGCAGTTATTATCGCTAGAACTGTAATAATTATACTTATTACTTATATTATTAGCAATATAACGTGCATTATTACCCATATTATGCAGTTATTATCGCTAGAACTGTAATAATTATACCTATTACTTTTATTATTATCAATATAACATGCATTATTACCTATATTATGCAGTTATTATCGCTAGAACTATAATAAATATACTTATTACTCCCGATATTATCAATATAACATCCATTTTTACCCATATAATGCAGTTATTATCGCTAGAACCATAATAAATATACGTATTACTTTTATTATCATCAATATAACATGCATTATGACCCATATTATGCAGTTATTATCGATAGGACTGTAATAAATATACTTATCACTTTTATTATTATCAATATAACATGCACTATTAGCCATATTTTACTACTATTATCGCTAGAACTATAATAATTATACTTATTACTCCAAATATTATCAATATAACATGCATTATTACCCATATTATGCAGTTATTATCGATAGAACTATAATAAATATACTTATTACTTTTATTATTATCAATATAACATGCATTATTACCTATATTATGCAGTTATTATCGCCAGAACTATAATAAATATACTTATTACGCCCGATATTATCAATATAACATGCATTATTACCCATATTATGCAGTTATTATCGCTAGAACTGTAATAATTATACGTATTACTTTTATTATCATCAATATAACATGCATTATGACCCATATTATGCAGTTATTATCGATAGAACTGTAATAAATATACTTATTACTTTTATTATTATCAATATAACATGCACTATTAGCCATATTTTACTATTATTATCGCTAGAACTATAATAATTATACTTATTACTCCAAATATTATCAATATAACATGCATTATTACCCATATTATGCAGTTATTATCGATAGAACTATAATAAATATACTTATTACTTTTATTATTATCAATATAACATGCACTATTAGCCATATTTTACTATTATTATCGCTATAACTATAATAATTATACTTATTACTCCAAATATTATCAATATAACATGCATTATTACCCATATTATGCAGTTATTATCGCTAGAACTGTAATAATTATACTTATTACTCCCGATATTATCAATATAACATCCATTACTACCCATATAATGCAGTTATTATCGCTAGAACTGTAATAATTATACTTATTACTTTTATTATTATCAATATAACATGCATTATTACCTATATTATGCAGTTATTATCGCTAGAACTATAATAAATATACTTATTACTCCCGATATTATCAATATAACATCCATTATTACCCATATAATGCAGTTATTATCGCTAGAACCATAATAAATATACGT
The DNA here is from genome assembly GCA_963576845.1 of Megachile leachella. Classification (NCBI taxonomy): domain Eukaryota; kingdom Metazoa; phylum Arthropoda; class Insecta; order Hymenoptera; family Megachilidae; genus Megachile; species Megachile leachella. The sequence goes on along the minus strand of CAUYWW010000099.1, from coordinate 1,285,417 downwards.
ATTACTTTTATTATCATCAATGTAACATGCATTATGACCCATATTATGCAGTTATTATCGATAGAACTGTAATAAATATACTTATTACTTTTATTATTATCAATATAACATGCACTATTAGCCATATTTTACTATTATTATCGCTAGAACTATAATAATTATACTTATTACTCCAAATATTATCAATATAACATGCATTATTACCCATATTATGCAGTTATTATCGATAGAACTATAATAAATATACTTATTACTTTTATTATTATCAATATAACATGCACTATTAGCCATATTTTACTATTATTATCGCTAGAACTATAATAATTATACTTATTACTCCAAATATTATCAATATAACATGCATTATTACCCATATTATGCAGTTATTATCGATAGAACTATAATAAATATACTTATTACTTTTATTATTATCAATATAACATGCATTATTACCTATATTATGCAGTTATTATCGCCAGAACTATAATAAATATACTTATTACGCCCGATATTATCAATATAACATGCATTATTACCCATATTATGCAGTTATTATCGCTAGAACTGTAATAATTATACTTATTACTCCCGATATTATCAATATAACATCCATTACTACCCATATAATGCAGTTATTATCGCTAGAACTGTAATAATTATACTTATTACTTTTATTATTATCAATATAACATGCATTATTACCTATATTATGCAGTTATTATCGCTAGAACTATAATAAATATACTTATTACTCCCGATATTATCAATATAACATCCATTATTACCCATATAATGCAGTTATTATCGCTAGAACCATAATAAATATACGTATTACTTTTATTATCATCAATATAACATGCATTATGACCCATATTATGCAGTTATTATCGATAGAACTGTAATAAATATACTTATTACTTTTATTATTATCAATATAATATGCACTATTAGCCATATTTTACTATTATTATCGCTAGAACTATAATAACTATACTTATTACTCCCAATATTATCAATATAACATGCATTATTACCCATATAATGCAGTTATTATCGCTAGAACTGTAATAATTATACTTATTACTTTTATTATTATCAATATAACATGCACTATTAGCCATATTTTACTATTATTATCGCTAGAACTATAATAATTATACTTATTACTCCCAATATTATCAATATAACATGCATTATTACCCATATTATGCAGTTATTATCGATAGAACTATAATAAATATACTTATTACTTTTATTATTATCAATATAACATGCATTATTACCTATATTATGCAGTTATTATCGCTAGAACTATAATAAATATACTTATTACGCCCGATATTATCAATATAACATGCATTATTACCCATATAATGCAGTTATTATCGCTAGAACTGTAATAATTATACTTATTACTCACGATATTATCAATATAACATCCATTATTACCCATATAATGCAGTTATTATCGCTAGAACTATAATAAATATACGTATTACTTTTATTATCATCAATATAACATGCATTATTACGCATATAGTGCAGTTATTATCGATAGAACTATAATAAATATACTTATTACTTTTATTATTATCAATATAACATGCACTATTAGCCATATTTTACTATTATTATCGCTAGAACTATAATATCTATACTTATTACTCCCGATATTATCAATATAACATCCATTATTACCCATATAATGCAGTTACTATCGCTAGAACTGTAATAATTATACTTACTACTTATATTATTAGCAATATAACGTGCATTATTACCCATATTATGCAGTTATTATAGCTAGAGCTATGATACATATACGTATTACTTTTATTATCATCAATATAACATGCATTATTACGCATATAATGCAGTTATTATCGATAGAACTATAATAAATATACTTATTACTTTTATTATTATCAATATAACATGCACTATTAGCCAAATTTTACTTTTATTATCGCTAGAACTATAATAATTGTACTTATTACTCCCGATATTATCAATATAACATCCATTATTACCCATATAATGCAGTTATTATCGCTAGAACTGTAATAATTATTCTTATTACTTATATTTTTATCAATATAACATGCATTATTGCGCATATTATGCGGTTATTATCGCTAGAACTATAATAAATATACTTAGTACTTTTATTATCATCAATATAACATGCACTATTACCCATATTATGCAGTTATTATCGATAGAACTATAATAAATATACTTGTTACTTTTATTATTATCAATATAACATGCACTATTAGCCATATTTTACTATTATTATCGCTAGAACTATAATAACTATACTTATTACTCCCAATATTATCAATATAACATGCATTATTACCCATATAATGCAGTTATTATCGCTAGAACTGTAATAATTATACTTATTACTTATATTATTAGCAATATAACGTGCATTATTACCCATATTATGCAGTTATTATCGCTAGAACTGTAATAATTATACCTATTACTTTTATTATTATCAATATAACATGCATTATTACCCATATTATGCAGTTATTATCGCTAGAACTGTAATAATTATACGTATTACTTTTATTGTCATCAATATAACATGCATTATGACCCATATTATGCAGTTATTATCGATAGAACTGTAATAAATATACTTATTACTTTTATTATTATCAATATAACATGCACTATTAGCCATATTTTACTATTATTATCGCTAGAACTATAATAATTATACTTATTACTCCAAATATTATCAATATAACATGCATTATTACCCATATTATGCAGTTATTATCGATAGAACTATAATAAATATACTTATTACTTTTATTATTATCAATATAACATGCACTATTAGCCATATTTTACTATTATTATCGCTAGAACTATAATAATTATACTTATTACTCCAAATATTATCAATATAACATGCATTATTACCCATATTATGCAGTTATTATCGATAGAACTATAATAAATATACTTATTACTTTTATTATTATCAATATAACATGCACTATTAGCCATATTTTACTATTATTATCGCTAGAACTATAATAATTATACTTATTACTCCAAATATTATCAATATAACATGCATTATTACCCATATTATGCAGTTATTATCGATAGAACTATAATAAATATACTTATTACTTTTATTATTATCAATATAACATGCATTATTACCTATATTATGCAGTTATTATCGCCAGAACTATAATAAATATACTTATTACGCCCGATATTATCAATATAACATGCATTATTACCCATATTATGCAGTTATTATCGCTAGAACTGTAATAATTATACTTATTACTTTTATTATTATCAATATAACATGCATTATTACCTATATTATGCAGTTATTATCGCTAGAACTATAATAAATATACTTATTACTCCCGATATTATCAATATAACATCCATTATTACCCATATAATGCAGTTATTATCGCTAGAACCATAATAAATATACGTATTACTTTTATTATCATCAATATAACATGCATTATGACCCATATTATGCAGTTATTATCGATAGAACTGTAATAAATATACTTATTACTTTTATTATTATCAATATAATATGCACTATTAGCCATATTTTACTATTATTATCGCTAGAACTATAATAACTATACTTATTACTCCCAATATTATCAATATAACATGCATTATTACCCATATAATGCAGTTATTATCGCTAGAACTGTAATAATTATACTTATTACTTTTATTATTATCAATATAACATGCACTATTAGCCATATTTTACTATTATTATCGCTAGAACTATAATAATTATACTTATTACTCCCAATATTATCAATATAACATGCATTATTACCCATATTATGCAGTTATTATCGATAGAACTATAATAAATATACTTATTACTTTTATTATTATCAATATAACATGCATTATTACCTATATTATGCAGTTATTATCGCTAGAACTATAATAAATATACTTATTACGCCCGATATTATCAATATAACATCCATTATTACCCATATAATGCAGTTATTATCGCTAGAACTATAATAAATATACGTATTACTTTTATTATCATCAATATAACATGCATTATTACCCATATAATGCAGTTATTATCGACAGAAGTATAATAAATATACTTATTACTTTTATTGTTATCAGTATAACATGCACTATTAGCCATATTTTACTATTATTATCGCTAGAACTATAATAATTATACTTATTACTCCCGATATTATCAATATAACATGAATTATTACCCATATAATGCAGTTATTATCGCTAGAACTGTAATAATTATACTTATTACTTATGTTATTAGCAATATAATGTGCATTATTACCCATATTATGCAGCTATTATCGCTAGAACTGTAATAATTATACTTATTACTTATATTATTATGAATATAACATGCATTATTACCCATATTATGCAGTTATTATAGCTAGAACTATAATAAATATACGTATTACTTTTATTACCATCAATATAACATGCATTATTACCTATATTATGCAGTTATTATCGATAGAACTGTAATAAATATACTTATTACTTTTATTATTATCAATATAACATGCAATATTAGCCATATTTTACTATTATTATCGCTAGAACTATAATAATTATACTTATTACTCCCGATATTATCAATATAACGTGCATTATTACCCATATAATGCAGTTATTATCGCTAGATCTGTAATAATTATACTTATTACTTATATTATTATCAACATAACATGCATTATTACCCATATAATGCGGTTATTATCGACAGAAGTATAATAAATATACTTATTACTTTTATTATTATCAGTATAACATGCACTATTAGCCATATTTTACTATTATTATCGCTAGAACTATAATAATTATACTTATTACTCCCGATATTATCAATATAACATGCATTATTACCAATATAATGCAGTTATTATCGCTAGAACTGTAATAATTATACTTATTACTTATATTATTATCAATATAACATGCATTATTACCCATATTATGCAGTTATTATCGATAGAACTATAATAAATATACTTATTACTCCCGATATTATCAATATAACATCCATTATTACCCGTATAATGCAGTTATTATCGCTAGAACTATAATAAATATACTTATTACGCCCGATATTATCAATATAACATGCATTATTACCCATATAATGCAGTTATTATCGACAGAAGTATAATAAATATACTTATTACTTTTATTATTATCAGGATAACATGCACTATTAGCCATATTTTACTTTTATTATCGCTAGAACTGTAATAATTATACTTATTACTTATATTATTAGCAATATTACGTGCATTATTACCCAGATTATGCAGTTATTATCGCTAGAACTGTAATAATTATACTTATTACTTATATTATTATCAATATAACATGCATTATTACCCATATAATGCAGTTATTATCGACAGAAGTATAATAAATATACTTATTACTTTTATTATTATCAGTATAACATGCACTATTAGCCATATTTTACTATTATTATCGCTAGAACTATAATAATTATACTTATTACTCCCGATATTATCAATATAACATGCATTATTACCAATATAATGCAGTTATTATCGCTAGAACTGTAATAATTATACTTATTACTTATATTATTATCAATATAACATGCATTATTACCCATATTATGCAGTTATTATCGATAGAACTATAATAAATATACTTATTACTCCCGATATTATCAATATAACATCCATTATTACCCGTATAATGCAGTTATTATCGCTAGAACTATAATAAATATACTTATTACGACCGATATTATCAATATAACATGCATTATTACCCATATAATGCAGTTATTATCGCTAGAGCTATAATAATTATACTTATTACTCCCGATATTATCAATATAACATGAATTATTACCCATATAATGCAGTTATTATCGCTAGAACTGTAATAATTATACTTATTACTTATGTTATTAGCAATATAACGTGCATTATTACCCATATTATGCAGTTATTATTGCTAGAACTGTAATAATTATACTTATTACTTATATTATTATCAATATAACATGCATTATGGCCCATATTATGCAGTTATTATCGATAGAACTGTAATAAATATACTTATTACTTTTATTATTATCAATATAACATGCATTATTACCCATATTATGCAGTTATTATCGATAGAACTATAATAAATATACTTATTACTCCCGATATTATCAATATAACATCCATTATTACCCATATAATGCAGTTATTATCGCTAGAACTATAATAAATATACGTATTACTTTTATTATCATCAATATAACATGCATTATTACCCATATTATGCAGTTATTATCGATAGAACTGTAATAAATATACTTATTACTTTTATTATTATCAATATAACATGCACTATTAGCCATATTTTACTATTATTATCGCTAGAACTATAATAATTATACTTATTACTCCCAATATTATCAATATAACATGCATTATTACCCATATTATGCAGTTATTATCGATAGAACTATAATAAATATACTTATTACTTTTATTATTATCAATATAACATGCACTATTAGCCATATTTTACTATTATTATCGCTAGAACTATAATAATTATACTTATTACTCCAAATATTATCAACATAACATGCATTATTACCCATATTATGCAGTTATTATCGATAGAACTATAATAAATATACTTATTACTTTTATTATTATCAATATAACATGCATTATTACCTATATTATGCAGTTATTATCGCCAGAACTATAATAAATATACTTATTACGCCCGATATTATCAATATAACATGCATTATTACCCATATTATGCAGTTATTATCGCTAGAACTGTAATAATTATACTTATTACTCCCGATATTATCAATATAACATCCATTACTACCCATATAATGCAGTTATTATCGCTAGAACTGTAATAATTATACTTATTACTTTTATTATTATCAATATAACATGCATTATTACCTATATTATGCAGTTATTATCGCTAGAACTATAATAAATATACTTATTACTCCCGATATTATCAATATAACATCCATTATTACCCATATAATGCAGTTATTATCGCTAGAACCATAATAAATATACGTATTACTTTTATTATCATCAATATAACATGCATTATGACCCATATTATGCAGTTATTATCGATAGAACTGTAATAAATATACTTATTACTTTTATTATTATCAATATAATATGCACTATTAGCCATATTTTACTATTATTATCGCTAGAACTATAATAACTATACTTATTACTCCCAATATTATCAATATAACATGCATTATTACCCATATAATGCAGTTATTATCGCTAGAACTGTAATAATTATACTTATTACTTTTATTATTATCAATATAACATGCACTATTAGCCATATTTTACTATTATTATCGCTAGAACTATAATAATTATACTTATTACTCCCAATATTATCAATATAACATGCATTATTACCCATATTATGCAGTTATTATCGATAGAACTATAATAAATATACTTATTACTTTTATTATTATCAATATAACATGCATTATTACCTATATTATGCAGTTATTATCGCTAGAACTATAATAAATATACTTATTACGCCCGATATTATCAATATAACATGCATTATTACCCATATAATGCAGTTATTATCGCTAGAACTGTAATAATTATACTTATTACTCACGATATTATCAATATAACATCCATTATTACCCATATAATGCAGTTATTATCGCTAGAACTATAATAAATATACGTATTACTTTTATTATCATCAATATAACATGCATTATTACCCATATAATGCAGTTATTATCGACAGAAGTATAATAAATATACTTATTACTTTTATTGTTATCAGTATAACATGCACTATTAGCCATATTTTACTATTATTATCGCTAGAACTATAATAATTATACTTATTACTCCCGATATTATCAATATAACATGAATTATTACCCATATAATGCAGTTATTATCGCTAGAACTGTAATAATTATTCTTATTACTTATGTTATTAGCAATATAACGTGCATTATTACCCATATTATGCAGCTATTATCGCTAGAACTGTAATAATTATACTTATTACTTATATTATTATCAATATAACATGCATTATTACCCATATTATGCAGTTATTATAGCTAGAACTATAATAAATATACGTATTACTTTTATTACCATCAATATAACATGCATTATTACCTATATTATGCAGTTATTATCGATAGAACTGTAATAAATATACTTATTACTTTTATTATTATCAATATAACATGCAATATTAGCCATATTTTACTATTATTATCGCTAGAACTATAATAATTATACTTATTACTCCCGATATTATCAATATAACATGCATTATTACCAATATAATGCAGTTATTATCGCTAGAACTGTAATAATTATACTTATTACTTATATTATTATCAATATAACATGCATTATTACCCATATTATGCAGTTATTATCGATAGAACTATAATAAATATACTTATTACTCCCGATATTATCAATATAACATCCATTATTACCCGTATAATGCAGTTATTATCGCTAGAACTATAATAAATATACTTATTACGCCCGATATTATCAATATAACATGCATTATTACCCATATAATGCAGTTATTATCGACAGAAGTATAATAAATATACTTATTACTTTTATTATTATCAGGATAACATGCACTATTAGCCATATTTTACTTTTATTATCGCTAGAACTGTAATAATTATACTTATTACTTATATTATTAGCAATATTACGTGCATTATTACCCAGATTATGCAGTTATTATCGCTAGAACTGTAATAATTATACTTATTACTTATATTATTATCAATATAACATGCATTATTACCCATATAATGCAGTTATTATCGACAGAAGTATAATAAATATACTTATTACTTTTATTATTATCAGTATAACATGCACTATTAGCCATATTTTACTATTATTATCGCTAGAACTATAATAATTATACCTATTACTCCCGATATTATCAATATAACATGCATTATTACCAATATAATGCAGTTATTATCGCTAGAACTGTAATAATTATACTTATTACTTATATTATTATCAATATAACATGCATTATTACCCATATTATGCAGTTATTATCGATAGAACTATAATAAATATACTTATTACTCCCGATATTATCAATATAACATCCATTATTACCCGCATAATGCAGTTATTATCGCTAGAACTATAATAAATATACTTATTACGCCCGATATTATCAATATAACATGCATTATTACCCATATAATGCAGTTATTATCGCTAGAGCTATAATAATTATACTTATTACTCCCGATATTATCAATATAACATAAATTATTACCCATATAATGCAGTTATTATCGCTAGAACTGTAATAATTATACTTATTACTTATGTTATTAGCAATATAACGTGCATTATTACCCATATTATGCAGTTATTATTGCTAGAACTGTAATAATTATACTTATTACTTATATTATTATCAATATAACATGCATTATGGCCCATATTATGCAGTTATTATCGATAGAACTGTAATAAATATACTTATTACTTTTATTATTATCAATATAACATGCATTATTACCCATATTATGCAGTTATTATCGATAGAACAATAATAAATATACTTATTACTCCCGATATTATCAATATAACATCCATTATTACCCATATAATGCAGTTATTATCGCTAGAACTATAATAAATATACGTATTACTTTTATTATCATCAATATAACATGCATTATTACCCATATTATGCAGTTATTATCGATAGAACTGTAATAAATATACTTATTACTTTTATTATTATCAATATAACATGCACTATTAGCCATATTTTACTATTATTATCGCTAGAACTATAATAATTATACTTATTACTCCCAATATTATCAATATAACATGCATTATTACCCATATTATGCAGTTATTATCGATAGAACTATAATAAATATACTTATTACTTTTATTATTATCAATATAACATGCATTATTACCTATATTATGCAGTTATTATCGCTAGAACTATAATAAATATACTTATTACTCCCGATATTATCAATATAACATGCATTATTACCCATATAATGCAGTTATTATCGCTAGAACTGTAATAATTATACTTATTACTCCCGATATTATCAATATAACATCCATTATTACCCATATAATGCAGTTATTATCGCTAGAACTGTAATAATTATGCTTATTACTTTTATTATTATCAATATGACATGCATTATTACCTATACAATGCAGTTATTATCGCTAGAACTGTAATAATTATACTTATTACTATTATTATTATCAATATAACATGCATTATTACCCATATTATGCAGTTATTATCGATAGAACAATAATAAATATACTTATTACTCCCGATATTATCAATATAACATCCATTATTACCCATATAATGCAGTTATTATCGCTAGAACTATAATAAATATACGTATTACTCTTATTATCATCAATATAACATGCATTATTACCCATATTATGCAGTTATTATCGATAGAACTGTAATAAATATACTTATTACTTTTATTATTATCAATATAACATGCACTATTAGCCATATTTTACTATTATTATCGCTAGAACTATAATAATTATACTTATTACTCCCAATATTATCAATATAACATGCATTATTACCCATATTATGCAGTTATTATCGATAGAACTATAATAAATATACTTATTACTTTTATTATTATCAATATAACATGCATTATTACCTATATTATGCAGTTATTATCGCTAGAACTATAATAAATATACTTATTACTCCCGATATTATCAATATAACATGCATTATTACCCATATAATGCAGTTATTATCGCTAGAACTGTAATAATTATACTTATTACTCCCGATATTATCAATATAACATCCATTACTACCCATATAATGCAGTTATTATCGCTAGAACTGTAATAATTATACTTATTACTTTTATTATTATCAATATAACATGCATTATTACCTATATTATGCAGTTATTATCGCTAGAACTATAATAAATATACTTATTACTCCCGATATTATCAATATAACATCCATTATTACCCATATAATGCAGTTATTATCGCTAGAACCATAATAAATATACGTATTACTTTTATTATCATCAATGTAACATGCATTATGACCCATATTATGCAGTTATTATCGATAGAACTGTAATAAATATACTTATTACTTTTATTATTATCAATATAACATGCACTATTAGCCATATTTTACTATTATTATCGCTAGAACTATAATAATTATACTTATTACTCCAAATATTATCAATATAACATGCATTATTACCCATATTATGCAGTTATTATCGATAGAACTATAATAAATATACTTATTACTTTTATTATTATCAATATAACATGCACTATTAGCCATATTTTACTATTATTATCGCTAGAACTATAATAATTATACTTATTACTCCAAATATTATCAATATAACATGCATTATTACCCATATTATGCAGTTATTATCGATAGAACTATAATAAATATACTTATTACTTTTATTATTATCAATATAACATGCATTATTACCTATATTATGCAGTTATTATCGCCAGAACTATAATAAATATACTTATTACGCCCGATATTATCAATATAACATGCATTATTACCCATATTATGCAGTTATTATCGCTAGAACTGTAATAATTATACTTATTACTCCCGATATTATCAATATAACATCCATTACTACCCATATAATGCAGTTATTATCGCTAGAACTGTAATAATTATACTTATTACTTTTATTATTATCAATATAACATGCATTATTACCTATATTATGCAGTTATTATCGCTAGAACTATAATAAATATACTTATTACTCCCGATATTATCAATATAACATCCATTATTACCCATATAATGCAGTTATTATCGCTAGAACCATAATAAATATACGTATTACTTTTATTATCATCAATATAACATGCATTATGACCCATATTATGCAGTTATTATCGATAGAACTGTAATAAATATACTTATTACTTTTATTATTATCAATATAATATGTCTATTAGCCATATTTTACTATTATTATCGCTAGAACTATAATAACTATACTTATTACTCCCAATATTATCAATATAACATGCATTATTACCCATATAATGCAGTTATTATCGCTAGAACTGTAATAATTATACTTATTACTTTTATTATTATCAATATAACATGCACTATTAGCCATATTTTACTATTATTATCGCTAGAACTATAATAATTATACTTATTACTCCCAATATTATCAATATAACATGCATTATTACCCATATTATGCAGTTATTATCGATAGAACTATAATATATATACTTATTACTTTTATTATTATCAATATAACATGCATTATTACCTATATTATGCAGTTATTATCGCTAGAACTATAATAAATATACTTATTACGCCCGATATTATCAATATAACATGCATTATTACCCATATAATGCAGTTATTATCGCTAGAACTGTAATAATTATACTTATTACTCACGATATTATCAATATAACTTCCATTATTACCCATATAATGCAGTTATTATCGCTAGAACTATAATAAATATACGTATTACTTTTATTATCATCAATATAACATGCATTATTACGCATATAGTGCAGTTATTATCGATAGAACTATAATAAATATACTTATTACTTTTATTATTATCAATATAACATGCACTATTAGCCATATTTTACTATTATTATCGCTAGAACTATAATAATTGTACTTATTACTCCCGATATTATCAATATAACATCCATTATTACCCATATAATGCAGTTATTATCGCTAGAACTGTAATAATTATACTTATTACTTATATTACTATCAATATAACATGCATTATTACCCATATAATGCAGTTATTATCGCTAGAACTGTAATAATTATTCTTATTACTTATATTATTATCAATATAACATGCATTATTGCGCATATTATGCGGTTATTATCGCTAGAACTATAATAAATATACTTAGTACTTTTATTATCATCAATATAACATGCATTATTACCCATATTATGCAGTTATTATCGATAGAACTATAATAAATATACTTGTTACTTTTATTATTATCAATATAACATGCACTATTAGCCATATTTTACTATTATTATCGCTAGAACTATAATAACTATACTTATTACTCCCAATATTATCAATATAACATGCATTATTACCCATATAATGCAGTTATTATCGCTAGAACTGTAATAATTATACTTATTACTTATATTATTAGCAATATAACGTGCATTATTACCCATATTATGCAGTTATTATCGCTAGAACTGTAATAATTATACCTATTACTTTTATTATTATCAATATAACATGCATTATTACCTATATTATGCAGTTATTATCGCTAGAACTATAATAAATATACTTATTACTCCCGATATTATCAATATAACATCCATTTTTACCCATATAATGCAGTTATTATCGCTAGAACCATAATAAATATACGTATTACTTTTATTATCATCAATATAACATGCATTATGACCCATATTATGCAGTTATTATCGATAGGACTGTAATAAATATACTTATTACTTTTATTATTATCAATATAACATGCACTATTAGCCATATTTTACTATTATTATCGCTAGAACTATAATAACTATACTTATTACTCCCAATATTATCAATATAACATGCATTATTACCCATATAATGCAGTTATTATCGCTAGAACTGTAATAATTATACTTATTACTTTTATTATTATCAATATAACATGCACTATTAGCCATATTTTACTATTATTATCGCTAGAACTATAATAATTATACTTATTACTCCCAATATTATCAATATAACATGCATTATTACCCATATTATGCAGTTATTATCGATAGAACTATAATAAATATACTTATTACTTTTATTATTATCAATATAACATGCATTATTACCTATATTATGCAGTTATTATCGCTAGAGCTATAATAAATATACTTATTACGCCCGATATTATCAATATAACATGCATTATTACCCATATAATGCAGTTATTATCGCTAGAACTGTAATAATTATACTTATTACTCCCGATATTATCAATATAACATCCATTATTACCCATATAATGCAGTTATTATCGCTAGAACTGTAATAATTATGCTTATTACTTTTATTATTATCAATATAACATGCATTATTACCTATATAATGCAGTTATTATCGCTAGAACTGTAATAATTATCCTTATTACTTTTATTATTATCAATATAACATGCATTATTACCTATATTATGCAGTTATTATCGCTAGAACTATAATAAATATACTTATTACTCCCGATATTATCAATATAACATCCATTTTTACCCATATAATGCAGTTATTATCGCTAGAACCATAATAAATATACGTATTACTTTTATTATCATCAATATAACATGCATTATGACCCATATTATGCAGTTATTATCGATAGGACTGTAATAAATATACTTATTACTTTTATTATTATCAATATAACATGCACTATTAGCCATATTTTACTATTATTATCGCTAGAACTATAATAATTATACTTATTACTCCAAATATTATCAATATAACATGCATTATTACCCATATTATGCAGTTATTATCGATAGAACTATAATAAATATACTTATTACTTTTATTATTATCAATATAACATGCATTATTACCTATATTATGCAGTTATTATAGCCAGAACTATAATAAATATACTTATTACGCACGATATTATCAATATAACATGCATTATTACCCATATAATGCAGTTATTATCGCTAGAACTGTAATAATTATACTTATTACTCCCGATATTATCAATATAACATCCATTATTACCCATATAATGCAGTTATTATCGCTAGAACTGTAATAATTATACTTATTACTTTTATTATTATCAATATAACATGCATTATGACCTATATTATGCAGTTATTATCGCTAGAACTATTATATATATACTTATTACTCCCGATATTATCAATATAACATCCATTATTACCCATATAATGCAGTTATTATCGCTAGAACCATAATAAATATACGTATTACTTTTATTATCATCAATATAACATGCATTATGACCCATATTATGCAGTTATTATCGATAGAACTGTAATAAATATACCTATTACTTTTATTATTATCAATATAACATGCACTATTAGCCATATTTTACTATTATTATCGCTAGAACTATAATAATTATACTTATTACTCCCGATATTATCAATATAACATGAATTATTACCCATATAATGCAGTTATTATCGCTAGAACTGTAATAATTATACTTATTACTTATGTTATTAGCAATATAACGTGCATTATTACCCATATTATGCAGTTATTATTGCTAGAACTGTAATAATTATACTTATTACTTATATTATTATCAATATAACATGCATTATGGCCCATATTATGCAGTTATTATCGATGGAACTGTAATAAATATACTTATTACTTTTATTATTATCAATATAACATGCACTATTAGCCATATTTTACTATTATTATCGCTAGAACTATAATAATTATACTTATTACTCCCGATATTATCAATATAACATGCATTATTACCAATATAATGCAGTTATTATCGCTAGAACTGTAATAATTATACTTATTACTTATATTATTATCAATATAACATGCATTATTACCCACATTATGCAGTTATTATCGATAGAACTATAATAAATATACTTATTACTCCCGATATTATCAATATAACATCCATTATTACCCATATAATGCAGTTATTATCGCTAGAACTATAATAAATATACTTATTACGCCCGATATTATCAATACAACATGCATTATTACCCATATAATGCAGTTATTATCGCTAGAGCTATAATAATTATACTTGTTACTCCCGATATTATCAATATAACATGAATTATTACCCATATAATGCAGTTATTATCGCTAGAACTGTAATAATTATACTTATTACTTATGGTATTAGCAATATAACGTGCATTATAACCATATTATGCAGTTATTATTGCTAGAACTGTAATAATTATACTTATTACTTATATTATTATCAATATAACATGCATTATGGCCCATATTATGCAGTTATTATCGATAGGACTGTAATAAATATACTTATTGCTTTTATTATTATCAATATAACATGCATTATTACCCATATTACGCAGTTATTATCGATAGAACTATAATAAATATACTTATTACTCCCGATATTATCAATATAACATCCATTATTACCCATATAATGCAGTTATTATCGCTAGAACTATAATAAATATACGTATTACTTTTATTATCATCAATATAACATGCATTATTACCCATATTATGCAGTTATTATCGATAGAACTGTAATAAATATACTTATTACTTTTATTATTATCAATATAACATGCACTATTAGCCATATTTTACTATTATTATCGCTAGAACTATAATAATTGTACTTATTACTCCCAATATTATCAATATAACATGCATTATTACCCATATTATGCAGTTATTATCGATAGAACTCTAATAAATATACTTATTACTTTTATTATTATCAATATAACATGCATTATTACCTATATTGTGCAGTTATTATCGCTAGAACTATAATAAATATACTTATTACTCCCGATATTATTTAATATAACATGCATTATTACCCATATAATGCAGTTATTATCGCTAGAACTGTAATAATTATACTTATTACTTTTATTATTATCAATATAACATGCATTATTACCTATATTATGCAGTTATTATCGCTAGAACTATAATAAATATACTTATTACTCCCGATATTATCAATATAACATCCATTATTACTCATATAATGCAGTTATTATCGCTAGAACCATAATAAATATACGTATTACTTTTATTATCATCAATATAACATGCATTATGACCCATATTATGCAGTTATTATCGATAGAACTGTAATAAATATACTTATTACTTTTATTATTATCAATATAACATGCACTATTAGCCATATTTTACTATTATTATCGCGAGAACTATAATAACTATACTTATTACTCCCAATATTATCAATATAACATGCATTATTACCCATATAATGCAGTTATTATCGCTAGAACTGTAATAATTATACTTATTACTTATATTATTAGCAATATAACGTGCGTTATTACCCATATTATGCAGTTATTATCGCTAGAACTGTAATAATTATACTTATTACTTTTATTATTATCAATATAACATGCATTATGACCTATATTATGCAGTTATTATCGCTAGAACTATAATAAATATACTTATTACTCCCGATATTATCAATATAACATCCATTATTACCCATATAATGCAGTTATTATCGCTAGAACCATAATAAATATACGTATTACTTTTATTATCATCAATATAACATGCATTATTACCTATATTATGCAGTTATTATCGCTAGAACTATAATAAATATACTTATTACTCCCGATATTATCAATATAACATCCATTATTACCCATATAATGCAGTTATTATCGCTAGAACCATAATAAATATACGTATTACTTTTATTATCATCAATATAACATGCATTATGACCCATATTATGCAGTTATTATCGATAGAACTGTAATAAATATACTTATTACTTTTATTATTATCAATATAACATGCACTATTAGCCATATTTTACTATTATTATCGCGAGAACTATAATAACTATACTTATTACTCCCAATATTATCAATATAACATGCATTATTACCCATATAATGCAGTTATTATCGCTAGAACTGTAATAATTATACTTATTACTTATATTATTAGCAATATAACGTGCATTATTACCCATATTATGCAGTTATTATCGCTAGAACTGTAATAATTATACTTATTACTTTTATTATTATCAATATAACATGCATTATGACCTATGTTATGCAGTTATTATCGCTAGAACTATAATAAATATACTTATTACTCCCGATATTATCAATATAACATCCATTATTACCCATATAATGCAGTTATTATCGCTAGAACCATAATAAATATACGTATTACTTTTATTATCATCAATATAACATGCATTATTACCCATATTATGCAGTTATTATCGATAGAACTGTAATAAATATACCTATTACTTATATTATTATCAATATAACATGCACTATTAGCCATATTTTACTATTATTATCGCTAGAACTATAATAATTATACTTATTACTCCCGATATTATCAATATAACATGAATTATTACCCATATAATGCAGTTATTATCGCTAGAACTGTAATAATTATACTTATTACTTATGTTATTAGCAATATAACGTGCATTATTACCCATATTATGCAGTTATTCTTGCTAGAACTGTAATAATTATACTTATTACTTATATTATTATCAACATAACATGCATTATGGCCCATATTATGCAGTTATTATCGATAGAACTGTAATAAATATACTTATTACTTTTATTATTATCAATATAACATGCACTATTCGCCATATTTTACTATTATTATCGCTAGAACTATAATAATTATACTTATTACTCCCGATATTATCAATATAACATGAATTATTACCCATATAATGCAGTTATTATCGCTAGAACTGTAATAATTATACTTATTACTTATGTTATTAGCAATATAACGTGCATTATTACCCATATTATGCAGTTATTCTTGCTAGAACTGTAATAATTATACTTATTACTTATATTATTATCAATATAACATGCATTATGGCCCATATTATGCAGTTATTATCGATAGAACTGTAATAAATATACTTATTACTTTTATTATTATCAATATAACATGCACTATTAGCCATATTTTACTATTATTATCGCTAGAACTATAATAATTATACTTATTACTCCCGATATTATCAATATAACATGCATTATTACCAATATAATGCAGTTATTATCGCTATAACTGTAATAATTATACTTATTACTTATATTATTATCAATATAACATCCATTATTACCCATATAATGCAGTTATTATCGTTAGAACTATAATAAATATACGTATTACTTTTATTATCATCAATATAACATGCATTATTACCCATATTATGCAGTTATTATCGCTAGAACTATAATAAATATACTTATTACTCCCGATATTATCAATATAACATCCATTATTACACATATAATGCTGTTATTATCGCTAGAACCATAATAAATATACGTATTACTTTTATTATCATCAATATAACATGCATTATGACCCATATTATGCAGTTATTATCGATAGAACTGTAATAAATATACTTATTACTGTTATTATTATCAATATAACATGCACTATTAGCCATATTTTACTATTATTATCGCTAGAACTATAATAACTATACTTATTACTCCCAATTTTATCAATATAACATGCATTATTACCCATATAATGCAGTTATTATCGCTAGAACTGTAATAATTATACTTATTACTTATATTATTAGCAATATAACGTGCGTTATTACCCATATTATGCAGTTATTATCGCTAGAACTGTAATAATTATACTTATTACTTTTATTATTATCAATATAACATGCATTATGACCTCTATTATGCAGTTATTATCGCTAGAACTATAATAAATATACTTATTACTCCCGATATTATCAATATAACATCCATTATTACCCATATAATGCAGTTATTATCGCTAGAACCATAATAAATATACGTATTACTTTTATTATCATCAATATAACATGCATTATTACCTATATTATGCAGTTATTATCGCTAGAACTATAATAAATATACTTATTACTCCCGATATTATCAATATAACATCCATTATTACCCATATAATGCAGTTATTATCGCTAGAACCATAATAAATATACGTATTACTTTTATTATCATCAATATAACATGCATTATGACCCATATTATGCAGTTATTATCGATAGAACTGTAATAAATATACTTATTACTTTTATTATTATCAATATAACATGCACTATTAGCCATATTTTACTATTATTATCGCGAGAACTATAATAACTATACTTATTACTCCCAATATTATCAATATAACATGCATTATTACCCATATAATGCAGTTATTATCGCTAGAACTGTAATAATTATACTTATTACTTATATTATTAGCAATATAACGTGCGTTATTACCCATATTATGCAGTTATTATCGCTAGAACTGTAATAATTATACTTATTACTTTTATTATTATCAATATAACATGCATTATGACCTATATTATGCAGTTATTATCGCTAGAACTATAATAAATATACTTATTACTCCCGATATTATCAATATAACATCCATTATTACCCATATAATGCAGTTATTATCGCTAGAACCATAATAAATATACGTATTACTTTTATTATCATCAATATAACATGCATTATTACCTATATTATGCAGTTATTATCGCTAGAACTATAATAAATATACTTATTACTCCCGATATTATCAATATAACATCCATTATTACCCATATAATGCAGTTATTATCGCTAGAACCATAATAAATATACGTATTACTTTTATTATCATCAATATAACATGCATTATGACCCATATTATGCAGTTATTATCGATAGAACTGTAATAAATATACTTATTACTTTTATTATTATCAATATAACATGCACTATTAGCCATATTTTACTATTATTATCGCGAGAACTATAATAACTATACTTATTACTCCCAATATTATCAATATAACATGCATTATTACCCATATAATGCAGTTATTATCGCTAGAACTGTAATAATTATACTTATTACTTATATTATTAGCAATATAACGTGCATTATTACCCATATTATGCAGTTATTATCGCTAGAACTGTAATAATTATACTTATTACTTTTATTATTATCAATATAACATGCATTATGACCTATGTTATGCAGTTATTATCGCTAGAACTATAATAAATATACTTATTACTCCCGATATTATCAATATAACATCCATTATTACCCATATAATGCAGTTATTATCGCTAGAACCATAATAAATATACGTATTACTTTTATTATCATCAATATAACATGCATTATTACCCATATTATGCAGTTATTATCGATAGAACTGTAATAAATATACCTATTACTTATATTATTATCAATATAACATGCACTATTAGCCATATTTTACTATTATTATCGCTAGAACTATAATAATTATACTTATTACTCCCGATATTATCAATATAACATGAATTATTACCCATATAATGCAGTTATTATCGCTAGAACTGTAATAATTATACTTATTACTTATGTTATTAGCAATATAACGTGCATTATTACCCATATTATGCAGTTATTCTTGCTAGAACTGTAATAATTATACTTATTACTTATATTATTATCAACATAACATGCATTATGGCCCATATTATGCAGTTATTATCGATAGAACTGTAATAAATATACTTATTACTTTTATTATTATCAATATAACATGCACTATTCGCCATATTTTACTATTATTATCGCTAGAACTATAATAATTATACTTATTACTCCCGATATTATCAATATAACATGAATTATTACCCATATAATGCAGTTATTATCGCTAGAACTGTAATAATTATACTTATTACTTATGTTATTAGCAATATAACGTGCATTATTACCCATATTATGCAGTTATTCTTGCTAGAACTGTAATAATTATACTTATTACTTATATTATTATCAATATAACATGCATTATGGCCCATATTATGCAGTTATTATCGATAGAACTGTAATAAATATACTTATTACTTTTATTATTATCAATATAACATGCACTATTAGCCATATTTTACTATTATTATCGCTAGAACTATAATAATTATACTTATTACTCCCGATATTATCAATATAACATGCATTATTACCAATATAATGCAGTTATTATCGCTATAACTGTAATAATTATACTTATTACTTATATTATTATCAATATAACATCCATTATTACCCATATAATGCAGTTATTATCGTTAGAACTATAATAAATATACGTATTACTTTTATTATCATCAATATAACATGCATTATTACCCATATTATGCAGTTATTATCGCTAGAACTATAATAAATATACTTATTACTCCCGATATTATCAATATAACATCCATTATTACACATATAATGCTGTTATTATCGCTAGAACCATAATAAATATACGTATTACTTTTATTATCATCAATATAACATGCATTATGACCCATATTATGCAGTTATTATCGATAGAACTGTAATAAATATACTTATTACTGTTATTATTATCAATATAACATGCACTATTAGCCATATTTTACTATTATTATCGCTAGAACTATAATAACTATACTTATTACTCCCAATTTTATCAATATAACATGCATTATTACCCATATAATGCAGTTATTATCGCTAGAACTGTAATAATTATACTTATTACTTATATTATTAGCAATATAACGTGCGTTATTACCCATATTATGCAGTTATTATCGCTAGAACTGTAATAATTATACTTATTACTTTTATTATTATCAATATAACATGCATTATGACCTCTATTATGCAGTTATTATCGCTAGAACTATAATAAATATACTTATTACTCCCGATATTATCAATATAACATCCATTATTACCCATATAATGCAGTTATTATCGCTAGAACCATAATAAATATACGTATTACTTTTATTATCATCAATATAACATGCATTATTACCTATATTATGCAGTTATTATCGCTAGAACTATAATAAATATACTTATTACTCCCGATATTATCAATATAACATCCATTATTACCCATATAATGCAGTTATTATCGCTAGAACCATAATAAATATACGTATTACTTTTATTATCATCAATATAACATGCATTATGACCCATATTATGCAGTTATTATCGATAGAACTGTAATAAATATACTTATTACTTTTATTATTATCAATATAACATGCACTATTAGCCATATTTTACTATTATTATCGCGAGAACTATAATAACTATACTTATTACTCCCAATATTATCAATATAACATGCATTATTACCCATATAATGCAGTTATTATCGCTAGAACTGTAATAATTATACTTATTACTTATATTATTAGCAATATAACGTGCATTATTACCCATATTATGCAGTTATTATCGCTAGAACTGTAATAATTATACTTATTACTTTTATTATTATCAATATAACATGCATTATGACCTATATTATGCAGTTATTATCGCTAGAACTATAATAAATATACTTATTACTCCCGATATTATCAATATAACATCCATTATTACCCATATAATGCAGTTATTATCGCTAGAACCATAATAAATATACGTATTACTTTTATTATCATCAATATAACATGCATTATTACCCATATTATGCAGTTATTATCGATAGAACTGTAATAAATATACCTATTACTTATATTATTATCAATATAACATGCACTATTAGCCATATTTTACTATTATTATCGCTAGAACTATAATAATTATACTTATTACTCCCGATATTATCAATATAACATGAATTATTACCCATATAATGCAGTTATTATCGCTAGAACTGTAATAATTATACTTATTACTTATGTTATTAGCAATATAACGTGCATTATTACCCATATTATGCAGTTATTCTTGCTAGAACTGTAATAATTATACTTATTACTTATATTATTATCAACATAACATGCATTATGGCCCATATTATGCAGTTATTATCGATAGAACTGTAATAAATATACTTATTACTTTTATTATTATCAATATAACATGCACTATTCGCCATATTTTACTATTATTATCGCTAGAACTATAATAATTATACTTATTACTCCCGATATTATCAATATAACATGAATTATTACCCATATAATGCAGTTATTATCGCTAGAACTGTAATAATTATACTTATTACTTATGTTATTAGCAATATAACGTGCATTATTACCCATATTATGCAGTTATTCTTGCTAGAACTGTAATAATTATACTTATTACTTATATTATTATCAATATAACATGCATTATGGCCCATATTATGCAGTTATTATCGATAGAACTGTAATAAATATACTTATTACTTTTATTATTATCAATATAACATGCACTATTAGCCATATTTTACTATTATTATCGCTAGAACTATAATAATTATACTTATTACTCCCGATATTATCAATATAACATGCATTATTACCAATATAATGCAGTTATTATCGCTATAACTGTAATAATTATACTTATTACTTATATTATTATCAATATAACATCCATTATTACCCATATAATGCAGTTATTATCGTTAGAACTATAATAAATATACGTATTACTTTTATTATCATCAATATAACATGCATTATTACCCATATTATGCAGTTATTATCGCTAGAACTATAATAAATATACTTATTACTCCCGATATTATCAATATAACATCCATTATTACACATATAATGCTGTTATTATCGCTAGAACCATAATAAATATACGTATTACTTTTATTATCATCAATATAACATGCATTATGACCCATATTATGCAGTTATTATCGATAGAACTGTAATAAATATACTTATTACTGTTATTATTATCAATATAACATGCACTATTAGCCATATTTTATTATTATTATCGCTAGAACTATAATAATTATACTTATTACTCCCGATATTATCAATATAACATGCATTATTACCCATATTATGCAGTTATTATCGATAGAACTCTAATAAATATACTTATTACTTTTATTATTATCAATATAACATGCATTATTACCTATATTGTGCAGTTATTATCGCTAGAACTATAATAAATATACTTATTACTCCCGATATTATCAATATAACATGCATTATTACCCATATAATGCAGTTATTATCGCTAGAACTATAATAAATATACTTATTACGCCCGATATTATCAATATAACATGCATTATTACCCATATAATGCAGTTATTATCGCTAGAACTGTAATAATTATACTTATTACTCCCGATATTATCAATATAACATCCATTATTACCCATATAATGCAGTTATTATCGCTAGAACTGTAATAATTATGCTTATTACTTTTATTATTATCAATATAACATGCATTATTACCTATATAATGCAGTTATTATCGCTAGAACTGTAATAATTATCCTTATTACTTTTATTATTATCAATATAACATGCATTATTACCTATATTATGCAGTTATTATCGCTAGAACTATAATAAATATACTTATTACTCCCGATATTATCAATATAACATCCATTTTTACCCATATAATGCAGTTATTATCGCTAGAACCATAATAAATATACGTATTACTTTTATTATCATCAATATAACATGCATTATGACCCATATTATGCAGTTATTATCGATAGGACTGTAATAAATATACTTATTACTTTTATTATTATCAATATAACATGCACTATTAGCCATATTTTACTATTATTATCGCTAGAACTATAATAATTATACTTATTACTCCAAATATTATCAATATATCATGCATTATTACCCATATTATGCAGTTATTATCGATAGAACTATAATAAATATACTTATTACTTTTATTATTATCAATATAACATGCATTATTACCTATATTATGCAGTTATTATAGCCAGAACTATAATAAATATACTTATTACGCAGGATATTATCAATATAACATGCATTATTACCCATATAATGCAGTTATTATCGCTAGAACTGTAATAATTATAAATATTACTCCCGATATTATCAATATAACATCCATTATTACCCATATAATGCAGTTATTATCGCTAGAACCATAATAAATATACGTATTACTTTTATTATCATCAATATAACATGCATTATGACCCATATTATGCAGTTATTATCGATAGAACTGTAATAAATATACCTATTACTTTTATTATTATCAATATAACATGCACTATTAGCCATATTTTACCATTATTATCGCTAGAACTATAATAATTATACTTATTACTCCCGATATTATCAATATAACATGCATTATTACCAATATAATGCAGTTATTATCGCTAGAACTGTAATAATTATACTTATTACTTATATTATTATCAATATAACATGCATTATTACCCACATTATGCAGTTATTATCGATAGAACTATAATAAATATACTTATTACTCCCGATATTATCAATATAACATCCATTATTACCCATATAATGCAGTTATTATCGCTAGAACTATAATAAATATACGTATTACTTTTATTATCATCAATATAACATGCATTATTACCCATATTATGCAATTATTATCGATAGAACTGTAATAAATATACTTATTACTTTTATTATTATCAATATAACATGCACTATTAGCCATATTTTACTATTATTATCGCTAGAACTATAATAATTGTACTTATTACTCCCAATATTATCAATATAACATGCATTATTACCCATATTATGCAGTTATTATCGATAGAACTCTAATAAATATACTTATTACTTTTATTATTATCAATATAACATGCATTATTACCTATATTGTGCAGTTATTATCGCTAGAACTATAATAAATATACTTATTACTCCCTATATTATTTAATATAACATGCATTATTACCCATATAATGCAGTTATTATCGCTAGAACTGTAATAATTATACTTATTACTCCCGATATTATCAATATAACATCCATTATTACCCATATAATGTAGTTATTATCGCTAGAACTGTAATAATTATGCTTATTACTTTTATTATTATCAATATGACATGCATTATTACCTATATAATGCAGTTATTATCGATAGAACTGTAATAAATATACCTATTACTTATATTATTATCAATATAACATGCACTATTAGCCATATTTTACTATTATTATCGCTAGAACTATAATAATTATACTTATTACTCCCGATATTATCAATATAACATGAATTATTACCCATATAATGCAGTTATTATCGCTAGAACTGTAATAATTATACTTATTACTTATGTTATTAGCAATATAACGTGCATTATTACCCATATTATGCAGTTATTCTTGCTAGAACTGTAATAATTATACTTATTACTTATATTATTATCAACATAACATGCATTATGGCCCATATTATGCAGTTATTATCGATAGAACTGTAATAAATATACTTATTACTTTTATTATTATCAATATAACATGCACTATTCGCCATATTTTACTATTATTATCGCTAGAACTATAATAATTATACTTATTACTCCCGATATTATCAATATAACATGAATTATTACCCATATAATGCAGTTATTATCGCTAGAACTGTAATAATTATACTTATTACTTATGTTATTAGCAATATAACGTGCATTATTACCCATATTATGCAGTTATTCTTGCTAGAACTGTAATAATTATACTTATTACTTATATTATTATCAATATAACATGCATTATGGCCCATATTATGCAGTTATTATCGATAGAACTGTAATAAATATACTTATTACTTTTATTATTATCAATATAACATGCACTATTAGCCATATTTTACTATTATTATCGCTAGAACTATAATAATTATACTTATTACTCCCGATATTATCAATATAACATGCATTATTACCAATATAATGCAGTTATTATCGCTATAACTGTAATAATTATACTTATTACTTATATTATTATCAATATAACATCCATTATTACCCATATAATGCAGTTATTATCGTTAGAACTATAATAAATATACGTATTACTTTTATTATCATCAATATAACATGCATTATTACCCATATTATGCAGTTATTATCGCTAGAACTATAATAAATATACTTATTACTCCCGATATTATCAATATAACATCCATTATTACACATATAATGCTGTTATTATCGCTAGAACCATAATAAATATACGTATTACTTTTATTATCATCAATATAACATGCATTATGACCCATATTATGCAGTTATTATCGATAGAACTGTAATAAATATACTTATTACTGTTATTATTATCAATATAACATGCACTATTAGCCATATTTTATTATTATTATCGCTAGAACTATAATAATTATACTTATTACTCCCGATATTATCAATATAACATGCATTATTACCCATATTATGCAGTTATTATCGATAGAACTCTAATAAATATACTTATTACTTTTATTATTATCAATATAACATGCATTATTACCTATATTGTGCAGTTATTATCGCTAGAACTATAATAAATATACTTATTACTCCCGATATTATCAATATAACATGCATTATTACCCATATAATGCAGTTATTATCGCTAGAACTATAATAAATATACTTATTACGCCCGATATTATCAATATAACATGCATTATTACCCATATAATGCAGTTATTATCGCTAGAACTGTAATAATTATACTTATTACTCCCGATATTATCAATATAACATCCATTATTACCCATATAATGCAGTTATTATCGCTAGAACTGTAATAATTATGCTTATTACTTTTATTATTATCAATATAACATGCATTATTACCTATATAATGCAGTTATTATCGCTAGAACTGTAATAATTATCCTTATTACTTTTATTATTATCAATATAACATGCATTATTACCTATATTATGCAGTTATTATCGCTAGAACTATAATAAATATACTTATTACTCCCGATATTATCAATATAACATCCATTTTTACCCATATAATGCAGTTATTATCGCTAGAACCATAATAAATATACGTATTACTTTTATTATCATCAATATAACATGCATTATGACCCATATTATGCAGTTATTATCGATAGGACTGTAATAAATATACTTATTACTTTTATTATTATCAATATAACATGCACTATTAGCCATATTTTACTATTATTATCGCTAGAACTATAATAATTATACTTATTACTCCAAATATTATCAATATATCATGCATTATTACCCATATTATGCAGTTATTATCGATAGAACTATAATAAATATACTTATTACTTTTATTATTATCAATATAACATGCATTATTACCTATATTATGCAGTTATTATAGCCAGAACTATAATAAATATACTTATTACGCAGGATATTATCAATATAACATGCATTATTACCCATATAATGCAGTTATTATCGCTAGAACTGTAATAATTATAAATATTACTCCCGATATTATCAATATAACATCCATTATTACCCATATAATGCAGTTATTATCGCTAGAACCATAATAAATATACGTATTACTTTTATTATCATCAATATAACATGCATTATGACCCATATTATGCAGTTATTATCGATAGAACTGTAATAAATATACCTATTACTTTTATTATTATCAATATAACATGCACTATTAGCCATATTTTACCATTATTATCGCTAGAACTATAATAATTATACTTATTACTCCCGATATTATCAATATAACATGCATTATTACCAATATAATGCAGTTATTATCGCTAGAACTGTAATAATTATACTTATTACTTATATTATTATCAATATAACATGCATTATTACCCACATTATGCAGTTATTATCGATAGAACTATAATAAATATACTTATTACTCCCGATATTATCAATATAACATCCATTATTACCCATATAATGCAGTTATTATCGCTAGAACTATAATAAATATACGTATTACTTTTATTATCATCAATATAACATGCATTATTACCCATATTATGCAATTATTATCGATAGAACTGTAATAAATATACTTATTACTTTTATTATTATCAATATAACATGCACTATTAGCCATATTTTACTATTATTATCGCTAGAACTATAATAATTGTACTTATTACTCCCAATATTATCAATATAACATGCATTATTACCCATATTATGCAGTTATTATCGATAGAACTCTAATAAATATACTTATTACTTTTATTATTATCAATATAACATGCATTATTACCTATATTGTGCAGTTATTATCGCTAGAACTATAATAAATATACTTATTACTCCCTATATTATTTAATATAACATGCATTATTACCCATATAATGCAGTTATTATCGCTAGAACTGTAATAATTATACTTATTACTCCCGATATTATCAATATAACATCCATTATTACCCATATAATGTAGTTATTATCGCTAGAACTGTAATAATTATGCTTATTACTTTTATTATTATCAATATGACATGCATTATTACCTATATAATGCAGTTATTATCGCTAGAACTGTAATAATTATACTTATTACTTTTATTATTATCAATATAACATGCATTATTACCTATATTATGCAGTTATTATCGCTAGAACTATAATAAATATACTTATTACTCCCGATATTATCAATGTAACATCCATTATTACCCATATAATGCAGTTATTATCGCTAGAACCATAATAAATATACGTATTACTTTTATTATCATCAATATAACATGCATTATGACCCATATTATGCAGTTATTATCGATAGAACTGTAATAAATATACTTATTACTTTTATTATTATCAATATAACATGCACTATTAGCCATATTTTACTATTATTATCGCGAGAACTATAATAAATATACGTATTACTTTTATTATCATCAATATAACATGCATTATTACCTATATTATGCAGTTATTATCGCTAGAACTGTAATAAATATACTTATTACTCCCGATATTATCAATATAACATCCATTATTACCCATATAATGCAGTTATTATCGCTAGAACTATAATAAATATACGTATTACTTTTATTATCATCAATATAACATGCATTATTACCCATATTATGCAATTATTATCGATAGAACTGTAATAAATATACTTATTACTTTTATTATTATCAATATAACATGCACTATTAGCCATATTTTACTATTATTATCGCGAGAACTATAATAACTATACTTATTACTCCCAATATTATCAATATAACATGAATTATTACCCATATAATGCAGTTATTATCGCTAGAACTGTAATAATTATACTTATTACTTATGTTATTAGCAATATAACGTGCATTATTACCCATATTATGCAGTTATTATTGCTAGAACTGTAATAATTATACTTATTACTTATATTATTATCAATATAACATGCATTATGGCCCATATTATGCAGTTATTATCGATGGAACTGTAATAAATATACTTATTACTTTTATTATTATCAATATAACATGCACTATTAGCCATATTTTACTATTATTATCGCTGGAACTATAATAATTATACTTATTACTCCCGATATTATCAATATAACATGCATTATTACCAATATAATGCAGTTATTATCGCTAGAACTGTAATAATTATACTTATTACTTATATTATTATCAATATAACATGCATTATTACCCACATTATGCAGTTATTATCGATAGAACTATAATAAATATACTTATTACTCCCGATATTATCAATATAACATCCATTATTACCCATATAATGCAGTTATTATCGCTAGAACTATAATAAATATACTTATTACGCCCGATATTATCAATATAACATGCATTATTACCCATATAATGCAGTTATTATCGCTAGAGCTATAATAATTATACTTATTACTTATGTTATTAGCAATATAACGTGCATTATTACCCATATTATGCAGTTATTATTGCTAGAACTGTAATAATTATACTTATTACTTATATTATTATCAATATAACATGCATTATGGCCCATATTATGCAGTTATTATCGATGGAACTGTAATAAATATACTTATTACTTTTATTATTATCAATATAACATGCACTATTAGCCATATTTTACTATTATTATCGCTGGAACTATAATAATTATACTTATTACTCCCGATATTATCAATATAACATGCATTATTACCAATATAATGCAGTTATTATCGCTAGGACTGTAATAAATATACTTATTGCTTTTATTATTATCAATATAACATGCATTATTACCCATATTACGCAGTTATTATCGATAGAACTATAATAAATATACTTATTACTCCCGATATTATCAATATAACATCCATTATTACCCATATAATGCAGTTATTATCGCTAGAACTGTAATAATTATGCTTACTACTTTTATTATTATCAATATAACATGCATTATTACCTATATTATGCAGTTATTATCGCTAGAACTATAATAAATATACTTATTACTCCCGATATTATCAATATAACATCCATTATTACCCATATAATGCAGTTATTATCGCTAGAACCATAATAAATATACGTATTACTTTTATTATCATCAATATAACATGCATTATGACCCATATTATGCAGTTATTATCGATAGAACTGTAATAAATATACTTATTACTTTTATTATTATCAATATAACATGCACTATTAGCCATATTTTACTATTATTATCGCTAGAACTATAATAACTATACTTATTACTCCCAATATTATCAATATAACATGCATTATTACCCATATAATGCAGTTATTATCGCTAGAACTGTAATAATTACACTTATTACTTATATTATTAGCAATATAACGTGCATTATTACCCATATTATGCAGTTATTATCGCTAGAACTGTAATAATTATACTTATTACTTTTATTATTATCAATATAACATGCATTATGACCTATATTATGCAGTTATTATCGCTAGAACTATTATATATATACTTATTACTCCCGATATTATCAATATAACATCCATTATTACCCATATAATGCAGTTATTATCGCTAGAACCATAATAAATATACGTATTACTTTTATTATCATCAATATAACATGCATTATGACCCATATTATGCAGTTATTATCGATAGAACTGTAATAAATATAACTATTACTTTTATTATTATCAATATAACATGCACTATTAGCCATATTTTACTATTATTATCGCTAGAACTATAATAATTATACTTATTACTCCCGATATTATCAATATAACATGAATTATTACCCATATAATGCAGTTATTATCGCTAGAACTGTAATAATTATACGAATTACTTATGTTATTAGCAATATAACGTGCATTATTACCCATATTATGCAGTTATTATTGCTAGAACTGTAATAATTATACTTATTACTTATATTATTATCAATATAACATGCATTATGGCCCATATTATGCAGTTATTATCGATGGAACTGTAATAAATATACTTATTACTTTTATTATTATCAATATAACATGCACTATTAGCCATATTTTACTATTATTATCGCTAGAACTATAATAATTAAACTTATTACTCCCGATATTATCAATATAACATGCATTATTACCAATATAATGCAGTTATTATCGCTAGAACTGTAATAATTATACTTATCACTTATATTATTATCAATATAACATGCATTATTACCCACATTATGCAGTTATTATCGATAGAACTATAATAAATATACTTATTACTCCCGATATTATCAATATAACATCCATTATTACCCATATAATGCAGTTATTATCGCTAGAACTATAATAAATATACTTATTACGCCCGATATTATCAATATAACATGCATTATTACCCATATAATGCAGTTATTATCGCTAGAGCTATAATAATTATACTTGTTACTCCCGATATTATCAATATAACATGAATTATTACCCATATAATGCAGTTATTATCGATAGAACTGTAATAATTATACTTATTACTTATGGTATTAGCAATATAACGTGCATTATTACCCATATTATGCAGTTATTATCGCTAGAACTGTAATAATTATACTTATTACTTTTATTATTATCAATATAACATGCATTATGACCTATATTATGCAGTTATTATCGATAGAACTATAATAAATATACTTATTACTCCCGATATTATCAATATAACATCCATTATTACCCATATAATGCAGTTATTATCGCTAGAACTATAATAAATATACGTATTACTTTTATTATCATCAATATAACATGCATTATTACCCATATTATGCAGTTATTATCGATAGAACTGTAATAAATATACTTATTACTTTTATTATTATCAATATAACATGCACTATTAGCCATATTTTACTATTATTATCGCTAGAACTATAATATTTGTACTTATTACTCCCAATATTATCAATATAACATGCATTATTACCCATATTATGCAGTTATTATCGATAGAACTCTAATAAATATACTTATTACTTTTATTATTATCAATATAACATGCATTATTACCTATATTGTGCAGTTATTATCGCTAGAACTATAATAAATATACTTATTACTCCCGATATTATTTAATATAACATGCATTATTACCCATATTATGCAGTTATTATCGATAGAACTCTAATAAATATACTTATTACTTTTATTATTATCAATATAACATGCATTATTACCTATATTGTGCAGTTATTATCGCTAGAACTATAATAAATATACTTATTACTCCCGATATTATCAATATAACATGCATTATTACCCATATAATGCAGTTATTATCGCTAGAACTGTAATAATTATACTTATTACTTATGTTATTAGCAATATAACGTGCATTATTACCCATATTATGCAGTTATTCTTGCTAGAACTGTAATAATTATACTTATTACTTATATTATCATCAATATAACATGCATTATTACCCATATTATGCAGTTATTATCGCTAGAACTATAATAAATATACTTATTACTCCCGATGTTATCAATATAACATCCATTATTACCCATATAATGCTGTTATTATCGCTAGAACCATAATAAATATACGTATTACTTTTAATATCATCAATATAACATGCATTATGACCCATATTATGCAGTTATTATCGATAGAACTGTAATAAATATACTTATTACTTTTATTATTATCAATATAACATGCACTATTAGCCATATTTTACTATTATTATCGCTAGAACTATAATAACTATACTTATTACTCCCAATTTTATCAATATAACATGCATTATTACCCATATAATGCAGTTATTATCGCTAGAACTGTAACAATTATACTTATTACTTATATTATTAGCAATATAACGTGCATTATTACCCATATTATGCTGTTATTATCGCTAGAACTGTAATAATTATACTTATTACTTTTATTATTATCAATATAACATGCACTATTAGCCATATTTTATTATTATTATCGCTAGAACTATAATAATTATACTTATTACTCCCGATATTATCAATATAACATGCATTATTACCCATATTATGCAGTTATTATCGATAGAACTCTAATAAATATACTTATTACTTTTATTATTATCAATATAACATGCATTATTACCTATATTGTGCAGTTATTATCGCTAGAACTATAATAAATATACTTATTACTCCCGATATTATCAATATAACATGCATTATTACCCATATAATGCAGTTATTATCGCTAGAACTGTAATAATTACACGTATTACTTATGTTATTAGCAATATAACGTGCATTATTACCCATATTATGCAGTTATTCTTGCTAGAACTGTAATAATTATACTTATTACCTATATTATTATCAATATAACATGCATTATGGCCCATATTATGCAGTTATTATCGCTAGAACTATAATAAATATACGTATTACTTTTATTATCATCAATATAACATGCATTATTACCCATATTATGCAGTTATTATCGATAGAACTATAATAAATATACTTATTACTCCCGATATTATCAATATAACATCCATTATTACCCATATAATGCAGTTATTATCGCTAGAACTATAATAAATATACTTGTTACGCCCGATATTATCAATATAACATGCATTATTACCCATATAATGCAGTTATTATCGCTAGAGCTATAATAATTATACTTATTACTCCCGATATTATCAATATAACATGAATTATTACCCATATAATGCAGTTATTATCGCTAGAACTGTAATAATTATACTTATTACCTATATTATTATCAATATAACATGCATTATGGCCCATATTACGCAGTTATTATCGATAGAACTATAATAAATATACTTGTTACTCCCGATATTATCAATATAACATCCATTATTACCCATATAATGCAGTTATTATCGCTAGAACTATAATAAATATTCGTATTACTTTTATTATCATCAATATAACATGCATTATTACCCATATTATGCAGTTATTATCGATAGAACTGTAATAAATATACTGATTACTTTTATTATTATCAATATAACATGCACTATTAGCCATATTTTACTATTATTATCGCTAGAACTATAATAATTATACTTATTACTCCCAATATTATCAATATAACATGCATTATTACTCATATTATGCAGTTATTATCGATAGAACCATAATAAATATACGTATTGCTTTTATTATCATCAATATAACATGCATTATGACCCATATTATGCAGTTATTATCGATAGAACTGTAATAAATATACTTATTACTTTTATTATTATCAATATAACATGCACTATTAGCCATATTTTACTATTATTATCGCTAGAACTATAATAATTATACTTATTACTCCAAATATTATCAATATAACATGCATTATTACCCATATTATGCAGTTATTATCGATAGAACTATAATAAATATACTTATTACTTTTATTATTATCAATATAACATGCATTATTACCTATATTATGCAGTTATTATCGCCAGAACTATGATAAATATACTTATTACGCCCGATATTATCAATATAACATGCATTATTACCCATATAATGCAGTTATTATCGCTAGAACTGTAATAATTATACTTATTACTTATGTTATTAGCAATATAACGTGCATTATTACCCATATTATGCAGTTATTCTTGCTAGAACTGTAATAATTATACTTATTACTTATATTATCATCAATATAACATGCATTATTACCCATATTATGCAGTTATTATCGCTAGAACTATAATAAATATACTTATTACTCCCGATGTTATCAATATAACATCCATTATTACCCATATAATGCAGTTATTATCGCTAGAACCATAATAAATATACGTATTACTTTTATTATCATCAATATAACATGCATTATGACCCATATTATGCAGTTATTATCGCCAGAACTATGATAAATATACTTATTACGCCCGATATTATCAATATAACATGCATTATTACCCATATAATGCAGTTATTATCGCTAGAACTGTAATAATTATACTTATTACTTATGTTATTAGCAATATAACGTGCATTATTACCCATATTATGCAGTTATTATCGATAGAACTGTAATAAATATACTTATTACTTTTATTATTATCAATATAACATGCACTATTAGCCATATTTTACTATTATTATCGCGAGAACTATAATAACTATACTTATTACTCCCAATATTATCAATATAACATGCATTATTACCCATATAATGCAGTTATTATCGCTAGAACTGTAATAATTATACTTATTACTTATATTATTAGCAATATAACGTGCATTATTACCCATATTATGCAGTTATTATCGCTAGAACTGTAATAATTATACTTATTACTTTTATTATTATCAATATAACATGCATTATGACCTATATTATGCAGTTATTATCGCTAGAACTATAATAAATATACTTATTACTCCCGATATTATCAATATAACATCCATTATTACCCATATAATGCAGTTATTATCGCTAGAACCATAATAAATATACGTATTACTTTTATTATCATCAATATAACATGCATTATTACCCATATTATGCAGTTATTATCGATAGAACTGTAATAAATATACTTATTACTTTTATTATTATCAATATAACATGCACTATTAGCCATATTTTACTATTATTATCGCTAGAACTATAATAACTATACTTATTACTCCCAATATTATCAATATAACATGCATTATTACCCATATAATGCAGTTATTATCGCTAGAACTGTAATAATTACACGTATTACTTATGTTATTAGCAATATAACGTGCATTATTACCCATATTATGCAGTTATTCTTGCTAGAACTGTAATAATTATACTTATTACCTATATTATTATCAATATAACATGCATTATGGCCCATATTATGCAGTTATTATCGCTAGAACTATAATAAATATACGTATTACTTTTATTATCATCAATATAACATGCATTATGACCCATATTATGCAGTTATTATCGATAGAACTGTAATAAATATACCTATTACTTATATTATTATCAATATAACATGCACTATTAGCCATATTTTACTATTATTATCGCTAGAACTATAATAATTATACTTATTACTCCCGATATTATCAATATAACATGAATTATTACCCATATAATGCAGTTATTATCGCTAGAACTGTAATAATTATACTTATTACTTATGTTATTAGCAATATAACGTGCATTATTACCCATATTATGCAGTTATTCTTGCTAGAACTGTAATAATTATACTTATTACTTATATTATCATCAATATAACATGCATTATTACCCATATTATGCAGTTATTATCGCTAGAACTATAATAAATATACTTATTACTCCCGATGTTATCAATATAACATCCATTATTACCCATATAATGCAGTTATTATCGCTAGAACCATAATAAATATACGTATTACTTTTATTATCATCAATACAACATGCATTATGACCCATATTATGCAGTTATTATCGATAGAACTGTAATAAATATACTTATTACTTTTATTATTATCAATATAACATGCACTATTAGCCATATTTTACTATTATTATCGCGAGAACTATAATAACTATACTTATTACTCCCAATATTATCAATATAACATGCATTATTACCCATATAATGCAGTTATTATCGCTAGAACTGTAATAATTATACTTATTACTTATATTATTAGCAATATAACGTGCATTATTACCCATATTATGCAGTTATTATCGCTAGAACTGTAATAATTATACTTATTACTTTTATTATTATCAATATAACATGCATTATGGCCCATATTATGCAGTTATTATCGCTAGAACTATAATAAATATACGTATTACTTTTATTATCATCAATATAACATGCATTATGACCCATATTATGCAGTTATTATCGATAGAACTGTAATAAATATACCTATTACTTATATTATTATCAATATAACATGCACTATTAGCCATATTTTACTATTATTATCGCTAGAACTATAATAATTATACTTATTACTCCCGATATTATCAATATAACATGCATTATTACCCATATAATGCAGTTATTATCGCTAGAGCTATAATAATTATACTTATTACTCCCGATATTATCAATATAACATGAATTATTACCCATATAATGCAGTTATTATCGCTAGAACTGTAATAATTATACTTATTACCTATATTATTATCAATATAACATGCATTATGGCCCATATTACGCAGTTATTATCGATAGAACTATAATAAATATACTTGTTACTCCCGATATTATCAATATAACATCCATTATTACCCATATAATGCAGTTATTATCGCTAGAACTATAATAAATATTCGTATTACTTTTATTATCATCAATATAACATGCATTATTACCCATATTATGCAGTTATTATCGATAGAACTGTAATAAATATACTGATTACTTTTATTATTATCAATATAACATGCACTATTAGCCATATTTTACTATTATTATCGCTAGAACTATAATAATTATACTTATTACTCCCAATATTATCAATATAACATGCATTATTACCCATATTATGCAGTTATTATCGATAGAACCATAATAAATATACGTATTGCTTTTATTATCATCAATATAACATGCATTATGACCCATATTATGCAGTTATTATCGATAGAACTGTAATAAATATACTTATTACTTTTATTATTATCAATATAACATGCACTATTAGCCATATTTTACTATTATTATCGCTAGAACTATAATAATTATACTTATTACTCCAAATATTATCAATATAACATGCATTATTACCCATATTATGCAGTTATTATCGATAGAACTATAATAAATATACTTATTACTTTTATTATTATCAATATAACATGCATTATTACCTATATTATGCAGTTATTATCGCCAGAACTATGATAAATATACTTATTACGCCCGATATTATCAATATAACATGCATTATTACCCATATAATGCAGTTATTATCGCTAGAACTGTAATAATTATACTTATTACTTATGTTATTAGCAATATAACGTGCATTATTACCCATATTATGCAGTTATTCTTGCTAGAACTGTAATAATTATACTTATTACTTATATTATCATCAATATAACATGCATTATTACCCATATTATGCAGTTATTATCGCTAGAACTATAATAAATATACTTATTACTCCCGATGTTATCAATATAACATCCATTATTACCCATATAATGCAGTTATTATCGCTAGAACCATAATAAATATACGTATTACTTTTATTATCATCAATATAACATGCATTATGACCCATATTATGCAGTTATTATCGCCAGAACTATGATAAATATACTTATTACGCCCGATATTATCAATATAACATGCATTATTACCCATATAATGCAGTTATTATCGCTAGAACTGTAATAATTATACTTATTACTTATGTTATTAGCAATATAACGTGCATTATTACCCATATTATGCAGTTATTATCGATAGAACTGTAATAAATATACTTATTACTTTTATTATTATCAATATAACATGCACTATTAGCCATATTTTACTATTATTATCGCGAGAACTATAATAACTATACTTATTACTCCCAATATTATCAATATAACATGCATTATTACCCATATAATGCAGTTATTATCGCTAGAACTGTAATAATTATACTTATTACTTATATTATTAGCAATATAACGTGCATTATTACCCATATTATGCAGTTATTATCGCTAGAACTGTAATAATTATACTTATTACTTTTATTATTATCAATATAACATGCATTATGACCTATATTATGCAGTTATTATCGCTAGAACTATAATAAATATACTTATTACTCCCGATATTATCAATATAACATCCATTATTACCCATATAATGCAGTTATTATCGCTAGAACCATAATAAATATACGTATTACTTTTATTATCATCAATATAACATGCATTATTACCCATATTATGCAGTTATTATCGATAGAACTGTAATAAATATACTTATTACTTTTATTATTATCAATATAACATGCACTATTAGCCATATTTTACTATTATTATCGCTAGAACTATAATAACTATACTTATTACTCCCAATATTATCAATATAACATGCATTATTACCCATATAATGCAGTTATTATCGCTAGAACTGTAATAATTACACGTATTACTTATGTTATTAGCAATATAACGTGCATTATTACCCATATTATGCAGTTATTCTTGCTAGAACTGTAATAATTATACTTATTACCTATATTATTATCAATATAACATGCATTATGGCCCATATTATGCAGTTATTATCGCTAGAACTATAATAAATATACGTATTACTTTTATTATCATCAATATAACATGCATTATGACCCATATTATGCAGTTATTATCGATAGAACTGTAATAAATATACCTATTACTTATATTATTATCAATATAACATGCACTATTAGCCATATTTTACTATTATTATCGCTAGAACTATAATAATTATACTTATTACTCCCGATATTATCAATATAACATGAATTATTACCCATATAATGCAGTTATTATCGCTAGAACTGTAATAATTATACTTATTACTTATGTTATTAGCAATATAACGTGCATTATTACCCATATTATGCAGTTATTCTTGCTAGAACTGTAATAATTATACTTATTACTTATATTATCATCAATATAACATGCATTATTACCCATATTATGCAGTTATTATCGCTAGAACTATAATAAATATACTTATTACTCCCGATGTTATCAATATAACATCCATTATTACCCATATAATGCAGTTATTATCGCTAGAACCATAATAAATATACGTATTACTTTTATTATCATCAATACAACATGCATTATGACCCATATTATGCAGTTATTATCGATAGAACTGTAATAAATATACTTATTACTTTTATTATTATCAATATAACATGCACTATTAGCCATATTTTACTATTATTATCGCGAGAACTATAATAACTATACTTATTACTCCCAATATTATCAATATAACATGCATTATTACCCATATAATGCAGTTATTATCGCTAGAACTGTAATAATTATACTTATTACTTATATTATTAGCAATATAACGTGCATTATTACCCATATTATGCAGTTATTATCGCTAGAACTGTAATAATTATACTTATTACTTTTATTATTATCAATATAACATGCATTATGGCCCATATTATGCAGTTATTATCGCTAGAACTATAATAAATATACGTATTACTTTTATTATCATCAATATAACATGCATTATGACCCATATTATGCAGTTATTATCGATAGAACTG
Source organism: Megachile leachella (assembly GCA_963576845.1). Taxonomy (NCBI): domain Eukaryota; kingdom Metazoa; phylum Arthropoda; class Insecta; order Hymenoptera; family Megachilidae; genus Megachile; species Megachile leachella. The sequence goes on along the minus strand of CAUYWW010000099.1, from coordinate 1,242,850 downwards.
TAATAAATATACCTATTACTTATATTATTATCAATATAACATGCACTATTAGCCATATTTTACTATTATTATCGCTAGAACTATAATAATTATACTTATTACTCCCGATATTATCAATATAACATGAATTATTACCCATATAATGCAGTTATTATCGCTAGAACTGTAATAATTATACTTATTACTTATGTTATTAGCAATATAACGTGCATTATTACCCATATTATGCAGTTATTCTTGCTAGAACTGTAATAATTATACTTATTACTTATATTATCATCAATATAACATGCATTATTACCCATATTATGCAGTTATTATCGCTAGAACTATAATAAATATACTTATTACTCCCGATGTTATCAATATAACATCCATTATTACCCATATAATGCAGTTATTATCGCTAGAACCATAATAAATATACGTATTACTTTTATTATCATCAATACAACATGCATTATGACCCATATTATGCAGTTATTATCGATAGAACTGTAATAAATATACTTATTACTTTTATTATTATCAATATAACATGCACTATTAGCCATATTTTACTATTATTATCGCGAGAACTATAATAACTATACTTATTACTCCCAATATTATCAATATAACATGCATTATTACCCATATAATGCAGTTATTATCGCTAGAACTGTAATAATTATACTTATTACTTATATTATTAGCAATATAACGTGCATTATTACCCATATTATGCAGTTATTATCGCTAGAACTGTAATAATTATACTTATTACTTTTATTATTATCAATATAACATGCATTATGACCTATATTATGCAGTTATTATCGCTAGAACTATAATAAATATACTTATTACTCCCGATATTATCAATATAACATCCATTATTACCCATATAATGCAGTTATTATCGCTAGAACCATAATAAATATACGTATTACTTTTATTATCATCAATATAACATGCATTATTACCTATATTATGCAGTTATTATCGCTAGAACTATAATAAATATACTTATTACTCCCGATATTATCAATATAACATCCATTATTACCCATATAATGCAGTTATTATCGCTAGAACCATAATAAATATACGTATTACTTTTATTATCATCAATACAACATGCATTATGACCCATATTATGCAGTTATTATCGATAGAACTGTAATAAATATACTTATTACTTTTATTATTATCAATATAACATGCACTATTAGCCATATTTTACTATTATTATCGCGAGAACTATAATAACTATACTTATTACTCCCAATATTATCAATATAACATGCATTATTACCCATATAATGCAGTTATTATCGCTAGAACTGTAATAATTATACTTATTACTTATATTATTAGCAATATAACGTGCATTATTACCCATATTATGCAGTTATTATCGCTAGAACTGTAATAATTATACTTATTACTTTTATTATTATCAATATAACATGCATTATGACCTATATTATGCAGTTATTATCGCTAGAACTATAATAAATATACTTATTACTCCCGATATTATCAATATAACATCCATTATTACCCATATAATGCAGTTATTATCGCTAGAACCATAATAAATATACGTATTACTTTTATTATCATCAATATAACATGCATTATTACCCATATTATGCAGTTATTATCGATAGAACTGTAATAAATATACTTATTACTTTTATTATTATCAATATAACATGCACTATTAGCCATATTTTACTATTATTATCGCTAGAACTATAATAACTATACTTATTACTCCCAATATTATCAATATAACATGCATTATTACCCATATAATGCAGTTATTATCGCTAGAACTGTAATAATTACACGTATTACTTATGTTATTAGCAATATAACGTGCATTATTACCCATATTATGCAGTTATTCTTGCTAGAACTGTAATAATTATACTTATTACCTATATTATTATCAATATGACATGCATTATGGCCCATATTATGCAGTTATTATCGCTAGAACTATAATAAATATACGTATTACTTTTATTATCATCAATATAACATGCATTATGACCCATATTATGCAGTTATTATCGATAGAACTGTAATAAATATACCTATTACTTATATTATTATCAATATAACATGCACTATTAGCCATATTTTACTATTATTATCGCTAGAACTATAATAATTATACTTATTACTCCCGATATTATCAATATAACATGAATTATTACCCATATAATGCAGTTATTATCGCTAGAACTGTAATAATTATACTTATTACTTATGTTATTAGCAATATAACGTGCATTATTACCCATATTATGCAGTTATTCTTGCTAGAACTGTAATAATTATACTTATTACTTATATTATCATCAATATAACATGCATTATTACCCATATTATGCAGTTATTATCGCTAGAACTATAATAAATATACTTATTACTCCCGATGTTATCAATATAACATCCATTATTACCCATATAATGCAGTTATTATCGCTAGAACCATAATAAATATACGTATTACTTTTATTATCATCAATACAACATGCATTATGACCCATATTATGCAGTTATTATCGATAGAACTGTAATAAATATACTTATTACTTTTATTATTATCAATATAACATGCACTATTAGCCATATTTTACTATTATTATCGCGAGAACTATAATAACTATACTTATTACTCCCAATATTATCAATATAACATGCATTATTACCCATATAATGCAGTTATTATCGCTAGAACTGTAATAATTATACTTATTACTTATATTATTAGCAATATAACGTGCATTATTACCCATATTATGCAGTTATTATCGCTAGAACTGTAATAATTATACTTATTACTTATATTATTAGCAATATAACATGCATTATTACCCATATTATGCAGTTATTATCGATAGAACTGTAATAAATATACTTATTACTTTTATTATTATCAATATAACATGCACTATTAGCCATATTTTACTATTATTATCGCTAGAACTATAATAACTATACTTATTACTCCCAATATTATCAATATAACATGCATTATTACCCATATAATGCAGTTATTATCGCTAGAACTGTAATAATTACACGTATTACTTATGTTATTAGCAATATAACACGCATTATTACCCATATTATGCAGTTATTCTTGCTAGAACTGTAATAATTATACTTATTACCTATATTATTATCAATATAACATGCATTATGGCCCATATTATGCAGTTATTATCGCTAGAACTATAATAAATATACGTATTACTTTTATTATCATCAATATAACATGCATTATTACCCATATTATGCAGTTATTATCGATAGAACTATAATAAATATACTTATTACTCCCGATATTATCAATATAACATCCATTATTACCCATATAATGCAGTTATTATCGCTAGAACTATAATAAATATACTTGTTACGCCCGATATTATCAATATAACATGCATTATTACCCATATAATGCAGTTATTATCGCTAGAGCTATAATAATTATACTTATTACTCCCGATATTATCAATATAACATGAATTATTACCCATATAATGCAGTTATTATCGCTAGAACTGTAATAATTATACTTATTACCTATATTATTATCAATATAACATGCATTATGGCCCATATTACGCAGTTATTATCGATAGAACTATAATAAATATACTTATTACTCCCGATATTATCAATATAACATCCATTATTACCCATAAAATGCAGTTATTATCGCTAGAACTATAATAAATATTCGTATTACTTTTATTATCATCAATATAACATGCATTATTACCCATATTATGCAGTTATTATCGATAGAACTGTAATAAATATACTGATTACTTTTATTATTATCAATATAACATGCACTATTAGCCATATTTTACTATTATTATCGCTAGAACTATAATAATTATACTTATTACTCCCAATATTATCAATATAACATGCATTATTACCCATATTATGCAGTTATTATCGATAGAACCATAATAAATATACGTATTGCTTTTATTATCATCAATATAACATGCATTATGACCCATATTATGCAGTTATTATCGATAGAACTGTAATAAATATACTTATTACTTTTATTATTATCAATATAACATGCACTATTAGCCATATTTTACTATTATTATCGCTAGAACTATAATAATTATACTTATTACTCCAAATATTATCAATATAACATGCATTATTACCCATATTATGCAGTTATTATCGATAGAACTATAATAAATATACTTATTACTTTTATTATTATCAATATAACATGCACTATTAGCCATATTTTACTATTATTATCGCTAGAACTATAATAATTATACTTATTACTCCAAATATTATCAATATAACATGCATTATTACCCATATTATGCAGTTATTATCGATAGAACTATAATAAATATACTTATTACTTTTATTATTATCAATATAACATGCATTATTACCTATATTATGCAGTTATTATCGCCAGAACTATGATAAATATACTTATTACGCCCGATATTATCAATATAACATGCATTATTACCCATATAATGCAGTTATTATCGCTAGAACTGTAATAATTATACTTATTACTTATGTTATTAGCAATATAACGTGCATTATTACCCATATTATGCAGTTATTCTTGCTAGAACTGTAATAATTATACTTATTACTTATATTATCATCAATATAACATGCATTATTACCCATATTATGCAGTTATTATCGCTAGAACTATAATAAATATACTTATTACTCCCGATGTTATCAATATAACATCCATTATTACCCATATAATGCAGTTATTATCGCTAGAACCATAATAAATATACGTATTACTTTTATTATCATCAATATAACATGCATTATGACCCATATTATGCAGTTATTATCGATAGAACTGTAATAAATATACTTATTACTTTTATTATTATCAATATAACATGCACTATTAGCCATATTTTACTATTATTATCGCGAGAACTATAATAACTATACTTATTACTCCCAATATTATCAATATAACATGCATTATTACCCATATAATGCAGTTATTATCGCTAGAACTGTAATAATTATACTTATTACTTATATTATTAGCAATATAACGTGCGTTATTACCCATATTATGCAGTTATTATCGCTAGAACTGTAATAATTATACTTATTACTTTTATTATTATCAATATAACATGCATTATGACCTATATTATGCAGTTATTATCGCTAGAACTATAATAAATATACTTATTACTCCCGATATTATCAATATAACATCCATTATTACCCATATAATGCAGTTATTATCGCTAGAACCATAATAAATATACGTATTACTTTTATTATCATCAATATAACATGCATTATTACCTATATTATGCAGTTATTATCGCTAGAACTATAATAAATATACTTATTACTCCCGATATTATCAATATAACATCCATTATTACCCATATAATGCAGTTATTATCGCTAGAACCATAATAAATATACGTATTACTTTTATTATCATCAATACAACATGCATTATGACCCATATTATGCAGTTATTATCGATAGAACTGTAATAAATATACTTATTACTTTTATTATTATCAATATAACATGCACTATTAGCCATATTTTACTATTATTATCGCGAGAACTATAATAACTATACTTATTACTCCCAATATTATCAATATAACATGCATTATTACCCATATAATGCAGTTATTATCGCTAGAACTGTAATAATTATACTTATTACTTATATTATTAGCAATATAACGTGCATTATTACCCATATTATGCAGTTATTATCGCTAGAACTGTAATAATTATACTTATTACTTTTATTATTATCAATATAACATGCATTATGACCTATATTATGCAGTTATTATCGCTAGAACTATAATAAATATACTTATTACTCCCGATATTATCAATATAACATCCATTATTACCCATATAATGCAGTTATTATCGCTAGAACCATAATAAATATACGTATTACTTTTATTATCATCAATATAACATGCATTATTACCCATATTATGCAGTTATTATCGATAGAACTGTAATAAATATACTTATTACTTTTATTATTATCAATATAACATGCACTATTAGCCATATTTTACTATTATTATCGCTAGAACTATAATAACTATACTTATTACTCCCAATATTATCAATATAACATGCATTATTACCCATATAATGCAGTTATTATCGCTAGAACTGTAATAATTACACGTATTACTTATGTTATTAGCAATATAACGTGCATTATTACCCATATTATGCAGTTATTCTTGCTAGAACTGTAATAATTATACTTATTACCTATATTATTATCAATATAACATGCATTATGGCCCATATTATGCAGTTATTATCGCTAGAACTATAATAAATATACGTATTACTTTTATTATCATCAATATAACATGCATTATTACCCATATTATGCAGTTATTATCGATAGAACTATAATAAATATACTTATTACTCCCGATATTATCAATATAACATCCATTATTACCCATATAATGCAGTTATTATCGCTAGAACTATAATAAATATACTTGTTACGCCCGATATTATCAATATAACATGCATTATTACCCATATAATGCAGTTATTATCGCTAGAGCTATAATAATTATACTTATTACTCCCGATATTATCAATATAACATGAATTATTACCCATATAATGCAGTTATTATCGCTAGAACTGTAATAATTATACTTATTACCTATATTATTATCAATATAACATGCATTATGGCCCATATTATGCAGTTATTATCGATAGAACTGTAATAAATATACTTATTACTTTTATTATTATCAATATAACATGCATTATTACCCATATTACGCAGTTATTATCGATAGAACTATAATAAATATACTTATTACTCCCGATATTATCAATATAACATCCATTATTACCCATATAATGCAGTTATTATCGCTAGAACTATAATAAATATTCGTATTACTTTTATTATCATCAATATAACATGCATTATTACCCATATTATGCAGTTATTATCGATAGAACTGTAATAAATATACTGATTACTTTTATTATTATCAATATAACATGCACTATTAGCCATATTTTACTATTATTATCGCTAGAACTATAATAATTATACTTATTACTCCCAATATTATCAATATAACATGCATTATTACCCATATTATGCAGTTATTATCGATAGAACCATAATAAATATACGTATTGCTTTTATTATCATCAATATAACATGCATTATGACCCATATTATGCAGTTATTATCGATAGAACTGTAATAAATATACTTATTACTTTTATTATTATCAATATAACATGCACTATTAGCCATATTTTACTATTATTATCGCTAGAACTATAATAATTATACTTATTACTCCAAATATTATCAATATAACATGCATTATTACCCATATTATGCAGTTATTATCGATAGAACTATAATAAATATACTTATTACTTTTATTATTATCAATATAACTTGCACTATTAGCCATATTTTACTATTATTATCGCTAGAACTATAATAATTATACTTATTACTCCAAATATTATCAATATAACATGCATTATTACCCATATTATGCAGTTATTATCGATAGAACTATAATAAATATACTTATTACTTTTATTATTATCAATATAACATGCATTATTACCTATATTATGCAGTTATTATCGCCAGAACTATGATAAATATACTTATTACGCCCGATATTATCAATATAACATGCATTATTACCCATATTATGCTGTTATTATCGCTAGAACTGTAATAATTATACTTATTACTCCCGATATTATCAATATAACATCCATTATTACCCATATAATGCAGTTATTATCGCTAGAACTGTAATAATTATACTTATTACTTTTATTATTATCAATATAACATGCACTATTAGCCATATTTTACTATTATTATCGCTAGAACTATAATAATTATACTTATTACTCCCAATATTATCAATATAACATGCATTATTACCCATATTATGCAGTTATTATCGATAGAACTATAATAAATATACTTATTACTTTTATTATTATCAATATAACATGCATTATTACCTATATTATGCAGTTATTATCGCTAGAACTATAATAAATATACTTATAACGCCCGATATTATCAATATAACATGCATTATTACCCATATAATGCAGTTATTATCGCTAGAACTGTAATAATTATACTTATTACTCACGATATTATCAATATAACATCCATTATTACCCATATAATGCAGTTATTATCGCTAGAACTATAATAAATATACGTATTACTTTTATTATCATCAATATAACATGCATTATTACCCATATAATGCAGTTATTATCGACAGAAGTATAATAAATATACTTATTACTTTTATTGTTATCAGTATAACATGCACTATTAGCCATATTTTATTATTATTATCGCTAGAACTATAATAATTATACTTATTACTCCCGATATTATCAATATAACATGAATTATTACCCATATAATGCAGTTATTATCGCTAGAACTGTAATAATTATACTTATTACTTATGTTATTAGCAATATAACGTGCATTATTACCCATATTATGCAGCTATTATCGCTAGAACTGTAATAATTATACTTATTACTTATATTATTATCAATATAACATGCATTATTACCCATATTATGCAGTTATTATAGCTAGAACTATAATAAATATACGTATTACTTTTATTACCATCAATATAACATGCATTATTACCTATATTATGCAGTTATTATGGATAGAACTGTAATAAATATACTTATTACTTTTATTATTATCAATATAACATGCAATATTAGCCATATTTTACTATTATTATCGCTAGAACTATAATAATTATACTTATTACTCCCGATATTATCAATATAACGTGCATTATTACCCATATAATGCAGTTATTATCGCTAGAACTGTAATAATTATACTTATTACTTATGTGATTAGCAATATAACGTGCATTATTACCCATATTATGCAGTTATTATCGCTAGAACTGTAATAATTATACTTATTACTTATATTATTATCAATATAACATGCATTATTACCCATATTATGCAGTTATTATCGATAGAACTATAATAAATATACTTATTACTCCCGATAATATCAATATAACATCCATTATTACCCGTATAATGCAGTTATTATCGCTAGAACTATAATAAATATACTTATTACTCCCGATATTATCAATATAACATCCATTATTACCCATATAATGCAGTTATTATCGCTAGAACTATAATAAATATACGTATTACTTTTATTATCATCAATATAACATGCATTATTACCCATATAACGCAGTTATTATCGACAGAAGTATAATAAATATACTTATTACTTTTATTATTATCAGTATAACATGCACTATTAGCCATATTTTACTATTATTATCGCTAGAACTATAATAATTATACTTATTACTCCCAATATTATCAATATAACATGAATTATTACCCATATAATGCAGTTATTATCGCTAGAACTGTAATAATTATACTTATTACTTATGTTATTAGCAATATAACGTGCATTATCACCCATATTATGCAGCTATTATCGCTAGAGCTATAATAATTATACTTATTACTCCCGATATTATCAATATAACATGAATTATTACCCATATAATGCAGTTATTATCGCTAGAACTGTAATAATTATACTTATTACTTATGTTATTAGCAATATAACGTGCATTATTACCCATATTATGCAGTTATTATTGCTAGAACTGTAATAATTATACTTATTACTTATATTATTATCAATATAACATGCATTATGGCCCATATTATGCAGTTATTATCGATAGAACTGTAATAAATATACTTATTACTTTTATTATTATCAATATAACATGCATTATTACCCATATTATGCAGTTATTATCGATAGAACTATAATAAATATACTTATTACTCCCGATATTATCAATATAACATCCATTATTACCCATATAATGCAGTTATTATCGCTAGAACTATAATAAATATACGTATTACTTTTATTATCATCAATATAACATGCATTATTACCCATATTATGCAGTTATTATCGATAGAACTGTAATAAATATACTTATTACTTTTATTATTATCAATATAACATGCACTATTAGCCATATTTTACTATTATTATCGCTAGAACTATAATAATTATACTTATTACTCCCAATATTATCAATATAACATGCATTATTACCCATATTATGCAGTTATTATCGATAGAACTATAATAAATATACTTATTACTTTTATTATTATCAATATAACATGCATTATTACCTATATTATGCAGTTATTATCGCTAGAACTGTAATAATTATACTTATTACTTTTATTATTATCAATATAACATGCATTATGACCTATATTATGCAGTTATTATCGCTAGAACTATAATAAATATACTTATTACTCCCGATATTATCAATATAACATCCATTATTACCCATATAATGCAGTTATTATCGCTAGAACCATAATAAATATACGTATTACTTTTATTATCATCAATATAACATGCATTATTACCCATATTATGCAGTTATTATCGATAGAACTGTAATAAATATACTTATTACTTTTATTATTATCAATATAACATGCACTATTAGCCATATTTTACTATTATTATCGCTAGAACTATAATAATTATACTTATTACTCCCAATATTATCAATATAACATGCATTATTACCCATATTATGCAGTTATTATCGATAGAACCATAATAAATATACGTATTGCTTTTATTATCATCAATATAACATGCATTATGACCCATATTATGCAGTTATTATCGATAGAACTGTAATAAATATACTTATTACTTTTATTATTATCAATATAACATGCACTATTAGCCATATTTTACTATTATTATCGCTAGAACTATAATAATTATACTTATTACTCCAAATATTATCAATATAACATGCATTATTACCCATATTATGCAGTTATTATCGATAGAACTATAATAAATATACTTATTACTTTTATTATTATCAATATAACATGCACTATTAGCCATATTTTACTATTATTATCGCTAGAACTATAATAATTATACTTATTACTCCAAATATTATCAATATAACATGCATTATTACCCATATTATGCAGTTATTATCGATAGAACTATAATAAATATACTTATTACTTTTATTATTATCAATATAACATGCATTATTACCTATATTATGCAGTTATTATCGCCAGAACTATGATAAATATACTTATTACGCCCGATATTATCAATATAACATGCATTATTACCCATATAATGCAGTTATTATCGCTAGAACTGTAATAATTATACTTATTACTTATGTTATTAGCAATATAACGTGCATTATTACCCATATTATGCAGTTATTCTTGCTAGAACTGTAATAATTATACTTATTACTTATATTATCATCAATATAACATGCATTATTACCCACATTATGCAGTTATTATCGCTAGAACTATAATAAATATACTTATTACTCCCGATGTTATCAATATAACATCCATTATTACCCATATAATGCAGTTATTATCGCTAGAACCATAATAAATATACGTATTACTTTTATTATCATCAATATAACATGCATTATGACCCATATTATGCAGTTATTATCGATAGAACTGTAATAAATATACTTATTACTTTTATTATTATCAATATAACATGCACTATTAGCCATATTTTACTATTATTATCGCGAGAACTATAATAACTATACTTATTACTCCCAATATTATCAATATAACATGCATTATTACCCATATAATGCAGTTATTATCGCTAGAACTGTAATAATTATACTTATTACTTATATTATTAGCAATATAACGTGCGTTATTACCCATATTATGCAGTTATTATCGCTAGAACTGTAATAATTATACTTATTACTTTTATTATTATCAATATAACATGCATTATGACCTATATTATGCAGTTATTATCGCTAGAACTATAATAAATATACTTATTACTCCCGATATTATCAATATAACATCCATTATTACCCATATAATGCAGTTATTATCGCTAGAACCATAATAAATATACGTATTACTTTTATTATTATCAATATAACATGCATTATGACCTATATTATGCAGTTATTATCGCTAGAACTATAATACATATACTTATTACTCCCGATATTATCAATATAACATCCATTATTACCCATATAATGCAGTTATTATCGCTAGAACCATAATAAATATACGTATTACTTTTATTATCATCAATATAACATGCATTATTACCCATATAATGCAGTTATTATCGCTAGAGCTATAATAATTATACTTATTACTCCCGATATTATCAATATAACATGAATTATTACCCATATAATGCAGTTATTATCGCTAGAACTGTAATAATTATACTTATTACCTATATTATTATCAATATAACATGCATTATGGCCCATATTATGCAGTTATTATCGATAGAACTGTAATAAATATACTTATTACTTTTATTATTATCAATATAACATGCATTATTACCCATATTACGCAGTTATTATCGATAGAACTATAATAAATATACTTATTACTCCCGATATTATCAATATAACATCCATTATTACCCATATAATGCAGTTATTATCGCTAGAACTATAATAAATATACTTGTTACGCCCGATATTATCAATATAACATGCATTATTACCCATATAATGCAGTTATTATCGCTAGAGCTATAATAATTATACTTATTACTCCCGATATTATCAATATAACATGAATTATTACCCATATAATGCAGTTATTATCGCTAGAACTGTAATAATTATACTTATTACCTATATTATTATCAATATAACATGCATTATGGCCCATATTATGCAGTTATTATCGATAGAACTGTAATAAATATACTTATTACTTTTATTATTATCAATATAACATGCATTATTACCCATATTACGCAGTTATTATCGATAGAACTATAATAAATATACTTATTACTCCCGATATTATCAATATAACATCCATTATTACCCATATAATGCAGTTATTATCGCTAGAACTATAATAAATATTCGTATTACTTTTATTATCATCAATATAACATGCATTATTACCCATATTATGCAGTTATTATCGATAGAACTGTAATAAATATACTGATTACTTTTATTATTATCAATATAACATGCACTATTAGCCATATTTTACTATTATTATCGCTAGAACTATAATAATTATACTTATTACTCCCAATATTATCAATATAACATGCATTATTACCTATATTATGCAGTTATTATCGCCAGAACTATGATAAATATACTTATTACGCCCGATATTATCAATATAACATGCATTATTACCCATATAATGCAGTTATTATCGCTAGAACTGTAATAATTATACTTATTACTTATGTTATTAGCAATATAACGTGCATTATTACCCATATTATGCAGTTATTCTTGCTAGAACTGTAATAATTATACTTATTACTTATATTATCATCAATATAACATGCATTATTACCCACATTATGCAGTTATTATCGCTAGAACTATAATAAATATACTTATTACTCCCGATGTTATCAATATAACATCCATTATTACCCATATAATGCAGTTATTATCGCTAGAACCATAATAAATATACGTATTACTTTTATTATCATCAATATAACATGCATTATGACCCATATTATGCAGTTATTATCGATAGAACTGTAATAAATATACTTATTACTTTTATTATTATCAATATAACATGCACTATTAGCCATATTTTACTATTATTATCGCGAGAACTATAATAACTATACTTATTACTCCCAATATTATCAATATAACATGCATTATTACCCATATAATGCAGTTATTATCGCTAGAACTGTAATAATTATACTTATTACTTATATTATTAGCAATATAACGTGCGTTATTACCCATATTATGCAGTTATTATCGCTAGAACTGTAATAATTATACTTATTACTTTTATTATTATCAATATAACATGCATTATGACCTATATTATGCAGTTATTATCGCTAGAACTATAATAAATATACTTATTACTCCCGATATTATCAATATAACATCCATTATTACCCATATAATGCAGTTATTATCGCTAGAACCATAATAAATATACGTATTACTTTTATTATCATCAATATAACATGCATTATTACCTATATTATGCAGTTATTATCGCTAGAACTATAATAAATATACTTATTACTCCCGATATTATCAATATAACATCCATTATTACCCATATAATGCAGTTATTATCGCTAGAACCATAATAAATATACGTATTACTTTTATTATCATCAATACAACATGCATTATGACCCATATTATGCAGTTATTATCGATAGAACTGTAATAAATATACTTATTACTTTTATTATTATCAATATAACATGCACTATTAGCCATATTTTACTATTATTATCGCGAGAACTATAATAACTATACTTATTACTCCCAATATTATCAATATAACATGCATTATTACCCATATAATGCAGTTATTATCGCTAGAACTGTAATAATTATACTTATTACTTATATTATTAGCAATATAACGTGCATTATTACCCATATTATGCAGTTATTATCGCTAGAACTGTAATAATTATACTTATTACTTTTATTATTATCAATATAACATGCATTATGACCTATATTATGCAGTTATTATCGCTAGAACTATAATACATATACTTATTACTCCCGATATTATCAATATAACATCCATTATTACCCATATAATGCAGTTATTATCGCTAGAACCATAATAAATATACGTATTACTTTTATTATCATCAATATAACATGCATTATTACCCATATTATGCAGTTATTATCGATAGAACTGTAATAAATATACTTATTACTTTTATTATTATCAATATAACATGCACTATTAGCCATATTTTACTATTATTATCGCTAGAACTATAATAACTATACTTATTACTCCCAATATTATCAATATAACATGCATTATTACCCATATAATGCAGTTATTATCGCTAGAACTGTAATAATTACACGTATTACTTATGTTATTAGCAATATAACGTGCATTATTACCCATATTATGCAGTTATTCTTGCTAGAACTGTAATAATTATACTTATTACCTATATTATTATCAATATAACATGCATTATGGCCCATATTATGCAGTTATTATCGCTAGAACTATAATAAATATACGTATTACTTTTATTATCATCAATATAACATGCATTATTACCCATATTATGCAGTTATTATCGATAGAACTATAATAAATATACTTATTACTCCCGATATTATCAATATAACATCCATTATTACCCATATAATGCAGTTATTATCGCTAGAACTATAATAAATATACTTGTTACGCCCGATATTATCAATATAACATGCATTATTACCCATATAATGCAGTTATTATCGCTAGAGCTATAATAATTATACTTATTACTCCCGATATTATCAATATAACATGAATTATTACCCATATAATGCAGTTATTATCGCTAGAACTGTAATAATTATACTTATTACCTATATTATTATCAATATAACATGCATTATGGCCCATATTATGCAGTTATTATCGATAGAACTGTAATAAATATACTTATTACTTTTATTATTATCAATATAACATGCATTATTACCCATATTACGCAGTTATTATCGATAGAACTATAATAAATATACTTATTACTCCCGATATTATCAATATAACATCCATTATTACCCATATAATGCAGTTATTATCGCTAGAACTATAATAAATATTCGTATTACTTTTATTATCATCAATATAACATGCATTATTACCCATATTATGCAGTTATTATCGATAGAACTGTAATAAATATACTGATTACTTTTATTATTATCAATATAACATGCACTATTAGCCATATTTTACTATTATTATCGCTAGAACTATAATAATTATACTTATTACTCCCAATATTATCAATATAACATGCATTATTACCCATATTATGCAGTTATTATCGATAGAACCATAATAAATATACGTATTGCTTTTATTATCATCAATATAACATGCATTATGACCCATATTATGCAGTTATTATCGATAGAACTGTAATAAATATACTTATTACTTTTATTATTATCAATATAACATGCACTATTAGCCATATTTTACTATTATTATCGCTAGAACTATAATAATTATACTTATTACTCCAAATATTATCAATATAACATGCATTATTACCCATATTATGCAGTTATTATCGATAGAACTATAATAAATATACTTATTACTTTTATTATTATCAATATAACATGCATTATTACCTATATTATGCAGTTATTATCGCCAGAACTATGATAAATATACTTATTACGCCCGATATTATCAATATAACATGCATTATTACCCATATTATGCTGTTATTATCGCTAGAACTGTAATAATTATACTTATTACTCCCGATATTATCAATATAACATCCATTATTACCCATATAATGCAGTTATTATCGCTAGAACTGTAATAATTATACTTATTACTTTTATTATTATCAATATAACATGCACTATTAGCCATATTTTACTATTATTATCGCTAGAACTATAATAATTATACGTATTACTCCCAATATTATCAATATAACATGCATTATTACCCATATTATGCAGTTATTATCGATAGAACTATAATAAATATACTTATTACTTTTATTATTATCAATATAACATGCATTATTACCTATATTATGCAGTTATTATCGCTAGAACTATAATAAATATACTTATAACGCCCGATATTATCAATATAACATGCATTATTACCCATATAATGCAGTTATTATCGCTAGAACTGTAATAATTATACTTATTACTCACGATATTATCAATATAACATCCATTATTACCCATATAATGCAGTTATTATCGCTAGAACTATAATAAATATACGTATTACTTTTATTATCATCAATATAACATGCATTATTACCCATATAATGCAGTTATTATCGACAGAAGTATAATAAATATACTTATTACTTTTATTGTTATCAGTATAACATGCACTATTAGCCATATTTTATTATTATTATCGCTAGAACTATAATAATTATACTTATTACTCCCGATATTATCAATATAACATGAATTATTACCCATATAATGCAGTTATTATCGCTAGAACTGTAATAATTATACTTATTACTTATGTTATTAGCAATATAACGTGCATTATTACCCATATTATGCAGCTATTATCGCTAGAACTGTAATAATTATACTTATTACTTATATTATTATCAATATAACATGCATTATTACCCATATTATGCAGTTATTATAGCTAGAACTATAATAAATATACGTATTACTTTTATTACCATCAATATAACATGCATTATTACCTATATTATGCAGTTATTATGGATAGAACTGTAATAAATATACTTATTACTTTTATTATTATCAATATAACATGCAATATTAGCCATATTTTACTATTATTATCGCTAGAACTATAATAATTATACTTATTACTCCCGATATTATCAATATAACGTGCATTATTACCCATATAATGCAGTTATTATCGCTAGAACTGTAATAATTATACTTATTACTTATGTGATTAGCAATATAACGTGCATTATTACCCATATTATGCAGTTATTATCGCTAGAACTGTAATAATTATACTTATTACTTATATTATTATCAATATAACATGCATTATTACCCATATTATGCAGTTATTATCGATAGAACTATAATAAATATACTTATTACTCCCGATAATATCAATATAACATCCATTATTACCCGTATAATGCAGTTATTATCGCTAGAACTATAATAAATATACTTATTACTCCCGATATTATCAATATAACATCCATTATTACCCATATAATGCAGTTATTATCGCTAGAACTATAATAAATATACGTATTACTTTTATTATCATCAATATAACATGCATTATTACCCATATAACGCAGTTATTATCGACAGAAGTATAATAAATATACTTATTACTTTTATTATTATTAGTATAACATGCACTATTAGCCATATTTTACTATTATTATCGCTAGAACTATAATAATTATACTTATTACTCCCAATATTATCAATATAACATGAATTATTACCCATATAATGCAGTTATTATCGCTAGAACTGTAATAATTATACTTATTACTTATGTTATTAGCAATATAACGTGCATTATCACCCATATTATGCAGCTATTATCGCTAGAGCTATAATAATTATACTTATTACTCCCGATATTATCAATATAACATGAATTATTACCCATATAATGCAGTTATTATCGCTAGAACTGTAATAATTATACTTATTACTTATGTTATTAGCAATATAACGTGCATTATTACCCATATTATGCAGTTATTATTGCTAGAACTGTAATAATTATACTTATTACTTATATTATTATCAATATAACATGCATTATGGCCCATATTATGCAGTTATTATCGATAGAACTGTAATAAATATACTTATTACTTTTATTATTATCAATATAACATGCATTATTACCCATATTATGCAGTTATTATCGATAGAACTATAATAAATATACTTATTACTCCCGATATTATCAATATAACATCCATTATTACCCATATAATGCAGTTATTATCGCTAGAACTATAATAAATATACGTATTACTTTTATTATCATCAATATAACATGCATTATTACCCATATTATGCAGTTATTATCGATAGAACTGTAATAAATATACTTATTACTTTTATTATTATCAATATAACATGCACTATTAGCCATATTTTACTATTATTATCGCTAGAACTATAATAATTATACTTATTACTCCCAATATTATCAATATAACATGCATTATTACCCATATTATGCAGTTATTATCGATAGAACTATAATAAATATACTTATTACTTTTATTATTATCAATATAACATGCATTATTACCTATATTATGCAGTTATTATCGCTAGAACTATAATAAATATACTTATTACTCCCGATATTATCAACATAACATCCATTATTTCCCATATTATGCAGTTATTATTGCTAGAACTGTAATAATTATACGTATTACTTTTATTATCATCAATATAACATGCATTATTACCTATATTATGCAGTTATTATCGATAGAACTGTAATAAATATACTTATTACTTTTATTATTATCAATATAACATGCACTATTAGCCATATTTTACTATTATTATCGCTAGAACTATAATAATTATACTTATTACTCCCGATATTATCAATATAACGTGCATTATTGCCCATATAATGCAGTTATTATCGCTAGAACTGTAATAATTATACTTATTACTTATGTTATTAGCAATATAACGTGCATTATTACCCATATTATGCAGTTATTATTGCTAGAACTGTAATAATTATACTTATTACTTATATTATTATCAATATAACATGCATTATGGCCCATATTATGCAGTTATTATCGATAGAACTGTAATAAATATACTTATTACTTTTATTATTATCAATATAACATGCATTATTACCCATATTATGCAGTTATTATCGATAGAACTGTAATAAATATACTTATTACTTTTATTATTATCAATATAACATGCACTATTAGCCATATTTTACTATTATTATCCCTAGAACTATAATAATTATACTTATTACTCCCAATATTATCAATATAACATGCATTATTACCCATATTATGCAGTTATTATCGATAGAACTATAATAAATATACTTATTACTTTTATTATTATCAATATAACATGCATTATTACCTATATTATGCAGTTATTATCGCTAGAACTATAATAAATATACTTATTACTCCCGATATTATCAATATAACATGCATTATTACCCATATAATGCAGTTATTATCGCTAGAACTGTAATAATTATACTTATTACTCCCGATATTATCAATATAACATCCATTATTACCCATATAATGCAGTTATTATCGCTAGAACTGTAATAATTATGCTTATTACTTTTATTATTATCAATATGACATGCATTATTACCTATACAATGCAGTTATTATCGCTAGAACTGTAATAATTATACTTATTACTTTTATTATTATCAATATAACATGCATTATTACCTATATTATGCAGTTATTATCGCTAGAACTATAATAAATATACTTATTACTCCCGATATTATCAATATAACATCCATTATTACCCATATAATGCAGTTATTATCGCTAGAACCATAATAAATATACGTATTACTTTTATTATCATCAATATAACATGCATTATGACCCATATTATGCAGTTATTATCGATAGAACTGTAATAAGTATACTTAGTACTTTTATTATTATCAATATAACATGCACTATTAGCCATATTTTACTATTATTATCGCTAGAACTATAATAATTATACTTATTACTCCCAATATTATCAATATAACATGCATTATTACCCATATTATGCAGTTATTATCGCTAGAACTATAATAAATATACTTATTACGCCCGATATTATCAATATAACATGCATTATTACCCATATAGTGCAGTTATTATCGCTAGAACTGTAATAATTATACTTATTACTCCCGATATTATCAATATAACATCCATTATTACCCATATAATGCAGTTATTATCGCTAGAACTGTAATAATTATGCTTATTACTTTTATTATTATCAATATAACATGCATTATTACCTATATAATGCAGTTATTATCGCTAGAACCGTAATAATTATCCTTATTACTTTTATTATTATCAATATAACATGCATTATTACCTATACTATGCAGTCATTATCGCTAGAACTATAATAAATATACTTATTACTCCCGATATTATCAATATAACATCCATTATTACCCATATAATGCAGTTATTATCGCTAGAACCATAATAAATATACGTATTACTTTTATTATCATCAATATAACATGCATTATTACCCATATAATGCAGTTATTATCAACAGAAGTATAATAAATATACTTATTACTTTTATTATTATCAGTATAACATGCACTATTAGCCATATTTTACTATTATTATCGCTAGAACTATAATAATTATACTTATTACTCCCGATATTATCAATATAACATGAATTATTACCCATATAATGCAGTTATTATCGCTAGAACTGTAATAATTATACTTATTACTTATGTTATTAGCAATATAACGTGCATTATCACCCATATTATGCAGCTATTATCGCTAGAACTGTAATAATTATACTTATTACTTATATTATTATCAATATAACATGCATTATTACCCATATTATGCAGTTATTATCGATAGAACTGTAATAAATATACTTATTACTTTTATTATTATCAATATAACATGCATTATTACCCATATTATGCAGTTATTATCGATAGAACTGTAATAAATATACTTATTACTTTTATTATTATCAATATAACATGCACTATTAGCCATATTTTACTATTATTATCCCTAGAACTATAATAATTATACTTATTACTCCCAATATTATCAATATAACATGCATTATTACCCATATTATGCAGTTATTATCGATAGAACTATAATAAATATACTTATTACTTTTATTATTATCAATATAACATGCATTATTACCTATATTATGCAGTTATTATCGCTAGAACTATAATAAATATACTTATTACTCCCGATATTATCAATATAACATGCATTATTACCCATATAATGCAGTTATTATCGCTAGAACTGTAATAATTATACTTATTACTCCCGATATTATCAATATAACATCCATTATTACCCATATAATGCAGTTATTATCGCTAGAACTGTAATAATTATGCTTATTACTTTTATTATTATCAATATGACATGCATTATTACCTATACAATGCAGTTATTATCGCTAGAACTGTAATAATTATACTTATTACTTTTATTATTATCAATATAACATGCATTATTACCTATATTATGCAGTTATTATCGCTAGAACTATAATAAATATACTTATTACTCCCGATATTATCAATATAACATCCATTATTACCCATATAATGCAGTTATTATCGCTAGAACCATAATAAATATACGTATTACTTTTATTATCATCAATATAACATGCATTATGACCCATATTATGCAGTTATTATCGACAGAACTGTAATAAATATACTTATTACTTTTATTATTATCAATATAACATGCACTATTAGCCATATTTTACTATTATTATCGCTAGAACTATAATAATTATACTTATTACTCTCAATATTATCAATATAACATGCATTATTACCCATATTATGCAGTTATTATCGATAGAACTATAATAAATATACTTATTACTTTTATTATTATCAATATAACATGCATTATGGCCCATATTATGCAGTTATTATCGATAGAACTGTAATAAATATACTTATTACTTTTATTATTATCAATATAACATGCATTATTACCCATATTATGCAGTTATTATCGATAGAACTGTAATAAATATACTTATTACTTTTATTATTATCAATATAACATGCACTATTAGCCATATTTTACTATTATTATCCCTAGAACTATAATAATTATACTTATTACTCCCAATATTATCAATATAACATGCATTATTACCCATATTATGCAGTTATTATCGATAGAACTATAATAAATATACTTATTACTTTTATTATTATCAATATAACATGCATTATTACCTATATTATGCAGTTATTATCGCTAGAACTATAATAAATATACTTATTACTCCCGATATTATCAATATAACATGCATTATTACCCATATAATGCAGTTATTATCGCTAGAACTGTAATAATTATACTTATTACTCCCGATATTATCAATATAACGTGCATTATTGCCCATATAATGCAGTTATTATCGCTAGAACTGTAATAATTATACTTATTACTTATGTTATTAGCAATATAACGTGCATTATTACCCATATTATGCAGTTATTATTGCTAGAACTGTAATAATTATACTTATTACTTATATTATTATCAATATAACATGCATTATGGCCCATATTATGCAGTTATTATCGATAGAACTGTAATAAATATACTTATTACTTTTATTATTATCAATATAACATGCATTATTACCCATATTATGCAGTTATTATCGATAGAACTGTAATAAATATACTTATTACTTTTATTATTATCAATATAACATGCACTATTAGCCATATTTTACTATTATTATCCCTAGAACTATAATAATTATACTTATTACTCCCAATATTATCAATATAACATGCATTATTACCCATATTATGCAGTTATTATCGATAGAACTATAATAAATATACTTATTACTTTTATTATTATCAATATAACATGCATTATTACCTATATTATGCAGTTATTATCGCTAGAACTATAATAAATATACTTATTACTCCCGATATTATCAATATAACATGCATTATTACCCATATAATGCAGTTATTATCGCTAGAACTGTAATAATTATACTTATTACTCCCGATATTATCAATATAACATCCATTATTACCCATATAATGCAGTTATTATCGCTAGAACTGTAATAATTATGCTTATTACTTTTATTATTATCAATATGACATGCATTATTACCTATACAATGCAGTTATTATCGCTAGAACTGTAATAATTATACTTATTACTTTTATTATTATCAATATAACATGCATTATTACCTATATTATGCAGTTATTATCGCTAGAACTATAATAAATATACTTATTACTCCCGATATTATCAATATAACATCCATTATTACCCATATAATGCAGTTATTATCGCTAGAACCATAATAAATATACGTATTACTTTTATTATCATCAATATAACATGCATTATGACCCATATTATGCAGTTATTATCGACAGAACTGTAATAAGTATACTTAGTACTTTTATTATTATCAATATAACATGCACTATTAGCCATATTTTACTATTATTATCGCTAGAACTATAATAATTATACTTATTACTCCCAATATTATCAATATAACATGCATTATTACCCATATTATGCAGTTATTATCGATAGAACTATAATAAATATACTTATTACTTTTATTATTATCAATATAACATGCATTATGGCCCATATTATGCAGTTATTATCGATAGAACTGTAATAAATATACTTATTACTTTTATTATTATCAATATAACATGCATTATTACCCATATTATGCAGTTATTATCGATAGAACTGTAATAATTATGCTTATTACTTTTATTATTATCAATATGACATGCATTATTACCTATACAATGCAGTTATTATCGCTAGAACTGTAATAATTATACTTATTACTTTTATTATTATCAATATAACATGCATTATTACCTATATTATGCAGTTATTATCGCTAGAACTATAATAAATATACTTATTACTCCCGATATTATCAATATAACATCCATTATTACCCATATAATGCAGTTATTATCGCTAGAACCATAATAAATATACGTATTACTTTTATTATCATCAATATAACATGCATTATGACCCATATTATGCAGTTATTATCGATAGAACTGTAATAAATATACTTATTACTTTTATTATTATCAATATGACATGCATTATTACCTATACAATGCAGTTATTATCGCTAGAACTGTAATAATTATACTTATTACTTTTATTATTATCAATATAACATGCATTATTACCTATATTATGCAGTTATTATCGCTAGAACTATAATAAATATACTTATTACTCCCGATATTATCAATATAACATCCATTATTACCCGTACAATGCAGTTATTATCGCTAGAACCATAATAAATATACGTATTACTTTTATTATCATCAATATAACATGCATTATTACCCATATTATACAGTTATTATCGCTAGAACAATAATAATTATACATATTACTCCCAATATTATCATTATAACATGCATTATTACCCATATTATACAGTTATTATCGCTAGAACTATAATAATTATACTTATTACTTTTACTATTAACAGTATAACATACACTATTACCCATATTATGCTGTTATTATCGCTAGGACTATAATAATTACACTTATTACTCCCAATATTATCATTATAACATGCATTATTACCCATATTATACAGTTATTATCGCTAGAACTATAATAATTATGCTTATTACTTTTACTACTAACAGTATAACATGCACTATTACCCATATTATGCTGTTATTATCGCTAGGGCTATAATAATTACACTTATTACTCCCAATATTATCATTATAACATGCATTATTACCCATATTATACAGTTATTATCGCTGGAACTATAATAATTATACTTATTACTTTTATTATTATCCATATAACATGCACTATTACCCATATTATGCTGTTATTATCGCTAGGACTATAATAATTACACTTATTACTCCCAATATTATCATTATAACATGCATTATTACGCATATTATACAGTTATTATCGCTATAACTATAATAGTTATACTTATTACTTATATTATTATCAGTATAACATGCATTATTACCCATATTATACAGTTATTATCGCTATAACTATAATAGTTATACTTATTACTTATATTATTATCAGTATAACATGCGTTATTACACATATTATGCAGTTATTATCGCTAGAGCTACAATAATAACACTTATTACTCCCAATATTATCAATATAACATGCATTATTACCCATATTATACCGTTATTATCGCTCGAACTATAATAATTATACTTATTACTTTTATTATTAACAGTATAACATGCACTATTACCCATATTATGCTGTTATTATCGCTAGGACTATAATAATTACACTTATTACTCCCAATATTATCATTATCACATGCATTATTACCCATATTATACTGTTATTATCGCTAGAGCTATAATAATTATACTTATTACTTTTATTATTATCCATGTAACATGCACTATTACCCTTATTACGCAGTTATTATCGCTAGAACTATAATAATTATACTTATTACTTTTACTATTAACAGTATAACATACACTATTACCCATATTATGCTGTTATTATCGCTAGGACTATAATAATTACACTTATTACTCCCAATATTATCATTATAACATGCACTATTACCCATATTATGCAGTTATTATCGCTAGAACTATAATAGTTATACTTATTACGTATATTGTTATCAGTATAACATGCATGATTACCCATATTATACAGTTATTATCGCTAGAACTATAATAGTTATACTTATTACTTGTATTATTATCAGTATAACATGCGTTATGACCCATATTATGCAGTTATTGTCGCCGGAGCTACAATAATAAAACTTATTACTCCCAATATTATCAATATGAGATGTATTATTACCCATATCATAGAATTATTATTGCTAGAACTATAAATAATTATACTTATTACTCCCAATATTATTAATATAACATGTATTATTACCCATATTATACAGTTATTATCGCTAGAACAATAATAATTATACATATTACTCCCAATATTATCATTATAACATGCATTATTACCCATATTATACAGTTATTATCGCTAGAACTATAATAATTATACTTATTACTTTTACTATTAACAGTATAACATACACTATTACCCATATTATGCTGTTATTATCGCTAGGACTGTAATAATTACACTTATTACTCCCAATATTATCATTATCACATGCATTATTACCCATATTATACAGTTATTATCGCCATAACTATAATAGTTATACTTATTACTTATATTATTATCAGTATAACATGCGTTATTACACATATTATGCAGTTATTATCGCTAGAGCTACAATAATAACACTTATTACTCCCAATATTATCAATATGAGATGTATTATTACCCATATCATAGAATTATTATCGCTAGAACTATAATAATTATACTTATTACTCCCAATATTATCAATATAACATGTATTATTACCCATATTATACAGTTATTATCGCTAGAACTATAATAATTATACATATTACTCCCAATATTATCATTATCAACATGCATTATTACCTATATTATACAGTTATTATCGCTAGAACTATAATAATTATACTTATTACTTTTACTATTAACAGTATAACATGCACTATTACCCATATTATGCTGTTATTATCGCCAGAACTATAATAATTACACTTATTACTCGCAATGTTATCAATATAACATGCATTATTACGCATATTATGCAGTTATTATCGCTAGAACTACAATAGTAATACTTGCTACATTTATTACTATCAATATAACATGCACTATTACCCATATTATGCAGTTGTTATCGCTAGATCTATAATAATTATACATATTACACCTAATATTATCAATATGTCATGCATTATTACCCATATTATGCAGTTATTATCGCTAGAACTATAATAATTATACTTATTACTCCTAATATTATCAATATGTCATGCATTATTACCCATATTATACAGTTATTATCGCTAGAACTATAATAGTTATACTGATTACTCCAAATATTATCAATATGTCATGCATTATTACCCATATTATACAGTTATTATCGCTATAACTATAATAGTTATACTTATTACTTATATTATTACGAGTATAACATGCATTCTTACCCCTATTATGCAGTTATTATCGCTAGAACTATAATAATTATACTTATTACTCCCAATACTATCAATATAACATGCATTATTACCCATATTATACTGTTATTATCGTCAGAACTATAATAAATATACTCATTACTCCCAATATTATCAATATAACATGCATTATTACCCATATTATGCAGTTATTATCGCTAGAACTACAATAATTGTACTTATTACTCCCAATATTATCAATATAACATGCATTATTACCCATATTATACAGTTATTATCGCTAGAACTATAATAATTATACTTATTACTTTTATTATTATCCATGTAACATGCACTATTACCCATATTATGCTGTTATTATCGCTAGGACTATAATAATTACACTTATTACTCCCAATATTATCATTATAACATGCATTATTACCCATATTATACAGTTATTATCGCTAGAACAATAATAATTATACATATTACTCCCAATATTATCATTAGAACATGCATTATTACCCATATTATACAGTTATTATCGCTAGAACTATAATAATTATACTTATTACTTTTACTATTAACAGTATAACATACACTATTACCCATATTATGCTGTTATTATCGCTAGGACTATAATAATTACACTTATTACTCCCAATATTATCATTATAACATGCATTATTACCCATATTATACAGTTATTATCGCTAGAACAATAATAATTATACATATTACTCCCAATATTATCATTATAACATGCATTATTACCCATATTATACAGTTATTATCGCTAGAACTATAATAATTATACTTATTACTTTTACTATTAACAGTATAACATACACTATTACCCATATTATGCTGTTATTATCGCTAGGACTATAATAATTACACTTATTACTCCCAATATTATCATTATAACATGCATTATTACCCATATTATACAGTTATTATCGCTAGAACTATAATAATTATACTTATTACTTTTACTACTAACAGTATAACATGCACTATTACCCATATTATGCTGTTATTATCGCTAGGGCTATAATAATTACACTTATTACTCCCAATATTATCATTATAACATGCATTATTACCCATATTATACAGTTATTATCGCTGGAACTATAATAATTATACTTATTACTTTTATTATTATCCATATAACATGCACTATTACCCTTATTATGCAGTTATTATCGCTAGAACCATAATAATTATACTTATTACTTTTACTATTAACAGTATAACATGCACTATTACCCATATTATGCTGTTATTATCGCTAGGACTATAATAATTACACTTATTACTCCCAATATTATCATTATAACATGCATTATTACGCATATTATACAGTTATTATCGCTATAACTATAATAGTTATACTTATTACTTATATTATTATCAGTATAACATGCATTATTACCCATATTATACAGTTATTATCGCTAGAACTATGATAATTATACTTATTACTCCCAATGTTATCAATATAACATGCATTATTACGCATATTATGCAGTTATTATCGCTAGAACTACAATAATAATACTTGCTACATTTATTACTATCAATATAACATGCACTATTACCCATATTATGCAGTTGTTATCGCTAGATCTATAATAATTATACATATTACACCTAATATTATCAATATGTCATGCATTATTACCCATATTATGCAGTTATTATCGCTAGAACTATAATAATTATACTTATTACTCCTAATATTATCAATATGTCATGCATTATTACCCATATTATACAGTTATTATCGCTAGAACTATAATAGTTATACTGATTACTCCAAATATTATCAATATGTCATGCATTATTACCCATATTATACAGTTATTATCGCTAGAACTATAATAGTTATACTTATTACTTATATTATTACGAGTATAACATGCATTCTTACCCCTATTATGCAGTTATTATCGCTAGAACTATAATAATTATACTTATTACTCCCAATACTATCAATATAACATGCATTATTACCCATATTATACTGTTATTATCGTCAGAACTATAATAAATATACTCATTACTCCCAATATTATCAATATAACATGCATTATTACCCATATTATGCAGTTATTATCGCTAGAACTATAATAATTATACTTATTACTCCCAATATTATCAATATGAGATGTATTATTACCCATATCATAGAATTATTATCGCTAGAACTATAAATAATTATACTTATTACTCCCAATATTATTAATATAACATGTATTATTACCCATATTATACAGTTATTATCGCTAGAACTACAATAATTGTACTTATTACTCCCAATATTATCAATATAACATGCATTATTACCCATATTATACAGTTATTATCGCTAGAACTATAATAATTATACTTATTACTTTTATTATTATCCATGTAACATGCACTATTACCCATATTATGCTGTTATTATCGCTAGGACTATAATAATTACACTTATTACTCCCAATATTATCATTATAACATGCATTATTACCCATATTATACAGTTATTATCGCTAGAACAATAATAATTATACATATTACTCCCAATATTATCATTATAACATGCATTATTACCCATATTATACAGTTATTATCGCTAGAACTATAATAATTATACTTATTACTTTTACTATTAACAGTATAACATACACTATTACCCATATTATGCTGTTATTATCGCTAGGACTATAATAATTACACTTATTACTCCCAATATTATCATTATAACATGCATTATTACCCATATTATACAGTTATTATCGCTAGAACTATAATAATTATACTTATTACTTTTACTATTAACAGTATAACATACAGCTATTACCCATATTATGCTGTTATTATCGCTAGGACTGTAATAATTACACTTATTACTCCCAATATTATCATTATAACATGCATTATTACCCATATTATACAGTTATTATCGCTAGAACTATAATAATTATACTTATTACTTTTACTACTAACAGTATAACATGCACTATTACCCATATTATGCTGTTATTATCGCTAGGGCTATAATAATTACACTTATTACTCCCAATATTATCATTATAACATGCATTATTACCCATATTATACAGTTATTATCGCTGGAAGTATAATAATTATACTTATTACTTTTATTATTATCCATGTAACATGCACTATTACCCTTATTACGCAGTTATTATCGCTAGAACTATAATAATTATACTTATTACTTTTACTATTAACAGTATAACATACACTATTACCCATATTATGCTGTTATTATCGCTAGGACTATAATAATTACACTTATTACTCCCAATATTATCATTATCACATGCATTATTACCCATATTATACAGTTATTATCGCCATAACTATAATAGTTATACTTATTACTTATATTATTATCAGTATAACATGCGTTATTACACATATTATGCAGTTATTATCGCTAGAGCTACAATAATAACACTTATTACTCCCAATATTATCAATATGAGATGTATTATTACCCATATCATAGAATTATTATCGCTAGAACTATAATAATTATACTTATTACTCCCAATATTATCAATATAACATGTATTATTACCCATATTATACAGTTATTATCGCTAGAACTATAATAATTATACATATTACTCCCAATATTATCATTATCAACATGCATTATTACCTATATTATACAGTTATTATCGCTAGAACTATAATAATTATACTTATTACTTTTACTATTAACAGTATAACATGCACTATTACCCATATTATGCTGTTATTATCGCCAGGACTATAATAATTACACTTATTACTGCCAATGTTATCAATATAACATGCATTATTACGCATATTATGCAGTTATTATCACTAGAACTACAATAATAATACTTGCTACATTTATTACTATCAATATAACATGCACTATTACCCATATTATGCAGTTGTTATCGCTAGATCTATAATAATTATACATATTACACCTAATATTATCAATATGTCATGCATTATTACCCATATTATGCAGTTATTATCGCTAGAACTATAATAATTATACTTATTACTCCTAATATTATCAATATGTCATGCATTATTACCCATATTATACAGTTATTATCGCTAGAACTATAATAGTTATACTGATTACTCCAAATATTATCAATATGTCATGCATTATTACCCATATTATACAGTTATTATCGCTAGAACTATAATAGTTATACTTATTACTTATATTATTACGAGTATAACATGCATTCTTACCCCTATTATGCAGTTATTATCGCTAGAACTATAATAATTATACTTATTACTCCCAATACTATCAATATAACATGCATTATTACCCATATTATACTGTTATTATCGTCAGAACTATAATAAATATACTCATTACTCCCAATATTATCAATATAACATGCATTATTATCCATATTATGCAGTTATTATCGCTAGAACTATAATAATTATACTTATTCCCCCCACATTATCAATATGAGATGTATTATTACCCATATCATAGAATTATTATCGCTAGAACTATAAATAATTATACTTATTACTCCCAATATTATTAATATAACATGTATTATTACCCATATTATACAGTTATTATCGCTAGAACTACAATAATTGTACTTATTACTCCCAATATTATCAATATAACATGCATTATTACCCATATTATACAGTTATTATCGCTAGAACTATAATAATTATACTTATTACTTTTATTATTATCCATGTAACATGCACTATTACCCATATTATGCTGTTATTATCGCTAGGACTATAATAATTACACTTATTACTCCCAATATTATCATTATAACATGCATTATTACCCATATTATACAGTTATTATCGCTAGAACAATAATAATTATACATATTACTCCCAATATTATCATTATAACATGCATTATTACCCATATTATACAGTTATTATCGCTAGAACTATAATAATTATACTTATTACTTTTACTATTAACAGTATAACATACACTATTACCCATATTATGCTGTTATTATCGCTAGGACTATAATAATTACACTTATTACTCCCAATATTATCATTATAACATGCATTATTACCCATATTATACAGTTATTATCGCTAGAACTATAATAATTATACTTATTACTTTTACTACTAACAGTATAACATGCACTATTACCCATATTATGCTGTTATTATCGCTAGGGCTATAATAATTACACTTATTACTCCCAATATTATCATTATAACATGCATTATTACCCATATTATACAGTTATTATCGCTGGAACTATAATAATTATACTTATTACTTTTATTATTATCCATATAACATGCACTATTACCCTTATTATGCAGTTATTATCGATAGAACCATAATAATTATACTTATTACTTTTACTATTAACAGTATAACATGCACTATTACCCATATTATGCTGTTATTATCGCTAGGACTATAATAATTACACTTATTACTCCCAATATTATCATTATAACATGCATTATTACGCATATTACGCAGTTATTATCGCTAGAACTATAATAATTATACTTATTCCCCCCACATTATCAATATGAGATGTATTATTACCCATATCATAGAATTATTATCGCTAGAACTATAAATAATTATACTTATTACTCCCAATATTATTAATATAACATGTATTATTACCCATATTATACAGTTATTATCGCTAGAACTACAATAATTGTACTTATTACTCCCAATATTATCATTATAACATGCATTATTACCCATATTATACAGTTATTATCGCTAGAACTATAATAATTATACTTATTACTTTTACTATTAACAGTATAACATACACTATTACCCATATTATGCTGTTATTATCGCTAGGACTATAATAATTACACTTATTACTCCCAATATTATCATTATAACATGCATTATTACCCATATTATACAGTTATTATCGCTAGAACTATAATAATTATACTTATTACTTTTACTACTAACAGTATAACATGCACTATTACCCATATTATGCTGTTATTATCGCTAGGGCTATAATAATTACACTTATTACTCCCAATATTATCATTATAACATGCATTATTACCCATATTATACAGTTATTATCGCTGGAACTATAATAATTATACTTATTACTTTTATTATTATCCATATAACATGCACTATTACCCTTATTATGCAGTTATTATCGATAGAACCATAATAATTATACTTATTACTTTTACTATTAACAGTATAACATGCACTATTACCCATATTATGCTGTTATTATCGCTAGGACTATAATAATTACACTTA
This sequence comes from Megachile leachella, assembly GCA_963576845.1. Classification (NCBI taxonomy): domain Eukaryota; kingdom Metazoa; phylum Arthropoda; class Insecta; order Hymenoptera; family Megachilidae; genus Megachile; species Megachile leachella. The sequence continues at coordinate 1,208,883 of CAUYWW010000099.1, read as the reverse complement.
TTACTCCCAATATTATCATTATAGCATGCATTATTACCGATATTATACCGTTATTATCGCTAGAACTATAATAATTATACATATTACTCGGAAGATTATCAATATAACATGCATTATTACCCACATTATACAGTTACTATCGCTAGAACTATAGTAATTATACTTATTACTCCCAATATGATCAATATAACATGCATTATTACCCACATTATACAGCTATTATCGCTAGAACTATAGTAATTATACATATTATTCCCAATATTATCAATATAACATGCATTATTACCCATATTATACAGTTGTCATCTCTAGAACTATAATAATTATACTCATTGCTCCCCATATTATCAATATAACATCCATTATTACCCATATTATACAGTTGTCATCTCTAGAACTATAATAATTATAACTATTACTCGAAGTATTATCAATATAGCATGCATTATTACACATATTATACAGTTATTATCGCTAGAACTATAATAACTATACTTATTATTCCCAATATTATCAATATAACATGCATTATTACACTCATTATACAGTCATTATCGCTAGAACTATAATAATTATACTCAGTACTCCCCATATTATCAATATAACATCCATTATTACCCATATTATACAGTTGTCATCTCTAGAACTATAATAATTATACTCATTACTCCCCATATTTTCAATATAACATCCATTATTACCCATATTATACAGTTGTCATCTCTAGAACTATAGTAATTATACTTATTACTCCCAATATTATCAATATAACATGCATTATTACCCATATTATACAGTTATTATCGCTACATCTATAATAATTATATGTACTACTTTTATTATTATCAATATAACATGCATTATTACCCACATTATACTGTGATTATCGCTAGAACTATGATAATTATACTTATTACTCCCAATATTATCAATATAACATGTATTATTACCCACATTATACAGTTATTATCGCTAGAACTATAATATTTATACTTATTACTCCCAATATTATCAATATAACATATATTATTACCCACATTATACAGTTATTATCGCTAGAACTATAATAATTATAACTTTTACTCGAAATATTATCAATATTACATTCATTATTACACATATTATACAGTTATTATCGCTAGAACTATAATAATTATACTCATTACTCCCGATATTATCAATATAACATCCATTATTACCCATACTACACAGTTGTCATCCCTAGATCTATAATAATTATTCTTATTATTCCCAATATTATCAATATAACATGCATTATTGCCCACATTATACAGTTATTATCTCTAGAACTATAATAATTATACCTATTGCTCGAAATATTATCAATATAACATGCATTATTACCCATATTATACAGTTATTATCTCTAGAACTATAATAATTATACCTATTGCTCGAAATATTATCAATATAACATGCATTATTACCCACATTATACTATTATTATCGCTAGAACTATAATAATTATACTTACTACTCGTGATATTATCAATATAACATGCATTATTACCCACATTATACAGTTATTATCGCTAGAACTATAATAAATATGCTTATTGCTTTTATTATTATCAATATAACATGTATTATTACCCATATTATACTGTTATTATCGCTAGAACTATAATAACTATACTTATTATTCCCAATACTATCAATATAACATGCATTATTACACTCATTATACAGTCATTATCGCTAGAACTATAATAATTATACTCACTACTCCCCATATTATCAATATAACATCCATTATTACCCATATTATACTGTTGTCATCTCTAGAACTATAATAATTATACTTATTACTCCCAATATTATCAATATAACATGCATTATTACCCACATTATACAGTTATTATCGCTAGAACTATAATAAATATACTTATTATTCCCAATATTATCAATATAACATGCATTATTACCCTTATTATACAGTTGACATCTCTAGAGCTATAATAATTATACCTATTACTCGAAGTATTATCAATATAACCTGCATTATTACCCATATTATACTGTTATTATCGTCAGAACTATAATAAATATACTCATTACTCCCAATATTATCAATATAACATGCATTATTATCCATATTATGCAGTTATTATCGCTAGAACTATAATAATTATACTTATTCCCCCCACATTATCAATATGAGATGTATTATTACCCATATCATAGAATTATTATCGCTAGAACTATAAATAATTATACTTATTACTCCCAATATTATTAATATAACATGTATTATTACCCATATTATACAGTTATTATCGCTAGAACTACAATAATTGTACTTATTACTCCCAATATTATCAATATAACATGCATTATTACCCATATTATACAGTTATTATCGCTAGAACTATAATAATTATACTTATTACTTTTATTATTATCCATGTAACATGCACTATTACCCATATTATGCTGTTATTATCGCTAGGACTATAATAATTACACTTATTACTCCCAATATTATCATTATAACATGCATTATTACCCATATTATACAGTTATTATCGCTAGAACAATAATAATTATACATATTACTCCCAATATTATCATTATAACATGCATTATTACCCATATTATACAGTTATTATCGCTAGAACTATAATAATTATACTTATTACTTTTACTATTAACAGTATAACATACACTATTACCCATATTATGCTGTTATTATCGCTAGGACTATAATAATTACACTTATTACTCCCAATATTATCATTATAACATGCATTATTACCCATATTATACAGTTATTATCGCTAGAACTATAATAATTATACTTATTACTTTTACTACTAACAGTATAACATGCACTATTACCCATATTATGCTGTTATTATCGCTAGGGCTATAATAATTACACTTATTACTCCCAATATTATCATTATAACATGCATTATTACCCATATTATACAGTTATTATCGCTGGAACTATAATAATTATACTTATTACTTTTATTATTATCCATATAACATGCACTATTACCCTTATTATGCAGTTATTATCGATAGAACCATAATAATTATACTTATTACTTTTACTATTAACAGTATAACATGCACTATTACCCATATTATGCTGTTATTATCGCTAGGACTATAATAATTACACTTATTACTCCCAATATTATCATTATAGCATGCATTATTACCGATATTATACCGTTATTATCGCTAGAACTATAATAATTATACATATTACTCGGAAGATTATCAATATAACATGCATTATTACCCACATTATACAGTTACTATCGCTAGAACTATAGTAATTATACTTATTACTCCCAATATGATCAATATAACATGCATTATTACCCACATTATACAGCTATTATCGCTAGAACTATAGTAATTATACATATTATTCCCAATATTATCAATATAACATGCATTATTACCCATATTATACAGTTGTCATCTCTAGAACTATAATAATTATACTCATTGCTCCCCATATTATCAATATAACATCCATTATTACCCATATTATACAGTTGTCATCTCTAGAACTATAATAATTATAACTATTACTCGAAGTATTATCAATATAGCATGCATTATTACACATATTATACAGTTATTATCGCTAGAACTATAATAACTATACTTATTATTCCCAATATTATCAATATAACATGCATTATTACACTCATTATACAGTCATTATCGCTAGAACTATAATAATTATACTCAGTACTCCCCATATTATCAATATAACATCCATTATTACCCATATTATACAGTTGTCATCTCTAGAACTATAATAATTATACTCATTACTCCCCATATTTTCAATATAACATCCATTATTACCCATATTATACAGTTGTCATCTCTAGAACTATAGTAATTATACTTATTACTCCCAATATTATCAATATAACATGCATTATTACCCATATTATACAGTTATTATCGCTACATCTATAATAATTATATGTACTACTTTTATTATTATCAATATAACATGCATTATTACCCACATTATACTGTGATTATCGCTAGAACTATGATAATTATACTTATTACTCCCAATATTATCAATATAACATGTATTATTACCCACATTATACAGTTATTATCGCTAGAACTATAATATTTATACTTATTACTCCCAATATTATCAATATAACATATATTATTACCCACATTATACAGTTATTATCGCTAGAACTATAATAATTATAACTTTTACTCGAAATATTATCAATATTACATTCATTATTACACATATTATACAGTTATTATCGCTAGAACTATAATAATTATACTCATTACTCCCGATATTATCAATATAACATCCATTATTACCCATACTACACAGTTGTCATCCCTAGATCTATAATAATTATTCTTATTATTCCCAATATTATCAATATAACATGCATTATTGCCCACATTATACAGTTATTATCTCTAGAACTATAATAATTATACCTATTGCTCGAAATATTATCAATATAACATGCATTATTACCCATATTATACAGTTATTATCTCTAGAACTATAATAATTATACCTATTGCTCGAAATATTATCAATATAACATGCATTATTACCCACATTATACTATTATTATCGCTAGAACTATAATAATTATACTTACTACTCGTGATATTATCAATATAACATGCATTATTACCCACATTATACAGTTATTATCGCTAGAACTATAATAAATATGCTTATTGCTTTTATTATTATCAATATAACATGTATTATTACCCATATTATACTGTTATTATCGCTAGAACTATAATAACTATACTTATTATTCCCAATACTATCAATATAACATGCATTATTACACTCATTATACAGTCATTATCGCTAGAACTATAATAATTATACTCACTACTCCCCATATTATCAATATAACATCCATTATTACCCATATTATACTGTTGTCATCTCTAGAACTATAATAATTATACTTATTACTCCCAATATTATCAATATAACATGCATTATTACCCACATTATACAGTTATTATCGCTAGAACTATAATAAATATACTTATTATTCCCAATATTATCAATATAACATGCATTATTACCCTTATTATACAGTTGACATCTCTAGAGCTATAATAATTATACCTATTACTCGAAGTATTATCAATATAACCTGCATTATTACCCATATTATACCGTTATTATCTCTAGAACTATAATTATTATACTCATTACTCCCAATATTATCAATATAACATGCATTATTACCCACATTATACTGTTATTATCTCTAGAACTATAATAATTATAACTTTTACTCGAAATATTATCAATATTACATTCATTATTACACATATTATACAGTTATTATCGCTAGAACTATAATAATTATACTCATTACTCCCGATATTATCAATATAACATCCATTATTACCCATACTACACAGTTGTCATCTCTAGATCTATAATAATTATTCTTATTATTCCCAATATTATCATTATAACATGCATTATTGCCCACATTATACAGTTATTATCTCTAGAACTATAATAATTATACCTATTGCTCGAAATATTATCAATATAACATGCATTATTACCCATATTATACAGTTATTATCTCTAGAACTATAATAATTATACCTATTGCGCGAAATATTATCAATATAACATGCATTATTACCCACATTATACTATTATTATCGCTAGAACTATAATAATTATACTTACTACTCGTGATATTATCAAAATAACATGCATTATTACCCACATTATACTGTGATTACCGCTAGAACTATAATAATTATACTTATTACTCCCAATATTATCAATATAACATGCATTATTACCCACATTATACAGTTATTATCGCTAGAACTATAATAATTATACTTATTACTCCCAATATAATCAATATAACATGCATTATTACCCACATTATACAGTTATTATCGCTAGAACTATAATAAATATGCTTATTGCTTTTATTATTATCAATATAACATGTATTATTACCCATATTATACTGTTATTATCGCTAGAACTATAATAACTATACTTATTATTCCCAATATTATCAATATAACATGCATTATTACACTCATTATACAGTCATTATCGCTAGAACTATAATAATTATACTCACTACTCCCCATATTATCAATATAACATCCATTATTACCCATATTATACAGTTGTCATCTCTAGAACTATAATAATTATACTCATTACTCCCCATATTATCAATATAACATCCATTATTACCCACATTATACAGTTGTCATCTCTAGAACTATAATAATTATAACTATTACTCGAAATATTATCAATATAGCATGCATTATTACACATATTATACAGTTATTATCGCTAGATCTATAATAATTATACTTATTACGTTTATTATTCTCAATACAACATGCATTATTACCCACATTATACTGTGATTATCGCTAGAACTATAATAATTATACATATTACTCCCAATATTATCAATATAACCCCCATTATTACCCATATTATACAGTTGTTATATCTAGACCTATAATAATTATACCTATTACTCGAAGTATTATCAATATAACCTGCAATATTACCCATATTATACCGTTATCATCTCTAGAACTATAATAATTATACTCATTACTCCCAATATTATCAATATAACATGCATTATTACCCACATTATACTGTTATTATCTCTAGAACTATAATAATTATACTCATTACTTTTATTATTTTCAGTATAAGATGCATTATTACCCCTATTATACAGTTATTATAGCTAGAACTATAGTAATTATACTTATTACTCCCAATATGATCAATATAACATGCATTATTACCCACATTATACAGTTATTATTGCTAGAACTATAGTAATTATACTTCTTACCCCCAATATTATCAATATAACATGCATTATTACCCACATTATACAGTTATTATCGCTAGAACTATAATAATTATACTTATTACTCCCAATATTATCAATATAACATGCATTATTACCCATATTATACAGTTGTCATCTCTAGAACTATAATAATTATACTCATTGCTCCCCATATTATCAATATAACATCCATTATTACCCATATTATACAGTTGTCATCTCTAGAACTATAATATATATAACTATTACTCGAAGTATTATCAATATAGCATGCATTATTACACATATTATACAGTTATTATCGCTAGATCTATAATAATTATACTTATTACGTTTATTATTCTCAATACAACATGCATTATTACCCACATTATACTGTGATTATCGCTAGAACTATAATAATTATACATATTACTCCCAATATGATCAATATAACCCCCATTATTACCCATATTATACAGTTGTTATATCTAGACCTATAATAATTATACCTATTACTCGAAGTATTATCAATATAACCTGCAATATTACCCATATTATACCGTTATTATCTCTAGAACTATAATAATTATACTCATTACTCCCAATATTATCAATATAACATGCATTACTACCCACATTATACTGTTATTATCTCTAGAACTATAATAATTATACTCATTACTTTTATTATTTTCAGTATAAGATGCATTATTACCCCTATTATACAGTTATTATAGCTAGAACTATAGTAATTATACTTATTACTCCCAATATGATCAATATAACATGCATTATTACCCACATTATACAGTTATTATCGCTAGAACTATAGTAATTATACTTATTACCCCCAATATTATCAATATAACATGCATTATTACCCACATTATACAGTTATTATCGCTAGAACTATAATAATTATACTTACTACTCCTGATATTATCAATATAACATGCATTATTACACTCATTATACAGTCATTATCGCTAGAACTATAATAATTATAACTTTTACTCGAAATATTATCAATATTACATTCATTATTACACATATTATACAGTTATTATCGCTAGAACTATAATAATTATACTCATTACTCCCGATATTATCAATATAACATCCATTATTACCCATACTACACAGTTGTCATCCCTAGATCTATAATAATTATTCTTATTATTCCCAATATTATCAATATAACATGCATTATTGCCCACATTATACAGTTATTATCTCTAGAACTATAATAATTATACCTATTGCTCGAAATATTATCAATATAACATGCATTATTACCCATATTATACAGTTACTATCTCTAGAACTATAATAATTATACCTATTGCTCGAAATATTATCAATATAACATGCATTATTACCCACATTATACTATTATTATCGCTAGAACTATAATAATTATACTTATTACTCCCAATATAATCAATATAACATGCATTATTACCCACATTATACAGTTATTATCGCTAGACCTATAATAAATATGCTTATTGCTTTTATTATTATCAATATAACATGTATTATTACCCATATTATACTGTTATTATCGCTAGAACTATAATAACTATACTTATTATTCCCAATATTATCAATATAACATGCATTATTACACTCATTATACAGTCATTATCGCTAGAACTATAATAATTATACTCACTACTCCCCATATTATCAATATAACATCCATTATTACCCATATTATACAGTTGTCATCTCTAGAACTATAATAATTATACTCATTACTCCCCATATTATCAATATAACATCCATTATTACCCACATTATACAGTTGTCATCTCTAGAACTATAATAATTATAACTATTACTCGAAATATTATCAATATAGCATGCATTATTACACATATTATACAGTTATTATCGCTAGATCTATAATAATTATACTTATTACGTTTATTATTCTCAATACAACATGCATTATTACCCACATTATACTGTGATTATCGCTAGAACTATAATAATTATACATATTACTCCCAATATTATCAATATAACCCCCATTATTACCCATATTATACAGTTGTTATATCTAGACCTATAATAATTATACCTATTACTCGAAGTATTATCAATATAACCTGCAATATTACCCATATTATACCGTTATCATCTCTAGAACTATAATAATTATACTCATTACTCCCAATATTATCAATATAACATGCATTATTACCCACATTATACTGTTATTATCTCTAGAACTATAATAATTATACTCATTACTTTTATTATTTTCAGTATAAGATGCATTATTACCCCTATTATACAGTTATTATAGCTAGAACTATAGTAATTATACTTATTACTCCCAATATGATCAATATAACATGCATTATTACCCACATTATACAGTTATTATCGCTAGAACTATAGTAATTATACTTCTTACCCCCAATATTATCAATATAACATGCATTATTACCCACATTATACAGTTATTATCGCTAGAACTATAATAATTATACTTATTACTCCCAATATTATCAATATAACATGCATTATTACCCATATTATACAGTTGTCATCTCTAGAACTATAATAATTATACTCATTGCTCCCCATATTATCAATATAACATCCATTATTACCCATATTATACAGTTGTCATCTCTAGAACTATAATAATTATAACTATTACTCGAAGTATTATCAATATAGCATGCATTATTACACATATTATACAGTTATTATCGCTAGATCTATAATAATTATACTTATTACGTTTATTATTCTCAATACAACATGCATTATTACCCACATTATACTGTGATTATCGCTAGAACTATAATAATTATACATATTACTCCCAATATGATCAATATAACCCCCATTATTACCCATATTATACAGTTGTTATATCTAGACCTATAATAATTATACCTATTACTCGAAGTATTATCAATATAACCTGCAATATTACCCATATTATACCGTTATTATCTCTAGAACTATAATAATTATACTCATTACTCCCAATATTATCAATATAACATGCATTACTACCCACATTATACTGTTATTATCTCTAGAACTATAATAATTATACTCATTACTTTTATTATTTTCAGTATAAGATGCATTATTACCCCTATTATACAGTTATTATAGCTAGAACTATAGTAATTATACATATTACTCCCAATATGATCAATATAACCCCCATTATTACCCATATTATACAGTTGTTATATCTAGACCTATAATAATTATACCTATTACTCGAAGTATTATCAATATAACCTGCAATATTACCCATATTATACCGTTATTATCTCTAGAACTATAATAATTATACTCATTACTCCCAATATTATCAATATAACATGCATTACTACCCACATTATACTGTTATTATCTCTAGAACTATAATAATTATACTCATTACTTTTATTATTTTCAGTATAACATGCATTATTACCCCTATTATACAGTTATTATAGCTAGAACTATAGTAATTATACTTATTAATCCCAATATGATCAATATAACATGCATTATTACCCACATTATACAGTTATTATCGCTAGAACTATAGTAATTATACTTATTACCCCCAATATTATCAATATAACATGCATTATTACCCACATTATACAGTTATTATCGCTAGAACTATAATAATTATACTTACTACTCCTGATATTATCAATATAACATGCATTATTACACTCATTATACAGTCATTATCGCTAGAACTATAATAATTATAACTTTTACTCGAAATATTATCAATATTACATTCATTATTACACATATTATACAGTTATTATCGCTAGAACTATAATAATTATACTCATTACTCCCGATATTATCAATATAACATCCATTATTACCCATACTACACAGTTGTCATCCCTAGATCTATAATAATTATTCTTATTATTCCCAATATTATCAATATAACATGCATTATTGCCCACATTATACAGTTATTATCTCTAGAACTATAATAATTATACCTATTGCTCGAAATATTATCAATATAACATGCATTATTACCCATATTATACAGTTACTATCTCTAGAACTATAATAATTATACCTATTGCTCGAAATATTATCAATATAACATGCATTATTACCCACATTATACTATTATTATCGCTAGAACTATAATAATTATACTTATTACTCCCAATATAATCAATATAACATGCATTATTACCCACATTATACAGTTATTATCGCTAGACCTATAATAAATATGCTTATTGCTTTTATTATTATCAATATAACATGTATTATTACCCATATTATACTGTTATTATCGCTAGAACTATAATAACTATACTTATTATTCCCAATATTATCAATATAACATGCATTATTACACTCATTATACAGTCATTATCGCTAGAACTATAATAATTATACTCACTACTCCCCATATTATCAATATAACATCCATTATTACCCATATTATACAGTTGTCATCTCTAGAACTATAATAATTATACTCATTACTCCCCATATTATCAATATAACATCCATTATTACCCACATTATACAGTTGTCATCTCTAGAACTATAATAATTATAACTATTACTCGAAATATTATCAATATAGCATGCATTATTACACATATTATACAGTTATTATCGCTAGATCTATAATAATTATACTTATTACGTTTATTATTCTCAATACAACATGCATTATTACCCACATTATACTGTGATTATCGCTAGAACTATAATAATTATACATATTACTCCCAATATTATCAATATAACCCCCATTATTACCCATATTATACAGTTGTTATATCTAGACCTATAATAATTATACCTATTACTCGAAGTATTATCAATATAACCTGCAATATTACCCATATTATACCGTTATCATCTCTAGAACTATAATAATTATACTCATTACTCCCAATATTATCAATATAACATGCATTATTACCCACATTATACTGTTATTATCTCTAGAACTATAATAATTATACTCATTACTTTTATTATTTTCAGTATAAGATGCATTATTACCCCTATTATACAGTTATTATAGCTAGAACTATAGTAATTATACTTATTACTCCCAATATGATCAATATAACATGCATTATTACCCACATTATACAGTTATTATCGCTAGAACTATAGTAATTATACTTCTTACCCCCAATATTATCAATATAACATGCATTATTACCCACATTATACAGTTATTATCGCTAGAACTATAATAATTATACTTATTACTCCCAATATTATCAATATAACATGCATTATTACCCATATTATACAGTTGTCATCTCTAGAACTATAATAATTATACTCATTGCTCCCCATATTATCAATATAACATCCATTATTACCCATATTATACAGTTGTCATCTCTAGAACTATAATAATTATAACTATTACTCGAAGTATTATCAATATAGCATGCATTATTACACATATTATACAGTTATTATCGCTAGATCTATAATAATTATACTTATTACGTTTATTATTCTCAATACAACATGCATTATTACCCACATTATACTGTGATTATCGCTAGAACTATAATAATTATACATATTACTCCCAATATGATCAATATAACCCCCATTATTACCCATATTATACAGTTGTTATATCTAGACCTATAATAATTATACCTATTACTCGAAGTATTATCAATATAACCTGCAATATTACCCATATTATACCGTTATTATCTCTAGAACTATAATAATTATACTCATTACTCCCAATATTATCAATATAACATGCATTACTACCCACATTATACTGTTATTATCTCTAGAACTATAATAATTATACTCATTACTTTTATTATTTTCAGTATAAGATGCATTATTACCCCTATTATACAGTTATTATAGCTAGAACTATAGTAATTATACTTATTACTCCCAATATGATCAATATAACATGCATTATTACCCACATTATACAGTTATTATCGCTAGAACTATAGTAATTATACTTATTACCCCCAATATTATCAATATAACATGCATTATTACCCACATTATACAGTTATTATCGCTAGAACTATAATAATTATACTTACTACTCCTGATATTATCAATATAACATGCATTATTACACTCATTATACAGTCATTATCGCTAGAACTATAATAATTATAACTTTTACTCGAAATATTATCAATATTACATTCATTATTACACATATTATACAGTTATTATCGCTAGAACTATAATAATTATACTCATTACTCCCGATATTATCAATATAACATCCATTATTACCCATACTACACAGTTGTCATCCCTAGATCTATAATAATTATTCTTATTATTCCCAATATTATCAATATAACATGCATTATTGCCCACATTATACAGTTATTATCTCTAGAACTATAATAATTATACCTATTGCTCGAAATATTATCAATATAACATGCATTATTACCCATATTATACAGTTATTATCTCTAGAACTATAATAATTATACCTATTGCTCGAAATATTATCAATATAACATGCATTATTACCCACATTATACTATTATTATCGCTAGAACTATAATAATTATACTTACTACTCGTGATATTATCAATATGAGATGTATTATTACCCATGTCATAGAATTATTATCGCTAGAACTATAAATAATTATACTTATTACTCCCAATATTATTAATATAACATGTATTTTTACCCATATTATACAGTTATTATCGCTAGAACAATAATAATTATACATATTACTCCCAATATTATCATTATAACATGCATTATTACCCATATTATACAGTTATTATCGCTAGAACTATGATAATTATACTTATTACTTTTACTATTAACAGTATAACATACACTATTACCCATATTATGCTGTTATTATCGCTAGGACTATAATAATTACACTTATTACTCCCAATATTATCATTATAACATGCATTATTACCCATATTATACAGTTATTATCGCTAGAACAATAATAATTATACATATTACTCCCAATATTATCATTATAACATGCATTATTACCCATATTATACAGTTATTATCGCTAGAACTATAATAATTATACTTATTACTTTTACTACTAACAGTATAACATGCACTATTACCCATATTATGCTGTTATTATCGCTAGGACTATAATAATTACACTTATTACTCCTAATATTATCATTATAACATGCATTATTACCCATATTATACAGTTATTATCGCTAGAACAATAATAATTATACATATTACTCCGAATATTATCATTATAACATGCATTATTACCCATATTATACAGTTATTATCGCTAGGACTATAATAATTACACTTATTACTCCCAATATTATCATTATAACATGCATTATTACCCATATTATACAGTTATTATCGCTAGAACAATAATAATTATACATATTACTCCCAATATTATCATTATAACATGCATTATTACCCATATTATACAGTTATTATCGCTGGAACTATAATAATTATACTTATTACTTTTATTATTATCCATATAACATGCACTATTACCCTTATTATGCTGTTATTATCGCTAGAACCATAATAATTATACTTATTACTTTTACTATTAACAGTATAACATGCACTATTACCCATATTATGCTGTTATTATCGCTAGGACTATAATAATTACACTTATTACTCCCAATATTATCATTATAACATGCATTATTACGCATATTATACAGTTATTATCGCTATAACTATAATAGTTATACTTATTACTTATATTATTATCAGTATAACATGCATTATTACCCATATTATACAGTTATTATCGCTATAACTATAATAGTTATACTTATTACTTATATTATTATCAGTATAACATGCGTTATTACACATATTATGCAGTTATTATCGCTAGAGCTACAATAATAACACTTATTACTCCCAATATTATCAATATAACATGCATTATTACCCATATTATACCGTTATTATCGCTCGAACTATAATAATTATACTTATTACTTTTATTATTAACAGTATAACATGCACTATTACCCATATTATGCTGTTATTATCGCTAGGACTATAATAATTACACTTATTACTCCCAATATTATCATTATCACATGCATTATTACCCATATTATACAGTTATTATCGCTAGAGCTATAATAATTATACTTATTACTTTTATTATTATCCATGTAACATGCACTATTACCCTTATTACGCAGTTATTATCGCTAGAACCTTAATAATTATACTTATTACTTTTACTATTAACAGTATAACATGCACTATTACCCATATTATGCTGTTATTATCGCTAGGACTATAATAATTACACTTATTACTCCCAATATTATCATTATAACATGCATTATTACGCATATTATACAGTTATTATCGCTATAACTATAATAGTTGTACTTATTACTTATATTATTATCAGTATAACATGCATTATTACCCATATTATACAGTTATTATCGCTAGAACTATAATAGTTATACTTATTACTTATATTATTATCAGTATAACATGCGTTATTACACATATTATGCAGTTATTATCGCTAGAGCTACAATAATAACACTTATTACTCCCAATATTATCAATATGAGATGTATTATTACCCATATCATAGAATTATTATCGCTAGAACTATAATAATTATACTTATTACTCCCAATATTATCAATATAAGCATGTATTATTACCCATATTATACAGTTATTATCGCTAGAACTATAATAATTATACATATTACTCCCAATATTATCATTATCAACATGCATTATTACCTATATTATACAGTTATTATCGCTAGAACTATAATAATTATACTTATTACTTTTACTATTAACAGTATAACATGCACTATTACCCATATTATGCTGTTATTATCGCCAGGACTATAATAATTACACTTATTACTCCCAATGTTATCAATATAACATGCATTATTACGCATATTATGCAGTTATTATCGCTAGAACTACAATAATAATACTTGCTACATTTATTACTATCAATATAACATGCACTATTACCCATATTATGCAGTTGTTATCGCTAGATCTATAATAATTATACATATTACACCTAATATTATCAATATGTCATGCATTATTACCCATATTATGCAGTTATTATCGCTAGAACTATAATAATTATACTTATTACTCCTAATATTATCAATATGTCATGCATTATTACCCATATTATACAGTTATTATCGCTAGAACTATAATAGTTATACTGATTACTCCCAATATTATCAATATAACATGCATTATTACCCATATTATGCAGTTATTATCGCTAGAACTATAATAGTTATACTTATTACGTATATTGTTATCAGTATAACATGCATGATTACCCATATTATACAGTTATTATCGCTAGAACTATAATAGTTATACTTATTACTTGTATTATTATCAGTATAACATGCGTTATGACCCATATTATGCAGTTATTGTCGCCGGAGCTACAATAATAAAACTTATTACTCCCAATATTATCAATATGAGATGTATTATTACCCATATCATAGAATTATTATCGCTAGAACTATAAATAATTATACTTATTACTCCCAATATTATCAATATAACATGCATTATTACCCATATTATGCAGTTATTATCGCTAGAACTATAATAATTATACTTATTACTCCCAATATTATCAATATAACATGCATTATTACCCATATTATACAGTTATTATCGCTAGAACTATAATAATTATACTTATTACTTTTATTATTATCCATGTAACATGCACTATTACCCATATTATGCTGTTATTATCGCTAGGACTATAATAATTACACTTATTACTCCCAATACTATCATTATACCATGCATTATTACCCATATTATACAGTTATTATCGCTAGAACAATAATAATTATACATATTACTCCCAATATTATCATTATAACATGCATTATTACCCATATTATACAGTTATTATCGCTAGAACTATAATAATTATACTTATTACTTTTACTATTAACGGTATAACATACACTATTACCCATATTATGCTGTTATTATCGCTAGGACTATAATAATTACACTTATTACTCCCAATATTATCATTATAACATGCATTATTACCCATATTATACAGTTATTATCGCTAGAACTATAATAATTATACTTATTACTTTTACTACTAACAGTATAACATGCACTATTACCCATATTATGCTGTTATTATCGCTAGGGCTATAATAATTACACTTATTACTCCCAATATTATCATTATAACATGCATTATTACCCATATTATACAGTTATTATCGCTGGAACTATAATAATTATACTTATTACTTTTATTATTATCCATATAACATGCACTATTACCCTTATTATGCAGTTATTATCGCTAGAACCATAATAATTATACTTATTACTTTTACTATTAACAGTATAACATGCACTATTACCCATATTATGCTGTTATTATCGCTAGGACTATAATAATTACACTTATTACTCCCAATATTATCATTATAACATGCATTATTACGCATATTATACAGTTATTATCGCTATAACTATAATAGTTGTACTTATTACTTATATTATTATCAGTATAACATGCATTATTACCCATATTATACAGTTATTATCGCTAGAACTATGATAATTATACTTATTACTCCCAATGTTATCAATATAACATGCATTATTACGCATATTATGCAGTTATTATCGCTAGAACTACAATAATAATACTTGCTACATTTATTACTATCAATATAACATGCACTATTACCCATATTATGCAGTTGTTATCGCTAGATCTATAATAATTATACATATTACACCTAATATTATCAATATGTCATGCATTATTACCCATATTATGCAGTTATTATCGCTAGAACTATAATAATTATACTTATTACTCCTAATATTATCAATATGTCATGCATTATTACCCATATTATACATTTATTATCGCTAGAACTATAATAGTTATACTGATTACTCCAAATATTATCAATATGTCATGCATTATTACCCATATTATACAGTTATTATCGCTAGAACTATAATAGTTATACTTATTACTTATATTATTACGAGTATAACATGCATTCTTACCCCTATTATGCAGTTATTATCGCTAGAACTATGATAATTATACTTATTACTTTTACTATTAACAGTATAACATACACTATTACCCATATTATGCTGTTATTATCGCTAGGACTATAATAATTACACTTATTACTCCTAATATTATCATTATAACATGCATTGTTACCCATATTATACAGTTATTATCGCTATAACTATAATAGTTATACTTATGACTTATATTATTATCAGTACAACATGCACTATTACCCTTATTATGCAGTTATTATCGCTAGAACCATAATAATTATACTTATTACTTTTACTATTAACAGTATAACATGCACTATTACCCATATTATGCTGTTATTATCGCTAGGACTATAATAATTACACTTATTACTCCCAATATTATCATTATAACATGCATTATTACGCATATTATACAGTTATTATCGCTATAACTATAATAGTTATACTTATTACTTATATTATTATCAGTATAACATGCATTATTACCCATATTATACAGTTATTATCGCTATATCTATAATAGTTATACTTATTACTTATATTATTATCAGTATAACATGCGTTATTACACATATTATGCAGTTATTATCGCTAGAACAATAATAATTATACATATTACTCCCAATATTATCATTATAACATGCATTATTACCCATATTATATAGTTATTATCGCTCGAACTATAATAATTATACTTATTACTTTTATTATTAACAGTATAACATGCACTATTACCCATATTATGCTGTTATTATCGCTAGGACTATAATAATTACACTTATTACTCCCAATATTATCATTATCACATGCATTATTACCCATATTATACAGTTATTATCGCTAGAACTATAATAATTATACTTATTACTTTTACTACTAACAGTATAACATGCACTATTACCCATATTATGCTGTTATTATCGCTAGGGCTATAATAATTACACTTATTACTCCCAATATTATCATTATCACATGCATTATTACCCATATTATACAGTTATTATCGCTAGAACTATAATAATTATACTTATTACTTTTACTACTAACAGTATAACATGCACTATTACCCATATTATGCTGTTATTATCGCTAGGGCTATAATAATTACACTTATTACTCCCAATATTATCAATATAACATGCATTATTACCCACATTATACAGTTATTATCGCTAGAACTATAATAATTATAACTTTTACTCGAAATATTATCAATATTACATTCATTATTACACATATTATACAGTTATTATCGCTAGAACTATAATAATTATACTCATTACTCCCGATATTATCAATATAACATCCATTATTACCCATACTACACAGTTGTCATCCCTAGATCTATAATAATTATTCTTATTATTCCCAATATTATCAATATAACATGCATTATTACCCTTATTATACAGTTGACATCTCTAGAGCTATAATAATTATACCTATTGCTCGAAATATTATCAATATAACATGCATTATTACCCATATTATACAGTTATTATCTCTAGAACTATAATAATTATACCTATTGCTCGAAATATTATCAATATAACATGCATTATTACCCACATTATACTATTATTATCGCTAGAACTATAATAATTATACTTACTACTCGTGATATTATCAATATAACATGCATTATTACCCACATTATACAGTTATTATCGCTAGAACTATAATAAATATGCTTATTGCTTTTATTATTATCAATATAACATGTATTATTACCCATATTATACTGTTATTATCGCTAGAACTATAATAACTATACTTATTATTCCCAATACTATCAATATAACATGCATTATTACACTCATTATACAGTCATTATCGCTAGAACTATAATAATTATACTCACTACTCCCCATATTATCAATATAACATCCATTATTACCCATATTATACAGTTGTCATCTCTAGAACTATAATAATTATACTTATTACTCCCAATATTATCAATATAACATGCATTATTACCCACATTATACAGTTATTATCGCTAGAACTATAATAAATATACTTATTATTCCCAATATTATCAATATAACATGCATTATTACCCTTATTATACAGTTGACATCTCTAGAGCTATAATAATTATACCTATTACTCGAAGTATTATCAATATAACCTGCATTATTACCCATATTATACCGTTATTATCTCTAGAACTATAATTATTATACTCATTACTCCCAATATTATCAATATAACATGCATTATTACACACATTATACTGTTATTATCTCTAGAACTATAATAATTATAACTTTTACTCGAAATATTATCAATATTACATTCATTATTACACATATTATACAGTTATTATCGCTAGAACTATAATAATTATACTCATTACTCCCGATATTATCAATATAACATCCATTATTACCCATACTACACAGTTGTCATCTCTAGATCTATAATAATTATTCTTATTATTCCCAATATTATCATTATAACATGCATTATTACCCACATTATACAGTTATTATCGCTAGAACTATAATAATTATACTTATTACTCCCAATATAATCAATATAACATGCATTATTACCCACATTATACAGTTATTATCGCTAGAACTATAATAAATATGCTTATTGCTTTTATTATTATCAATATAACATGTATTATTACCCATATTATACTGTTATTATCGCTAGAACTATAATAACTATACTTATTATTCCCAATATTATCAATATAACATGCATTATTACACTCATTATACAGTCATTATCGCTAGAACTATAATAATTATACTCACTACTCCCCATATTATCAATATAACATCCATTATTACCCATATTATACAGTTGTCATCTCTAGAACTATAATAATTATAACTATTACTCGAAATATTATCAATATAGCATGCATTATTACACATATTATACAGTTATTATCGCTAGATCTATAATAATTATACTTATTACGTTTATTATTCTCAATACAACATGCATTATTACCCACATTATACTGTGATTATCGCTAGAACTATAATAATTATACATATTACTCCCAATATTATCAATATAACCCCCATTATTACCCATATTATACAGTTGTTATATCTAGACCTATAATAATTATACCTATTACTCGAAGTATTATCAATATAACCTGCAATATTACCCATATTATACCGTTATCATCTCTAGAACTATAATAATTATACTCATTACTCCCAATATTATCAATATAACATGCATTATTACCCACATTATACTGTTATTATCTCTAGAACTATAATAATTATATTCATTACTTTTATTATTTTCAGTATAAGATGCATTATTACCCCTATTATACAGTTATTATAGCTAGAACTATAGTAATTATACTTATTACTCCCAATATGATCAATATAACATGCATTATTACCCACATTATACAGTTATTATCGCTAGAACTATAGTAATTATACTTCTTACCCCCAATATTATCAATATAACATGCATTATTACCCACATTATACAGTTATTATCGCTAGAACTATAATAATTATACTTATTACTCCCAATATTATCAATATAACATGCATTATTACCCATATTATACAGTTGTCATCTCTAGAACTATAATAATTATACTCATTGCTCCCAATATTATCAATATAACATCCATTATTACCCATATTATACAGCTGTCATCTCTAGAACTATAATAATTATAACTATTACTCGAAGTATTATCAATATAGCATGCATTATTACACATATTATACAGTTATTATCGCTAGATCTATAATAATTATACTTATTACGTTTATTATTCTCAATACAACATGCATTATTACCCACATTATACTGTGATTATCGCTAGAACTATAATAATTATACATATTACTCCCAATATGATCAATATAACCCCCATTATTACCCATATTATACAGTTGTTATATCTAGAGCTATAATAATTATACCTATTACTCGAAGTATTATCAATATAACCTGCAATATTACCCATATTATACCGTTATTATCTCTAGAACTATAATAATTATACTCATTACTCCCAATATTATCAATATAACATGCATTACTACCCACATTATACTGTTATTATCTCTAGAACTATAATAATTATACTCATTACTTTTATTATTTTCAGTATAAGATGCATTATTACCCCTATTATACAGTTATTATAGCTAGAACTATAGTAATTATACTTATTACTCCCAATATGATCAATATAACATGCATTATTACCCACATTATACAGTTATTATCGCTAGAACTATAGTAATTATACTTATTACCCCCAATATTATCAATATAACATGCATTATTACCCACATTATACAGTTATTATCGCTAGAACTATAATAATTATACTTACTACTCCTGATATTATCAATATAACATGCATTATTACACTCATTATACAGTCATTATCGCTAGAACTATAATAATTATAACTTTTACTCGAAATATTATCAATATTACATTCATTATTACACATATT
Organism: Megachile leachella; assembly: GCA_963576845.1. Taxonomy (NCBI): domain Eukaryota; kingdom Metazoa; phylum Arthropoda; class Insecta; order Hymenoptera; family Megachilidae; genus Megachile; species Megachile leachella. Next base: position 1,186,425 of record CAUYWW010000099.1, on the reverse strand, counting down.
ATACAGTTATTATCGCTAGAACTATAATAATTATACTCATTACTCCCGATATTATCAATATAACATCCATTATTACCCATACTACACAGTTGTCATCCCTAGATCTATAATAATTATTCTTATTATTCCCAATATTATCAATATAACATGCATTATTGCCCACATTATACAGTTATTATCTCTAGAACTATAATAATTATACCTATTGCTCGAAATATTATCAATATAACATGCATTATTACCCATATTATACAGTTATTATCTCTAGAACTATAATAATTATACCTATTGCTCGAAATATTATCAATATAACATGCATTATTACCCACATTATACTATTATTATCGCTAGAACTATAATAATTATACTTACTACTCGTGATATTATCAATATGAGATGTATTATTACCCATGTCATAGAATTATTATCGCTAGAACTATAAATAATTATACTTATTACTCCCAATATTATTAATATAACATGTATTATTACCCATATTATACAGTTATTATCGCTAGAACAATAATAATTATACATATTACTCCCAATATTATCATTATAACATGCATTATTACCCATATTATACAGTTATTATCGCTAGAACTATAATAATTATACTTATTACTTTTACTATTAACAGTATAACATACACTATTACCCATATTATGCTGTTATTATCGCTAGGACTATAATAATTACACTTATTACTCCCAATATTATCATTATAACATGCATTATTACCCATATTATACAGTTATTATCGCTAGAACAATAATAATTATACATATTACTCCCAATATTATCATTATAACATGCATTATTACCCATATTATACAGTTATTATCGCTAGAACTATAATAATTATACTTATTACTTTTACTACTAACAGTATAACATGCACTATTACCCATATTATGCTGTTATTATCGCTAGGACTATAATAATTACACTTATTACTCCTAATATTATCATTATAACATGCATTATTACCCATATTATACAGTTATTATCGCTAGAACAATAATAATTATACATATTACTCCCAATATTATCATTATAACATGCATTATTACCCATATTATACAGTTATTATCGCTAGAACTATAATAATTATACTTATTACTTTTACTATTAACAGTATAACATACACTATTACCCATATTATGCTGTTATTATCGCTAGGACTATAATAATTACACTTATTACTCCCAATATTATCATTATAACATGCATTATTACCCCTACTATACAGTTATTATCGCTAGAACTATAATAATTATACTTATTACTTTTATTATTATCCATATAACATGCACTATTACCCTTATTATGCAGTTATTATCGCTAGAACCATAATAATTATACTTATTACTTTTACTATTAACAGTATAACATGCACTATTACCCATATTATGCTGTTATTATCGCTAGGACTATAATAATTACACTTATTACTCCCAATATTATCATTGTAACATGCATTATTACGCATATTATACAGTTATTATCGCTATAACTATAATAGTTATACTTATTACTTACATTATTATCAGTATAACATGCATTATTACCCATATTATACAGTTATTATCGCTATAACTATAATAGTTATACTTATTACTTATATTATTATCAGTATAACATGCGTTATTACACATATTATGCAGTTATCATCGCTAGAACAATAATAATTATACATATCACTCCCAATATTATCATTGTAACATGCATTATTACCCATATTATACAGTTATTATCGCTCGAACTATAATAATTATACTTATTACTTTTATTACTAACAGTATAACATGCACTATTACCCATATTATGCTGTTATTATCGCTAGGACTATAATAATTACACTTATTACTCCCAATATTATCATTATAACATGCATTATTACACTCATTATACAGTCATTATCGCTAGAACTATAATAATTATACTCACTACTCCACATATTATCAATATAACATCCATTATTACCCATATTATACAGTTGTCATCTCTAGAACTATAATAATTATAACTATTACTCGAAATATTATCAATATAGCATGCATTATTACACATATTATACAGTTATTATCGCTAGATCTATAATAATTATACTTATTACGTTTATTATTCTCAATACAACATGCATTATTACCCACATTATACTGTGATTATCGCTAGAACTATAATAATTATACATATTACTCCCAATATTATCAATATAACCCCTATTATTACCCATATTATACAGTTGTTATATCTAGACCTATAATAATTATACCTATTACTCGAAGTATTATCAATATAACCTGCAATATTACCCATATTATACCGTTATCATCTCTAGAACTATAATAATTATACTCATTACTCCCAATATTATCAATATAACATGCATTATTACCCACATTATACTGTTATTATCTCTAGAACTATAATAATTATATTCATTACTTTTATTATTTTCAGTATAAGATGCATTATTACCCCTATTATACAGTTATTATAGCTAGAACTATAGTAATTATACTTATTACTCCCAATATGATCAATATAACATGCATTATTACCCACATTATACAGTTATTATCGCTAGAACTATAGTAATTATACTTCTTACCCCCAATATTATCAATATAACATGCATTATTACCCACATTATACAGTTATTATCGCTAGAACTATAATAATTATACTTATTACTCCCAATATTATCAATATAACATGCATTATTACCCATATTATACAGTTGTCATCTCTAGAACTATAATAATTATACTCATTGCTCCCAATATTATCAATATAACATCCATTATTACCCATATTATACAGCTGTCATCTCTAGAACTATAATAATTATAACTATTACTCGAAGTATTATCAATATAGCATGCATTATTACACATATTATACAGTTATTATCGCTAGATCTATAATAATTATACTTATTACGTTTATTATTCTCAATACAACATGCATTATTACCCACATTATACTGTGATTATCGCTAGAACTATAATAATTATACATATTACTCCCAATATGATCAATATAACCCCCATTATTACCCATATTATACAGTTGTTATATCTAGACCTATAATAATTATACCTATTACTCGAAGTATTATCAATATAACCTGCAATATTACCCATATTATACCGTTATTATCTCTAGAACTATAATAATTATACTCATTACTCCCAATATTATCAATATAACATGCATTACTACCCACATTATACTGTTATTATCTCTAGAACTATAATAATTATACTCATTACTTTTATTATTTTCAGTATAAGATGCATTATTACCCCTATTATACAGTTATTATAGCTAGAACTATAGTAATTATACTTATTACTCCCAATATGATCAATATAACATGCATTATTACCCACATTATACAGTTATTATCGCTAGAACTATAGTAATTATACTTATTACCCCCAATATTATCAATATAACATGCATTATTACCCACATTATACAGTTATTATCGCTAGAACTATAATAATTATACTTACTACTCCTGATATTATCAATATAACATGCATTATTACACTCATTATACAGTCATTATCGCTAGAACTATAATAATTATAACTTTTACTCGAAATATTATCAATATTACATTCATTATTACACATATTATACAGTTATTATCGCTAGAACTATAATAATTATACTTACTACTCCTGATATTATCAATATAACATGCATTATTACACTCATTATACAGTCATTATCGCTAGAACTATAATAATTATAACTTTTACTCGAAATATTATCAATATTACATTCATTATTACACATATTATACAGTTATTATCGCTAGAACTATAATAATTATACTCATTACTCCCGATATTATCAATATAACATCCATTATTACCCATACTACACAGTTGTCATCCCTAGATCTATAATAATTATTCTTATTATTCCCAATATTATCAATATAACATGCATTATTGCCCACATTATACAGTTATTATCTCTAGAACTATAATAATTATACCTATTGCTCGAAATATTATCAATATAACATGCATTATTACCCATATTATACAGTTATTATCTCTAGAACTATAATAATTATACCTATTGCTCGAAATATTATCAATATAACATGCATTATTACCCACATTATACTATTATTATCGCTAGAACTATAATAATTATACTTACTACTCGTGATATTATCAATATGAGATGTATTATTACCCATGTCATAGAATTATTATCGCTAGAACTATAAATAATTATACTTATTACTCCCAATATTATTAATATAACATGTATTATTACCCATATTATACAGTTATTATCGCTAGAACAATAATAATTATACATATTACTCCCAATATTATCATTATAACATGCATTATTACCCATATTATACAGTTATTATCGCTAGAACTATAATAATTATACTTATTACTTTTACTATTAACAGTATAACATACACTATTACCCATATTATGCTGTTATTATCGCTAGGACTATAATAATTACACTTATTACTCCCAATATTATCATTATAACATGCATTATTACCCATATTATACAGTTATTATCGCTAGAACAATAATAATTATACATATTACTCCCAATATTATCATTATAACATGCATTATTACCCATATTATACAGTTATTATCGCTAGAACTATAATAATTATACTTATTACTTTTACTACTAACAGTATAACATGCACTATTACCCATATTATGCTGTTATTATCGCTAGGACTATAATAATTACACTTATTACTCCTAATATTATCATTATAACATGCATTATTACCCATATTATACAGTTATTATCGCTAGAACAATAATAATTATACATATTACTCCCAATATTATCATTATAACATGCATTATTACCCATATTATACAGTTATTATCGCTAGAACTATAATAATTATACTTATTACTTTTACTATTAACAGTATAACATACACTATTACCCATATTATGCTGTTATTATCGCTAGGACTATAATAATTACACTTATTACTCCCAATATTATCATTATAACATGCATTATTACCCCTACTATACAGTTATTATCGCTAGAACTATAATAATTATACTTATTACTTTTATTATTATCCATATAACATGCACTATTACCCTTATTATGCAGTTATTATCGCTAGAACCATAATAATTATACTTATTACTTTTACTATTAACAGTATAACATGCACTATTACCCATATTATGCTGTTATTATCGCTAGGACTATAATAATTACACTTATTACTCCCAATATTATCATTGTAACATGCATTATTACGCATATTATACAGTTATTATCGCTATAACTATAATAGTTATACTTATTACTTACATTATTATCAGTATAACATGCATTATTACCCATATTATACAGTTATTATCGCTATAACTATAATAGTTATACTTATTACTTATATTATTATCAGTATAACATGCGTTATTACACATATTATGCAGTTATCATCGCTAGAACAATAATAATTATACATATCACTCCCAATATTATCATTGTAACATGCATTATTACCCATATTATACAGTTATTATCGCTCGAACTATAATAATTATACTTATTACTTTTATTACTAACAGTATAACATGCACTATTACCCATATTATGCTGTTATTATCGCTAGGACTATAATAATTACACTTATTACTCCCAATATTATCATTATAACATGCATTATTACCGATATTATACCGTTATTATCGCTAGAACTATAATAATTATACATATTACTCGAAAGGTTATCAATATAACATGCATTATTACCCACTTTATACAGTTACTATCGCTAGAACTATAGTAATTATACTTATTACTCCCAATATGATCAATATAACATGCATTATTACCCACATTATACAGCTATTATCGCTAGAACTATAGTAATTATACATATTATTCCCAATATTATCAATATAACATGCATTATTACCCATATTATACAGTTGTCATCTCTAGAACTATAATAATTATACCTACTACTCGAAATATTATCAACATAACATGCATTATTACCCACATTATACTATTATTATCGCTAGAACTATAATAATTATACTTACTACTCGTGATATTATCAATATAACATGCATTATTACCCATATTATACAGTTGTCATCTCTAGAACTATAATAATTATACTCATTACTCCCCATATTTTCAATATAACATCCATTATTACCCATATTATACAGTTGTCATCTCTAGAACTATAATAATTATAACTATTACTCGAGGTATTATCAATATAACCTGCAATATTACCCATATTATACCGTTATTATCTCTAGAACTAAAATAATTATACTCATTACTCCCAATATTATCAATATAACATGCATTATTACCCACATTATACTGTTATTATCTCTAGAACTATATTAATTATACTCATTACTTTTATTATTTTCAGTATAAGATGCATTATTACCCCTATTATACAGTTATTATAGCTAGAACTATAGTAATTATACTTATTACTCCCAATATGATCAATATAACATGCATTATTACCCACATTATACAGTTATTATCGCTAGAACTATAGTAATTATACTTATTACTCCCAATATTATCAATATAACATGCATTATTACCCATATTATACAGTTATTATCGCTACATCTATAATAATTATATGTACTACTTTTATTATTATCAATATAACATGCATTATTACCCACATTATACTGTGATTATCGCTAGAACTATAATAATTATACCTATTGCTCGAAATATTATCAATATAACATGCATTATTACCCACATTATACTATTATTATCGCTAGAACTATAATAATTATACTTACTACTCGTGATATTATCAATATAACATGCATTATTACCCACATTATACAGTTATTATCGCTAGAACTATAATAACTATACTTATTATTCCCAATACTATCAATATAACATGCATTATTACACTCATTATACAGTCATTATCGCTAGAACTATAATAATTATACTCACTACTCCCCATATTATCAATATAACATCCATTATTACCCATATTATACAGTTGTCATCTCTAGAACTATAATAATTATACTTATTACTCCCAATATTATCAATATAACATGCATTATTACCCACATTATACAGTTATTATCGCTAGAACTATAATAAATATACTTATTATTCCCAATATTATCAATATAACATGCATTATTACCCTTATTATACAGTTGTCATCTCTAGAGCTATAATAATTATACCTATTACTCGAAGTATTATCAATATAACCTGCATTATTACCCATATTATACCGTTATTATCTCTAGAACTATAATTATTATACTCATTACTCCCAATATTATCAATATAACATGCATTATTACCCACATTATACTGTGATTATCGCTAGAACTATAATAATTATACTTATTACTCTCAATATTATCAATATAACATGCATTATTACCCACATTATACAGTTATTATCGCTAGAACTATAATAATTATACATATTACTCCCAATATAATCAATATAACATGCATTATTACCCACATTATACAGTTATTATCGCTAGAACTATAATAAATATGCTTATTGCTTTTATTATTATCAATATAACATGTATTATTACCCATATTATACTGTTATTATCGCTAGAACTATAATAACTATACTTATTATTCCCAATATTATCAATATAACATGCATTATTACACTCATTATACAGTCATTATCGCTAGAACTATAATAATTATACTTATTACGTTTATTATTCTCAATACAACATGCATTATTGCCCACATTATACTGTGATTATCGCTAGAACTATAATAATTATACATATTACTCCCAATATTATCAATATAACCCCCATTATTACCCATATTATACAGTTGTTATATCTAGACCTATAATAATTATACCTATTACTCGAAGTATTATCAATATAACCTGCAATATTACCCATATTATACCGTTATTATCTCTAGAACTATAATAATTATACTCATTACTCCCAATATTATCAATATAACATGCATTATTACCCACATTATACTGTTATTATCTCTAGAACTATATTAATTATACTCATTACTTTTATTATTTTCAGTATAAGATGCATTATTACCCCTATTATACAGTTATTATAGCTAGAACTATAGTAATTATACTTATTACTCCCAATATGATCAATATAACATGCATTATTACCCACATTATACAGTTATTATCGCTAGAACTATAGTAATTATACTTATTACTCCCAATATTATCAATATAACATGCATTATTACCCATATTATACAGTTATTATCGCTACATCTATAATAATTATATGTACTACTTTTATTATTATCAATATAACATGCATTATTACCCACATTATACTGTGATTATCGCTAGAACTATAATAATTATACCTATTGCTCGAAATATTATCAATATAACATGCATTATTACCCACATTATACTATTATTATCGCTAGAACTATAATAATTATACTTACTACTCGTGATATTATCAATATAACATGCATTATTACCCACATTATACAGTTATTATCGCTAGAACTATAATAACTATACTTATTATTCCCAATACTATCAATATAACATGCATTATTACACTCATTATACAGTCATTATCGCTAGAACTATAATAATTATACTCACTACTCCCCATATTATCAATATAACATCCATTATTACCCATATTATACAGTTGTCATCTCTAGAACTATAATAATTATACTTATTACTCCCAATATTATCATTATAACATGCATTATTACCCATATTATACAGTTATTATCGCTAGAACTATAATAATTATACTTATTACTTTTACTATTAACAGTATAACATACACTATTACCCATATTATGCTGTTATTATCGCTAGGACTATAATAATTACACTTATTACTCCCAATATTATCATTATAACATGCATTATTACCCATATTATACAGTTATTATCGCTAGAACAATAATAATTATACATATTACTCCCAATATTATCATTATAACATGCATTATTACCCATATTATACAGTTATTATCGCTAGAACTATAATAATTATACTTATTACTTTTACTACTAACAGTATAACATGCACTATTACCCATATTATGCTGTTATTATCGCTAGGACTATAATAATTACACTTATTACTCCTAATATTATCATTATAACATGCATTATTACCCATATTATACAGTTATTATCGCTAGAACAATAATAATTATACATATTACTCCCAATATTATCATTATAACATGCATTATTACCCATATTATACAGTTATTATCGCTAGAACTATAATAATTATACTTATTACTTTTACTATTAACAGTATAACATACACTATTACCCATATTATGCTGTTATTATCGCTAGGACTATAATAATTACACTTATTACTCCCAATATTATCATTATAACATGCATTATTACCCCTACTATACAGTTATTATCGCTAGAACTATAATAATTATACTTATTACTTTTATTATTATCCATATAACATGCACTATTACCCTTATTATGCAGTTATTATCGCTAGAACCATAATAATTATACTTATTACTTTTACTATTAACAGTATAACATGCACTATTACCCATATTATGCTGTTATTATCGCTAGGACTATAATAATTACACTTATTACTCCCAATATTATCATTGTAACATGCATTATTACGCATATTATACAGTTATTATCGCTATAACTATAATAGTTATACTTATTACTTACATTATTATCAGTATAACATGCATTATTACCCATATTATACAGTTATTATCGCTATAACTATAATAGTTATACTTATTACTTATATTATTATCAGTATAACATGCGTTATTACACATATTATGCAGTTATCATCGCTAGAACAATAATAATTATACATATCACTCCCAATATTATCATTGTAACATGCATTATTACCCATATTATACAGTTATTATCGCTCGAACTATAATAATTATACTTATTACTTTTATTACTAACAGTATAACATGCACTATTACCCATATTATGCTGTTATTATCGCTAGGACTATAATAATTACACTTATTACTCCCAATATTATCATTATAACATGCATTATTACACTCATTATACAGTCATTATCGCTAGAACTATAATAATTATACTCACTACTCCCCATATTATCAATATAACATCCATTATTACCCATATTATACAGTTGTCATCTCTAGAACTATAATAATTATAACTATTACTCGAAATATTATCAATATAGCATGCATTATTACACATATTATACAGTTATTATCGCTAGATCTATAATAATTATACTTATTACGTTTATTATTCTCAATACAACATGCATTATTACCCACATTATACTGTGATTATCGCTAGAACTATAATAATTATACATATTACTCCCAATATTATCAATATAACCCCCATTATTACCCATATTATACAGTTGTTATATCTAGACCTATAATAATTATACCTATTACTCGAAGTATTATCAATATAACCTGCAATATTACCCATATTATACCGTTATCATCTCTAGAACTATAATAATTATACTCATTACTCCCAATATTATCAATATAACATGCATTATTACCCACATTATACTGTTATTATCTCTAGAACTATAATAATTATATTCATTACTTTTATTATTTTCAGTATAAGATGCATTATTACCCCTATTATACAGTTATTATAGCTAGAACTATAGTAATTATACTTATTACTCCCAATATGATCAATATAACATGCATTATTACCCACATTATACAGTTATTATCGCTAGAACTATAGTAATTATACTTCTTACCCCCAATATTATCAATATAACATGCATTATTACCCACATTATACAGTTATTATCGCTAGAACTATAATAATTATACTTATTACTCCCAATATTATCAATATAACATGCATTATTACCCATATTATACAGTTGTCATCTCTAGAACTATAATAATTATACTCATTGCTCCCAATATTATCAATATAACATCCATTATTACCCATATTATACAGCTGTCATCTCTAGAACTATAATAATTATAACTATTACTCGAAGTATTATCAATATAGCATGCATTATTACACATATTATACAGTTATTATCGCTAGATCTATAATAATTATACTTATTACGTTTATTATTCTCAATACAACATGCATTATTACCCACATTATACTGTGATTATCGCTAGAACTATAATAATTATACATATTACTCCCAATATGATCAATATAACCCCCATTATTACCCATATTATACAGTTGTTATATCTAGACCTATAATAATTATACCTATTACTCGAAGTATTATCAATATAACCTGCAATATTACCCATATTATACCGTTATTATCTCTAGAACTATAATAATTATACTCATTACTCCCAATATTATCAATATAACATGCATTACTACCCACATTATACTGTTATTATCTCTAGAACTATAATAATTATACTCATTACTTTTATTATTTTCAGTATAAGATGCATTATTACCCCTATTATACAGTTATTATAGCTAGAACTATAGTAATTATACTTATTACTCCCAATATGATCAATATAACATGCATTATTACCCACATTATACAGTTATTATCGCTAGAACTATAGTAATTATACTTATTACCCCCAATATTATCAATATAACATGCATTATTACCCACATTATACAGTTATTATCGCTAGAACTATAATAATTATACTTACTACTCCTGATATTATCAATATAACATGCATTATTACACTCATTATACAGTCATTATCGCTAGAACTATAATAATTATAACTTTTACTCGAAATATTATCAATATTACATTCATTATTACACATATTATACAGTTATTATCGCTAGAACTATAATAATTATACTTACTACTCCTGATATTATCAATATAACATGCATTATTACACTCATTATACAGTCATTATCGCTAGAACTATAATAATTATAACTTTTACTCGAAATATTATCAATATTACATTCATTATTACACATATTATACAGTTATTATCGCTAGAACTATAATAATTATACTCATTACTCCCGATATTATCAATATAACATCCATTATTACCCATACTACACAGTTGTCATCCCTAGATCTATAATAATTATTCTTATTATTCCCAATATTATCAATATAACATGCATTATTGCCCACATTATACAGTTATTATCTCTAGAACTATAATAATTATACCTATTGCTCGAAATATTATCAATATAACATGCATTATTACCCATATTATACAGTTATTATCTCTAGAACTATAATAATTATACCTATTGCTCGAAATATTATCAATATAACATGCATTATTACCCACATTATACTATTATTATCGCTAGAACTATAATAATTATACTTACTACTCGTGATATTATCAATATGAGATGTATTATTACCCATGTCATAGAATTATTATCGCTAGAACTATAAATAATTATACTTATTACTCCCAATATTATTAATATAACATGTATTATTACCCATATTATACAGTTATTATCGCTAGAACAATAATAATTATACATATTACTCCCAATATTATCATTATAACATGCATTATTACCCATATTATACAGTTATTATCGCTAGAACTATAATAATTATACTTATTACTTTTACTATTAACAGTATAACATACACTATTACCCATATTATGCTGTTATTATCGCTAGGACTATAATAATTACACTTATTACTCCCAATATTATCAATATAACATGCATTATTACCCACATTATACAGTTATTATCGCTAGAACTATAATAATTATACTTATTACTCCCAATATTATCAATATAACATGCATTATTACCCATATTATACAGTTGTCATCTCTAGAACTATAATAATTATACTCATTACTCCCCATATTATCAATATAACATCCATTATTACCCATATTATACAGTTGTCATCTCTAGAACTATAATAATTATAACTATTACTCGAAGTATTATCAATATAGCATGCATTATTACACATATTTAACAGTTATTATCGCTAGATCTATAATAATTATACTTATTACGTTTATTATTCTCAATACAACATGCATTATTACTCACATTATACTGTGATTATCGCTAGAACTATAATAATTATACATATTACTCCCAATATGATCAATATAACCCCCATTATTACCCATATTATACAGTTGTTATATCTAGACCTATAATAATTATACCTATTACTCGAAGTATTATCAATATAACCTGCAATATTACCCATATTATACCGTTATTATCTCTAGAACTATAATAATTATACTCATTACTCCCAATATTATCAATATAACATGCATTACTACCCACATTATACTGTTATTATCTCTAGAACTATAATAATTATACTCATTACTTTTATTATTTTCAGTATAAGATGCATTATTACCCCTATTATACAGTTATTATAGCTAGAACTATAGTAATTATACTTATTACTCCCAATATGATCAATATAACATGCATTATTACCCACATTATACAGTTATTATCACTAGAACTATAGTAATTATACTTATTTCCCCCAATATTATCAATATAACATGCATTATTACCCACATTATACAGTTATTATCGCTAGAACAATAATAATTATACTTATTACTCCCAATATTATCAATATAACATGCATTATTACCCATATTATACAGTTGTCATCCCTAGAACTATAATAATTATACCTATTTGTCGAAATATTATCAACGTAACATGCATTATTACACACATTATACTATTATTATCGCTAGAACTATAATAATTATACTTACTACTCCTGATATTATCAATATAACATGCATTATTACACTCATTATACAGTCATTATCGCTAGAACTATAATAATTATACTTATTACTCCAAATATTATCAATATAACATGGATTATTACCCACATTATACTGTTATTATCGCTAGAACTATAATAATAATACTTACTACTTTTATTATTCTCAATATAACATGCGCTAGTACCCATATTATACTGTTATTATCGCTGGAACTATAATAATTATACTTATTACTTTTATTATTATCAATATAACATGCATTATTACCCACATTATACAGTTAATATCGTCAGAACTACAATAATTATACATATTACTTTTATTATTATCAATATAACATGCATTATTACCCACATTATACAGTTGTTATTATGAGAACTATAATAATTATACTTATTACTTTTATTTTTATCAATATAACATGCATTAATACCCATATTATACTGTAATTATCGCTAGAATTATAATAATTATACTTATTACCCCCAATATCACCACTATAACAAGCATTATTACCCACATTATACTGTAATTATTGCTAGAACTATAATAATTATACTTATTACTTTTATTTTTATCAATATAACATGCATTAATACCCATATTATACTGTAATTATCGCTAGAATTATAATAATTATACTTATTACCCCCAATATCACCACTATAACAAGCATTATTACCCACATTATACTGTAATTATTGCTAGAACTATAATAATTATACTTATTACTTTTAATATTATCAATATAACATGCATTATTACCCATATTATACAGTTGTTATTATGAGAACTATAATAATTGTACTTATTACTTTTATTATTATCAATATAACATGCATTATTACCCATACTATACAGTTATTATCGTGCGAATTATAATAATTATACTTATTACTCCCGATATTATCATTATAAGATGCATTATTACCCATACTATACAGTTATTATCGTGAGAACTATAATAATTATACTTATTACTTTTATTATTATTAATATAACATGCATTAATACCCATATTAAACTGTAATTATCGCTAGAATAATAATAATTATACTTATCACTCCCAATATCGTCAATATAACATGCCTTATTACCCACATTATACTGTAATTATCGCTAGAACTATAATAATTATACTTACTACTTTTATTATTCTCAATATAACATGCATTAGTACCCATATTATACTGTTATTATTGGTGGAACTATAATAATTATAATTGTTACTTCTATTATTATCAATATAACATGCATTATTACCCACATTATACAGTTAATATCGTCAGAACTATAATAATTATACATATTACTTTTATTATTATCAATATAACATGCATTATTACCCATATTATACAGTTGTTATTATGAAAACTATAATAATTATACTTACTACTTTTATTTTTATCAATATAACATGCATTAATACCCATATTATACTGTAATTATCGCTAGAATTATAATAATTATACTTATTACTCCCAATATCGTCAATATAACATGCATTATTATACACATTATACTGTAGTTATCGCTAGAACTATAATAATTATACTTATTACTCCCAATATTATCAATATAACATGGATTAATACCCACATTATACTGTTACTATCGCTAGAATTATAAACATTATACTTATTACTTTTATTATTATCAATATAACATGCATTATTACGCATGTTATACAGTTATTATCATCAGAACTATAATAATTATACTTATTACTTTTATTATTGTCAATATAACATGCATTATTACGCATATTACACAGTTATTATCGTGAGGACCATAATGATTATACTTATTACTTTTATTATTATCAATATAACATGCATCAATCCGCATGTTATACAGTTATTATCATCAGAACTATAATAATTATACTTATTACTTTTATTATTATCAATATAACATGCATTATTACCCACATTATACAGTTAATATCGTCAGTACTATAATAATTATACATATTACTTTTATTATTATCAATATAACATGCATTATTACCCACATTATACTGTAATTATCGCTAGAACTATAATAATTATACTTATTACTTTTATCATTATCAGTTAAACATGCATTATTACGCATATTATACAGTTATTATCGTCGGAACTATAATAATTATACTTATTACTTTTATTATTATCAATATAACATGCATTATTACCCATACTATACAGTTATTATCGTTAGAATTATAATAATTATACTTATTACTCCCGATATTATCAATATAACATGCATTATTACCCACATTATACTGTAATTATCGCTAGAACTATAATAATTATACTTATTACTTTTATTATTATCAATATAACATGCATTATTACCCATACTATACAGTTATTATCGTGAGAACGGTAATAATTATACGTATTTCTTTTATTATTATCAATATAACATGCATTATTACGCACGTTATACAGTTCTTATCGTCAGAACTATAATAATTGTACCCACTACTTTTATCATTATCAATATAACATGCATTATTACCCACATTATACAGTTATTATCGCTAGAACTATAATAATTATACTTATTACTCCCAATATTATCAATATAACATGCATTATTACCCACACTATACAGTTATTATCGTTAGAACTGTGATAATTATACTTATTACTCAGCGATATTATCAACATATCATCCATTATTACCCTTTATTATACAGTTGTCATCTCTAGAACTGTAATAATTATACATACTACTCGAAATATCATCAATATAACATGCATTATTACCCATAGTGTACAGTTGTTATCGCTAGAACTATAATAATTATACTAATTACTCCCAATATTATCAATATAACATGCATTATTACCCACATTATACAGTTATTATCGCTAGAACTATAATAATTATACTTATTACTCCCAATATTATCAATATAATATGCTTTATTACCCACATTATACAGTTATTATCGCTAGAACTATAATAAATATACTTATTATTCCCAATATTATCAATATAACATGCATTATTACCCTTATTAAACAGTTGTCATCTCTAGAACTATAATAATTATACCTATTACTCGAAGTATTATCAATATAACCTGCATTATTACCCATATTATACCGTTATTATCTCTAGAACTATAATAATTATACTCATTACTCCCAATATTATCAATATAACATGCATTATTACCCACATTATACTGTTATTATCTCTAGAACTATAATAATTATAATTTTTACTCGAAATATTGTCAATATTACATTCATTATTACACATATTATACAGTTATTATCGCTAGAACTATAATAATTATACTCATTACTCCCGATATTATCAATATAACATCCATTATTACCCATACTACACAGTTGTCATATCTAGATCTATAATAATTATTCTTATTATTCCCAATATTATCAATATAACATGCATTATTGCCCACATTATACAGTTATTATCTCTAGAACTATAATAATTATACCTATTGCTCGAAATATTATCATTATAACATGCATTATTACCCATATTATACAGTTATTATCTCTAGAACTATAATAATTATACCTATTGCTCGAAATATTATCAATATAACATGCATTATTACCCACATTATACTATTATTATCGCTAGAACTATAATAATTATACTTACTACTCGTGATATTATCAATATAACAGGCATTATTACCCACATTATACTGTGATTATCGCTAGAACTATAATAATTATACTTATTACTCCCAATATTATCAATATAACATGCATTATTACACTCATTATACAGTCATTATCGCTAGAACTATAATAATTATACTCACTCCTCCCCATATTATCAATATAACATCCATTATTACCCATATTATACAGTTGTCATCTCTAGAACTATAATAATTATACTCATTACTCCCCATATTATCAATATAACATCCATTATTACCCATATTATACAGTTGTCATCTCTAGAACTATAATAATTATAACTATTACACGAAATATTATCAATATAGCATGCATTATTACACATGTTAAACAGTTATTATCGCTAGATCTATAATAATAATACTTATTACGTTTATTATTCTCAATACAACATGCATTATTACCCACATTATACTGTGATTATCGCTAGAACTATAATAATTATACATATTACTCCCAATATTATCAATATAACCCCCATTATTACCCATATTATACAGTTGTTATATCTAGACCTATAATAATTATACATATTACTCGAAGTATTATCAATATAACCTGCAATATTACCCATATTATACCGTTATTATCTCTAGAACTATAATAATTATACTCATTACTCCCCGTATTATCAATATAACATCCATTATTACCCATATTATAGAGTTGTCATCTCTTGAACTATAATAATTATAACTATTACTCGAAATATTATCAATATAGCATGCATTATTACACATATTATACAGTTATTATCGCTAGATCTATAATAATTATACTTATTACGCTTATTATTCTCAATACAACATGCATTATTACCCACATTATACTGTGATTATCGCTAGAACTATAATAATTATACATATTACTCCCAATATTATCAATATAACCCCCATTATTACCCATATTATACAGTTGTTATATCTAGACCTATAATAATTATACATATTACTCGAAGTATTATCAATATAACCTGCAATATTACCCATATTATACCGTTACTATCTCTAGAACTATAATAATTATACTCATTACTCCCAATATTATCAATATAACATGCATTATTACCCACATTATACTGTTATTATCTCTAGAACTATAATAATTATACTCATTACTTTTATTATTTTCAGTATAAGATGCATTATTACCCCTATTATACAGTTATTATAGCTAGAACTATAGAAATTATACTTATTACTCCCAATATGATCAATATAACATGCATTATTACCCACATTATACAGTTATTATCGCTCGAACTATAATAATTATACTTATTACTTTTATTATTAACAGTATAACATGCACTATTACCCATATTATGCTGTTATTATCGCTAGGACCATAATAATTACACTTATTACTCCCAATATTATCATTATAACATGCATTATTACCGATATTATACCGTTATTATCGCTAGAACTATAATAATTATACATATTACTCGAAAGGTTATCAATATAACCTGCATTATTACCCACATTATACAGTTACTATCGCTAGAACTATAGTAATTATACTTATTACTCCCAATATGATCAATATAACATGCATTATTACCCACATTATACAGCTATTATCGCTAGAACTATAGTAATTATACATATTATTCCCAATATTATCAATATAACATGCATTATTACCCATATTATACAGTTGTCATCTCTAGAACTATAATAATTATACCTATTACTCGAAATATTATCAACATAACATGCATTATTACCCACAGTATACTATTATTATCGCTAGAACTATAATAATTATACTTACTACTCGTGATATTATCAATATAACATGCATTATTACCCATATTATACTGCTATTATCGCTAGAACTATAATAACTATACTTATTATTCCCAATATTATCAATATAACATGCATTATTACACTCATTATACAGTCATTATCGCTAGAACTATAATAATTATACTCAGTACTCCCCATATTATCAATATAACATCCATTATTACCCATATTATACAGTTGTCATCTCTAGAACTATAATAATTATACTCATTACTCCCAATATTATCAATATAACATGCATTATTACCCACATTATACAGTTGTCATCTCTAGAACTATAATAATTATACTTATTACTCCCAATATTATCAATATAACATGCATTATTACCCATATTATACAGTTATTATCGCTACATCTATAATAATTATATGTACTACTTTTATTATTATCAATATAACATGCATTATTACCCACATTATACTGTGATTATCGCTAGAACTATGATAATTATACTTATTACTCCCAATATTATCAATATAACATGTATTATTACCCACATTATACAGTTATTATCGCTAGAACTATAATATTTATACTTATTACTCCCAATATTATCAATATAACATGCATTATTACCCACATTATACAGTTATTATCGCTAGAACTATAATAATTATAACTTTTACTCGAAATATTATCAATATTACATTCATTATTACACATATTATACAGTTATTATCGCTAGAACTATAATAATTATACTCATTACTCCCGATATTATCAATATAACATCCATTATTACCCATACTACACAGTTGTCATCCCTAGATCTATAATAATTATTCTTATTATTCCCAATATTATCAATATAACATGCATTATTGCCCACATTATACAGTTATTATCTCTAGAACTATAATAATTATACCCATTGCTCGAAACATTATCAATATAACATGCATTACTACCCATATTATACAGTTATTATCTCTAGAACTATAATAATTATACCTATTGCTCGAAATATTATCAATATAACATGCATTATTACCCACATTATACTATTATTATCGCTAGAACTATAATAATTATACTTACTACTCGTGATATTATCAATATAACATGCATTATTACCCACATTATACAGTTATTATCGCTAGAACTATAATAAATATGCTTATTGCTTTTATTATTATCAATATAACATGTATTATTACCCATATTATACTGTTATTATCGCTAGAACTATAATAACTATACTTATTATTCCCAATACTATCAATATAACATGCATTATTACACTCATTATACAGTCATTATCGCTAGAACTATAATAATTATACTCACTACTCCCCATATTATCAATATAACATCCATTATTACCCATATTATACAGTTGTCATCTCTAGAACTATAATAATTATACTTATTACTCCCAATATTATCAATATAACATGCATTATTACCCACATTATACAGTTATTATCGCTAGAACTATAATAAATATACTTATTATTCCCAATATTATCAATATAACATGCATTATTACCCTTATTATACAGTTGTCATCTCTAGAGCTATAATAATTATACCTATTACTCGAAGTATTATCAATATAACCTGCATTATTACCCATATTATACCGTTATTATCTCTAGAACTATAATTATTATACTCATTACTCCCAATATTATCAATATAACATGCATTATTACCCACATTATACTGTTATTATCTCTAGAACTATAATAATTATAACTTTTACTCGAAATATTATCAATATTTCAATCATTATTACACATATTATACAGTTATTGTCGCTAGAACTATAATAATTATACTCATTACTCCCAATATTATCAATATAACATCCATTATTACCCATACTACACAGTTGTCATCGCTAGAACTATAATAATTATACTTACTACTCGTGATATTATCAATATAACATGCATTATTACCCACATTATACTGTGATTATCGCTAGAACTATAATAATTATACTTATTACTCTCAATATTATCAATATAACATGCATTATTACCCACATTATACAGTTATTATCGCTAGAACTATAATAAATATACTTATTATTCCCAATATTATCAATATAACATGCATTATTACCCTTATTATACAGTTGTCATCTCTAGAGCTATAATAATTATACCTATTACTCGAAGTATTATCAATATAACCTGCATTATTACCCATATTATACCGTTATTATCTCTAGAACTATAATTATTATACTCATTACTCCCAATATTATCAATATAACATGCATTATTACCCACATTATACTGTTATTATCTCTAGAACTATAATAATTATAACTTTTACTCGAAATATTATCAATATTTCAATCATTATTACACATATTATACAGTTATTGTCGCTAGAACTATAATAATTATACTCATTACTCCCGATATTATCAATATAACATCCATTATTACCCATACTACACAGTTGTCATCGCTAGAACTATAATAATTATACTTACTACTCGTGATATTATCAATATAACATGCATTATTACCCACATTATACTGTGATTATCGCTAGAACTATAATAATTATACTTATTACTCTCAATATTATCAATATAACATGCATTATTACCCACATTATACAGTTATTATCGCTAGAACTATAATAATTATACTTATTACTCCCAATATAATCAATATAACATGCATTATTACCCACATTATACAGTTATTATCGCTAGAACTATAATAAATATGCTTATTGCTTTTATTATTATCAATATAACATGTATTATTACCCATATTATACTGTTATTATCGCTAGAACTATAATAACTATACTTATTATTCCCAATATTATCAATATAACATGCATTATTACACTCATTATACAGTCATTATCGCTAGAACTGTAATAATTATACTCACTACTCCCCATATTATCAATATAACATCCATTATTACCCATATTATACAGTTGTCATCTCTAGAACTATAATAATTATACTCATTACTCCCCATATTATCAATATAACATCCATTATTACCCATATTATACAGTTGTCATCTCTAGAACTATAATAATTATACCTATGGCTCGAAATATTATCAATATAACATGCATTATTACCCATATTATACAGTTATTATCTCTAGAACTATAATAATTATACCTATTACTCGAAGTATTATCAATATAACCTGCAATATTACCCATATTATACCGTTATTATCTCTAGAACTATAATAATTATACTCATTACTCCCAATATTATCAATATAACATGCATTATTACCCACATTATACTGTTATTATCTCTAGAAATATAATAATTATACTCATTACTTTTATTATTTTCAGTATAAGATGCATTATTACCCCTATTATACAGTTATTATAGCTAGAACTATAGTAATTATACTTAT
The DNA here is from genome assembly GCA_963576845.1 of Megachile leachella. NCBI lineage: Eukaryota > Metazoa > Arthropoda > Insecta > Hymenoptera > Megachilidae > Megachile > Megachile leachella. The sequence continues at coordinate 1,163,721 of CAUYWW010000099.1, read as the reverse complement.
TACTCCCAATATGATCAATATAACATGCATTATTACCCACATTATACAGTTATTATCGCTAGAACTATAGTAATTATACCTATTACCCCCAGTATTATCAATATAACATGCATTATTACCCACATTATACAGTTATTATCGCTAGAACTATAATAATTATACTTATTACTCCCAATATTATCAATATAACATGCATTATTACCCATATTATACAGTTGTCATCTCTAGAACTATAATAATTATACTCATTACTCCCCATATTATCAATATAACATCCATTATTACCCATATTATACAGTTGTCATCTCTAGAACTATAATAATTATAACTATTACTCGAAGTATTATCAATATAGCATGCATTATTACACATATTTAACAGTTATTATCGCTAGATCTATAATAATTATACTTATTACGTTTATTATTCTCAATACAACATGCATTATTACTCACATTATACTGTGATTATCGCTAGAACTATAATAATTATACATATTACTCCCAATATGATCAATATAACCCCCATTATTACCCATATTATACAGTTGTTATATCTAGACCTATAATAATTATACCTATTACTCGAAGTATTATCAATATAACCTGCAATATTACCCATATTATACCGTTATTATCTCTAGAACTATAATAATTATACTCATTACTCCCAATATTATCAATATAACATGCATTACTACCCACATTATACTGTTATTATCTCTAGAACTATAATAATTATACTCATTACTTTTATTATTTTCAGTATAAGATGCATTATTACCCCTATTATACAGTTATTATAGCTAGAACTATAGTAATTATACTTATTACTCCCAATATGATCAATATAACATGCATTATTACCCACATTATACAGTTATTATCACTAGAACTATAGTAATTATACTTATTTCCCCCAATATTATCAATATAACATGCATTATTACCCACATTATACAGTTATTATCGCTAGAACAATAATAATTATACTTATTACTCCCAATATTATCAATATAACATGCATTATTACCCATATTATACAGTTGTCATCCCTAGAACTATAATAATTATACCTATTTGTCGAAATATTATCAACGTAACATGCATTATTACACACATTATACTATTATTATCGCTAGAACTATAATAATTATACTTACTACTCCTGATATTATCAATATAACATGCATTATTACACTCATTATACAGTCATTATCGCTAGAACTATAATAATTATACTTATTACTCCAAATATTATCAATATAACATGGATTATTACCCACATTATACTGTTATTATCGCTAGAACTATAATAATAATACTTACTACTTTTATTATTCTCAATATAACATGCGCTAGTACCCATATTATACTGTTATTATCGCTGGAACTTTAATAATTATACTTATTACTTTTATTATTATCAATATAACATGCATTATTACCCACATTATACAGTTAATATCGTCAGAACTACAATAATTATACATATTACTTTTATTATTATCAATATAACATGCATTATTACCCACATTATACAGTTGTTATTATGAGAACTATAATAATTATACTTATTACTTTTATTTTTATCAATATAACATGCATTAATACCCATATTATACTGTAATTATCGCTAGAATTATAATAATTATACTTATTACCCCCAATATCACCACTATAACAAGCATTATTACCCACATTATACTGTAATTATTGCTAGAACTATAATAATTATACTTATTACTTTTATTTTTATCAATATAACATGCATTAATACCCATATTATACTGTAATTATCGCTAGAATTATAATAATTATACTTATTACCCCCAATATCACCACTATAACAAGCATTATTACCCACATTATACTGTAATTATTGCTAGAACTATAATAATTATACTTATTACTTTTAATATTATCAATATAACATGCATTATTACCCATATTATACAGTTGTTATTATGAGAACTATAATAATTGTACTTATTACTTTTATTATTATCAATATAACATGCATTATTACCCATACTATACAGTTATTATCGTGCGAATTATAATAATTATACTTATTACTCCCGATATTATCATTATAAGATGCATTATTACCCATACTATACAGTTATTATCGTGAGAACTATAATAATTATACTTATTACTTTTATTATTATTAATATAACATGCATTAATACCCATATTAAACTGTAATTATCGCTAGAATAATAATAATTATACTTATCACTCCCAATATCGTCAATATAACATGCCTTATTACCCACATTATACTGTAATTATCGCTAGAACTATAATAATTATACTTATTACTTTTATTATTCTCAATATAACATGCATTAGTACCCATATTATACTGTTATTATTGGTGGAACTATAATAATTATAATTGTTACTTCTATTATTATCAATATAACATGCATTATTACCCACATTATACAGTTAATATCGTCAGAACTATAATAATTATACATATTACTTTTATTATTATCAATATAACATGCATTATTACCCATATTATACAGTTGTTATTATGAAAACTATAATAATTATACTTACTACTTTTATTTTTATCAATATAACATGCATTAATACCCATATTATACTGTAATTATCGCTAGAATTATAATAATTATACTTATTACTCCCAATATCGTCAATATAACATGCATTATTATACACATTATACTGTAGTTATCGCTAGAACTATAATAATTATACTTATTACTCCCAATATTATCAATATAACATGGATTAATACCCACATTATACTGTTACTATCGCTAGAATTATAAACATTATACTTATTACTTTTATTATTATCAATATAACATGCATTATTACGCATGTTATACAGTTATTATCATCAGAACTATAATAATTATACTTATTACTTTTATTATTGTCAATATAACATGCATTATTACGCATATTACACAGTTATTATCGTGAGGACCATAATGATTATACTTATTACTTTTATTATTATCAATATAACATGCATCAATCCGCATGTTATACAGTTATTATCATCAGAACTATAATAATTATACTTATTACTTTTATTATTATCAATATAACATGCATTATTACCCACATTATACAGTTAATATCGTCAGTACTATAATAATTATACATATTACTTTTATTATTATCAATATAACATGCATTATTACCCACATTATACTGTAATTATCGCTAGAACTATAATAATTATACTTATTACTTTTATCATTATCAGTTAAACATGCATTATTACGCATATTATACAGTTATTATCGTCGGAACTATAATAATTATACTTATTACTTTTATTATTATCAATATAACATGCATTATTACCCATACTATACAGTTATTATCGTTAGAATTATAATAATTATACTTATTACTCCCGATATTATCAATATAACATGCATTATTACCCACATTATACTGTAATTATCGCTAGAACTATAATAATTATACTTATTACTTTTATTATTATCAATATAACATGCATTATTACCCATACTATACAGTTATTATCGTGAGAACGGTAATAATTATACGTATTTCTTTTATTATTATCAATATAACATGCATTATTACGCACGTTATACAGTTCTTATCGTCAGAACTATAATAATTGTACCCACTACTTTTATCATTATCAATATAACATGCATTATTACCCACATTATACAGTTATTATCGCTAGAACTATAATAATTATACTTATTACTCCCAATATTATCAATATAACATGCATTATTACCCACACTATACAGTTATTATCGTTAGAACTGTGATAATTATACTTATTACTCAGCGATATTATCAACATATCATCCATTATTACCCTTTATTATACAGTTGTCATCTCTAGAACTATAATAATTATACATACTACTCGAAATATCATCAATATAACATGCATTATTACCCATAGTGTACAGTTGTTATCGCTAGAACTATAATAATTATACTAATTACTCCCAATATTATCAATATAACATGCATTATTACCCACATTATACAGTTATTATCGCTAGAACTATAATAATTATACTTATTACTCCCAATATTATCAATATAATATGCTTTATTACCCACATTATACAGTTATTATCGCTAGAACTATAATAAATATACTTATTATTCCCAATATTATCAATATAACATGCATTATTACCCTTATTAAACAGTTGTCATCTCTAGAACTATAATAATTATACCTATTACTCGAAGTATTATCAATATAACCTGCATTATTACCCATATTATACCGTTATTATCTCTAGAACTATAATAATTATACTCATTACTCCCAATATTATCAATATAACATGCATTATTACCCACATTATACTGTTATTATCTCTAGAACTATAATAATTATAATTTTTACTCGAAATATTGTCAATATTACATTCATTATTACACATATTATACAGTTATTATCGCTAGAACTATAATAATTATACTCATTACTCCCGATATTATCAATATAACATCCATTATTACCCATACTACACAGTTGTCATATCTAGATCTATAATAATTATTCTTATTATTCCCAATATTATCAATATAACATGCATTATTGCCCACATTATACAGTTATTATCTCTAGAACTATAATAATTATACCTATTGCTCGAAATATTATCATTATAACATGCATTATTACCCATATTATACAGTTATTATCTCTAGAACTATAATAATTATACCTATTGCTCGAAATATTATCAATATAACATGCATTATTACCCACATTATACTATTATTATCGCTAGAACTATAATAATTATACTTACTACTCGTGATATTATCAATATAACAGGCATTATTACCCACATTATACTGTGATTATCGCTAGAACTATAATAAATATGCTTATTGCTTTTATTATTATCAATATAACATGTATTATTACCCATATTATACTGTTATTATCGCTAGAACTATAATAACTATACTTATTATTCCCAATACTATCAATATAACATGCATTATTACACTCATTATACAGTCATTATCGCTAGAACTATAATAATTATACTCACTACTCCCCATATTATCAATATAACATCCATTATTACCCATATTATACAGTTGTCATCTCTAGAACTATAATAATTATACTTATTACTCCCAATATTATCAATATAACATGCATTATTACCCACATTATACAGTTATTATCGCTAGAACTATAATAAATATGCTTATTGCTTTTATTATTATCAATATAACATGTATTATTACCCATATTATACTGTTATTATCGCTAGAACTATAACAACTATACTTATTATTCCCAATATTATCAATATAACATGCATTATTACACTCATTATACAGTCATTATCGCTAGAACTATAATAATTATACTCACTACTCCCCATATTATCAATATAACATCCATTATTACCCATATTATACAGGTGTCATCTCTAGAACTATAATAATTATAATCATTACTCCCCATATTATCAATATAACATCCATTATTACCCATATTATACAGTTGTCATCTCTAGAACTATAATAATTATAACTATTACTCGAAATATTATCAATATAGCATGCATTATTACACATATTATACAGTTATTATCGCTAGATCTATAATAATTATACTTATTACGTTTATTATTCTCAATACAACATGCATTATTACCCACATTATACTGTGATTATCGCTAGAACTATAATAATTATACATATTACTCCCAATATTATCAATATAACCCCCATTATTACCCATATTATACAGTTGTTATATCTAGACCTATAATAATTATACCTATTACTCGAAGTATTATCAATATAACCTGCAATATTACCCATATTATACCGTTATTATCTCTAGAACTATAATAATTATACTCATTACTCCCAATATTATCAATATAACATGCATTATAACCCACATTATACTGTTATTATCTCTAGAACTATAATAATTATACTCATTACTTTTATTATTTTCAGTATAAGATGCACTATTACCCCTATTATACAGTTATTATAGCTAGAACTATAGTAATTATACTTATTACTCCCAATATGATCAATATAACATGCATTATTACCCACATTATACAGTTATTATCGCTAGAACTATAGTAATTATACTTATTACCCCCAATATTATCAATATAACATGCATTATTACCCACATTATACAGTTATTATCGCTAGAACTATAATAATTATACTTATTACTCCCAATATTATCAATATAACATGCATTATTACCCATATTATACAGTTGTCATCCCTAGAACTATAATAATTATACTTATTTGTCGAAATATTATCAACATAACATGCATTATTACACACATTATACTATTATTATCGCTAGAACTATAATAATTATACTTACTACTCCTGATATTATCAATATAACATGCATTATTACACTCATTATACAGTCATTATCGCTAGAACTATAATAATTATACTTAGTACTTTTATTATTATCAATATAACATCCATTATTACCCATACTACACAGTTGTCATCTCTAGATCTATAATAATTATACTTATTATTCCCAATATTATCAATATAACATGCATTATTACCCACATTATACAGTTATTATCGCTAGAACTATAATAATTATACTTATTACTCCCAATATTATCAATATAACATGCATTATTACCCACACTATACAGTTATTATCGTTAGAACTGTGATAATTATACTTATTACTCCCGATATTATCAACATATCATCCATTATTACCCTTTATTATACAGTTGTCATCTCTAGAACTATAATAATTATACATACTACTCGAAATATCATCAATATAACATGCATTATTACCTATAGTGTACAGTTGTTATCGCTAGAACTATAATAATTATACTAATTACTCCCAATATTATCAATATAACATGCACTATTACCCACATCATACTGTAATTATCGCTAGAACTATAATAATTATACTTATTAATCCCAATATTATCAATATAACATGCATTATTATCCATATTATACAGTTATTATCGCTACATCTATAATAATTATACGTACTACTGTTATTATTATCAACATAACATGCATTATTACCCACATTATACTGTGATTATCGCTAGAACTATGATAATTATACTTATTACTCCCAATATTATCAATATAACATGCATTATTACCCACATTATACAGTTATTATCGCTAGAACTATAATAATTATACTTATTACTCCCAATATTATCAATATAATATGCTTTATTACCCACATTATACAGTTATTATCGCTAGAACTATAATAAATATACTTGTTATTCCCAATATTATCAATATAACATGCATTATTACCCTTATTATACAGTTGTCATCTCTAGAACTATAATAATTATACCTATTACTCGAAGTATTATCAATATAACCTGCATTATTACCCATATTATACCGTTATTATCTCTAGAACTATAATAATTATACTCATTACTCCCAATATTATCAATATAACATGCATTATTACCCACATTATACTGTTATTATCTCTAGAACTATAATAATTATAATTTTTACTCGAAATATTATCAATATTACATTCATTATTACACATATTATACAGTTATTATCGCTAGAACTATAATAATTATACTCATTAGTCCCGATATTATCAATATAACATCCATTATTACCCATACTACACAGTTGTCATATCTAGATCTATAATAATTATTCTTATTATTCCCAATATTATCAATATAACATGCATTATTGCCCACATTATACAGTTATTATCTCTAGAACTATAATAATTATACCTATTGCTCGAAATATTATCAATATAACATGCATTATTACCCATATTATACAGTTATTATCTCTAGAACTATAATAATTATACCTATTGCTCGAAATATTATCAATATAACATGCATTATTACCCACATTATACTATTATTATCGCTAGAACTATAATAATTATACTTACTACTCGTGATATTATCAATATAACATGCATTATTACCCACATTATACTGTGATTATCGCTAGAACTATAATAATTATACTTATTACTCCCAATATTATCAATATAACATGCATTATTACACTCATTATACAGTCATTATCGCTAGATCTATAATAATTATACTTATTACGTTTATTATTCTCAATACAACATGCATTATTACCCACATTATACTGTGATTATCGCTAGAACTATAATAATTATACATATTACTCCCAATATTATCAATATAACCCCCATTATTACCCATATTATACAGTTGTCATCTCTAGAACTATAATAATTATAACTATTACTCGAAATATTATCAATATAGCATGCATTATTACACATATTATACAGTTATTATCGCTAGATCTATAATAAATATGCTTATTGCTTTTATTATTATCAATATAACATGTATTATTACCCATATTATACTGTTATTATCGCTAGAACTATAATAACTATACTTATTACTCCCAATATTATCAATATAACATGCATTATTACACTCATTATACAGTCATTATCGCTAGAACTATAATAATTATACTCACTACTCCCCATATTATCAATATAACATCCATTATTACCCATATTATACAGTTGTCATCTCTAGAACTATAATAATTATACTCATTACTCCCCATATTATCAATATAACATCCATTATTACCCATATTATACAGTTGTCATCTCTAGAACTATAATAATTATAACTATTACTCGAAATATTATCAATATAGCATGCATTATTACACATATTATACAGTTATTATCGCTAGATCTATAATAATTATACTTATTACGTTTATTATTCTCAATACAACATGCATTATTACCCACATTATACTGTGATTATCGCTAGAACTATAATAATTATACATATTACTCCCAATATTATCAATATAACCCCCATTATTACCCATATTATACAGTTGTTATATCTAGACCTATAATAATTATACATATTACTCGAAGTATTATCAATATAACCTGCAATATTACCCATATTATACCGTTATTATCTCTAGAACTATAATAATTATACTCATTACTCCCCATATTATCAATATAACATCCATTATTACCCATATTATACAGTTGTCATCTCTAGAACTATAATAATTATAACTATTACTCGAAATATTATCAATATAGCATGCCTTATTACACATATTATACAGTTATTATCGCTAGATCTATAATAATTATACTTATTACGTTTATTATTCTCAATACAACATGCATTATTACCCACATTATACTGTGATTATCGCTAGAACTATAATAATTATACATATTACTCCCAATATTATCAATATAACCCCCATTATTACCCATATTATACAGTTGTTATATCTAGACCTATAATAATTATACATATTACTCGAAGTATTATCAATATAACCTGCAATATTACCCATATTATACCGTTATTATCTCTAGAACTATAATAATTATACTCATTACTCCCAATATTATCAATATAACATGCATTATTACCCACATTATACTGTTATTATCTCTAGAACTATAATAATTATACTCATTACTTTTATTATTTTCAGTATAAGATGCATTGTTACCCCTATTATACAGTTATTATAGCTAGAACTATAGTAATTATACTTATTACTCCCAATATGATCAATATAACATGCATTATTACCCACATTATACAGTTATTATCGCTAGAACTATAGTAATTATACTTATTACTCCCAATATTATCAATATAACATGCATTATTCCCCGCATTATACAGTTATTATCGCTAGAACTATAATAATTATACTTAATACTCGCAATATTATCAATATAACATGCATTATTACCCATATTATACAGTTGTCATCCCTAGAACTATAATAATTATACCTATTTCTCGAAATATTATCAACATAACATGCATTATTACACACATTATACTATTATTATCGCTAGAACTATAATAATTATACTTACTACTCCTGATATTATCAATATAACATGCATTATTACACTCATTATACAGTCATTATCGCTAGAACTATAATAATTATACTTAGTACTTTTATTATTATCAATATAACATCCATTATTACCCATACTACACAGTTGTCATCTCTAGATCTATAATAATTATACTTATTATTCCCAATATTATCAATATAACATGCATTATTACCCACATTATATAGTTATTATCGCTAGAACTATAGTAATTATACTTATTACTCCCAATATTATCAATATAACATGCATTATTACCCACATTATACAGTTAATATCGTCAGAACTACAATAATTATACATATTACTTTTATTATTATCAATATAACATGCATTATTACCCACATTATACAGTTGTTATTATGAGAACTATAATAATTATACTTATTACTTTTATTTTTATCAATATAACATGCATTAATACCCATATTATACTGTAATTATCGCTAGAATTATAATAATTATACTTATTACCCCCAATATCACCACTATAACAAGCATTATTACCCACATTATACTGTAATTATTGCTAGAACTATAATAATTATACTTATTACTTTTATTATTATCAATATAACATGCATTAATACCCATATTATGCTGTAATTATCGCTAGAATTATAATAATTATACTTATTACTCCCAATATTATCAATATAACATGCATTATTACCCACATTATACAGTTATTACCGTCAGAACTATAATAATTATACATATTACTTTTATTATTATCAATATAACATGCATTATTACCCACATTATACTGTAATTATCGCTAGAACTATAATAATTATACTTATTACTTTTATCATTATCACTTAAACATGCATTATTACGCATATTATACAGTTATTATCGTCGGAACTATAATAATTATACTTATTACTTTTAATATTATCAATATAACATGCATTATTACCCATACTATGCAGTTGTTACTATGAGAACTATAATAATTATACTTATTACTTTTATTATTATCAATATAACATGCATTATTACCCATACTATACAGTTATTATCGTGAGAATTATAATAATTATATTTATTACTCCCGATATTATCATTATAAGATGCATTATTACCCATACTATACAGTTACTATCGTGAGAACTATAATAATTATACTTATTACTTTTATTATGATTAATATAACATGCATTAATACGCATATTATACTGTAATTATCGCTAGAATTATAATAATTATACTTATTACTCCCAATATTATCAATATAACATGCATTATTACCCACATTATACAGTTATTACCGTCAGAACTATAATAATTATACATATTACTTTTAATATTATCAAAATAACATGCATTATTACCCACGTTATACTGTAGTTATCGCTAGAACTATAATAGTTATACTTATTACTCCAAATATTATCAATATAACATGGATTATTACCCACATTATACTGTTATTATCGCTAGAATTATAATAATTATACTTATTACTTTTATTATTATCAATATAACATGCATTATTACGCATGTTATACAGTTATTATCGTCAGAACTATAATAATTACATTTATTACTTTTATTATTATTAATATAACATGCATTAATACCCATATTATACTGTAATTATCGGTAGAATTATAATAATTATACTTATTACTCCCAATATCGTCAATATAACAAGCATTATTACCCACATTATACTGTAATTATCGCTAGAACTATAATAATTATACTTAGTACTTTTATTATTATCAATATAACATCCATTATTACCCATACTACACAGTTGTCATCTCTAGATCTATAATAATTATACTTATTACGTTTATTATTCTCAATACAACATGCATTATTACCCACATTATACTGTGATTATCGCTAGAACTATAATAATTATACATATTACTCCCAATATGATCAATATAACCCCCATTATTACCCATATTATACAGTTGTTATATCTAGACCTATAATAATTATACCTATTACTCGAAGTATTATCAATATAACCTGCAATATTACCCATATTATACCGTTATTATCTCTAGAACTATAATAATTATACTCATTACTCCCAATATTATCAATATAACATGCATTACTACCCACATTATACTGTTATTATCTCTAGAACTATAATAATTATACTCATTACTTTTATTATTTTCAGTATAAGATGCATTATTACCCCTATTATACAGTTATTATAGCTAGAACTATAGTAATTATACTTATTACTCCCAATATTATCAATATAACATGCATTATTACCCACATTATACTGTGATTATCGCTAGAACTATAATAATTATACATATTACTCCCAATATTATCAATATAACCCCCATTATTACCCATATTGTACAGTTGTTATATCTAGACCTATAATAATTATACCTATTACTCGAAGTATTATCAATATAACCTGCAATATTACCCATATTATACCGTTATTATCTCTAGAACTATAATAATTATACCTATTTGTCGAAATATTATCAACATAACATGCATTATTACACACATTATACTATTATTATCGCTAGAACTATAATAATTATACTTACTACTCCTGATATTATCAATATAACATGCATTATTACACTCATTATACAGTCATTATCGCTAGAACTATAATAATTATACTTAGTACTTTTATTATTATCAATATAACATCCATTATTACCCATACTACACAGTTGTCATCTCTAGATCTATAATAATTATACTTATTATTCCCAATATTGTCAATATAACATGCATTATTACCCACATTATACAGTTATTATCGCTAGAACTATAATAATTATACTTATTACTCCCAATATTATCAATATAACATGCATTATTGCCCACACTATACAGTTATTATCGTTAGAACTGTGATAATTATACTTATTACTCCCGATATTATCAACATATCATCCATTATTACCCTTTATTATACAGTTGTCATCTCTAGAACTATAATAATTATACATACTACTCGAAATATCATCAATATAACATGCATTATTACCCATAGTGTACAGTTGTTATCGCTAGAACTATAATAATTATACTAATTACTCCCAATATTATCAATATAACATGCACTATTACCAACATCATACTGTAATTATCGCTAGAACTATAATAATTATACTTATTATTCCCAATATTATCAATATAACATGCATTATTATCCATATTATACAGTTATTATCGCTACATCTATAATAATTATACGTACTACTGTTATTATTATCAACATAACATGCATTATTACCCACATTATACTGTGATTATCGCTAGAACTATGATAATTATACTTATTACTCCCAATATTATCAATATAACATGCATTATTACCCACATTATACAGTTATTATCGCTAGAACTATAATAATTATACTTATTACTCCCAATATTATCAATATAATATGCTTTATTACCCACATTATACAGTTATTATCGCTAGAACTATAATAAATATACTTATTATTCCCAATATTATCAATATAACATGCAATATTACCCTTATTATACAGTTGTCATCTCTAGAACTATAATAATTATACCTATTACTCGAAGTATAATCAATATAACCTGCATTATTACCCATATTGTACCGTTATTATCTCTAGAACTATAATAATTATACTCATTACTCCCAATATTATCAATATAACATGCATTATTACCCACATTATACTGTTATTATCTCTAGAACTATAATAATTATAATTTTTACTCGAAATATTATCAATATTACATTCATTATTACACATATTATACAGTTATTATCGCTAGAACTATAATAATTATACTCATTACTCCCGATATTATCAATATAACATCCATTATTACCCATACTACACAGTTGTCATATCTAGATCTATAATAATTATTCTTATTATTCCCAATATTATCAATATAACATGCATTATTGCCCACATTATACAGTTATTATCTCTAGAACTATAATAATTATATCTATTGCTCGAAATATTATCAATATAACATGCATTATTACCCATATTATACAGTTATTATCTCTAGAACTATAATAATTATACCTATTGCTCGAAATATTATCAATATAACATGCATTATTACCCACATTATACTATTATTATCGCTAGAACTATAATAATTATACTTACTACTCGTGATATTATCAATATAACATGCATTATTACCCACATTATACTGTGATTATCGCTAGAACTATAATAATTATACTTATTACTCCCAATATTATCAATATAACATGCATTATTACACTCATTATACAGTCATTATCGCTAGAACTATAATAATTATACTCACTACTCCCCATATTACAATATAACATCCATTATTACCCATATTATACAGTTGTCATCTCTAGAACTATAATAATTATACTCATTACTCCCCATATTATCAATATAACATCCATTATTACCCATATTATACAGTTGTCATCTCTAGAACTATAATAATTATAACTATTACTCGAAATATTATCAATATAGCATGCATTATTACACATATTATACAGTTATTATCGCTAGATCTATAATAAATATGCTTATTGCTTTTATTATTATCAATATAACATGTATTATTACCCATATTATACTGTTATTATCGCTAGAACTATAATAACTATACTTATTACTCCCAATATTATCAACATAACATGCATTATTACAATCATTATACAGTCATTATCGCTAGAACTATAATAATTATACTCACTACTCCCCATATTATCAATATAACATCCATTATTACCCATATTATACAGTTGTCATCTCTAGAACTATAATAATTATACTCATTACTCCCCATATTATCAATATAACATCCATTATTACCCATATTATACAGTTGTCATCTCTAGAACTATAATAATTATAACTATTACTCGAAATATTATCAATATAACATGCATTATTACACATATTATACAGTTATTATCGCTAGATCTATAATAATTATACTTATTACGTTTATTATTCTCAATACAACATGCATTATTACCCACATTATACTGTGATTATCGCTAGAACTATAATAATTATACATATTACTCCCAATATTATCAATATAACCCCCATTATTACCCATATTATACAGTTGTTATATCTAGACCTATAATAATTATACATATTACTCGAAGTATTATCAATATAACCTGCAATATTACCCATATTATACCGTTATTATCTCTAGAACTATAATAATTATACTCATTACTCCCCATATTATCAATATAACATCCATTATTACCATATTATACAGTTATTATCGCTAGATCGATAATAATTATACTTATTACGTTTATTATTCTCAATACAACATGCATTATTACCCACATTATACTGTGATTATCGCTAGAACTATAATAATTATACATATTACTCCCAATATTATCAATATAACCCCCATTAGTACCCATATTATACAGTTGTTATATCTAGACCTATAATAATTATACATATTACTCGAAGTATTATCAATATAACCTGCAATATTACCCATATTATACCGTTATTATCTCTAGAACTATAATAATTATACTCATTACTCCCAATATTATCAATATAACATGCATTATTACCCACATTATACTATTATTATCGCTAGAACTATAATAATTATACTTACTACTCCTGATATCATCAATATAACATGCATTATTACACTCATTATACAGTCATTATCGCTAGAACTATAATAATTATACTTAGTACTTTTATTATTATCAATATAACATCCATTATTACCCATACTACACAGTTGTCATCTCTAGATCTATAATAATTATACTTATTATTCCCAATATTATCAATATAACATGCATTATTACCCACATTATACAGTTATTATCGCTAGAACTATAATAATTATACCTATTATATCCAATATTATCAATATAACATGCATTATTACCCACATTATACAGTTATTATCGCTAGAACTATAATAATTATACTTATTACTCCCAATATTATCAATATAACATGCACTATTACCCACATCATACTGTAATTATCGCTAGAACTATAATAAATATACTTATTATTCCCAATATTATCAATATAACATGCATTATTACCCTTATTATACAGTTGTCATCTCTAGAACTATAATAATTATACTTATTACTCCCAATATTATCAACATAACATGCATTATTACCCACATTATACTGTGATTATCGCTAGAACTATGATAATTATACTTATTACTCACAATGTTATCAATATAACATGCATTAATACCCACATTATACAGTTATTATCGCTAGAACTATAATAATTATACTTATTACTCCCAATATTATCAATATAACATGCATTATTACCCACATTATATAGTTATTATCGCTAGAACTATAGTAATTATACTTATTACTCCCAATATTATCAATATAACATGCATTATTACCCATATTATACAGTTGTCATCCCTAGAACTATAATAATTATACCTATTTCTCGAAATATTATCAACATAACATGCATTATTACACACATTATACTATTATTATCGCTAGAACTATAATAATTATACTTACTACTCCTGATATTATCAATATAACATGCATTATTACACTCATTATACAGTCATTATCGCTAGAACTATAATAATTATACTTAGTACTTTTATTATTATCAATATAACATCCATTATTACCCATACTACACAGTTGTCATCTCTAGATCTATAATAATTATACCTATTATTCCCAATATTATCAATATAACATGCATTATTACCCACATTATACAGTTATTATCGCTAGAACTATAATAATTATACCTATTATATCCAATATTATCAATATAACATGCTTTATTACCCACATTATACAGTTATTATCGCTAGAACTATAATAAATATACTTATTATTCCCAATATTATCAATATAACATGCATTATTACCCTTATTATACAGTTGTCATCTCTAGAACTATAATAATTATACCTATTACTCGAAGTATTATCAATATAACCTGCATTATTACCCATATTGTACCGTTATTATCTCTAGAACTATAATAATTATACTCATTACTCCCAATATTATCAATATAACATGCATTATTACCCACATTATACTGTTATTATCTCTAGAACTATAATAATTATAATTTTTACTCGAAATATTATCAATATTACATTCATTATTACACACATTATACAGTTATTATCGCTAGAACTATAATAATTATACTCATTACTCCCGATATTATCAATATAACATCCATTATTACCCATACTACACAGATGTCATATCTAGATCTATAATAATTATAACTATTACTCGAAATATTATCAATATAGCATGCATTATTACACATATTATACAGTTATTATCGCTAGATCGATAATAATTATACTTATTACGTTTATTATTCTCAATACAACATGCATTATTACCCACATTATACTGTGATTATCGCTAGAACTATAATAATTATACATATTACTCCCAATATTATCAATATAACCCCCATTAGTACCCATATTATACAGTTGTTATATCTAGACCTATAATAATTATACATATTACTCGAAGTATTATCAATATAACCTGCAATATTACCCATATTATACCGTTATTATCTCTAGAACTATAATAATTATACTCATTACTCCCAATATTATCAATATAACATGCATTATTACCCACATTATACTATTATTATCGCTAGAACTATAATAATTATACTTACTACTCCTGATATTATCAATATAACATGCATTATTACACTCATTATACAGTCATTATCGCTAGAACTATAATAATTATACTTAGTACTTTTATTATTATCAATATAACATCCATTATTACCCATACTACACAGTTGTCATCTCTAGATCTATAATAATTATACTTATTATTCCCAATATTGTCAATATAACATGCATTATTACCCACATTATACAGTTATTATCGCTAGAACTATAATAATTATACTTATTACTCCCAATATTATCAATATAACATGCATTATTGCCCACACTATACAGTTATTATCGTTAGAACTGTGATAATTATACTTATTACTCCCGATATTATCAACATATCATCCATTATTACCCTTTATTTTACAGTTGTCATCTGTAGAACTATAATAATTATACATACTACTCGAAATATCATCAATATAACATGCATTATTACCCATAGTGTACAGTTGTTATCGCTAGAACTATAATAATTATACTAATTACTCCCAATATTATCAATATAACATGCACTATTACCCACATCATACTGTAATTATCGCTAGAACTATAATAATTATACTTATTATTCCCAATATTATCAATATAACATGCATTATTATCCATATTATACAGTTATTATCGCTACATCTATAATAATTATACGTACTACTGTTATTATTATCAACATAACATGCATTATTACCCACATTATACTGTGATTATCGCTAGAACTATGATAATTATACTTATTACTCCCAATATTATCAATATAACATGCATTATTACCCACATTATACAGTTATTATCGCTAGAACTATAATAATTATACTTATTACTCCCAATATTATCAATATAATATGCTTTATTACCCACATTATACAGTTATTATCGCTAGAACTATAATAAATATACTTATTATTCCCAATATTATCAATATAACATGCAATATTACCCTTATTATACAGTTGTCATCTCTAGAACTATAATAATTATACCTATTACTCGAAGTATTATCAATATAACCTGCATTATTACCCATATTGTACCGTTATTATCTCTAGAACTATAATAATTATACTCATTACTCCCAATATTATCAATATAACATGCATTATTACCCACATTATACTGTTATTATCTCTAGAACTATAATAATTATAATTTTTACTCGAAATATTATCAATATTACATTCATTATTACACATATTATACAGTTATTATCGCTAGAACTATAATAATTATACTCATTACTCCCGATATTATCAATATAACATCCATTATTACCCATACTACACAGTTGTCATATCTAGATCTATAATAATTATTCTTATTATTCCCAATATTATCAATATAACATGCATTATTGCCCACATTATACAGTTATTATCTCTAGAACTATAATAATTATATCTATTGCTCGAAATATTATCAATATAACATGCATTATTACCCATATTATACAGTTATTATCTCTAGAACTATAATAATTATACCTATTGCTCGAAATATTATCAGTATAACATGCATTATTACCCACATTATACTATTATTATCGCTAGAACTATAATAATTATACTTACTACTCGTGATATTATCAATATAACATGCATTATTACCCACATTATACTGTGATTATCGCTAGAACTATAATAATTATACTTATTACTCCCAATATTATCAATATAACATGCATTATTACACTCATTATACAGTCATTATCGCTAGAACTATAATAATTATACTCACTACTCCCCATATTATCAATATAACATCCATTATTACCCATATTATACAGTTGTCATCTCTAGAACTATAATAATTATACTCATTACTCCCCATATTATCAATATAACATCCATTATTACCCATATTATACAGTTGTCATCTCTAGAACTATAATAATTATAACTATTACTCGAAATATTATCAATATAGCATGCATTATTACACATATTATACAGTTATTGTCGCTAGATCTATAATAAATATGCTTATTGCTTTTATTATTATCAATATAACATGTATTATTACCCATATTATACTGTTATTATCGCTAGAACTATAATAACTATACTTATTACTCCCAATATTATCAACATAACATGCATTATTACAATCATTATACAGTCATTATCGCTAGAACTATAATAATTATACTCACTACTCCCCATATTATCAATATAACATCCATTATTACCCATATTATACAGTTGTCATCTCTAGAACTATAATAATTATACTCATTACTCCCCATATTATCAATATAACATCCATTATTACCCATATTATACAGTTGTCATCTCTAGAACTATAATAATTATAACTATTACTCGAAATATTATCAATATAGCATGCATTATTACACATATTATACAGTTATTATCGCTAGATCTATAATAATTATACTTATTACGTTTATTATTCTCAATACAACATGCATTATTACCCACATTATACTGTGATTATCGCTAGAACTATAATAATTATACATATTACTCCCAATATTATCAATATAACCCCCATTATTACCCATATTATACAGTTGTTATATCTAGACCTATAATAATTATACATATTACTCGAAGTATTATCAATATAACCTGCAATATTACCCATATTATACCGTTATTATCTCTAGAACTATAATAATTATACTTATTACTCCCAATATTATCAACATAACATGCATTATTACCCACATTATACTGTGATTATCGCTAGAACTATGATAATTATACTTATTACTCACAATGTTATCAATATAACATGCATTAATACCCACATTATACAGTTATTATCGCTAGAACTATAATAATTATACTTATTACTCCCAATATTATCAATATAACATGCATTATTACCCACATTATATAGTTATTATCGCTAGAACTATAGTAATTATACTTATTACTCCCAATATTATCAATATAACATGCATTATTACCCACATTATACAGTTATTATCGCTAGAACTATAATAATTATACTTAATACTCCCAATATTATCAATATAACATGCATTATTACCCATATTATACAGTTGTCACCCCTAGAACTATAATAATTATACCTATTTCTCGAAATATTATCAACATAACATGCATTATTACACACATTATACTATTATTATCGCTAGAACTATAATAATTATACTTACTACTCCTGATATTATCAATATAACATGCATTATTACACTCATTATACAGTCATTATCGCTAGAACTATAATAATTATACTTAGTACTTTTATTATTATCAATATAACATCCATTATTACCCATACTACACAGTTGTCATCTCTAGATCTATAATAATTATACCTATTATTCCCAATATTATCAATATAACATGTATTATTACCCATATTATACTGTTATTATCGCTAGAACTATAATAACTATACTTATTACTCCCAATATTATCAACATAACATGCATTATTACAATCACTATACAGTCATTATCGCTAGAACTATAATAATTATACTCACTACTCCCCATATTATCAATATAACATCCATTATTACCCATATTATACAGTTGTCATCTCTAGAACTATAATAATTATACTCATTACTCCCCATATTATCAATATAACATCCATTATTACCCATATTATACAGTTGTCATCTCTAGAACTATAATAATTATAACTATTACTCGAAATATTATCAATATAGCATGCATTATTACACATATTATACAGTTATTATCGCTAGATCTATAATAATTATACTTATTACGCTTATTATTCTCAATACAACATGCATTATTACCCACATTATACTGTGATTATCGCTAGAACTATAATAATTATACATATTACTCCCAATATTATCAATATGACCCCCATTATTACCCATATTATACAGTTGTTATATCTAGACCTATAATAATTATACATATTACTCGAAGTATTATCAATATAACCTGCAATATTACCCATATTATACCGTTATTATAACTAGAACTATAATAATTATACTCATTACTCCCCATATTATCAATATAACATCCATTATTACCCATATTATACAGTTGTCATCTCTAGAACTATAATAATTATAACTATTACTCGAAATATTATCAATATAGCATGCATTATTACACATATTATACAGTTATTATCGCTAGATCTATAATAATTATACTTATTACGTTTATTATTCTCAATACAACATGCATTATTACCCACATTATACTGTGATTATCGCTAGAACTATAATAATTATACATATTACTCCCAATATTATCAATATAACCCCCATTAGTACCCATATTATACAGTTGTTATATCTAGACCTATAATAATTATACATATTACTCGAAGTATTATCAATATAACCTGCAATATTACCCATATTATACCGTTATTATCTCTAGAACTATAATAATTATACTCATTACTCCCAATATTATCAATATAACATGCATTATTACCCACATTATACTATTATTATCGCTAGAACTATAATAATTATACTTACTACTCCTGATATTATCAATATAACATGCATTATTACACTCATTATACAGTCATTATCGCTAGAACTATAATAATTATACTTAGTACTTTTATTATTATCAATATAACATCCATTATTACCCATACTACACAGTTGTCATCTCTAGATCTATAATAATTATACTTATTATTCCCAATATTATCAATATAACATGCATTATTACCCACATTATACAGTTATTATCGCTAGAACTATAATAATTATACCTATTATATCCAATATTATCAATATAACATGCATTATTACCCACATTATACAGTTATTATCGCTAGAACTATAATAATTATACTTATTACTCCCAATATTATCAATATAACATGCACTATTACCCACATCATACTGTAATTATCGCTAGAACTATAATAAATATACTTATTGTTCCCAATATTATCAATATAACATGCATTATTACCCTTATTATACAGTTGTCATCTCTAGAACTATAATAATTATACTTATTACTCCCAATATTATCAACATAACATGCATTATTACCCACATTATACTGTGATTATCGCTAGAACTATGATAATTATACTTATTACTCACAATATTATCAATATAACATGCATTAATACCCACATTATACAGTTATTATCGCTAGAACTATAATAATTATACTTACTACTCCTGATATTATCAATATAACATGCATTATTACCCACATTATATAGTTATTATCGCTAGAACTATAGTAATTATACTTATTACTCCCAATATTATCAATATAACATGCATTACTACCCACATTATACAGTTATTATCGCTAGAACTATAATAATTATACTTAATACTCCCAATATTATCAATATAACATGCATTATTACCCATATTATACAGTTGTCATCCCTAGAACTATAATAATTATACCTATTTCTCGAAATATTATCAACATAACATGCATTATTACACACATTATACTATTATTATCGCTAGAACTATAATAATTATACTTACTACTCCTGATATTATCAATATAACATGCATTATTACACTCATTATACAGTCATTATCGCTAGAACTATAATAATTATACTTAGTACTTTTATTATTATCAATATAACATCCATTATTACCCATACTACACAGTTGTCATCTCTAGATCTATAATAATTATACCTATTATTCCCAATATTATCAATATAACATGCATTATTACCCACATTATACAGTTATTATCGCTAGAACTATAATAATTATACTTATTACTCCCAATATTATCAATATAACATGCACTATTTCCCACATCATACTGTAATTATCGCTAGAACTATAATAAATATACTTATTATTCCCAATATTATCAATATAACATGCATTATTACCCTTATTATACAGTTGTCATCTCTAGAACTATAATAATTATACTTATTACTCCCAATATTATCAACATAACATGCATTATTACCCACATTATACTGTGATTATCGCTAGAACTATGATAATTATACTTATTACTCCCAATATTATCAATATAACATGCATTATTACCCACATTATATAGTTATTATCGCTAGAACTATAATAAATATACTTATTGTTCCCAATATTATCAATATAACATGCATTATTACCCTTATTATACAGTTGTCATCTCTAGAACTATAATAATTATACCTATTACTCGAAGTATTATCAATATAACCTGCATTATTACCCATATTATACCGTTATTATCTCTAGAACTATAATAATTATACTCATTACTCCCAATATTATCAATATAACATGCATTATTACCCACATTATACTGTTATTATCTCTAGAACTATAATAAATATACTTATTATTCCCAATATTATCAATATAACATGCATTATTACCCTTATTATACAGTTGTCATCTCTAGAACTATAATAATTATACCTATTACTCGAAGTATTATCAATATAACCTGCAATATTACCCATATTATACCGTTATTATCTCTAGAACTATAATAATTATACTCATTACTCCCAATATTATCAACATAACATGCATTATTACCCACATTATACTGTTATTATCTCTAGAACTATAATAATTATACTCATTACTTTTATTATTTTCAGTATAAGATGCACTATTACCCCTATTATACAGTTATTATAGCTAGAACTATAGTAATTATACTTATTACTCCCAATATGATCAATATAACATGCATTATTACCCACATTATACAGTTATTATCGCTAGAACTATAGTAATTATACTTATTACTCCCAATATTATCAATATAACATGCATTATTACCCACATTATACAGTTATTATCGCTAGAACTATAATAATTATACTTAATACTCCCAATATTATCAATATAACATGCATTATTACCCATATTATACAGTTGTCATCCCTAGAACTATAATAATTATACCTATTTCTCGAAATATTATCAAAATAACATGCATTATTACACACATTATACTATTATTATCGCTAGAACTATAATAATTATACTTACTACTCCTGATATTATCAATATAACATGCATTATTACACTCATTATACAGTCATTATCGCTAGAACTATAATAATTATACTTAGTACTTTTATTATTATCAATATAACATCCATTATTACCCATACTACACAGTTGTCATCTCTAGATCTATAATAATTATACCTATTATTCCCAATATTATCAATATAACATGCATTATTATCCACATTATACAGTTATTATCGCTAGAACTATAATAATTATACCTATTATATCCAATATTATCAATATAACATGCATTATTACCCACATTATACAGTTATTATCGCTAGAACTATAATAATTATACTTATTACTCCCAATATTATCAATATAACATGCACTATTTCCCACATCATACTGTAATTATCGCTAGAACTATAATAAATATACTTATTATTCCCAATATTATCAATATAACATGCATTATTACCCTTATTATACAGTTGTCATCTCTAGAACTATAATAATTATACTTATTACTCCCAATATTATCAACATAACATGCATTATTACCCACATTATACTGTGATTATCGCTAGAACTATGATAATTATACTTATTACTCCCAATATTATCAATATAACATGCATTATTACCCACATTATATAGTTATTATCGCTAGAACTATAATAAATATACTTATTATTCCCAATATTATCAATATAACATGCATTATTACCCTTATTATACAGTTGTCATCTCTAGAACTATAATAATTATACCTATTACTCGAAGTATTATCAATATAACCTGCATTATTACCCATATTATACCGTTATTATCTCTAGAACTATAATAATTATACTCATTACTCCCAATATTATCAATATAACATGCATTATTACCCACATTATACTGTTATTATCTCTAGAACTATAATAATTATACTCATTACTTTTATTATTTTCAGTATAAGATGCACTATTACCCCTATTATACAGTTATTATAGCTAGAACTATAGTAATTATACTTATTACTCCCAATATGATCAATATAACATGCATTATTACCCACATTATACAGTTATTATCGCTAGAACTATAGTAATTATACTTATTACTCCCAATATTATCAATATAACATGCATTATTACCCACATTATACAGTTATTATCGCTAGAACTATAATAATTATACTTAATACTCCCAATATTATCAATATAACATGCATTATTACACACATTATACTATTATTATCGCTAGAACTATAATAATTATACTTACTACTCCTGATATTATCAATATAACATGCATTATTACACTCATTATACAGTCATTATCGCTAGAACTATAATAATTATACTTAGTACTTTTATTATTATCAATATAACATCCATTATTACCCATACTACACAGTTGTCATCTCTAGATCTATAATAATTATACTTATTATTCCCAATATTATCAATATAACATGCATTATTACCCACATTATACAGTTATTATCGCCAGAACTATAATAATTATACCTATTATATCCAATATTATCAATATAACATGCATTATTACCCACATTATACAGTTATTATAGCTAGAACTATAATAATTATACTTATTACTCCCAATATTATCAATATAACATGCACTATTACCCACATCATACTGTAATTATCGCTAGAACTATAATAAATATACTTATTATTCCCAATATTATCAATATAACATGCATTATTACCCTTATTATACAGTTGTCATCTCTAGAACTATAATAATTATACTTATTACTCCCAATATTATCAACATAACATGCATTATTACCCACATTATACTGTAATTATCGCTAGAACTATAATAATTATACTTATTACTCCAAATATTATCAATATAACATGGATTATTACCCACATTATACTGTTATTATCGCTAGTATTATAATAATTATACTTATTACTTTTATTTTTATCAATATAACATGCATTATTACGCATGTTATACAGTTATTATCATCAGAACTATAATAATTATACTTATTACTTTTATTATTATCAATATAACATGCATTATTACCCATATTATACAGTTATTTTCGTGAGAACTATAATAATTCTACTTAGTACTTTTATTATTATCAATATAACATGCATTAAAACCCATATTATACTGTAATTATCGCTAGAATTATAATAATTATACTTATTACCCCCAATATCACCACTATAACAAGCATTATTACCCACATTATACTGTAATTATTGCTAGAACTATAATAATTATACTTATTACTTTTATTATTATCAATATAACATGCATTAATACCCATATTATGCTGTAATTATCGCTAGAATTATAATAATTATACTTATTACTCCCAATATTATCAATATAACATGCATTATTACCCACATTATACAGTTATTACCGTCAGAACTATAATAATTATACATATTACTTTTATTATTATCAATATAACATGCATTATTACCCACATTATACTGTAATTATCGCTAGAACTATAATAATTATACTTATTACTTTTATCATTATCACTTAAACATGCATTATTACGCATATTATACAGTTATTATCGTCGGAACTATAATAATTATACTTATTACTTTTAATATTATCAATATAACATGCATTATTACCCATACTATGCAGTTGTTACTATGAGAACTATAATAATTATACTTGTTACTTTTATTATTATCAATATAACATGCATTATTACCCATACTATACAGTTATTATCGTGAGAATTATAATAATTATACTTATTACTCCCGATATTATCATTATAAGATGCATTATTACCCATACTATACAGTTACTATCGTGAGAACTATAATAATTATACTTATTACTTTTATTATTATTAATATAACATGCATTAATACCCATATTATACTGTAATTATCGCTAGAATTATAATAATTATACTTATTACTTTCATTATTATCAGTTAAACATGCATTATTACGCATATTATACAGTTATTATCGTCGGAACTATAATAATTATACTTATTACTTTTAATATTATCAAAATAACATGCATTATTACCCACATTATACTGTAGTTATCGCTAGAACTATAATAATTATACTTATTACTCCAAATATTATCAATATAACATGGATTATTACCCACATTATACTGTTATTATCGCTAGAATTATAATAATTATACTTATTACTTTTATTATTATCAATATAACATGCATTATTACGCATGTTATACAGTTATTATCATCAGAACTATAATAATTATACTTATTACTTTTATTATTATCAATATAACATGCATTATTACCCATATTATACAGTTATTTTCGTGTGAACTATGATAATTCTACTTAGTACTTTTATTATTATCAATATAACATGCATTAATACCCATATTATACTGTAATTATCGCTAGAGTTATAATAACTATACTTATTACTTCAAATGTCGTCAAAATAACATGCATTATTACCCACATTAAACTGTAATTATCGCTAGAACTATAATAATTATACTTATTACTTTTGTTATTCTCAATATAACATGCATTAGTACCCATATTATACTGTTATTATCGCTAGAACTATAATAATTATACTTATTACTTTGATTATTATCAATATAACATGCATTATTACCCACATTATACAGTTAATATCGTCAGAACTATAATAATTATACATATTACTTTTATTATTATCAATATAACATGCATTATTACCCACATTATACTGTAATTATCGCTAGAACTATAATAATTATACTTATTACTTTTATTATTATCAGTTAAACATGCATTATTACGCATATTATACAGTTATTATCGTCGGAACTATAATAATTATACTTATTACTTTTAATATTATCAATATAACATGCATTATTACCCATATTATACAGTTGTTATTATGAGAACTATAATAATTGTACTTATTACTTTTATTATTATCAATATAACATGCATTATTACCCATACTATACAGTTATTATCGTGCGAATTATAATAATTATACTTATTACTCCCGATATTATCATTATAAGATGCATTATTACCCATACTATACAGTTATTATCGTGAGAACTATAATAATTATACTTATTACTTTTATTATTATTAATATAACATGCATTAATACCCATATTAAACTGTAATTATCGCTAGAATAATAATAATTATACTTATCACTCCCAATATCGTCAATATAACATGCCTTATTACCTACATTATACTGTAATTATCGCTAGAACTATAATAATTATACTTATTACTTTTATTATTCTCAATATAACATGCATTAGTACCCATATTATACTGTTATTATTGGTGGAACTATAATAATTATAATTGTTACTTCTATTATTATCAATATAACATGCATTATTACCCACATTATACAGTTAATATCGTCAGAACTATAATAATTATACATATTACTTTTATTATTATCAATATAACATGCATTATTACCCATATTACACTGTAATTATCGCTAGAACTGTAATAATTATACTTATTACTTTTATTATTATCAGTTAAACATGCATTATTACGCATATTATACAGTTATTATCGTCGGAACTATAATAATTATACTTATTACTTTTAATATTATCAATATAACATGCATTATTACCCATATTATACAGTTGTTATTATGAAAACTATAATAATTATACTTACTACTTTTATTTTTATCAATATAACATGCATTAATACCCATATTATACTGTAATTATCGCTAGAACTATAATAATTATACTTATTACTTTTATTATTATCAGTTAAACATGCATTATTACGCATATTATACTCCGTGTGGGGTTCCTAGTCCCCCATCGGACGCGTCCCCGGGTGGCGGATAGGGGAATGCTCGCCACGTACTCTTCGGAGTGCGTGGAGGGTAGGAGTGAAATAAAATAGCTCCCGCGGACCAAAACTAGAACTGTGTAAATGTGTGTGTGAATGGATGAATGAATGGGCTGCGGTTGGTACGCGGTGGATATTCCTTGCAGACTAGCCAAGGGGGGAGTAGTAGCCCCCCGACCGTGGCGGGACATGATGTTAGTACCTGACCTCTGTGGGAGTAATAAGGGTAAATGTAAGTCCGCTCTCAACTTGGGTTCGGCAGAGATCCCGTGAAACCACATGTTCAACGTGGGAGAACCGCTCATGTCTTCGCTGTACGGAGCCAATGCAAGGGTTGAAGCCGTGCTATCGGGCGCAGGAATGGAGGATCACCTGGCCAGTGTTCCTCATAACCTGAGCTGGTGGGGGTTAAACCACAGCACCGTCTAGCCTGAGGTTGGGGCAATACCCGGGTCGGATACCGGTGCGTCCCTTCGATAGGGGTGACGTTAAACCTTTTGCATCATATATGGCGCGGGCCTATCCCGTATCATTTTATTTATTAGAGTCACTTGGTGTCGATAGGGGTGGCCTCCCGAAAAGCCGCTTCTCGGCTTCGACATCCGTAATTAGGGTTTCTAACCGGCGGGGATAGATGCCACACTGCGGTGTGGCTCGCATGATGCGCGAACCGTCGTTAAAACTGTAATCGATATAAAATGGCGTCCAAACAAACACCTATTGAAGAAGGGAGGAGCTTGCGCGGTACGAGCGCAAATGTCCTCGAGCAGGTCAAGGAGAAGGAGGCGGCGGCATTCACGCCGCGCCGCAGTCTGGCGCGGAGCCCACCGCCATCCGGCGAGAGATCGCCGATGTTTGCAGGTGAGGGTACTCCGGTGCCTGCTGAGGAGACGCCGGCGGAACCGGTTCTGGCCCCACAGCCGGTTCCTTCCGCCACAGAGGCCTCAATAATTGGGGCCCTTTTGAAGCAACTCCGCGACACCGTAGCGGAGATGACCTTGGCAACGACCAGGCAACGTAATGTTGCCATGGCCATCAAGAATGGTCTCCCGCGCTTGGTGGAGTTGGCGGACGCTATTGAGGCGGCACAGTCCGCACACATGACACAGGACCTCAGCGGCAGAAAATGGACGCGGGAGATAACCTCCAGCCCCGCATCCCAGCCATCCCCTGCTGAGAAAAGGCTGAGGGATGGCGACGAAGCATGGAGCGTGGTGGCACGCCGTAAATCGAAGCCGCAAAAACCCGCCGCGCCTCACACGGCGGCCGCCATCGCCGCGGACAAGGCGACTACCTCTGCCTCCATGGAGGCAGATAACCAAAAGAAGGAGAAGAAGAGGAAGCCGCGTCGCAAACGCCGCGCAGCCGCTTTGGCGGTTAAGCCGGCGGCGGGCACGAGCTACGCTCAAGTGCTGGCGAAATTACGCGCCAGCGTAAAACCGGAGGAGGCCGGAATTGAAATTAAATCGATCCGGCAAACGAGGGGGGGTGAAGTCCTTCTCGAATTAGCAGGGGCTGCAAATCCTGAGCAGAAGGCCTCATTCAGTGAGGCTCTAAAGGGGGCCCTGGGCACCGCTGGCACAGTCCGCCGGATGGAGCCCAAGGAAACAATTGAACTGAGGGACTTAGACTGCCTCACCACAGCTAGTGAGGTGGAAGAGGCCCTCAGCAAGGAATTGGGCGACTCTGCCGGCGACATGCGGGTGCATGTCACGAAGGAGAATGCCCGGGGCCAGAAATTGGCAATAGTCGAGCTCGAGGAGCGGGCCGCAGCCAAGATATTGGATTGCGGCCGTTTGAGGGTCGGGATGGTGATATCCCGTCCCAGAAAGAGGACGGTAGCCGCGCGCTGCTTCAGGTGCCTGGGGTACGAGCACCTGGCGCGCGGTTGCAAGGGCCCGGACCGGCAGAATAACTGCTACCGGTGCGGGGAGAAAGGCCATGCAGCCAAGGGCTGTCAGAAGCCGCCGAGGTGTGTGGTCTGCGCCGACCATGGTCTCAAGGGCGCAGACCTACAGCATGTGTTAGGGTCCGGCGCCTGTAAGGCGTACCGCGACGCCTTAGCCAACGCTAAGCAGCGCAATGGCTAAGGTGTTCCAAGCCAACTTGAACCGCAGCCGAGTCGCGGACGCCCTTCTTGAGCAGATGCGGCGAGAGAAGGAGATAGATATTCTCCTGCTCAGTGAACCGTATCGTGCTCGGGAAGGACCAACGTGGTTCGCTGACACGTTGGGTACCGCTGCGATCTGGATCCCGGATCCGTCCAAGTTCCGGGTCCAGTCGCACGGCGCAGGCGCCGGACATGTCTGGGTAAGGGGAGAGGGTGTGACGCTGGTGAGCGTCTACCTCTCCCCTAACGACCGCATCGCGGAGTTTCGCGAGAAGGTTGAGGTTCTCGAAGACACCATCCAAGCCATTGGGGGCGGATGTGTGATCGGAGGGGACTTCAACGCGAAGGCGGTCGAGTGGGGAATGCCCAGACCGGACACCAGGGGACGGCACGTCGTCGAGTTGGCGGCGCGCCAGAACCTGGTGATCCTTAACCGAGGGTCGTCCACGACCTTCCGGAGGTTTGGTTACCAGGAGACCATCGTGGATATCACGATGGCTTCTGAGGATGTCGCGCCCCGTGTCGATGACTGGAGAGTCATCGAGGACTACACGGGGAGTGATCACCAGTACGTAGCTTTCCGGATAGTCGGGAAACAACGGAGGAGCGTCCTTCCACCCCCTGTTAGAGGGTGGAACATTAAGACGCTCCAGAAGGAGAAGTTTGGAGAGGCTCTCCAAGTTGCGCTGCAGTCCATCCCGCAGCTCAACGGAGAGCCATTATCCCGGCTATCGTTAGAGCGGCTCGTTGGCGCAACTATGCACGCCATACACACGGCGTGCGAAGCGTCGATGAGCCGTGGAAGGCCACGCAGTGCCAGACAGCCGGCCTACTGGTGGTCGAGCGACATCGCCAACCTCCGGAGGGACTGCCATCGTCTGCGGCGAATAGCCCAGCGCGCCAGGCGCACCGGCGAAGGCGAGGCCCTGTGGGAATCCTACAGGGCCAAGCGCCGCGAATTGCGCCACGCGATTTGCGTTAGTCAACGGCGTTGCTGGGACAACCTCCGGGAGGGGGTCAACCGTGACCCGTGGGGACTAGGGTACCGAATCGTGCGTCGCAAGATCGGTGCCCAAAACGGCCCCGCGGTATTACCCGCAGACGAGGCATCGGCAATCGTGGACGCCCTTTTTCCGGACCACCCGGCAAGGGCGCGACGGTCAGCAGGGCTGCAGGTGAAGGAGTTCCCCCCCTTCACCATGCAGGAGATGCAGAATGCAGCCCGGACCTTCCGCAATAGGAAAGCCCCGGGCCCAGACGGCATTCCAGCAGAGATTGTGAAACTGGCTGTTCAGCTTCACCCAGGACCTCTGCTGGCTTTGCTCAATGCATGTCTGGGTTGCGGCCTCTGGCCGACCCGATGGAAAGTGCAGCGCCTTGCGCTCATTTCTAAAGGCAAGGAGCAGCTTACCGGTCCGTCGGCATACAGACCTATTTGTATGCTGGACGCGGCCGGTAAGCTGCTCGAGAAGATGATTAGGCCCCGCCTCCTGGACGCTTTCCGGGAGGCGGGCGATCTATCGGGTCGACAGTTTGGCTTCCGTCGCGGAAGGTCTACCGTCGACGCCCTACGGGAGGTCCTAGACGCCGCCGAAAAGGCGGAGACCGGGAACCGACACAGCTGGCATGTCGTCCTCGTAGCCACGCTGGATGTCAGGAACGCCTTTAACTCGGTGAGTTGGATGGGGATACTCGCGGCCCTGGAGAACACTTTCCAGGTGCCGGACTATCTCCTCCGCATGATGGAGGATTACCTCTCTGACCGTGTCCTTGTTTACGACACGGTCGAGGGGCGGCGGAGGAAAAAAGTCTCCGCAGGAGTGGCACAGGGGTCCATTCTAGGACCAGACCTCTGGAACGCGTTCTACGACGCCATCCTGCGGATTGAGTTCCCCAGCGAGGCGTTCCTGGTGGGCTACGCGGACGACATTGCGGCAGTAATTGTCGCCCGCGACACGGAGCGCGCACAGTTTGGCCTGAATCAGGTCATGAGGCGGGTGGAGAGATGGATGGGCGACGCAGGTCTTCGGCTAGCAACCGAGAAGACCGAGCTCGTCATCCTGTCAAGGCGAAGGATCCCCACCGAGATACCATTCAAGGTGGGGATCCATACCATCTTAGCCAAGGCCGCCGTGAAGTACCTGGGGGTCCTCCTTGATTCCAAGAGGACCTTCTGGGCACATATACGGCAGGCGGCCGACAGGGCGGCGGCAACCGCGTCGTCCTTAGCCCGCCTCATGGCGAACATTGGAGGTCCAAAGCCGGCGAAGCGGAGGCTCCTGGTGTCCACCGCCGAGTCCATACTTTTGTATGGCTCGGAGATTTGGGCAGGAGCTCTCCGCTTCGAGAAGTACCGCCGCAGACTCGCGGCGGTTCAGAGAAGGTGCGCGCTCCGGGTAGCCTGTTCTTACAGGACTGTCGCGGAGCCAGCTGTGTTGGTGATAGCCGGTATGGTCCCCATAGACCTGCTCGCTCATGAGCGTCAGCAGGTCTATGGGGCCAAAAGGAATGGTCAGGAGAAGGCCGAGGCGAAGAGGGTGGCTCGTGAAGCCACTCTGCACCGCTGGCAGCAACGTTGGAATGAGGAGACCCGGGGGCGTTGGACAGCTAGGCTCATTCCATGTCTAGCCCCTTGGGTATCCAGAAAGCACGGCGAGGTGGGTTACTACCTTACCCAGTTCCTTAGTGGGCATGGATACTTCCGTGCCTACCTTTTTAGGATGGGTAAGGCCACCTCGCCGATGTGTGGTTACGGCTGCCAGGGTGCGGAGGATAGTGCTGAGCACACCCTCTTCGCCTGCCGCCGCTGGACGGCTGAGCGGGATGCCCTCCAACAGGAGGTTGGCCCCATCACCCCCGACATCATCGTGGGGGTGATGCTGCAAACTTTGCAGCACTGGAGCGCCGTTGGCACCTACGTGCGACGGCTGCTCCAGCAGAAGAAGACGGAGGAGAGCCGATGGAATCCCCTAAACCCAGTGTAGGGGATTCCATCGGCAAGTTAAAATAGCTCCTAACAGGCCACCATTTGTCGTGAGGGCATCTCACTTGAGACGTGCGAAATCGCACAACAGGTGACTCCCCCCTGAAGTAATGTGAAAAACAGTTCCGGGGGGGACTAAAGTCACAGCGAGGGTTAGGGGTTTTAGCCGGTAGAAATCCGGCATACCCCGGGGCACGTGGCCTAGCCCCGGGGATCTTTAGAAGATTTCCCCTGTTTCCCTTCCCAAAACAAAACAAAACAAAAAAAAAAAAAAAAAAAAAAAAAAAAAAAATTACGCATATTATACAGTTATTATCGTGAGAACTATAATAATTACACTTATTACTTTTATTATTATCAATATAACATGCATTAATACCCATATTATACTGTAATTATCGCTAGAATTATAATAATTATACTTATTACTCCCAATATCGTCAATATAACATGCATTATCACCCACATTATACTGCAATTATCGCTAGAACTATAATAATTATACTTATTACTTTTATTATTATCAATATAACATGCATTATTACCCATACTATACAGTTATTATCGTGAGAACGGTAATAATTATACGTATTTCTTTTATTATTATCAATATAACATGCATTATTACGCACGTTATACAGTTCTTATCGTCAGAACTATAATAATTGTACCCATTACTTTTATCATTATCGATATAACATGCACTATTACCCATATTATACAGTTATTATCGTCAGAACTATAATAATTACATTTATTACTTTTATTATTATTCATATAACATGCATTAATACCCATATTATACTGTAATTATCGCTAGAATTATAATAATTATACTTATTACTCCCAATATCGTCAATATAACAAGCATTATTACCCACATTATACTGTAATTATCGCTAGAACTATAATAATTATACTTATTACTCTTATTATTATCAATATAACATGCATTAATACCCATATTATACTGTAATTATCGGTAGAATTACAATAATTATACATATTACCCCTAATATCACCTATATAACAAGCATTATTACCCACATTATACTGTAATTATCGCTAGAACTCTAATAATTATACTTATTGCTTTTATTATTATCAATATAACATGCATTATTACGCATGTTATACAGTTGTTATCATCAGAACTATAATAATTATACTTATTGCTTTTATTATTATCAATATAACATGCATTATTACCCATACTATACAGTTATTATCGTGAGAATTATAATAATTATACTTATTACGCCCGATATTATCATTATGAGATGCATTATTACCCATACTATACAGTTATTATCGTGAGAATTATAATAATTATACTTATTACTCCCAATATTATCAATATAACATGCATTATTACCCATATTATACAGTTATTATCGTCGGAACTATAATAATTATACTTATTACTTTTATTATTTTCAATATAACATGCATTATTACCCATACTATACAGTTATTATCGTGAGAATTATAATAATTATACTTATTACTCCCGATATTATCATTATAAGATGCATTATTACCCATACTATACAGTTATTATCGTCAGAACTATAATAATTATACTTAATACTTTTAATATTATCAATATAACATGCATTATTCCCCTTATTATACAGTTGTTATTATGAGAATTATAATAATTATACTTATTACTTTTATTATTATCAATATAACATGCATTATTACACATACTATACAGTTATTATCGTGAGAATTATAATAATTATACTTATTACTCCCGATATTATCATTATAAGATGCATTATTACCCATACTATACAGTTACTTTCGTGAGAACTATAATAATTATACTTATTACTTTTATTATTATTAATATAACATGCATTAATACCCATATTATACTGTAATTATCGCTAGAATTATAATAATTATACTTATTACTTTCATTATTACCAGTTAAACATGCATTATTACGCATATTATACAGTTATTATCGTCGGAACTATAATAATTATACTTATTACTTTTAATATTATCAATATAACATGCATTATTACCCATATTATACAGTTGTTATTACGAGAACTATAATAATTATACTTATTACTTTTATTATTATCAATATAACATGCATTATTACCCATATTACACTGTAATTATCGCTAGAACTGTAATAATTATACTTATTACTTTTATTATTATCAGTTAAACATGCATTATTACGCATATTATACAGTTATTATCGTCGGAACTATAATAATTATACTTATTACTTTTAATATTATCAATATAACATGCATTATTACCCATATTATACAGTTGTTATTATGAGAACTATAATAATTATACTTACTACTTTTATTTTTATCAATATAACATGCATTAATACCCGTATTATACTGTAATTATCGCTAGAATTATAATAATTATATTTATTACTCCCAATATCGTCAATATAACATGCATTATTATTGTGCACATTATACTGTAGTTATCGCTAGAACTTGTGACGGATCGGTGGGGGAAAAGCCCGAAAGGGGTCCCTAGGGTGGGGGCAGTTAGGGAAAACTGTCCTCCACTCACCGATACACTCACCCACGGCCGATTTATCTAACGGGGCGCCAGTGCTAATGCACTCGTCCGCGGTAATCGCCCTTCCGGCTGCTCTGTCGGGAGCGGGACTCAGAGGGGGGCCAGGAAAGGAAAGAAAAAAAGTAGTAAAAGACCCGCGATCTTGTATCCAACACAAAGAGAGTTTTATTTGGGCCTGAATAGGCCACGCCAGCAAAAAGAAAAGGGGGTACAAAAGAAACGGTGGTGGGCCCCACGCGTTACAGGCAACGGTCAAGGAAAAGGGGTTAACTCGCCAGTTGCGAGGGAGGCTATCGCGGCGCGGGGGCACACGGTACGCACGCGTAGTACAAAATCGCTTCGGTCGCGTTTCCTCTGAGGATTCGTCCGCGCGGGAGCACGCCCTCTTAGGGGTCGTGGACAGCAAGGGGACGTTGGTCCTAGATCTTAAACACAGCGGAAGAAATTCGCGAAACGCGTAACGGAAAATACGGTTTGGCGTTAGGGGGGGAGGGACGGTGTCGAATTACACCGTCCGCGGCCTCTAGGGTCCTCGTCACAGGGGTCAAGGGTCCTATCACCCTCGCCACGCACAAATCAATAACAAAAAAAAAGAAAGAACGGGGTAGCGAGAAAGCTCCTACCTTTCTTTCGGTGTCGGGGCGTTAATCCTCACACCAGGGGCGGCAACTCGCACACAGCACACCAAAGAACACAAAGCAAAAGAGAACAGAACACACACACGGCGATTAACGCGTACAATAAAGAAAAAAACGGAAAAGAAAAGCGCAAAGTAGCAATAAAAGACTGTAAGCAAGACGTGAGGCTCGGGGCGTTATCGCGTTCCGGCGGCTCGCTGACTTCTTCACTTTTCGATCTTCTTCTCCGGTTCGCGGTATTCCCCCACCCCGGGGATTTCGGCGTCGAGGATGGGCCATCCCGTGGTGCTCTGGGGAAGCCAGGTCCTGGGGCCCTCTCGAGGTGGCGGTCGGGGGTAGCTCGTCCCCAGGCCTGGCGCTTTCTGCTGCTGGGCTGCCGGTCGCCCCCCCGCGGAGGATGACGGGGGTGGTGCCGCGACCGGACAGCCAACGTCCTTCAGTAGTGGGCCCATCCCGCGCCTCTATCGCCCAGAGAGGGGTTCCTCCGCGACCGGGGATGCTGCAGACTCTTCTGGCCGCCGGTTGGAAGTGGGGAGGGCAAAAATAAATAAATAAAAGAGAAAAAGAAAAAAAGGAAATAGTAACAAGAAAGAAAAGAAAAAAAAAACACACACACACACACCACGCACTGGCCCCCGTGGCGAGGAATCCGCTCAGGCGGAGGAGTGGGGGTTGGCAATCCGGGAGGGTCATCGTAACGAGGCATAACCAAAAAAAAATTAGGTTACCCCCCAAAAAAGAAGGGGGAAAAATATGCCTCGTTACAAACTATAATAATTATACTTATTACTCCCAATATTATCAATATAACATGGATTAATACCCACATTATACTGTTATTATCGCTAGAATTATAAACATTATACTTATTACTTTTATTATTATCAATATAACATGCATTATTACGCATGTTATACAGTTATTATCATCAGAACTATAATAATTATACTTATTACTTTTATTATTGTCAATATAACATGCATTATTACGCATATTACACAGTTATTATCGTGAGGACTATAATGATTATACTTATTACTTTTATTATTATCAATATAACATGCATCAATACGCATGTTATACAGTTATTATCATCAGAACTATAATAATTATACTTATTACTTTTATTATTATCAATATAACATGCATTATTACCCACATTATACAGTTAATATCGTCAGAACTATAATAATTATACATATTACTTTTATTATTATCAATATAACATGCATTATTACCCACATTATACTGTAATTATCGCTAGAACTATAATAATTATACTTATTACTTTTATCATTATCAGTTAAACATGCATTATTACGCATATTATACAGCTATTATCGTCGGAACTATAATAATTATACTTATTACTTTTATTATTATCAATATAACATGCATTATTACCCATACTATACAGTTATTATCGTGAGAATTATAATAATTATACTTATTACTCCCGATATTATCAATATAACATGCATTATTACCCACATTATACTGTAATTATCGCTAGAACTATAATAATTATACTTATTACTTTTATTATTATCAGTTAAACATGCATTATTACGCATATTATACAGTTATTATCGTGAGAACTATAATAATTACACTTATTACTTTTATTATTATCAATATAACATGCATTAATACCCATATTATACTGTAATTATCGCTAGAATTATAATAATTATACTTATTACTCCCAATATCGTCAATATAACATGCATTATCACCCACATTATACTGCAATTATCGCTAGCACTATAATAATTATACTTATTACTTTTATTATTATCAATATAACATGCATTATTACCCATACTATACAGTTATTATCGTGAGAACGGTAATAATTATACGTATTTCTTTTATTATTATCAATATAACATGCAGTATTACGCACGTTATACAGTTCTTATCGTCAGAACTATAATAATTGTACTCATTACTTTTATCATTATCGATATAACATGCACTATTACCCATATTATACAGTTATTATCGTCAGAACTATAATAATTACATTTATTACTTTTATTATTATTAATATAACATGCATTAATACCCATATTATACTGTAATTATCGCTAGAATTATAATAATTATACTTATTACTCCCAATATCGTCAATATAACAAGCATTATTACCCACATTATATTGTAATTATCGCTAGAACTATAATAATTATACTTATTACTTTTATTATTATCAATATAACATGCATTAGTACCCATATTATACAGTTATTATCGTGAGAACTATAATAATTATACTTATTACTTTTATTATTATCAATATAACATGCATTATTACCCATACTATACAGTTATTATCGTGAGAATTATAATAATTATACTTATTACTCCCGATATTATCATTATAAGATGCATTATTACCCATACTATACAGTTACTATCGTGAGAACTATAATAATTATACTTATTACTTTTATTATTATCAATATAACATGCATTAGTACCCATATTATACAGTTATTATCGTGAGAACTATAATAATTATACTTATTTCTTTTATTATTATCAACATAACATGCATTAGTACCCATATTATACAGTTATTATCGTGAGAACGGTAATAATTATACGTATTTCTTTTATTATTATCAATATA
This sequence comes from Megachile leachella, assembly GCA_963576845.1. NCBI lineage: Eukaryota > Metazoa > Arthropoda > Insecta > Hymenoptera > Megachilidae > Megachile > Megachile leachella. Next base: position 1,123,293 of record CAUYWW010000099.1, on the reverse strand, counting down.
ACATGCATTATTACGCATGTTATACAGTTATTATCATCAGAACTATAATAATTATACTTATTACTTTTATTATTATCAATATAACGTGCATTATTACGCATATTACGCAGTTATTATCGTGAGAACTATAATAGTTATACTTACTACTTTTACTATTCTCAATATAACATACATTAGTACCCATATTATACTGTTATTATCGTCGGAACTATAATAATTATACTTATTACTTTTATTATTATCAATATAACATGCATTAGTACCCATATTATACAGTTATTATCGTGAGAACTATAATAATTATACTTATTACTTTTATTATTATCAATATAACATGCATTAGTACCCATATTATACAGTTATTATCGTGAGAACTATAATAATTATACTTATTTCTTTTATTATTATCAATATAACATGCATTAGTACCCATATTATACAGTTATTATCGTGAGAACGGTAATAATTATACGTATTTCTTTTATTATTATCAATATAACATGCATTATTACGCATGTTATACAGTTATTATCATCAGAACTATAATAATTGTACTCATTACTTTTATCATTATCAATATAACATGCACTATTACCCATATTATACAGTTATTATCGTCAGAACTATAATAATTACATTTATTACTTTTATTATTATTAATATAACATGCACTAATACCCATATTATACTGTAGTTATCGCTAGAATTATGATAATTATACTTAATACTCCCAATATCGTCAATATAACATGCATTATTACTCACATTATTCTGTAATTATCGCTAGAACTATAATAATTATACTTACTACTTTTACTATTCTCAATATAACATACATTAGTACCCATTTTATACTGATATTATCGTCGGAACTATAATAATTATACTTATTACTTTTATTATTATCAATATAACATGCATTAGTAGCCATATTATACAGTTGTTATTATGAGAACTATAATAATTATACTTATTACTTTTATTATTATCAATATAACATGCATTAATACCCATATTATACTGTAATTATCGGTAGTATTATAATATTTATACTTATTACTCCCAGTATCAAAAATATAACAAGCATTATTACCCACATTATACTGTAATTATCGCTAGAACTATAATAATTATACTTATTGCTCTTATTATTATCAATATAACATGCATTAATACCCATATTATACTGTAATTATCGGTAGAATTATAATAATTATACATATTACCCCTAATATCACCAATATAACAAGCATTATTACCCACATTACACTGTAATTATCGCTAGAACTCTAATAATTATACTTATTCCTTTTATTATTATCAATATAACATGCATTATTACGCATGTTATACAGTTATTATCATCAGAACTATAATAATTATACTTATTACTTTTATTATTATCAATATAACGTGCATTATTACGCATATTACGCAGTTATTATCGTGAGAACTATAATAATTATACTTATTACTTTTATTATTATTAATATAACATGCATCAATACCCATATTATACTGTTATTATCGCTAGAACTATAATAATTATACTTATTACTTTTATTATTATCAGTTAAACATGCATTATTACGCATATTATACAGTTATTATCGTCAGAACTATAATAATTATACTTAATACTTTTATTTTTATCAATATAACATGCATTAATACCCATATTATACTGTAATTATCGCTAGAACTATAATAATTATACTTATTACTCCCAATATTATCAATATAACATGGATTATTACCCACATTATACTGTTATTATCGCTAGAATTATAATAATTATACTTATTTCTTTTATTATTATCAATATAACATGCATTATTACGCATGTTATACAGTTATTGTCGTCAGAACTATAATAATTATACTTATTACTTTTAATATTATCAATATAACATACATTATTTCCCATATTATACTGTAATTATCGCTAGAACTATAATAATTATACTTATTACTCCAAATATTATCAATATAACATGCATTCTTACCCATATTATACAGTTATTATCGCTAGAACTACAATAATTATACTTATTACTCCGAATATTATCCATATAACATGCATTATTACCCATATCATACAGTTATTAACGCCAGAACTACAATAATTGCACTTATTACTTCCAATATTATCAATACAACATGAATTATTACCTATATTATGCAGTTATTGTCGCTAGGACTATAATAATTGCACTCATTACTCCCAATATTATCAATATAACATGCATTATTTCCCATATTATACAGTTATTATCGCTAGAACTATATTAGTTATACTTATTACTCTTAATATTATGAATGTGACATGCAACATTTCCCATATTATACAGTTATTATCGCTAGAACTATAATAATTATACTTATTACTCCCAATATTATCAATATAACATGCATTATTACCCATATTATACTGTTATTATCGTCAGAACTATGATAAATATACTTATTACTTCCAATATTACAACATAACATACATTATTACCCATATTATGCAGTTATTATCGCTAGAACTATAATAATTATACTTATTACTCACAATACTATCAACATAACATGCATTATTACCCATATTATGCAGTCATTATCGCTAGAACTATAATAATTATACTTATTACTCCCAATATTATCAATATAACATGCATTATTACCCATATTATACTGTTATTATCGTCAGAACTATGATAAATATACTTATTACTCCCAAAGTTATCAATATAACATGCATTATTACCCATATTATACAGTTATTATCGCTAGAACTATATTAGTTATACTTATTACTCCTAATATTATGAATATGACATGCAACATTTCCCATATTATACAGTTATTATCGCCAGAACTATAATAGTTATAGTTATTACTCCCAATATTATCAATATAACATGCATTCTTACCCATATTATACAGTTATTATCGCTAGAACTACAATAATTATACTTATTACTCCGAATATTATCCATATAACATGCATTATTACCCATATTATGCAGTTATTATCGCTAGAGCTGTAATAATTACACCTGTTACTCCCAATATTAACAATATAACATGCATTATTACCCATATCATAGAGTTATTATCGCTAGAACTATAATCATTATACTTATTACTTCCAATATTATCAATATAACATGAATTATTTCCCATATTATACAGTTATTATCGCTAGAACTATATTAGTTATATTTATTACTCCTAATATTATGAATATTACATGCAACATTTCCCATATTATACAGTTATTATCGCTAGAACTACAATAATTATACTTATTACTGGCAATATTATCAATATTAAATGCATTATTACCCATATCATATAGTTATTATCCCTACAACTATAATAATTATACTTATTTCTCCCAATATTATCAATATAACATACATTATTACCCATATTATGCAGTTCTTATCGCTAGAACTATAATAATTATACTTATTACTCCCAATACTATCAATATAACATGCATTATTACCCATATTATGCAGTCATTATCGCTAGAACTATAATAATTATACTTATTACTCCCAATATTATCAATATAACATGCATTCTTACCCATATTATACAGTTATTATCGCTAGAACTACAATAATTATACTTATTACTCCGAATATTATCCATATAACATGCATTATTACACATATTATGCAGTTATTATCGCTAGAGCTATAATAACTACACTTGTTACTCCCAATATTATCAATATAACATGGATTATTACCCATGTCATAGAGTTATTATCGCTAGAACTATAATCATTATACTTATTACTTCCAATATTATCAATATAACATGAATTATTTCCCATATTACACAGTTATTATCGCTAGAACTATACTAGTTATACTTATTACTCCTAATATTATAAATATGACATGCAACATTTCCCATATTATACAGTTATTATCGCTAGAACTACAATAATTATACTTATTACAAGCAATATTATCAATATTAAATGCATTATTACCCATGTCATACAGTTATTATCGCTAGAACTATAATAATTATACTTATTTCTCCCAATATTATCAATATAACATACATTATTACCCATATTATACGGTTATTATCGCTAGAACTACAATAATTATACTTATTACTCCCAAAATTATCAATATAACATGCATTATTACCCATATCATACAGTTATTATCGCCAGAACTACAATAATTACAATTATTACTTCCAATATTATCAATACAACATGAATTATTACCTATATTATGCAGTTATTATCGCTAGGACTATAATAATTACACTCATTACTCCCAATATTATCAATATAACATGCATTATTTCCCATATTATACAGTTATTATCGCTAGAACTATATTAGTTATACTTATTACTCTTAATATTATGAATATGACATGCAACATTTCCCATATTATAGAGTTATTATCGCTAGAACTATAATAATTATACTTATTACTCCCAATATTATCAATATAACATGCATTATTACCCATATTATACTGTTATTATCGTCAGAACTATGATAAATATACTTATTACTTCCAATATTATCAACATAACATACATTATTACCCATATTATGCAGTTATTATCACTAGAACTATAATAATTATACTTATTACTCCCAATGCTATCAATATAACATGCATTATTACCCATATTATGCAGTTATTATCGCTAGAGCTGTAATAATTACACTTGTTACTCCCAATATTATCAATATAACATGCAATACTACCCATATCATACAGTTATTATCGCTAGAACTATAATAATTATACTTATTTCTCCCTATATTATCAATATAACATACATTATTACCCATATTATGCAGTTATTATCGCTAGAACTATAATAATTATACTTATTTCTCCAAAATATTATCAATATAACATGCATTATTACCCATATCATACAGTTATTATAGCCAGAACTACAATAATTACACTTATTACTCCCAATATTATCAATATAACATGCATTATTACCCATATTATACTGTTATTATCGTCAGAACTATGATAAATATACTTATTACTTCCAATATTATCAACATAACATACATTATTACCCATATTATACTGTTATTATCGTCAGAACTATGATAAATATACTTATTACTTCCAATATTATCAACATAACATACATTATTACCCATATTATGCAGTTATTATCACTAGAACTATAATAATTATACTTATTACTCACAATACTATCAATATAACATGCATTATTACCCATATTATGCAGTCATTATCGCTAGAACTATAATAATTATACTTATTACTCCCAATGCTATCAATATAACATGCATTATTACCCATATTATGCAGTTATTATCGCCAGAACTACATTAATTACACTTATTACTCCCAAAATTATCAATATGACATGCATTATTACCCATATTATGCAGTTATTATCGCCAGAACTACAATAATTACACTTGTTACTCCCAATGTTATCAATATAACATGCATTATTACCCATATCATATAGTTATTATCGCTAGAACTATAATAATAATACTTATTACTTCCAATATTATCAAGATAACATGAATTATTACCTATATTATGCAGTTATTATCGCTAGGACTATAATAATTACATTCATTACTCCCAATATAATCAATATAACATGCATTATTTCCCATATTATACAGTTATTATCGCTAGAACTATATTAGTTATACTTATTACTCCTAATATTATGAATATGACATGCAACATTTCCCATATTATACAGTTATTATCGCTAGAACTATAATAATTATACCTATTACTCCCAATACTATCAATATAACATTCATTATTACCCATATTATGCAGTCATTATCGCTAGAACTACAATAATTATACTTATTACTCCGAATATTATCCATATAACATGCATTATTACCCATATTATGCAGTTATTATCGCTAGAGCTGTAATAATTACACTTGTTACTCCCAATATTATCAATATAACATGCAATACTACCCATATCATACAGTTATTATCGCTAGAACTATAATAATTATACTTATTTCTCCCAATATTATCAATATAACATACACTATTACCCATATTATGCAGTTATTATCGCTAGAACTATAATAATTATACTTATTTCTCCCAATATTATCAATATAACATGCATTATTACCCATATCATATAGTTATTATCGCTCGAACTATAATAATTATACCTATTACTCCCAATATTATCAATATAACATGCATTATTTCCCATATTATACAGTTATTATCGCTAGAACTATATTAGTTATACTTATTACTCTTAATGTTATGAATATGACATGCGACATTTCCCATATTATACAGTTATTATCGCTAGAACTATAATAATTATACTTATTACTCCCAATATTATCAATATAACATGCATTATTACCCATATTATACTGTTATTATCGTCAGAACTATGATAAATATACTTATTACTTCCAATATTATCAACATAACATACATTATTACCCATATTATGCAGTTATTATCACTAGAACTATAATAATTATACTTATTACTCACAATACTATCAATATAACATGCATTATTACCCATATTATGCAGTCATTATCGCTAGAACTATAATAATTATACTTATTACTCCCAATGCTATCAATATAACATGCATTATTACCCATATTATGCAGTTATTATCGCCAGAACTACATTAATTACACTTATTACTCCCAAAATTATCAATATGACATGCATTATTACCCATATTATGCAGTTATTATCGCCAGAACAACAATAATTACACTTGTTACTCCCAATGTTATCAATATAACATGCATTATTACCCATATCATATAGTTATTATCGCTAGAACTATAATAATAATACTTATTACTTCCAATATTATCAAGATAACATGAATTATTACCTATATTATGCAGTTATTATCGCTAGGACTATAATAATTACACTCATTACTCCCAATATTATCAATATAACATGCATTATTTCCCATATTATACAGTTATTATCGCTAGAACTATAATAATTATACTTATTACTCCCAATATTATCAATATAACATGCATTATTACCCATATTATACTGGTATTATCGTCAGAACTATGATAAATATACTTATTACTTCCAATATTATCAATATAACATACACTATTACCCATATTATGCAGTTATTATCGCTAGAACTATAATAATAATACCTATTACTCCCAATACTATCAATATAACATTCATTATTACCCATATTATGCAGTCATTATCGCTAGAACTACAATAATTATACTTATTACTCCGAATATTATCCATATAACATGCATTATTACCCATATTATGCAGTTATTATCGCTAGAGCTGTAATAATTACACTTGTTACTCCCAATATTATCAATATAACATGCAATACTACCCATATCATACAGTTATTATCGCTAGAGCTATAATAATTATACTTATTTCTCCCTATATTATCAATATAACATACATTATTACCCATATTATGCAGTTATTATCGCTAGAACTATAATAATTATACTTATTTCTCCAAAATATTATCAATATAACATGCATTATTACCCATATCATACAGTTATTATAGCCAGAACTACAATAATTACACTTATTACTCCCAATATTATCAATATAACATGCATTATTACCCATATTATACTGTTATTATCGTCAGAACTATGATAAATATACTTATTACTTCCAATATTATTAACATAACATACATTATTACCCATATTATGCAGTTATTATCACTAGAACTATAATAATTATACTTATTACTCACAATACTATCAATATAACATGCATTATTACCCATATTATGCAGTCATTATCGCTAGAACTATAATAATTATACTTATTACTCCCAATGCTATCAATATAACATGCATTATTACCCATATTATGCAGTTATTATCGCCAGAACTACATTAATTACACTTATTACTCCCAAAATTATCAATATAACATGCATTATTACCCATATTATGCAGTTATTATCGCCAGAACTACAATAATTGCACTTGTTACTCCCAATATTATCAATATGACATGCATTATTACCCATATTATGCAGTTATTATCGCCAGAACAACAATAATTACACTTGTTACTCCCAATGTTATCAATATAACATGCATTATTACCCATATCATATAGTTATTATCGCTAGAACTATAATAATAATACTTATTACTTCCAATATTATCAAGATAACATGAATTATTACCTATATTATGCAGTTATTATCGCTAGGACTATAATAATTACACTCATTACTCCCAATATTATCAATATAACATGCATTATTTCCCATATTATACAGTTATTATCGCTAGAACTATAATAATTATACTTATTACTCCCAATATTATCAATATAACATGCATTATTACCCATATTATACTGGTATTATCGTCAGAACTATGATAAATATACTTATTACTTCCAATATTATCAATATAACATACACTATTACCCATATTATGCAGTTATTATCGCTAGAACTATAATAATAATACCTATTACTCCCAATACTATCAATATAACATTCATTATTACCCATATTATGCAGTCATTATCGCTAGAACTACAATAATTATACTTATTACTCCGAATATTATCCATATAACATGCATTATTACCCATATTATGCAGTTATTATCGCTAGAGCTGTAATAATTACACTTGTTACTCCCAATATTATCAATATAACATGCAATACTACCCATATCATACAGCTATTATCGCTAGAACTATAATAATTATAATTATTTCTCCCTATATTATCAACATAACGTACATTATTACCCATATTATGCAGTTATTATCGCTAGAACTATAATAATTATACTTATTTCTCCAAAATATTATCAATATAACATGCATTATTACCCATATCATACAGTTATTATAGCCAGAACTACAATAATTACACTTATTACTCCCAATATTATCAATATAACATGCATTATTACCCATATTATACTGTTATTATCGTCAGAACTATGATAAATATACTTATTACTTCCAATATTATCAACATAACATACATTATTACCCATATTATACTGTTATTATCGTCAGAACTATGATAAATATACTTATTACTTCCAATATTATCAACATAACATACATTATTACCCATATTATGCAGTTATTATCACTAGAACTATAATAATTATACTTATTACTCACAATACTATCAATATAACATGCATTATTACCCATATTATGCAGTTATTATCGCCAGAACTACAATAATTACACTTGTTACACCCAATGTTATCAATATAACATGCATTATTACCCATATCATATAGTTATTATCGCTAGAACTATAATAATAATACTTATTACTTCCAATATTATCAAGATAACATGAATTATTACCTATATTATGCAGTTATTATCGCTAGGACTATAATAATTACATTCATTACTCCCAATATAATCAATATAACATGCATTATTTCCCATATTATACAGTTATTATCGCTAGAACTATATTAGTTATACTTATTACTCCTAATATTATGAATATGACATGCAACATTTCCCATATTATACAGTTATTATCGCTAGAACTATAATAATTATACCTATTACTCCCAATACTATCAATATAACATTCATTATTACCCATATTATGCAGTCATTATCGCCAGAACTACATTAATTACACTTATTACTCCCAAAATTATCAATATAACATGCATTATTACCCATATTATGCAGTTATTATCGCCAGAACTACAATAATTGCACTTGTTACTCCCAATATTATCAATATAACATGCATTATTACCCATATCATATAGTTATTATCGCTAGAACTATAATAATAATACTTATTACTTCCAATATTATCAAGATAACATGAATTATTACCTATATTATGCAGTTATTATCGCTAGGACTATAATAATTACACTCATTACTCCCAATATTATCAATATAACATGCATTATTTCCCATATTGTACAGTTATTATCGCTAGAACTATAATAATTATACTTATTACTCCCAATATTATCAATATAACATGCATTATTACCCATATTATACTGGTATTATCGTCAGAACTATGATAAATATACTTATTACTTCCAATATTATCAATATAACATACACTATTACCCATATTATGCAGTTATTATCACTAGAACTATAATAATTATACTTATTACTCACAATACTATCAATATAACATGCATTATTACCCATATTATGCAGTCATTATCGCTAGAACTATAAGAATTATACTTATTACTCCCAATGCTATCAATATAACATGCATTATTACCCATATTATGCAGTTATTATCGCCAGAACTACATTAATTACACTTATTACTCCCAAAATTATCAATATAACATGCATTATTACCCATATTATGCAGTTATTATCGCCAGAACTACAATAATTGCACTTGTTACTCCCAATATTATCAATATAACATGCATTATTACCCATATCATATAGTTATTATCGCTAGAACTATAATAATAATACTTATTACTTCCAATATTATCAAGATAACATGAATTATTACCTATATTATGCAGTTATTATCGCTAGGACTATAATAATTACACTCATTACTCCCAATATTATCAATATAACATGCATTATTTCCCATATTATACAGTTATTATCGCTAGAACTATAATAATTATACTTATTACTCCCAATATTATCAATATAACATGCATTATTACCCATATTATACTGGTATTATCGTCAGAACTATGATAAATATACTTATTACTTCCAATATTATCAATATAACATACACTATTACCCATATTATGCAGTTATTATCGCTAGAACTATAATAATTATACCTATTACTCCCAATACTATCAATATAACATTCATTATTACCCATATTATGCAGTCATTATCGCTAGAACTACAATAATTATACTTATTACTCCGAATATTATCCATATAACATGCATTATTACCCATATTATGCAGTTATTATCGCTAGAGCTGTAATAATTACACTTGTTACTCCCAATATTATCAATATAACATGCAATACTACCCATATCATACAGTTATTATCGCTAGAACTATAATAATTATACTTATTTCTCCCAATATTATCAATATAACATACATTATTACCCATATTATGCAGTTATTATCGCTAGAACTATAATAATTGTACTTATTTCTCCCAATATTATCAATATAACATGCATTATTACCCATATCATACAGTTATTATCGCCAGAACTACAATAATTACACTTATTACTCCCAATATTATCAATATAACATGCATTATTACCCATATCATATAGTTATTATCGCTCGAACTATAATAATAATATCTATTACTTCCAATATTATCAATATAACATGCATTATTTCCCATATTATACAGTTATTATCGCTAGAACTATATTAGTTATACTTATTACTCTTAGTATTATGAATATGACATGCAACATTTCCCATATTATACAGTTATTATCGCTAGAACTATAATAATTATACTTATTACTCACAATACTATCAATATACCATGCATTATTGCCCATATTATACTGTTATTATCGTCAGAACTATGATAAATATACTTATTACTTCCAATATTATCAACATAACATACATTATTACCCATATTATGCAGTTATTATCACTAGAACTATAATAATTATACTTATTACTCACAATACTATCAATATACCATGCATTATTACCCATATTATACTGTTATTATCGTCAGAACTATGATAAATATACTTATTACTCCCAATACTATCAATATAACATGCATTCTTACCCATATTATACAGTTATTATCGCTAGAACTATATTAGTTATACTTATTACTCCTAATATTATGAATATGACATGCATCATTTCCCATGTTATGCAGTTATTATCGCCAGAACTACAATAATTGCACTTGTTACTCCCAATATTATCAATATAACATGCATTATTACCCATATCATATAGTTATTATCGCTAGAACTATAATAATAATACTTATTACTTCCAATATTATCAAGATAACATGAATTATTACCTATATTATGCAGTTATTATCGCTAGGACTATAATAATTACACTCATTACTCCCAATATTATCAATATAACATGCATTATTTCCCATATTGTACAGTTATTATCGCTAGAACTATAATAATTATACTTATTACTCCCAATATTATCAATATAACATGCATTATTACCCATATTATACTGGTATTATCGTCAGAACTATGATAAATATACTTATTACTTCCAATATTATCAATATAACATACACTATTACCCATATTATGCAGTTATTATCGCTAGAACTATAATAATTATACCTATTACTCCCAATACTATCAATATAACATTCATTATTACCCATATTATGCAGTCATTATCGCTAGAACTACAATAATTATACTTATTACTCCGAATATTATCCATATAACATGCATTATTACCCATATTATGCAGTTATTATCGCTAGAGCTGTAATAATTACACTTGTTACTCCCAATATTATCAATATAACATGCAATACTACCCATATCATACAGTTATTATCGCTAGAACTATAATAATTATACTTATTTCTCCCAATATTATCAATATAACATACATTATTACCCATATTATGCAGTTATTATCGCCAGAACTATAATAATTGTACTTATTTCTCCCAATATTATCAATATAACATGCATTATTACCCATATCATACAGTTATTATCGCCAGAACTACAATAATAACACTTATTACTCCCAATATTATCAATATAACATGCATTATTACCCATATCATATAGTTATTATCGCTCGAACTATAATAATAATATCTATTACTTCCAATATTATCAATATAACATGCATTATTTCCCATATTATACAGTTATTATCGCTAGAACTATATTAGTTATACTTATTACTCTTAATGTTATGAATATGACATGCGACATTTCCCATATTATACAGTTATTATCGCTAGAACTATAATAATTATACCTATTACTCCCAATACTATCAATATAACATTCATTATTACCCATATTATGCAGTCATTATCGCTAGAACTACAATAATTATACTTATTACTCCGAATATTATCCATATAACATGCATTATTACCCATATTATGCAGTTATTATCGCTAGAGCTGTAATAATTACACTTGTTACTCCCAATATTATCAATATAACATGCAATACTACCCATATCATACAGTTATTATCGCTAGAACTATAATAATTATACTTATTTCTCCCAATATTATCAATATAACATACATTATTACCCATATTATGCAGTTATTATCGCTAGAACTATAATAATTATACTTATTTCTCCCAATATTATCAATATAACATGCATTATTACCCATATCATATAGTTATTATCGCTCGAACTATAATAATTATACCTATTACTCCCAATATTATCAATATAACATGCATTATTTCCCATATTATACAGTTATTATCGCTAGAACTATATTAGTTATACTTATTACTCTTAATGTTATGAATATGACATGCGACATTTCCCATATTATACAGTTATTATCGCTAGAACTATAATAATTATACTTATTACTCCCAATATTATCAATATAACATGCATTATTACCCATATTATACTGTTATTATCGTCAGAACTATGATAAATATACTTATTACTTCCAATATTATCAACATAACATACATTATTACCCATATTATGCAGTTATTATCACTAGAACTATAATAATTATACTTATTACTCACAATACTATCAATATAACATGCATTATTACCCATATTATGCAGTCATTATCGCTAGAACTATAATAATTATACTTATTACTCCCAATGCTATCAATATAACATGCATTATTACCCATATTATGCAGTTATTATCGCCAGAACTACATTAATTACACTTATTACTCCCAAAATTATCAATATGACATGCATTATTACCCATATTATGCAGTTATTATCGCCAGAACAACAATAATTACACTTGTTACTCCCAATGTTATCAATATAACATGCATTATTACCCATATCATATAGTTATTATCGCTAGAACTATAATAATAATACTTATTACTTCCAATATTATCAAGATAACATGAATTATTACCTATATTATGCAGTTATTATCGCTAGGACTATAATAATTACACTCATTACTCCCAATATTATCAATATAACATGCATTATTTCCCATATTATACAGTTATTATCGCTAGAACTATAATAATTATACTTATTACTCCCAATATTATCAATATAACTTGCATTATTACCCATATTATACTGGTATTATCGTCAGAACTATGATAAATATACTTATTACTTCCAATATTATCAATATAACATACACTATTACCCATATTATGCAGTTATTATCGCTAGAACTATAATAATAATACCTATTACTCCCAATACTATCAATATAACATTCATTATTACCCATATTATGCAGTCATTATCGCTAGAACTACAATAATTATACTTATTACTCCGAATATTATCCATATAACATGCATTATTACCCATATTATGCAGTTATTATCGCTAGAGCTGTAATAATTACACTTGTTACTCCCAATATTATCAATATAACATGCAATACTACCCATATCATACAGTTATTATCGCTAGAGCTATAATAATTATACTTATTTCTCCCTATATTATCAATATAACATACATTATTACCCATATTATGCAGTTATTATCGCTAGAACTATAATAATTATACTTATTTCTCCAAAATATTATCAATATAACATGCATTATTACCCATATCATACAGTTATTATAGCCAGAACTACAATAATTACACTTATTACTCCCAATATTATCAATATAACATGCATTATTACCCATATTATACTGTTATTATCGTCAGAACTATGATAAATATACTTATTACTTCCAATATTATTAACATAACATACATTATTACCCATATTATGCAGTTATTATCACTAGAACTATAATAATTATACTTATTACTCACAATACTATCAATATAACATGCATTATTACCCATATTATGCAGTCATTATCGCTAGAACTATAATAATTATACTTATTACTCCCAATGCTATCAATATAACATGCATTATTACCCATATTATGCAGTTATTATCGCCAGAACTACATTAATTACACTTATTACTCCCAAAATTATCAATATAACATGCATTATTACCCATATTATGCAGTTATTATCGCCAGAACTACAATAATTGCACTTGTTACTCCCAATATTATCAATATGACATGCATTATTACCCATATTATGCAGTTATTATCGCCAGAACAACAATAATTACACTTGTTACTCCCAATGTTATCAATATAACATGCATTATTACCCATATCATATAGTTATTATCGCTAGAACTATAATAATAATACTTATTACTTCCAATATTACCAAGATAACATGAATTATTACCTATATTATGCAGTTATTATCGCTAGGACTATAATAATTACACTCATTACTCCCAATATTATCAATATAACATGCATTATTTCCCATATTATACAGTTATTATCGCTAGAACTATAATAATTATACTTATTACTCCCAATATTATCAATATAACATGCATTATTACCCATATTATACTGGTATTATCGTCAGAACTATGATAAATATACTTATTACTTCCAATATTATCAATATAACATACACTATTACCCATATTATGCAGTTATTATCGCTAGAACTATAATAATAATACCTATTACTCCCAATACTATCAATATAACATTCATTATTACCCATATTATGCAGTCATTATCGCTAGAACTACAATAATTATACTTATTACTCCGAATATTATCCATATAACATGCATTATTACCCATATTATGCAGTTATTATCGCTAGAGCTGTAATAATTACACTTGTTACTCCCAATATTATCAATATAACATGCAATACTACCCATATCATACAGTTATTATCGCTAGAACTATAATAATTATACTTATTTCTCCCTATATTATCAACATAACGTACATTATTACCCATATTATGCAGTTATTATCGCTAGAACTATAATAATTATACTTATTTCTCCAAAATATTATCAATATAACATGCATTATTACCCATATCATACAGTTATTATAGCCAGAACTACAATAATTACACTTATTACTCCCAATATTATCAATATAACATGCATTATTACCCATATTATACTGTTATTATCGTCAGAACTATGATAAATATACTTATTACTTCCAATATTATCAACATAACATACATTATTACCCATATTATACTGTTATTATCGTCAGAACTATGATAAATATACTTATTACTTCCAATATTATCAACATAACATACATTATTACCCATATTATGCAGTTATTATCACTAGAACTATAATAATTATACTTATTACTCACAATACTATCAATATAACATGCATTATTACCCATATTATGCAGTTATTATCGCCAGAACTACAATAATTACACTTGTTACACCCAATGTTATCAATATAACATGCATTATTACCCATATCATATAGTTATTATCGCTAGAACTATAATAATAATACTTATTACTTCCAATATTATCAAGATAACATGAATTATTACCTATATTATGCAGTTATTATCGCTAGGACTATAATAATTACATTCATTACTCCCAATATAATCAATATAACATGCATTATTTCCCATATTATACAGTTATTATCGCTAGAACTATATTAGTTATACTTATTACTCCTAATATTATGAATATGACATGCAACATTTCCCATATTATACAGTTATTATCGCTAGAACTATAATAATTATACCTATTACTCCCAATACTATCAATATAACATTCATTATTACCCATATTATGCAGTCATTATCGCTAGAACTACAATAATTATACTTATTACTCCGAATATTATCCATATAACATGCATTATTACCCATATTATGCAGTTATTATCGCTAGAGCTGTAATAATTACACTTGTTACTCCCAATATTATCAATATAACATGCAATACTACCCATATCATACAGTTATTATCGCTAGAACTATAATAATTATACTTATTTCTCCCAATATTATCAATATAACATACATTATTACCCATATTATGCAGTTATTATCGCTAGAACTATAATAATTATACTTATTTCTCCCAATATTATCAATATAACATCCATTATTACCCATATCATATAGTTATTATCGCTCGAACTATAATAATTATACCTATTACTCCCAATATTATCAATATAACATGCATTATTTCCCATATTATACAGTTATTATCGCTAGAACTATATTAGTTATACTTATTACTCTTAATGTTATGAATATGACATGCAACATTTCCCATATTATACAGTTATTATCGCTAGAACTATAATAATTATACTTATTACTCCCAATATTATCAATATAACATGCATTATTTCCCATATTATACAGTTATTATCGCTAGAACTATAATAATTATACTTATTACTCCCAATATTATCAATATAACATGCATTATTACCCATATTATACTGGTATTATCGTCAGAACTATGATAAATATACTTATTACTTCCAATATTATCAATATAACATACACTATTACCCATATTATGCAGTTATTATCGCTAGAACTATAATAATAATACCTATTACTCCCAATACTATCAATATAACATTCATTATTACCCATATTATGCAGTCATTATCGCTAGAACTACAATAATTATACTTATTACTCCGAATATTATCCATATAACATGCATTATTACCCATATTATGCAGTTATTATCGCTAGAGCTGTAATAATTACACTTGTTACTCCCAATATTATCAATATAACATGCAATACTACCCATATCATACAGTTATTATCGCTAAAACTATAATAATTATACTTATTTCTCCCTATATTATCAATATAACATACATTATTACCCATATTATGCAGTTATTATCGCTAGAACTATAATAATTATACTTATTTCTCCAAAATATTATCAATATAACATGCATTATTACCCATATCATACAGTTATTATAGCCAGAACTACAATAATTACACTTATTACTCCCAATATTATTAATATAACATGCATTATTACCCATATTATACTGTTATTATCGTCAGAACTATGATAAATATACTTATTACTTCCAATATTATCAACATAACATACATTATTACCCATATTATGCAGTTATTATCACTAGAACTATAATAATTATACTTATTACTCACAATACTATCAATATAACATGCATTATTACCCATATTATGCAGTCATTATCGCTAGAACTATAATAATTATACTTATTACTCCCAATGCTATCAATATAACATGCATTATTACCCATATTATGCAGTTATTATCGCCAGAACTACATTAATTACACTTATTACTCCCAAAATTATCAATATAACATGCATTATTACCCATATTATGCAGTTATTATCGCCAGAACTACAATAATTGCACTTGTTACTCCCAATATTATCAATATAACATGCATTATTACCCATATCATATAGTTATTATCGCTAGAACTATAATAATAATACTTATTACTTCCAATATTATCAAGATAACATGAATTATTACCTATATTATGCAGTTATTATCGCTAGGACTATAATAATTACACTCATTACTCCCAATATTATCAATATAACATGCATTATTTCCCATATTGTACAGTTATTATCGCTAGAACTATAATAATTATACTTATTACTCCCAATATTATCAATATAACATGCATTATTACCCATATTATACTGGTATTATCGTCAGAACTATGATAAATATACTTATTACTTCCAATATTATCAATATAACATACACTATTACCCATATTATGCAGTTATTATCACTAGAACTATAATAATTATACTTATTACTCACAATACTATCAATATAACATGCATTATTACCCATATTATGCAGTCATTATCGCTAGAACTATAAGAATTATACTTATTACTCCCAATGCTATCAATATAACATGCATTATTACCCATATTATGCAGTTATTATCGCCAGAACTACATTAATTACACTTATTACTCCCAAAATTATCAATATAACATGCATTATTACCCATATTATGCAGTTATTATCGCCAGAACTACAATAATTGCACTTGTTACTCCCAATATTATCAATATAACATGCATTATTACCCATATCATATAGTTATTATCGCTAGAACTATAATAATAATACTTATTACTTCCAATATTATCAAGATAACATGAATTATTACCTATATTATGCAGTTATTATCGCTAGGACTATAATAATTACACTCATTACTCCCAATATTATCAATATAACATGCATTATTTCCCATATTGTACAGTTATTATCGCTAGAACTATAATAATTATACTTATTACTCCCAATATTATCAATATAACATGCATTATTACCCATATTATACTGGTATTATCGTCAGAACTATGATAAATATACTTATTACTTCCAATATTATCAATATAACATACACTATTACCCATATTATGCAGTTATTATCGCTAGAACTATAATAATTATACCTATTACTCCCAATACTATCAATATAACATTCATTATTACCCATATTATGCAGTCATTATCGCTAGAACTACAATAATTATACTTATTACTCCGAATATTATCCATATAACATGCATTATTACCCATATTATGCAGTTATTATCGCTAGAGCTGTAATAATTACACTTGTTACTCCCAATATTATCAATATAACATGCAATACTACCCATATCATACAGTTATTATCGCTAGAACTATAATAATTATACTTATTTCTCCCAATATTATCAATATAACATACATTATTACCCATATTATGCAGTTATTATCGCCAGAACTATAATAATTGTACTTATTTCTCCCAATATTATCAATATAACATGCATTATTACCCATATCATACAGTTATTATCGCCAGAACTACAATAATTACACTTATTACTCCCAATATTATCAATATAACATGCATTATTACCCATATCATATAGTTATTATCGCTCGAACTATAATAATAATATCTATTACTTCCAATATTATCAATATAACATGCATTATTTCCCATATTATACAGTTATTATCGCTAGAACTATATTAGTTATACTTATTACTCCTAATATTATGAATACGACATGCAACATTTCCCATATTATACAGTTATTATCGCTAGAACTATAATAATTATACTTATTACTCCCAATACTATCAATATAACATTCATTATTACCCATATTATGCAGTCATTATCGCTAGAACTACAATAATTATACTTATTACTCCGAATATTATCCATATAACATGCATTATTACCCATATTATGCAGTTATTATCGCTAGAGCTGTAATAATTACACTTGTTACTCCCAATATTATCAATATAACATGCAATACTACCCATATCATACAGTTATTATCGCTAGAACTATAATAATTATACTTATTTCTCCCAATATTATCAATATAACATACATTATTACCCATATTATGCAGTTATTATCGCTAGAACTATAATAATTGTACTTATTTCTCCCAATATTATCAATATAACATGCATTATTACCCATATCATACAGTTATTATCGCCAGAACTACAATAATTACACTTATTACTCCCAATATTATCAATATAACATGCATTATTACCCATATCATATAGTTATTATCGCTCGAACTATAATAATAATATCTATTACTTCCAATATTATCAATATAACATGCATTATTTCCCATATTATACAGTTATTATCGCTAGAACTATATTAGTTATACTTATTACTCCTAATACTATGAATACGACATGCAACATTTCCCATATTATACAGTTATTATCGCTAGAACTATAATAATTATACTTATTACTCCCAATACTATCAATATAACATGCATTATTACCCATATTATGCAGTCATTATCGCTAGAATTATAATAATTATACTTATTACTCCCAATACTATCAATATAACATGCATTATTTCCCATATTATACGGTTATTATCGCTAGAACTACAATAATTACACTTGTTACTCCCAATATTATCAATATAACATGCATTATTACCCATGTCATACAGGTATTATCGCCAGAACTACAATAATTACACTTATTACTTCCAATATTATCAATACAACATGAATTATTACCTATATTATGCAGTTATTATCGCTAGGACTATAATAATTACACTCATTACTCCCAATATTATCAATATAACATGCATTATTTCCCATATTATACAGTTATTATCGCTAGAACTATATTAGTTATACTTATTACTCTTAGTATTATGAATATGACATGCAACATTTCCCATATTATACAGTTATTATCGGTAGAACTATAATAATTATACTTATTACTCACAATACTATCAATATACCATGCATTATTGCCCATATTATACTGTTATTATCGTCAGAACTATGATAAATATACTTATTACTTCCAATATTATCAACATAACATACATTATTACCCATATTATGCAGTTATTATCACTAGAACTATAATAATTATACTTATTACTCACAATACTATCAATATACCATGCATTATTACCCATATTATACTGTTATTATCGTCAGAACTATGATAAATATACTTATTACTCCCAATACTATCAATATAACATGCATTCTTACCCATATTATACAGTTATTATCGCTAGAACTATATTAGTTATACTTATTACTCCTAATATTATGAATATGACATGCATCATTTCCCATGTTATGCAGTTATTATCGCCAGAACTACAATAATTGCACTTGTTACTCCCAATATTATCAATATAACATGCATTATTACCCATATCATATAGTTATTATCGCTAGAACTATAATAATAATACTTATTACTTCCAATATTATCAAGATAACATGAATTATTACCTATATTATGCAGTTATTATCGCTAGGACTATAATAATTACACTCATTACTCCCAATATTATCAATATAACATGCATTATTTCCCATATTATACAGTTATTATCGCTAGAACTATATTAGTTATACTTATTACTCTTAGTATTATGAATATGACATGCAACATTTCCCATATTATACAGTTATTATCGGTAGAACTATAATAATTATACTTATTACTCACAATACTATCAATATACCATGCATTATTGCCCATATTATACTGTTATTATCGTCAGAACTATGATAAATATACTTATTACTTCCAATATTATCAACATAACATACATTATTACCCATATTATGCAGTTATTATCACTAGAACTATAATAATTATACTTATTACTCACAATACTATCAATATACCATGCATTATTACCCATATTATACTGTTATTATCGTCAGAACTATGATAAATATACTTATTACTCCCAATACTATCAATATAACATGCATTCTTACCCATATTATACAGTTATTATC
Organism: Megachile leachella; assembly: GCA_963576845.1. NCBI lineage: Eukaryota > Metazoa > Arthropoda > Insecta > Hymenoptera > Megachilidae > Megachile > Megachile leachella. The sequence goes on along the minus strand of CAUYWW010000099.1, from coordinate 1,100,843 downwards.
GCTAGAACTATATTAGTTATACTTATTACTCCTAATATTATGAATATGACATGCATCATTTCCCATGTTATGCAGTTATTATCGCCAGAACTACAATAATTGCACTTGTTACTCCCAATATTATCAATATAACATGCATTATTACCCATATCATATAGTTATTATCGCTAGAACTATAATAATAATACTTATTACTTCCAATATTATCAAGATAACATGAATTATTACCTATATTATGCAGTTATTATCGCTAGGACTATAATAATTACACTCATTACTCCCAATATTATCAATATAACATGCATTATTTCCCATATTGTACAGTTATTATCGCTAGAACTATAATAATTATACTTATTACTCCCAATATTATCAATATAACATGCATTATTACCCATATTATACTGGTATTATCGTCAGAACTATGATAAATATACTTATTACTTCCAATATTATCAATATAACATACACTATTACCCATATTATGCAGTTATTATCGCTAGAACTATAATAATAATACCTATTACTCCCAATACTATCAATATAACATTCATTATTACCCATATTATGCAGTCATTATCGCTAGAACTACAATAATTATACTTATTACTCCGAATATTATCCATATAACATGCATTATTACCCATATTATGCAGTTATTATCGCTAGAGCTGTAATAATTACACTTGTTACTCCCAATATTATCAATATAACATGCAATACTACCCATATCATACAGTTATTATCGCTAGAACTATAATAATTATACTTATTTCTCCCTATATTATCAATATAACATACATTATTACCCATATTATGCAGTTATTATCGCTAGAACTATAATAATTATACTTATTTCTCCAAAATATTATCAATATAACATGCATTATTACCCATATCATACAGTTATTATAGCCAGAACTACAATAATTACACTTATTACTCCCAATATTATCAATATAACATGCATTATTACCCATATTATGCAGTCATTATCGCTAGAACTATAATAATTATACTTATTACTCCCAATGCTATCAATATAACATGCATTATTACCCATATTATACTGTTATTATCGTCAGAACTATGATAAATATACTTATTACTTCCAATATTATCAACATAACATACATTATTACCCATATTATGCAGTTATTATCACTAGAACTATAATAATTATACTTATTACTCACAATACTATCAATATAACATGCATTATTACCCATATTATGCAGTCATTATCGCTAGAACTATAATAATTATACTTATTACTCCCAATGCTATCAATATAACATGCATTATTACCCATATTATGCAGTTATTATCGCCAGAACTACATTAATTACACTTATTACTCCCAAAATTATCAATATAACATGCATTATTACCCATATTATACTGTTATTATCGTCAGAACTATGATAAATATACTTATTACTTCCAATATTATTAACATAACATACATTATTACCCATATTATGCAGTTATTATCACTAGAACTATAATAATTATACTTATTACTCACAATACTATCAATATAACATGCATTATTACCCATATTATGCAGTCATTATCGCTAGAACTATAATAATTATACTTATTACTCCCAATGCTATCAATATAACATGCATTATTACCCATATTATGCAGTTATTATCGCCAGAACTACATTAATTACACTTATTACTCCCAAAATTATCAATATAACATGCATTATTACCCATATTATGCAGTTATTATCGCCAGAACTACAATAATTGCACTTGTTACTCCCAATATTATCAATATGACATGCATTATTACCCATATTATGCAGTTATTATCGCCAGAACAACAATAATTACACTTGTTACTCCCAATGTTATCAATATAACATGCATTATTACCCATATCATATAGTTATTATCGCTAGAACTATAATAATAATACTTACTACTTCCAATATTATCAATATAACATGCATTATTACCCATATTATACTGGTATTATCGTCAGAACTATGATAAATATACTTATTACTTCCAATATTATCAATATAACATACACTATTACCCATATTATGCAGTTATTATCGCTAGAACTATAATAATAATACCTATTACTCCCAATACTATCAATATAACATTCATTATTACCCATATTATGCAGTCATTATCGCTAGAACTACAATAATTATACTTATTACTCCGAATATTATCCATATAACATGCATTATTACCCATATTATGCAGTTATTATCGCTAGAGCTGTAATAATTACACTTGTTACTCCCAATATTATCAATATAACATGCAATACTACCCATATCATACAGTTATTATCGCTAGAGCTATAATAATTATACTTATTTCTCCCTATATTATCAATATAACATACATTATTACCCATATTATGCAGTTATTATCGCTAGAACTATAATAATTATACTTATTTCTCCAAAATATTATCAATATAACATGCATTATTACCCATATCATACAGTTATTATAGCCAGAACTACAATAATTACACTTATTACTCCCAATATTATCAATATAACATGCATTATTACCCATATTATACTGTTATTATCGTCAGAACTATGATAAATATACTTATTACTACCAATATTATTAACATAACATACATTATTACCCATATTATGCAGTTATTATCACTAGAACTATAATAATTATACTTATTACTCACAATACTATCAATATAACATGCATTATTACCCATATTATGCAGTCATTATCGCTAGAACTATAATAATTATACTTATTACTCCCAATGCTATCAATATAACATGCATTATTACCCATATTATGCAGTTATTATCGCCAGAACTACATTAATTACACTTATTACTCCCAAAATTATCAATATAACATGCATTATTACCCATATTATGCAGTTATTATCGCCAGAACTACAATAATTGCACTTGTTACTCCCAATATTATCAATATGACATGCATTATTACCCATATTATGCAGTTATTATCGCTAGAACTATAATAATAATACCTATTACTCCCAATACTATCAATATAACATTCATTATTACCCATATTATGCAGTCATTATCGCTAGAACTACAATAATTATACTTATTACTCCGAATATTATCCATATAACATGCATTATTACCCATATTATGCAGTTATTATCGCTAGAGCTGTAATAATTACACTTGTTACTCCCAATATTATCAATATAACATGCAATACTACCCATATCATACAGTTATTATCGCTAGAGCTATAATAATTATACTTATTTCTCCCTATATTATCAATATAACATACATTATTACCCATATTATGCAGTTATTATCGCTAGAACTATAATAATTATACTTATTTCTCCAAAATATTATCAATATAACATGCATTATTACCCATATCATACAGTTATTATAGCCAGAACTACAATAATTACACTTATTACTCCCAATATTATCAATATAACATGCATTATTACCCATATTATACTGTTATTATCGTCAGAACTATGATAAATATACTTATTACTTCCAATATTATTAACATAACATACATTATTACCCATATTATGCAGTTATTATCACTAGAACTATAATAATTATACTTATTACTCACAATACTATCAATATAACATGCATTATTACCCATATTATGCAGTCATTATCGCTAGAACTATAATAATTATACTTATTACTCCCAATGCTATCAATATAACATGCATTATTACCCATATTATGCAGTTATTATCGCCAGAACTACATTAATTACACTTATTACTCCCAAAATTATCAATATAACATGCATTATTACCCATATTATGCAGTTATTATCGCCAGAACTACAATAATTGCACTTGTTACTCCCAATATTATCAATATGACATGCATTATTACCCATATTATGCAGTTATTATCGCCAGAACAACAATAATTACACTTGTTACTCCCAATGTTATCAATATAACATGCATTATTACCCATATCATATAGTTATTATCGCTAGAACTATAATAATAATACTTATTACTTCCAATATTATCAAGATAACATGAATTATTACCTATATTATGCAGTTATTATCGCTAGGACTATAATAATTACACTCATTACTCCCAATATTATCAATATAACATGCATTATTTCCCATATTATACAGTTATTATCGCTAGAACTATAATAATTATACTTATTACTCCCAATATTATCAATATAACATGCATTATTACCCATATTATACTGGTATTATCGTCAGAACTATGATAAATATACTTATTACTTCCAATATTATCAATATAACATACACTATTACCCATATTATGCAGTTATTATCGCTAGAACTATAATAATAATACCTATTACTCCCAATACTATCAATATAACATTCATTATTACCCATATTATGCAGTCATTTTCGCTAGAACTACAATAATTATACTTATTACTCCGAATATTATCCATATAACATGCATTATTACCCATATTATGCAGTTATTATCGCTAGAGCTGTAATAATTACACTTGTTACTCCCAATATTATCAATATAACATGCAATACTACCCATATCATACAGTTATTATCGCTAGAACTATAATAATTATACTTATTTCTCCCTATATTATCAACATAACGTACATTATTACCCATATTATGCAGTTATTATCGCTAGAACTATAATAATTATACTTATTTCTCCAAAATATTATCAATATAACATGCATTATTACCCATATCATACAGTTATTATAGCCAGAACTACAATAATTACACTTATTACTCCCAATATTATCAATATAACATGCATTATTACCCATATTATACTGTTATTATCGTCAGAACTATGATAAATATACTTATTACTTCCAATATTATCAACATAACATACATTATTACCCATATTATACTGTTATTATCGTCAGAACTATGATAAATATACTTATTACTTCCAATATTATCAACATAACATACATTATTACCCATATTATGCAGTTATTATCACTAGAACTATAATAATTATACTTATTACTCACAATACTATCAATATAACATGCATTATTACCCATATTATGCAGTTATTATCGCCAGAACTACAATAATTACACTTGTTACACCCAATGTTATCAATATAACATGCATTATTACCCATATCATATAGTTATTATCGCTAGAACTATAATAATAATACTTATTACTTCCAATATTATCAAGATAACATGAATTATTACCTATATTATGCAGTTATTATCGCTAGAACTATATTAGTTATACTTATTACTCCTAATATTATGAATATGACATGCAACATTTCCCATATTATACAGTTATTATCGCTAGAACTATAATAATTATACCTATTACTCCCAATACTATCAATATAACATTCATTATTACCCATATTATGCAGTCATTATCGCTAGAACTACAATAATTATACTTATTACTCCGAATATTATCCATATAACATGCATTATTACCCATATTATGCAGTTATTATCGCTAGAGCTGTAATAATTACACTTGTTACTCCCAATATTATCAATATAACATGCAATACTACCCATATCATACAGTTATTATCGCTAGAACTATAATAATTATACTTATTTCTCCCAATATTATCAATATAACATACATTATTACCCATATTATGCAGTTATTATCGCTAGAACTATAATAATTATACTTATTTCTCCCAATATTATCAATATAACATCCATTATTACCCATATCATATAGTTATTATCGCTCGAACTATAATAATTATACCTATTACTCCCAATATTATCAATATAACATGCATTATTTCCCATATTATACAGTTATTATCGCTAGAACTATATTAGTTATACTTATTACTCTTAATGTTATGAATATGACATGCAACATTTCCCATATTATACAGTTATTATCGCTAGAACTATAATAATTATACTTATTACTCCCAATATTATCAATATAACATGCATTATTTCCCATATTGTACAGTTATTATCGCTAGAACTATATTAGTTATACTTATTACTCTTAGTATTATGAATATGACATGCAACATTTCCCATATTATACAGTTATTATCGCTAGAACTATAATAATTATACTTATTACTCACAATACTATCAATATACCATGCATTATTGCCCATATTATACTGTTATTATCGTCAGAACTATGATAAATATACTTATTACTTCCAATATTATCAACATAACATACATTATTACCCATATTATGCAGTTATTATCACTAGAACTATAATAATTATACTTATTACTCACAATACTATCAATATACCATGCATTATTACCCATATTATACTGTTATTATCGTCAGAACTATGATAAATATACTTATTACTCCCAATACTATCAATATAACATGCATTCTTACCCATATTATACAGTTATTATCGCTAGAACTATATTAGTTATACTTATTACTCCTAATATTATGAATACGACATGCATCATTTCCCATGTTATGCAGTTATTATCGCCAGAACTACAATAATTGCACTTGTTACTCCCAATATTATCAATATAACATGCATTATTACCCATATCATATAGTTATTATCGCTAGAACTATAATAATAATACTTATTACTTCCAATATTATCAAGATAACATGAATTATTACCTATATTATGCAGTTATTATCGCTAGGACTATAATAATTACACTCATTACTCCCAATATTATCAATATAACATGCATTATTTCCCATATTGTACAGTTATTATCGCTAGAACTATAATAATTATACTTATTACTCCCAATATTATCAATATAACATGCATTATTACCCATATTATACTGGTATTATCGTCAGAACTATGATAAATATACTTATTACTTCCAATATTATCAATATAACATACACTATTACCCATATTATGCAGTTATTATCGCTAGAACTATAATAATTATACCTATTACTCCCAATACTATCAATATAACATTCATTATTACCCATATTATGCAGTCATTATCGCTAGAACTACAATAATTATACTTATTACTCCGAATATTATCCATATAACATGCATTATTACCCATATTATGCAGTTATTATCGCTAGAGCTGTAATAATTACACTTGTTACTCCCAATATTATCAATATAACATGCAATACTACCCATATCATACAGTTATTATCGCTAGAACTATAATAATTATACTTATTTCTCCCAATATTATCAATATAACATACATTATTACCCATATTATGCAGTTATTATCGCCAGAACTATAATAATTGTACTTATTTCTCCCAATATTATCAATATAACATGCATTATTACCCATATCATACAGTTATTATCGCCAGAACTACAATAATTACACTTATTACTCCCAATATTATCAATATAACATGCATTATTACCCATATCATATAGTTATTATCGCTCGAACTATAATAATAATATCTATTACTTCCAATATTATCAATATAACATGCATTATTTCCCATATTATACAGTTATTATCGCTAGAACTATATTAGTTATACTTATTACTCCTAATATTATGAATACGACATGCAACATTTCCCATATTATACAGTTATTATCGCTAGAACTATAATAATTATACTTATTACTCCCAATACTATCAATATAACATGCATTATTACCCATATTATGCAGTCATTATCGCTAGAACTACAATAATTATACTTATTACTCCGAATATTATCCATATAACATGCATTATTACCCATATTATGCAGTTATTATCGCTAGAGCTGTAATAATTACACTTGTTACTCCCAATATTATCAATATAACATGCAATATTTCCCATATTATACAGTTATTATCGCTAGAACTATATTAGTTATACTTATTACTCCTAATATTATGAATACGACATGCAACATTTCCCATATTATACAGTTATTATCGCTAGAACTATAATAATTATACTTATTACTCCCAATACTATCAATATAACATTCATTATTACCCATATTATGCAGTCATTATCGCTAGAACTACAATAATTATACTTATTACTCCGAATATTATCCATATAACATGCATTATTACCCATATTATGCAGTTATTATCGCTAGAGCTGTAATAATTACACTTGTTACTCCCAATATTATCAATATAACATGCAATACTACCCATATCATACAGTTATTATCGCTAGAACTATAATAATTATACTTATTTCTCCCAATATTATCAATATAACATACATTATTACCCATATTATGCAGTTATTATCGCTAGAACTATAATAATTGTACTTATTTCTCCCAATATTATCAATATAACATGCATTATTACCCATATCATACAGTTATTATCGCCAGAACTACAATAATTACACTTATTACTCCCAATATTATCAATATAACATGCATTATTACCCATATCATATAGTTATTATCGCTCGAACTATAATAATAATATCTATTACTTCCAATATTATCAATATAACATGCATTATTTCCCATATTATACAGTTATTATCGCTAGAACTATATTAGTTATTCTTATTACTCCTAATATTATGAATACGACATGCAACATTTCCCATATTATACAGTTATTATCGCTAGAACTATAATAATTATACTTATTACTCCCAATACTATCAATATAACATGCATTATTACCCATATTATGCAGTCATTATCGCTAGAATTATAATAATTATACTTATTACTCCCAATACTATCAATATAACATGCATTATTTCCCATATTATACGGTTATTATCGCTAGAACTACAATAATTACACTTGTTACTCCCAATATTATCAATATAACATGCATTATTACCCATGTCATACAGTTATTATCGCCAGAACTACAATAATTACACTTATTACTTCCAATATTATCAATACAACATGAATTATTACCTATATTATGCAGTTATTATCGCTAGGACTATAATAATTACACTCATTACTCCCAATATTATCAATATAACATGCATTATTTCCCATATTATACAGTTATTATCGCTAGAACTATATTAGTTATACTTATTACTCTTAGTATTATGAATATGACATGCAACATTTCCCATATTATACAGTTATTATCGCTAGAACTATAATAATTATACTTATTACTCACAATACTATCAATATACCATGCATTATTGCCCATATTATACTGTTATTATCGTCAGAACTATGATAAATATACTTATTACTTCCAATATTATCAACATAACATACATTATTACCCATATTATGCAGTTATTATCACTAGAACTATAATAATTATACTTATTACTCACAATACTATCAATATACCATGCATTATTACCCATATTATACTGTTATTATCGTCAGAACTATGATAAATATACTTATTACTCCCAATACTATCAATATAACATGCATTCTTACCCATATTATACAGTTATTATCGCTAGAACTATATTAGTTATACTTATTACTCCTAATATTATGAATATGACATGCATCATTTCCCATGTTATGCAGTTATTATCGCCAGAACTACAATAATTGCACTTGTTACTCCCAATATTATCAATATAACATGCATTATTACCCATATCATATAGTTATTATCGCTAGAACTATAATAATAATACTTATTACTTCCAATATTATCAAGATAACATGAATTATTACCTATATTATGCAGTTATTATCGCTAGGACTATAATAATTACACTCATTACTCCCAATATTATCAATATAACATGCATTATTTCCCATATTGTACAGTTATTATCGCTAGAACTATAATAATTATACTTATTACTCCCAATATTATCAATATAACATGCATTATTACCCATATTATACTGGTATTATCGTCAGAACTATGATAAATATACTTATTACTTCCAATATTATCAATATAACATACACTATTACCCATATTATGCAGTTATTATCGCTAGAACTATAATAATTATACCTATTACTCCCAATACTATCAATATAACATTCATTATTACCCATATTATGCAGTCATTATCGCTAGAACTACAATAATTATACTTATTACTCCGAATATTATCCATATAACATGCATTATTACCCATATTATGCAGTTATTATCGCTAGAGCTGTAATAATTACACTTGTTACTCCCAATATTATCAATATAACATGCAATACTACCCATATCATACAGTTATTATCGCTAGAACTATAATAATTATACTTATTTCTCCCAATATTATCAATATAACATACATTATTACCCATATTATGCAGTTATTATCGCTAGAACTATAATAATTGTACTTATTTCTCCCAATATTATCAATATAACATGCATTATTACCCATATCATACAGTTATTATCGCCAGAACTACAATAATTACACTTATTACTCCCAATATTATCAATATAACATGAATTATTACCCATATCATATAGTTATTATCGCTCGAACTATAATAATAATATCTATTACTTCCAATATTATCAATATAACATGCATTATTTCCCATATTATACAGTTATTATCGCTAGAACTATATTAGTTATACTTATTACTCCTAATATTATGAATACGACATGCAACATTTCCCATATTATGCAGTTATTATCGCTAGAACTATAATAATTATACCTATTACTCCCAATACTATCAATATAACATTCATTATTACCCATATTATGCAGTCATTATCGCTAGAACTACAATAATTATACTTATTACTCCGAATATTATCCATATAACATGCATTATTACCCATATTATGCAGTTATTATCGCTAGAGCTGTAATAATTACACTTGTTACTCCCAATATTATCAATATAACATGCAATACTACCCATATCATACAGTTATTATCGCTAGAACTATAATAATTATACTTATTTCTCCCAATATTATCAATATAACATACATTATTACCCATATTATGCAGTTATTATCGCTAGAACTATAATAATTGTACTTATTTCTCCCAATATTATCAATATAACATGCATTATTACCCATATCATACAGTTATTATCGCCAGAACTACAATAATTACACTTATTACTCCCAATATTATCAATATAACATGCATTATTACCCATATCATATAGTTATTATCGCTCGAACTATAATAATAATATCTATTACTTCCAATATTATCAATATAACATGCATTATTTCCCATATTATACAGTTATTATCGCTAGAACTATATTAGTTATACTTATTACTCCTAATATTATGAATACGACATGCAACATTTCCCATATTATACAGTTATTATCGCTAGAACTATAATAATTATACTTATTACTCACAATACTATCAATATACCATGCATTATTGCCCATATTATACTGTTATTATCGTCAGAACTATGATAAATATACTTATTACTTCCAATATTATCAACATAACATACATTATTACCCATATTATGCAGTTATTATCACTAGAACTATAATAATTATACTTATTACTCACAATACTATCAATATACCATGCATTATTACCCATATTATACTGTTATTATCGTCAGAACTATGATAAATATACTTATTACTCCCAATACTATCAATATAACATGCATTCTTACCCATATTATACGGTTATTATCGCTAGAACTATATTAGTTATACTTATTACTCCTAATATTATGAATATGACATGCATCATTTCCCATGTTATGCAGTTATTATCGCCAGAACTACAATAATTGCACTTGTTACTCCCAATATTATCAATATAACATGCATTATTACCCATATCATATAGTTATTATCGCTAGAACTATAATAATAATACTTATTACTTCCAATATTATCAAGATAACATGAATTATTACCTATATTATGCAGTTATTATCGCTAGGACTATAATAATTACACTCATTACTCCCAATATTATCAATATAACATGCATTATTTCCCATATTGTACAGTTATTGTCGCTAGAACTATAATAATTATACTTATTACTCCCAATATTATCAATATAACATGCATTATTACCCATATTATACTGGTATTATCGTCAGAACTATGATAAATATACTTATTACTTCCAATATTATCAATATAACATACACTATTACCCATATTATGCAGTTATTATCGCTAGAACTATAATAATTATACCTATTACTCCCAATACTATCAATATAACATTCATTATTACCCATATTATGCACTTATTATCGCTAGAACTATATTAGTTATACTTATTACTCCTAATATTATGAATATGACATGCAACATTTCCCATATTATACAGTTATTATCGCTAGAACTATATTAGTTATACTTATTACTCCTAATATTATGAATATGATATGCATCATTTCCCATGTTATACAGTTATTATCGCCAGAACTACAACAATTATACTTATTAGTAGAAATATTATCAATATTAAATGCATTATTACCCATATGATACAGTTATTATCGCTAGAACTATAATAATTATACTTATTTCTCCCAATATTATCAATATAACATGAATTATTACCCATATTATGCAGTCATTATCGCTAGAACTATAATAATTATACTTATTACTCCCAATATTATCAATATAACATGCATTCTTACCCATATTATACAGTTATTATCGCTAGAACTACAATAATTGTACTCATTACTCCGAATATTATCCATATAACATGCATTATTACCCATATTATGCAGTTATTATCGCTAGAGCTGTAATAATTACACTTGTTACTCCCAATACTATCAATATAACATGCATTATTACCCATATTATGCAGTCATTATCGCTAGAACTACAATAATTATACTTATTACTTTTATTATTATCGATATAGCATGCACCATTACCCATATTATGCAGTTATTATCGCCAGAACTACAATAATTAGACTTATTACTCCTAATTTTGTCAATATGTCATGCATTATTACCCATATTATACAGTTATTATCGCTAGAATTATAATAATTATACTTATTACAAGCAATATTATCAATATTGAATGCATTATTACCCATATCATACAGTTATTATCGCTAGAACTATAATAATTATACTTATTTCTCCCAATATTTTCAATATAACATACATTATTATCCATATGATACAGTTATTATCGCCAGAACTACAATAATTACACTTATTACTCCCAATATTATCAATATAACATACACTATTACCCATATTATGCAGTTATTATCACTAGAACTATAATAATTATACTTATTACTCACAATACTATCAATATAACATGCATTATTACCCATATTATGCAGTCATTATCGCTAGAACTATAATAATTATACTTATTACTCCCAATGCTATCAATATAACATGCATTATTACCCATATTATGCAGTTATTATCGCCAGAACTACATTAATTACACTTATTTCTCCCAATATTATCAATATAACATGCATTATTACCCATATCATGCAGTTATTATCGCCAGAACTACAATAATTACACTTATTACTCCCAATATTATCAATATAACATGCATTATTACCCATATCATATAGTTATTATCGCTCGAACTATAATAATAATACCTATTACTTCCAATATTATCAATATAACATGCATTATTTCCCATATTATACAGTTATTATCGCTAGAACTATATTAGTTATACTTGTTACTCCTAATATTATGAATACGACATGCAACATTTCCCATATTATACAGTTATTATCGCTAGAACTATAATAATTATACTTATTACTCCCAATACTATCAATATAACATGCATTATTACCCATATTATGCAGTCATTATCGCTAGAATTATAATAATTATACTTATTACTCCCAATACTATCAATATAACATGCATTATTTCCCATATTATACGGTTATTTTCGCTAGAACTACAATAATTACACTTGTTACTCCCAATATTATCAATATAACATGCATTATTACCCATGTCATACAGTTATTATCGCCAGAACTACAATAATTACACTTATTACTTCCAATATTATCAATACAACATGAATTATTACCTATATTATGCAGTTATTATCGCTAGGACTATAATAATTACACTCATTACTCCCAATATTATCAATATAACATGCATTATTTCCCATATTATACAGTTATTATCGCTAGAACTATATTAGTTATACTTATTACTCTTAGTATTATGAATATGACATGCAACATTTCCCATATTATACAGTTATTATCGCTAGAACTATAATAATTATACTTATTACTCACAATACTATCAATATACCATGCATTATTGCCCATATTATACTGTTATTATCGTCAGAACTATGATAAATATACTTATTACTTCCAATATTATCAACATAACATACATTATTACCCATATTATGCAGTTATTATCACTAGAACTATAATAATTATACTTATTACTCACAATACTATCAATATACCATGCATTATTACCCATATTATACTGTTATTATCGTCAGAACTATGATAAATATACTTATTACTCCCAATACTATCAATATAACATGCATTCTTACCCATATTATACAGTTATTATCGCTAGAACTATATTAGTTATACTTATTACTCCTAATATTATGAATATGACATGCATCATTTCCCATGTTATGCAGTTATTATCGCCAGAACTACAATAATTGCACTTGTTACTCCCAATATTATCAATATAACATGCATTATTACCCATATCATATAGTTATTATCGCTAGAACTATAATAATAATACTTATTACTTCCAATATTATCAAGATAACATGAATTATTACCTATATTATGCAGTTATTATCGCTAGGACTATAATAATTACACTCATTACTCCCAGTATTATCAATATAACATGCATTATTTCCCATATTGTACAGTTATTATCGCTAGAACTATAATAATTATACTTATTACTCCCAATATTATCAATATAACATGCATTATTACCCATATTATACTGGTATTATCGTCAGAACTATGATAAATATACTTATTACTTCCAATATTATCAATATAACATACACTATTACCCATATTATGCAGTTATTATCGCTAGAACTATAATAATTATACCTATTACTCCCAATACTATCAATATAACATTCATTATTACCCATATTATGCAGTTATTATCGCTAGAACTATATTAGTTATACTTATTACTCCTAATATTATGAATATGACATGCAACATTTCCCATATTATACAGTTATTATCGCTAGAACTATATTAGTTATACTTATTACTCCTAATATTATGAATATGATATGCATCATTTCCCATGTTATACAGTTATTATCGCCAGAACTACAATAATTATACTTATTAGTAGAAATATTATCAATATTAAATGCATTATTACCCATATGATACAGTTATTATCGCTAGAACTATAATAATTATACTTATTTCTCCCAATATTATCAATATAACATGCATTCTTACCCATATTATACAGTTATTATCGCTAGAACTACAATAATTATACTCATTACTCCGAATATTATCCATATAACATGCATTATTACCCATATTATGCAGTCATTATCGCTAGAGCTGTAATAATTACACTTGTTACTCCCAATACTATCAATATAACATGCATTATTACCCATATTATGCAGTCATTATCGCTAGAACTACAATAATTATACTTATTACTTTTATTATTATCGATATAGCATGCACCATTACCCATATTATGCAGTTATTATCGCCAGAACTACAATAATTAGACTTATTACTCCCAATATTATCAATATAACATGCATTATTACCCATATCATACAGTTATTATCGCTAGAACTACAATAATTATACTTATTACAAGCAATATTATCAATATTGAATGCATTATTACCCATATCATACAGTTATTATCGCTAGAACTATAATAATTATACTTATTTTTCCCAATATTTTCAATATAACATACATTATTATCCATATGATACAGTTATTATCGCCAGAACTACAATAATTACACTTATTACTCCCAATATTATCAATATAACATGCATTATTACCCATATCATACAGTTATTATCGCTCGAACTATAATAATTATACTTATTACTTCCAATGTTATCAATATAACATGAATTAATACCTATATTATGCAGTCATTATCGCTAGAACTATAATAATTATACTTATTACTCCCAATACTATCAATATAACATGCATTCTTACCCATATTATACAGTTATTATCGCTAGAACTACAATAATTATACTTATTACTCCGAATATTATCCATATAACATGCATTATTACCCATATTATGCAGTTATTATCGCTAGAACTACAATAATTATACTTATTACTGGCAATATTATCAATATAACATGCATTATTACCCATATTATACTGGTATTATCGTCAGAATTATGATAAATATACTTATTACTTCCAATATTATCAATATAACATACACTATTGCCCATATTATGCAGTTATTATCGCTAGAACTATAATAATTATACCTATTACTCCCAATACTATCAATATAACATTCATTATTACCCATATTATGCAGTTATTATCGCTAGAACTATATTAGTTATACTTATTACTCCTAATATTATGAATATGACATGCAACATTTCCCATATTATACAGTTATTATCGCTAGAACTACAATAATTATACTTATTACTGGCAATATTATCAATATTAAATGCATTATTACCCATATCATACAGTTATTATCCCTACAACTACAATAATTACACTTGTTACTCCCAATGTTATCAATATAACATGCATTATTACCCATATCATATAGTTATTATCGCTAGAACTATAATAGTAATACTTATTACTTCCAATATTATCAAGATAACATGAATTATTACCTATATTATGCAGTTATTATCGCTAGGACTATAATAATTACATTCATTACTCCCAATATAATCAATATAACATGCATTATTTCCCATATTATACAGTTATTATCGCTAGAACTATATTAGTTATACTTATTACTCCTAATATTATGAATATGACATGCAACATTTCCCATATTATGCAGTTATTATCGCTAGAACTATAATAATTATACCTATTACTCCCAATACTATCAATATAACATTCATTATTACCCATATTATGCAGTCATTATCGCTAGAACTACAATAATTATACTTATTACTCCGAATATTATCCATATAACATGCATTATTACCCATATTATGCAGTTATTATCGCTAGAACTATAATAATTATACTTATTACTCCCAATACTATCAATATAACATGCATTATTACCCATATCATACAGTTATTATCGCCAGAACTACAATAATTACACTTATTACTTCCAATATTATCAATACAACATGAATTATTACCTATATTATGCAGTTATTATCGCTAGGACTATAATAATTATACTTATTACTCCGAATATTATCAATATAACATGCATTATTACCCATATTATACTGTTATTATCGTCAGAACTATGATAAATATACTTATTACTTCCAATATTATCAACATAACATACATTATTACCCATATTATGCAGTTATTATCACTAGAACTATAATAATTATACTTATTACTCACAATACTATCAATATAACATGCATTATTACCCATATTATGCAGTCATTATCGCGAGAACTATAATAATTATACTTATTACTCCCAATGCTATCAATATAACATGCATTATTACCCATATTATGCAGTTATTATCGCCAGAACTACATTAATTACACTTATTACTCCCAAAATTATCAATATGACATGCATTATTACCCATATTATGCAGTTATTATCGCCAGAACAACAATAATTACACTTGTTACTCCCAATGTTATCAATATAACATGCATTATTACCCATATCATATAGTTATTATCGCTAGAACTATAATAATAATACTTATTACTTCCAATATTATCAAGATAACATGAATTATTACCTATATTATGCAGTTATTATCGCTAGGACTATAATAATTACACTCATTACTCCCAATATTATCAATATAACATGCATTATTTCCCATATTATACAGTTATTATCGCTAGAACTATAATAATTATACTTATTACTCCCAATATTATCAATATAAAATGCATTATTACCCATATTATACTGGTATTATCGTCAGAACTATGATAAATATACTTATTACTTCCAATATTATCAATATAACATACACTATTACCCATATTATGCAGTTATTATCGCTAGAACTATAATAATAATACCTATTACTCCCAATACTATCAATATAACATTCATTATTACCCATATTATGCAGTCATTATCGCTAGAACTACAATAATTATACTTATTACTCCGAATATTATCCATATAACATGCATTATTACCCATATTATGCAGTTATTATCGCTAGAGCTGTAATAATTACACTTGTTACTCCCAATAGTATCAATATAACATGCAATACTACCCATATCATACAGTTATTATCGCTAGAACTATAATAATTATACTTATTTCTCCCAATATTATCAATGTAACATACATTATTACCCATATTATGCAGTTATTATCGCTAGAACTATAATAATTATACTTATTTCTCCAAAATATTATCAATATAACATGCATTATTACCCATATCATACAGTTATTATAGCCAGAACTACAATAATTACACTTATTACTCCCAATATTATCAATATAACATGCATTATTACCCATATTATACTGTTATTATCGTCAGAACTATGATAAATATACTTATTACTTCCAATATTATCAACATAACATACATTATTACCCATATTATGCAGTTATTATCACTAGAACTATAATAATTATACTTATTACTCACAATACTATCAATATAACATGCATTATTACCCATATTGTGCAGTCATTATCGCTAGAACTATAATAATTATACTTATTACTCCCAATGCTATCAATATAACATGCATTATTACCCATATTATGCAGTTATTATCGCCAGAACTACATTAATTACACTTATTACTCCCAAAATTATCAATATGACATGCATTATTACCCATATTATGCAGTTATTATCGCCAGAACTACAACAATTACACTTGTTACTCCCAATGTTATCAATATAACATGCATTATTACCCATATCATATAGTCATTATCGCTAGAACTACAATAATTATACTTATTACTCCGAATATTATCCATATAACATGCATTATTACCCATATTATGCAGTTATTATCGCTAGAGCTGTAATAATTACACTTGTTACTCCCAATATTATCAATATAACATGCAATACTACCCATATCATACAGTTATTATCGCTAGAACTATAATAATTATACTTATTTCTCCCAATATTATCAATATAACATACATTGTTACCCATATTATGCAGTTATTATCGCTAGAACTATAATAATTATACTTATTTCTCCCAATATTATCAATATAACATCCATTATTACCCATATCATATAGTTATTATCGCTCGAACTATAATAATTATACCTATTACTCCCAATATTATCAATATAACATGCATTATTTCCCATATTATACAGTTATTATCGCTAGAACTATATTAGTTATACTTATTACTCTTAATGTTATGAATATGAAATGCAACTTTTCCCATATTATACAGTTATTATCGCTAGAACTATAATAATTATACTTATTACTCCCAATATTATCAATATAACATGCATTATTACCCATATTATACTGTTATTATCGTCAGAACTATGATAAATATACTTATTACTTCCAATATTATCAACATAACATGCATTATTACCCATATTATGCAGTTATTATCACTAGAACTATAATAATTATACTTATTACTTCCAATATTATCAAGATAACATGAATTATTACCTATATTATGCAGTTATTATCGCTAGGACTATAATAATTACACTCATTACTCCCAATATTATCAATATAACATGCATTATTTCCCATGTTATACAGTTATTATCGCTAGAACTATAATAATTATACTTATTACTCCCAATATTATCAATTTAACATGCATTATTACCCATATTATACTGGTATTATCGTCAGAACTATGATAAATATACTTATTACTTCCAATATTATCAATATAACATACACTATTACCCATATTATGCAGTTATTATCGCTAGAACTATAATAATTATACCTATTACTCCCAATACTATCAATATAACATTCATTATTACCCATATTATGCAGTCATTATCGCTAGAACTACAATAATTATACTTATTACTCCGAATATTATCCATATAACATGCATTATTACCCATATTATGCAGTTATTATCGCTAGAGCTGTAATAATTACACTTGCTACTCCCAATATTATCAATATAACATGCAATACTACCCATATCATACAGTTATTATCGCTAGAACTATAATAATTATACTTATTTCTCCCAATATTATCAATATAGCATGCATTATTACCCATATCATATAGTTATTATCGCTAGAACTATAATAATTATACCTATTACTCCCAATATTATCAATATAACATGCATTATTTCCCATATTATACAGTTATTATCGCTAGAACTATATTAGTTATACTTATTACTCCTAATATTATGAATATGACATGCAACATTTCCCATATTATACAGTTATTATCGCTAGAACTACAATAATTATACTTATTACTGGCAATATTATCAATATAACATGCATTATTACCCATATTATACTGGTATTATCGTCAGAATTATGATAAATATACTTATTACTTCCAATATTATCAATATAACATACACTATTGCCCATATTATGCAGTTATTATCGCTAGAACTATAATAATTATACCTATTACTCCCAATACTATCAATATAACATTCATTATTACCCATATTATGCAGTTATTATCGCTAGAACTATATTAGTTATACTTATTACTCCTAATATTATGAATATGACATGCAACATTTCCCATATTATACAGTTATTATCGCTAGAACTACAATAATTATACTTATTACTGGCAATATTATCAATATAACATGCATTATTACCCATATCATATAGTTATTATCGCTAGAACTATAATAGTAATACTTATTACTTCCAATATTATCAAGATAACATGAATTATTACCTATATTATGCAGTTATTATCGCTAGGACTATAATAATTACATTCATTACTCCCAATAGAATCAATATAACATGCATTATTTCCCATATTATACAGTTATTATCGCTAGAACTATATTAGTTATACTTATTACTCCTAATATTATGAATATGACATGCAACATTTCCCATATTATGCAGTTATTATCGCTAGAACTATAATAATTATACCTATTACTCCCAATACTATCAATATAACATTCATTATTACCCATATTATGCAGTCATTATCGCTAGAACTACAATAATTATACTTATTACTCCGAATATTATCCATATAACATGCATTATTACCCATATTATGCAGTTATTATCGCTAGAGCTATAATAATTATACTTATTACTCCCAATACTATCAATATAACATGCATTATTACCCATATCATACAGTTATTATCGCCAGAACTACAATAATTACACTTATTACTTCCAATATTATCAATACAACATGAATTATTACCTATATTATGCAGTTATTATCGCTAGGACTATAATAATTATACTTATTACTCCGAATATTATCAATATAACATGCATTATTACCAATATTATACTGTTATTATCGTCAGAACTATGATAAATATACTTATTACTTCCAATATTATCAACATAACATACATTATTACCCATATTATGCAGTTATTATCACTAGAACTATAATAATTATACTTATTACTCACAATACTATCAATATAACATGCATTATTACCCATATTATGCAGTCATTATCGCTAGAACTATAATAATTATACTTATTACTCCCAATGCTATCAATATAACATGCATTATTACCCATATTATGCAGTTATTATCGCCAGAACTACATTAATTACACTTATTACTCCCAAAATTATCAATATGACATGCATTATTACCCATATTATGCAGTTATTATCGCCAGAACAACAATAATTACACTTGTTACTCCCAATGTTATCAATATAACATGCATTATTACCCATATCATATAGTTATTATCGCTAGAACTATAATAATAATACTTATTACTTCCAATATTATCAAGATAACATGAATTATTACCTATATTATGCAGTTATTATCGCTAGGACTATAATAATTACACTCATTACTCCCAATATTATCAATATAACATGCATTATTTCCCATATTATACAGTTATTATCGCTAGAACTATAATAATTATACTTATTACTCCCAATATTATCAATATAACATGCATTATTACCCATATTATACTGGTATTATCGTCAGAACTATGATAAATATACTTATTACTTCCAATATTATCAATATAACATACACTATTACCCATATTATGCAGTTATTATCGCTAGAACTATAATAATAATACCTATTACTCCCAATACTATCAATATAACATTCATTATTACCCATATTATGCAGTCATTATCGCTAGAAGTACAATAATTATACTTATTACTCCGAATATTATCCATATAACATGCATTATTACCCATATTATGCAGTTATTATCGCTAGAGCTGTAATAATTACACTTGTTACTCCCAATATTATCAAAATAACATGCAATACTACCCATATCATACAGTTATTATCGCTAGAACTATAATAATTATACTTATTTCTCCCAATATTATCAATATAACATACATTATTACCCATATTATGCAGTTATTATCGCTACAACTATAATAATTATACTTATTTCTCCAAAATATTATCAATATAACATGCATTATTACCCATATCATACAGTTATTATAGCCAGAACTACAATAATTACACTTATTACTCCCAATATTATCAATATAACATGCATTATTACCCATATTATACTGTTATTATCGTCAGAACTATGATAAATATACTTATTACTTCCAATATTATCAACATAACATACATTATTACCCATATTATGCAGTTATTATCACTAGAACTATAATAATTATACTTATTACTCACAATACTATCAATATAACATGCATTATTACCCATATTATGCAGTCATTATCGCTAGAACTATAATAATTATACTTATTACTCCCAATGCTATCAATATAACATGCATTATTACCCATATTATGCAGTTATTATCGCCAGAACTACATTAATTACACTTATTACTCCCAAAATTATCAATATGACATGCATTATTACCCATATTATGCAGTTATTATCGCCAGAACTACAATAATTACACTTGTTACTCCCAATGTTATCAATATAACATGCATTATTACCCATATCATATAGTCATTATCGCTAGAACTACAATAATTATACTTATTACTCCGAATATTATCCATATAACATGCATTATTACCCATATTATGCAGTTATTATCGCTAGAGCTGTAATAATTACACTTGTTACTCCCAATATTATCAATATAACATGCAATACTACCCATATCATACAGTTATTATCGCTAGAACTATAATAATTATACTTATTTCTCCCAATATTATCAATATAACATACATTGTTACCCATATTATGCAGTTATTATCGCTAGAACTATAATAATTATACTTATTTCTCCCAATATTATCAATATAACATCCATTATTACCCATATCATATAGTTATTATCGCTCGAACTATAATAATTATACCTATTACTCCCAATATTATCAATATAACATGCATTATTTCCCATATTATACAGTTATTATCGCTAGAACTATATTAGTTATACTTATTACTCCCAATATTATCAATTTAACATGCATTATTACCCATATTATACTGGTATTATCGTCAGAACTATGATAAATATACTTATTACTTCCAATATTATCAATATAACATACACTATTACCCATATTATGCAGTTATTATCGCTAGAACTATAATAATTATACCTATTACTCCCAATACTATCAATATAACATGCATTATTACCCATATTATACTGTTATTATCGTCAGAACTATGATAAGTATACTTATTACTTCCAATATTATCAACATAACATGCATTATTACCCATATTATGCAGTTATTACCACTAGAACTATAATAATTATACTTATTACTTCCAATATTATCAAGATAACATGAATTATTACCTATATTATGCAGTTATTATCGCTAGGACTATAATAATTACACTCATTACTCCCAATATTATCAATATAACATGCATTATTTCCCATGTTATACAGTTATTATCGCTAGAACTATAATAATTATACTTATTACTCCCAATATTATCAATTTAACATGCATTATTACCCATATTATACTGGTATTATCGTCAGAACTATGATAAATATACTTATTACTTCCAATATTATCAATATAACATACACTATTACCCATATTATGCAGTTATTATCGCTAGAACTATAATAATTATACCTATTACTCCCAATACTATCAATATAACATTCATTATTACCCATATTATGCAGTCATTATCGCTAGAACTACAATAATTATACTTATTACTCCGAATATTATCCATATAACATGCATTATTACCCATATTATGCAGTTATTATCGCTAGAGCTGTAATAATTACACTTGTTACTCCCAATATTATCAATATAACATGCAATACTACCCATATCATACAGTTATTATCGCTAGAACTATAATAATTATACTTATTTCTCCCAATATTATCAATATAACATACATTATTACCCATATTATGCAGTTATTATCGCTAGAACTATAATAATTATACTTATTTCTCCCAATATTATCAATATAACATGCATTATTTCCCATATTATACAGTTATTATCGCTAGAACTATATTAGTTATACTTATTACTCCTAATATTATGAATACGACATGCAACATTTCCCATATTATACAGTTATTATCGCTAGAACTATAATAATTATACTTATTACTCCCAATACTATCAATATAACATGCATTATTACCCATATTATGCAGTCATTATCGCTAGAAGTATAATAATTATACTTATTACTCCCAATACTATCAATATAACATGCATTATTTCCCATATTATACGGTTATTATCGCTAGAACTACAATAATTACACTTGTTACTCCCAATATTATCAATACAACATGAATTATTACCTATATTATGCAGTTATTATCGCTAGGACTATAATAATTACACTCATTACTCCCAATATTATCAATATAACATGCATTATTTCCCATATTATACAGTTATTATCGCTAGAACTATATTAGTTATACTTAATACTCCTAATATTATGAATATGACATGCAACATTTCCCATATTATACAGTTATTATCGCTAGAACTATAATAATTATACCTATTACTCCCAATACTATCAATAAAACATTCATTATTACCCATATTATGCAGTCATTATCGCTAGAACTACAATAATTATACTTATTACTCCGAATATTATCCATATAACATGCATTATTACCCATATTATGCAGTTATTATCGCTAGAGCTGTGAAAATTACACTTGTTACTCCCAATATTATCAATATAACATGCAATACTACCCATATCATACAGTTGTTATCGCTAGAACTATAATAATTATACTTATTTCTCCCAATATTATCAATATAACATGCATTATTACCCATATCATATAGTTATTATCGCTAGAACTATAATAATTATACCTATTACTCCCAATATTATCAATATAACATGCATTATTTCCCATATTATACAGTTATTATCGCTAGAACTATATTAGTTATACTTATTACTCTTAATGTTATGAATATGACATGCAACATTTCCCATATTATACAGTTATTATCGCTAGAACTATAATAATTATACTTATTACTCCCAATATTATCAATGTAACATGCATTATTACCCATATTATACTGTTATTATCGTCAGAACTATGATAAATATACTTATTACTTCCAATATTATCAACATAACATACATTATTACCCATATTATGCAGTTGTTATCACTAGAACTATAATAATTATACTTATTACTCACAATACTATCAATATAACATGCATTATTACCCATATTATGCAGTCATTATCGCTAGAACTATAATAATTATACTTATTACTCCCAATGCTATCAATATAACATGCATTATTACCCATATTATGCAGTTATTATCGCCAGAACTACATTAATTACACTTATTACTCCCAAAATTATCAATATAACATGCATTATTACCCATATTATGCAGTTATTATCGCCAGAACTACAATAATTGCACTTGTTACTCCCAATATTATCAATATAACATGCATTATTACCCATATCATATAGTTATTATCGCTAGAACTATAATAATAATACTTATTACTTCCAATATTATCAAGATAACATGAATTATTACCTATATTATGCAGTTATTATCGCTAGGACTATAATAATTACACTCATTACTCCCAATGTTATCAATATAACATGCATTATTTCCCATATTATACAGTTATTATCGCTAGAAGTATAATAATTATACTTATTACTCCCAATACTATCAATATAACATGCATTATTTCCCATATTATACGGTTATTATCGCTAGAACTATATTAGTTATACTTAATACTCCTAATATTATGAATATGACATGCAACATTTCCCATATTATACAGTTATTATCGCTAGAACTATAATAATTATACCTATTACTCCCAATACTATCAATAAAACATTCATTATTACCCATATTATGCAGTCATTATCGCTAGAACTACAATAATTATACTTATTACTCCGAATATTATCCATATAACATGCATTATTACCCATATTATGCAGTTATTATCGCTAGAGCTGGAATAATTACACTTGTTACTCCCAATATTATCAATATAACATGCAATACTACCCATATCATACAGTTATTATCGCTAGAACTATAATAATTATACTTATTTCTCCCAATATTATCAATATAACATGCATTATTACCCATATCATATAGTTATTATCGCTAGAACTATAATAATTATACCTATTACTCCCAATATTATCAATATAACATGCATTATTTCCCATATTATACAGTTATTATCGCTAGAACTATATTAGTTATACTTATTACTCTTAATGTTATGAATATGACATGCAACATTTCCCATATTATACAGTTATTATCGCTAGAACTATAATAATTATACTTATTACTCCCAATATTATCAATGTAACATGCATTATTACCCATATTATACTGTTATTATCGTCAGAACTATGATAAATATACTTATTACTTCCAATATTATCAACATAACATACATTATTACCCATATTATGCAGTTATTATCACTAGAACTATAATAATTATACTTATTACTCACAATACTATCAATATAACATGCATTATTACCCATATTATGCAGTCATTATCGCTAGAACTATAATAATTATACTTATTACTCCCAATGCTATCAATATAACATGCATTATTACCCATATTATGCAGTTATTATCGCCAGAACTGCATTAATTACACTTATTACTCCCAAAATTATCAATATAACATGCATTATTACCCATATTATGCAGTTATTATCGCCAGAACTACAATAATTGCACTTGTTACTCCCAATATTATCAATATAACATGCATTATTACCCATATCATATAGTTATTATCGCTAGAACTATAATAATAATACTTATTACTTCCAATATTATCAAGATAACATGAATTATTACCTATATTATGCAGTTATTATCGCTAGGACTATAATAATTACACTCATTACTCCCAATATTATCAATATAACATGCATTATTACCCATATTATACTGTTATTATCGTCAGAACTATGATAAATATACTTATTACTTCCAATATTATCAACATAACATACATTATTACCCATATTATGCAGTTATTATCGCCAGAACTACATTAATTACACTTATTACTCCCAAAATTATCAATATAACATGCATTATTACCCATATTATGCAGTTATTATCGCCTGAACTACAATAATTACACTTGTTACTCCCAATATTATCAATATAACATGCATTATTACCCATATCATATAGTTATTATCGCTAGAACTATAATAATAATACTTATTACTTCCAATATTATCAAGATAACATGAATTATTACCTATATTATGCAGTTATTATCGCTAGGACTATAATAATTACACTCATTACTCCCAATATTATCAATATAACATGCATTATTTCCCATATTATACAGTTATTATCGCTAGAACTATATTAGTTATACTTATTACTCCTAATATTATGAATATGACATGCAACATTTCCCATATTATGCAGTTATTATCGCTAGAACTATAATAATTATACCTATTACTCCCAATACTATCAATATAACATTCATTATTACCCATATTATGCAGTCATTATCGCTAGAACTACAATAATTATACTTATTACTCCGAATATTATCCATATAACATGCATTATTACCCATATTATGCAGTTATTATCGCTAGAACTATAATAATTATACTTATTACTCCCAATACTATCAATATAACATGCATTATTACCCATATTATGCAGTTATTATCGCTAGAACTATAATAATAATACCTATTACTCCCAATACTATCAATATAACATTCATTATTACCCATATTATGCAGTCATTATCGCTAGAACTACAATAATTATACTTATTACTCCGAATATTATCCATATAACATGCATTATTACCCATATTATGCAGTTATTATCGCTAGAGCTGTAATAATTACACTTGTTACTCCCAATATTATCAATATAACATGCAGTACTACCCATATCATACAGTTATTATCGCTAGAACTATAATAATTATACTTATTTCTCCCAATATTATCAATATAACATACATTATTACCCATATTATGCAGTTATTATCGCTAGAACTATAATAATTATACTTATTTCTCCAAAATATTATCAATATAACATGCATAATTACCCATATCATACAGTTATTATAGCCAGAACTACAATAATTACACTTATTACTCCCAATATTATCAATATAACATGCATTATTACCCATATTATACTGTTATTATCGTCAGAACTATGATAAATATACTTATTACTTCCAATATTATCAACATAACATACATTATTACCCATATTATGCAGTTATTATCACTAGAACTATAATAATTATACTTATTACTCACAATACTATCAATATAACATGCATTATTACCCATATTATGCAGTCATTATCGCTAGAACTACAATAATTATACTTATTACTCCGAATATTATCCATATAACATGCATTATTACCCATATTATGCAGTTATTATCGCTAGAGCTGTAATAATTACACTTGTTACTCCCAATATTATCAATATAACATGCAATACTACCCATATCATACAGTTATTATCGCTAGAACTATAATAATTATACTTATTTCTCCCAATATTATCAATATAACATACATTATTACCCATATTATGCAGTTATTATCGCTAGAACTATAATAATTATACTTATTTCTCCCAATATTATCAATATAACATCCATTATTACCCATATCATATAGTTATTGTCGCTCGAACTATAATAATTATACCTATTACTCCCAATATTATCAATATAACATGCATTATTACCCATATTATGCAGTTATTATCGCTAGAACTATAATAATTATACTTATTTCTCCCAATATTATCAATATAACATGCATTATTGCCCATATTATACAGTTATTATCGCTAGAACTATAATAATTATACTTATTACTCCCAATATTATCAATATAACATGCATTATTACCCATATTATACTATTATTATCGTCAGAACTATGATAAATATACTTATTACTTCCAATATTATCAACATAACATGCATTATTACCCATATTATGCAGTTATTATCACTAGAACTATAATAATTATACTTATTACTCACAATACTATCAATATAACATGCATTATTACCCATATTATGCAGTCATTATCGCTAGAACTATAATAATTATACTTATTACTC
The DNA here is from genome assembly GCA_963576845.1 of Megachile leachella. Classification (NCBI taxonomy): domain Eukaryota; kingdom Metazoa; phylum Arthropoda; class Insecta; order Hymenoptera; family Megachilidae; genus Megachile; species Megachile leachella. The sequence continues at coordinate 1,070,925 of CAUYWW010000099.1, read as the reverse complement.
CCAATGCTATCAATATAACATGCATTATTACCCATATTATGCAGTTATTATCGCCAGAACTACATTAATTACACTTATTACTCCCAAAATTATCAATATGACATGCATTATTACCCATATTATGCAGTTATTATCGCCAGAACTACAATAATTACACTTGTTACTCCCAATGTTATCAATATAACATGCATTATTACCCATATCATACAGTTATTATCGCTAGAACTATAATAATAATACTTATTACTTCCAATATTATCAAGATAACATGAATTATTACCTATATTATGCAGTTATTATCGCTAGGACTATAATAATTACACTCATTACTCCCAATATTATCAATATAACATGCATTATTTCCCATGTTATACAGTTATTATCGCTAGAACTATAATAATTATACTTATTACTCCCAATATTATCAATTTAACATGCATTATTACCCATATTATACTGGTATTATCGTCAGAACTATGATAAATATACTTATTACTTCTATTATTATCAATATAACATACACTATTACCCATATTATGCAGTTATTATCGCTAGAACTATAATAATTATACCTATTACTCCCAATACTATCAATATAACATTCATTATTACCCATATTATGCAGTCATTATCGCTAGAACTACAATAATTATACTTATTACTCCGAATATTATCCATATAACATGCATTATTACCCATATTATGCAGTTATTATCGCTAGAGCTGTAATAATTACACTTGTTACTCCCAATATTATCAATATAACATGCATTATTTCCCATATTATACAGTTATTATCGCTAGAACTATATTAGTTATACTTATTACTCCTAATATTATGAATATGACATGCAACATTTCCCATATTATACAGTTATTATCGCTAGAACTATAATAATTATACTCATTACTCACAATACTATCAATATAACCTGCATTATTACCCATATTATGCAGTCATTATCGCTAGAACTCTAATAATAATACTTATTACTTCCAATAACATCAAGATAACATGAATTATTACCTATAGTATGCAGTTATTATCGCTAGGACTATAATAATTACACTCATTACTCCCAATATTATCAATATAACATGCATTATTTCCCATATTATACAGTTATTATCGCTAGAACTATATTAGTTATACTTATTACTCCTAATATTATGAATATGACATGCAACATTTCCCATATTATACAGTTATTATCGCTAGAACTACAATAATTATACTTATTACTGGCAATATTATCAATATTAAATGCATTATTACCCATATCATACAGTTATTATCGCCAGAACTATAATAATTATACTTATTTCTCCCAATATTATCAATATTAAATGCATTATTACCCATATCATACAGTTATTATCCCTACAACTACAATAATTATACTTATTTCTCCCAATATTATCAATATAACATACATTATTACCCATATTATGCAGTTATTATCGCTAGAACTATAATAATTATACTTATTACTCCCAATACTATCAATATAACATGCATTATTACCCATATTATGCAGTCATTATCGCTAGAACTATAATAATTATACTTATTTCTCCCAATATTATCAATATAACATGCATTATTACCCATATTATACAGTTATTATCGCCAGAACTACAATAATTACACTTATTACTCCCAATATTATCAATATAACATGCATTATTTCCCATATTATACAGTTATTATCGCTAGAACTATATTAGTTATACTTATTACTCCTAATATTATGAATATGACATGCAACATTTCCCATATTATACAGTTATTATCGCTAGAACTATAATAATTATACTCATTACTCACAATACTATCAATATAACCTGCATTATTACCCATATTATGCAGTCATTATCGCTAGAACTCTAATAATAATACTTATTACTTCCAATAACATCAAGATAACATGAATTATTACCTATATTATGCAGTTATTATCGCTAGGACTATAATAATTACACTCATTACTCCCAATATTATCAATATAACATGCATTATTTCCCATATTATACAGTTATTATCGCTAGAACTATATTAGTTATACTTATTACTCCTAATATTATGAATATGACATGCAACATTTCCCATATTATACAGTTATTATCGCTAGAACTACAATAATTATACTTATTACTGGCAATATTATCAATATTAAATGCATTATTACCCATATCATACAGTTATTATCGCCAGAACTATAATAATTATACTTATTTCTCCCAATATTATCAATATAACATACATTATTACCCATATTATGCAGTTATTATCGCTAGAACTATAATAATTATACTTATTACTCCCAATATTATCAATATAACATGCATTATTACCCATATTATACTGGTATTATCGTCAGAATTATGATAAATATACTTATTACTTCCAATATTATCAATATAACATACACTATTGCCCATATTATGCAGTTATTATCGCTAGAACTATAATAATTATACCTATTACTCCCAATACTATCAATATAACATTCATTGTTACCCATATTATGCAGTTATTATCGCTAGAACTATATTAGTTATACTTATTACTCCTAATATTATGAATATGACATGCAACATTTCCCATATTATACAGTTATTATCGCTAGAACTACAATAATTATACTTATTACTGGCAATATTATCAATATTAAATGCATTATTACCCATATCATACAGTTATTATCGCCAGAACTATAATAATTATACTTATTTCTCCCAATATTATCAATATAACATACATTATAACCCATATTATGCAGTTATTATCGCTAGAACTATAATAATTATACTTATTACTCCCAATATTATCAATATAACATGCATTATTACCCATATTATACTGGTATTATCGTCAGAATTATGATAAATATACTTATTACTTCCAATATTATCAATATAACATACACTATTGCCCATATTATGCAGTTATTATCGCTAGAACTATAATAATTATACCTATTACTCCCAATACTATCAATATAACATTCATTGTTACCCATATTATGCAGTTATTATCGCTAGAACTATATTAGTTATACTTATTACTCCTAATATTATGAATATGACATGCAACATTTCCCATATTATACAGTTATTATCGCTAGAACTACAATAATTATACTTATTACTGGCAATATTATCAATATTAAATGCATTATTACCCATATCATACAGTTATTATCCCTACAACTACAATAATTATACTTATTTCTCCCAATATTATCAATATAACATACATTATTACCCATATTATGCAGTTATTATCGCTAGAACTATAATAATTATACTTATTACTCCCAATACTATCAATATAACATGCATTATTACCCATATTATGCAGTCATTATCGCTAGAACTATAATAATTATACTTATTTCTCCCAATATTATCAATATAACATGCATTATTTCCCATATTATACAGTTATTATCGCTAGAACTATATTAGTTATACTTATTACTCCTAATATTATGAATATGACATGCAACATTTCCCATATTATACAGTTATTATCGCTAGAACTATAATAATTATACTCATTACTCACAATACTATCAACATAACCTGCATTATTACCCATATTATGCAGTCATTATCGCTAGAACTCTAATAATAATACTTATTACTTCCAATAACATCAAGATAACATGAATTATTACCTATATTATGCAGTTATTATCGCTAGGACTATAATAATTACACTCATTACTCCCAATATTATCAATATAACATGCATTATTTCCCATATTATACAGTTATTATCGCTAGAACTATATTAGTTATACTTATTACTCCTAATATTATGAATATGACATGCAGCATTTCCCATATTATACAGTTATTATCGCTAGAACTACAATAATTATACTTATTACTGGCAATATTATCAATATTAAATGCATTATTACCCATATCATACAGTTATTATCGCCAGAACTATAATAATTATACTTATTTCTCCCAATATTATCAATATAACATACATTATTACCCATATTATGCAGTTATTATCGCTAGAACTATAATAATTATACTTATTACTCCCAATATTATCAATATAACATGCATTATTACCCATATTATACTGGTATTATCGTCAGAATTATGATAAATATACTTATTACTTCCAATATTATCAATATAACATACACTATTGCCCATATTATGCAGTTATTATCGCTAGAACTATAATAATTATACCTATTACTCCCAATACTATCAATATAACATTCATTGTTACCCATATTATGCAGTTATTATCGCTAGAACTATATTAGTTATACTTATTACTCCTAATATTATGAATATGACATGCAACATTTCCCATATTATACAGTTATTATCGCTAGAACTACAATAATTATACTTATTACTGGCAATATTATCAATATTAAATGCATTATTACCCATATCATACAGTTATTATCCCTACAACTACAATAATTATACTTATTTCTCCCAATATTATCAATATAACATACATTATTACCCATATTATGCAGTTATTATCGCTAGAACTATAATAATTATACTTATTACTCCCAATACTATCAATATAACATGCATTATTACCCATATTATGCAGTCATTATCGCTAGAACTACAATAATTATACTTATTACTTTTATTATTATCGATATAGCATGCACCATTACCCATATTATGCAGTTATTATCGCCAGAACAACAATAATTAGACTTATTACTCCTAATTTTGTCAATATGTCATGCATTATTGCCCATATTATACAGTTATTATCGCTAGAACTATAATAATTATACATATTACGCACAATACTATCAATATAACATGCATTATTACCCATATTATGCAGTCATTATCGCTAGAACTATAATAATTATACTTATTACTCCCAATATTATCAATATAACATGCATTCTTACCCATATTATACAGTCATTATCGCTAGAACTACAATAGTTATACTTATTACTCCGAATATTATGAATATGACATGCAACATTTCCCATATTATACAGTTATTATCGCTAGAACTACAATAATTATACTTATTACAAGCAATATTATCAATATTGAATGCATTATAACCCATATCATACAGTTATTATCGCTAGAACTATAATAATTATACATATTTCTCCCAATATTTTCAATATAACATACATTATTATCCATATGATACAGTTATTATCGCCAGAACTACAATAATTACACTTATTACTCCCAATATTATCAATATAACATGAATTATTACCCATATCATACAGTTATTATAGCCAGAACTACAATAATTACACTGATTACTCCCAATATTATCAATATAACATGCATTATTACCCATATCATATAGTTATTATCGCTCGAACTATAATAATTATACTTATTACTCCCAATATTATCAATATAACATGCATTATTTCCCATATTATACAGTTATTATCGCTAGAACTATATTAGTTATACTTATTACTCCTAATATTATGAATATGACGTGCAACATTTCCCATATTATACAGTTATTATCGCTAGAACTACAATAACTATACTTATTACAAGCAATATTATCAATATTAAATGCATTATTACCCATATCATACAGTTATTATCGCTAGAACTATAATAATTATACTTATTACTTCCAATATTATCAATATAACATGAATTAATACCTATATTATGCAGTCATTATCGCTAGAACTATAATAATTATACTTATTACTCCCAATACTATCAATATAACATGCATTCTTACCCATATTATACAGTTATTATCGCCAGAACTACAATAATTATACTTATTAGTAGAAATATTATCAATATTAAATGCATTATTACCCATATGATACAGTTATTATCGCCAGAACTACAATAATTACACTTATTACTCCCAAAATTATCAATATAACATGCATTATTTCCCATATTATACAGTTATTATCGCTAGAACTATATTAGTTATACTTATTACTCCTAATATTATGAATATGACATGCAACATTTCCCATATTATACAGTTATTATCGCTGGAACTATAATAATTATTCTTATTACAAGCAATATTATCAATATAACATGCATTATTACCCATATTATACTGTTATTATCGTCAGAACTATGATAAATATACTTATTACTCCCAAAGTTATCAATATAACATGCATTATTACCCATATTATGCAGTTATTATCGCCAGAACTACAATAATTACACTTATTACTCCCAATATTATCAATATCACATGCATTATTACCCATATCATATAGTTATTATCGCTAGAACCATAATAATAATACTTATTTCTCCCAATATTATCAATATAACATACATTATTACCAATATTATGCAGTTATTATCGCTAGAACTATAATAATTATACCTATTACTCCCAATACTATCAATATAACATTCATTATTACCCATATTATGCAGTCATTATCGCTACAACTACAATAATTATACTTATTACTCCGAATATTATCCATATAGCATGCATTATTACCCACATTATGCAGTTATTATCGCTAGAGCTGTAATAATTATACTTATTACTCCCAATATTATCAATATAACATGCATTTTTACCCATATTATACTGTTATTATCGTCAGAACTATGATAAATATACTTATTACTTTCAATATTACAACATAACATACATTATTACCCATATTATGCAGTTATTATCGCTAGAACTATAATAATTATACTTATTACTCACAATACTCTCAATATAACATGCATTATTACCCATATTATGCAGTCATTATCGCTAGAACTATAATAATTATTCTTATTACTCCCAATGCTATCAATATAACATGCATTATTACCCATATTATGCAGTCATTATCGCTAGAACTGCAATAATTATACTTATTACTCCGAATATTATCCATATAACATGCATTATTACCCATATTATGCAGTTCTTATCGCTAGAGCTGTAATAATTACATTTGTTACTCCCAATATTATCAATATAACATGCAATACTACCCATATCATAGAGTTATTATCGCTAGAACTATAATCATTATACTTATTACTTCCAATATTATTAATATAACATGAATTATTTCCCATATTATACAGATATTATCGTTAGAGCTATATTAGTTATACTTATTACTCCTAATATTATGAATATGACATGCAACATTTCCCATATTATACAGTTATTATCGCTAGAACTACAATAATTATACTTATTACAAGCAATATTATCAATATTAAATGCATTATTACCCATATCATACAGTTATTATCGCTAGAACTATAATAATTATACTTATTTCTCCCAATATTATCAATACAACATACATTATTACCCATATTATGCAGTCATTATCGCTAGAACTACAATAATTATACTTATTACTCCGAATATTATCCATATAACATGCATTATTACCCATATTATGCAGTTATTATCGCTAGAGCTATAATAATTACACTTGTTACTTCCAATGTTATCAATATAACATGAATTATTTCCCATATTATACAGTTATTATCGCTAGAACTATATTAGTTATACTTGTTACTCCTAATATTATGAATATGACATGCATCATTTCCCATGTTATACAGTTATTATCGCCAGAACTACAATAATTATACTTATTAGTAGCAATATTATCAATATTAAATGCATTATTACCCATATCATACAGTTATTATCGCTAGAACCATAATAATAATACTTATTTCTCCCAATATTATCAATATAACATACATTATTACCAATATTATGCAGTTATTATCGCTAGAACTATAATAATTATACCTATTACTCCCAATACTATCAATATAACATTCATTATTACCCATATTATGCAGTCATTATCGCTACAACTACAATAATTATACTTATTACTCCGAATATTATCCATATAGCATGCATTATTACCCACATTATGCAGTTATTATCGCTAGAGCTGTAATAATTATACTTATTACTCCCAATATTATCAATATAACATGCATTTTTACCCATATTATACTGTTATTATCGTCAGAACTATGATAAATATACTTATTACTTTCAATATTACAACATAACATACATTATTACCCATATTATGCAGTTATTATCGCTAGAACTATAATAATTATACTTATTACTCACAATACTCTCAATATAACATGCATTATTACCCATATTATGCAGTCATTATCGCTAGAACTATAATAATTATTCTTATTACTCCCAATGCTATCAATATAACATGCATTATTACCCATATTATGCAGTCATTATCGCTAGAACTGCAATAATTATACTTATTACTCCGAATATTATCCATATAACATGCATTATTACCCATATTATGCAGTTCTTATCGCTAGAGCTGTAATAATTACATTTGTTACTCCCAATATTATCAATATAACATGCAATACTACCCATATCATAGAGTTATTATCGCTAGAACTATAATCATTATACTTATTACTTCCAATATTATTAATATAACATGAATTATTTCCCATATTATACAGATATTATCGTTAGAGCTATATTAGTTATACTTATTACTCCTAATATTATGAATATGACATGCAACATTTCCCATATTATACAGTTATTATCGCTAGAACTACAATAATTATACTTATTACAAGCAATATTATCAATATTAAATGCATTATTACCCATATCATACAGTTATTATCGCTAGAACTATAATAATTATACTTATTACTTCCAATATTATCAATATAACATGAATTAATACCTATATTATGCAGTCATTATCGCTAGAACTATAATAATTATACTTATTACTCCCAATACTATCAATATAACATGCATTCTTACCCATATTATACAGTTATTATCGCCAGAACTACAATAATTATACTTATTAGTAGAAATATTATCAATATTAAATGCATTATTACCCATATGATACAGTTATTATCGCCAGAACTACAATAATTACACTTATTACTCCCAAAATTATCAATATAACATGCATTATTTCCCATATTATACAGTTATTATCGCTAGAACTATATTAGTTATACTTATTACTCCTAATATTATGAATATGACATGCAACATTTCCCATATTATACAGTTATTATCGCTGGAACTATAATAATTATTCTTATTACAAGCAATATTATCAATATAACATGCATTATTACCCATATTATACTGTTATTATCGTCAGAACTATGATAAATATACTTATTACTCCCAAAGTTATCAATATAACATGCATTATTACCCATATTATGCAGTTATTATCGCCAGAACTACAATAATTACACTTATTACTCCCAATATTATCAATATCACATGCATTATTACCCATATCATATAGTTATTATCGCTAGAACCATAATAATAATACTTATTTCTCCCAATATTATCAATATAACATACATTATTACCAATATTATGCAGTTATTATCGCTAGAACTATAATAATTATACCTATTACTCCCAATACTATCAATATAACATTCATTATTACCCATATTATGCAGTCATTATCGCTACAACTACAATAATTATACTTATTACTCCGAATATTATCCATATAGCATGCATTATTACCCACATTATGCAGTTATTATCGCTAGAGCTGTAATAATTATACTTATTACTCCCAATATTATCAATATAACATGCATTTTTACCCATATTATACTGTTATTATCGTCAGAACTATGATAAATATACTTATTACTTTCAATATTACAACATAACATACATTATTACCCATATTATGCAGTTATTATCGCTAGAACTATAATAATTATACTTATTACTCACAATACTCTCAATATAACATGCATTATTACCCATATTATGCAGTCATTATCGCTAGGACTATAATAATTATTCTTATTACTCCCAATGCTATCAATATAACATGCATTATTACCCATATTATGCAGTCATTATCGCTAGAACTGCAATAATTATACTTATTACTCCGAATATTATCCATATAACATGCATTATTACCCATATTATGCAGTTCTTATCGCTAGAGCTGTAATAATTACATTTGTTACTCCCAATATTATCAATATAACATGCAATACTACCCATATCATAGAGTTATTATCGCTAGAACTATAATCATTATACTTATTACTTCCAATATTATTAATATAACATGAATTATTTCCCATATTATACAGATATTATCGTTAGAGCTATATTAGTTATACTTATTACTCCTAATATTATGAATATGACATGCAACATTTCCCATATTATACAGTTATTATCGCTAGAACTACAATAATTATACTTATTACAAGCAATATTATCAATATTAAATGCATTATTACCCATATCATACAGTTATTATCGCTAGAACTATAATAATTATACTTATTTCTCCCAATATTATCAATACAACATACATTATTACCCATATTATGCAGTCATTATCGCTAGAACTACAATAATTATACTTATTACTCCGAATATTATCCATATAACATGCATTATTACCCATATTATGCAGTTATTATCGCTAGAGCTATAATAATTACACTTGTTACTTCCAATGTTATCAATATAACATGAATTATTTCCCATATTATACAGTTATTATCGCTAGAACTATATTAGTTATACTTGTTACTCCTAATATTATGAATATGACATGCATCATTTCCCATGTTATACAGTTATTATCGCCAGAACTACAATAATTATACTTATTAGTAGCAATATTATCAATATTAAATGCATTATTACCCATATCATACAGTTATTATCGCTAGAACCATAATAATAATACTTATTTCTCCCAATATTATCAATATAACATACATTATTACCAATATTATGCAGTTATTATCGCTAGAACTATAATAATTATACCTATTACTCCCAATACTATCAATATAACATTCATTATTACCCATATTATGCAGTCATTATCGCTACAACTACAATAATTATACTTATTACTCCGAATATTATCCATATAGCATGCATTATTACCCACATTATGCAGTTATTATCGCTAGAGCTGTAATAATTATACTTATTACTCCCAATATTATCAATATAACATGCATTTTTACCCATATTATACTGTTATTATCGTCAGAACTATGATAAATATACTTATTACTTTCAATATTACAACATAACATACATTATTACCCATATTATGCAGTTATTATCGCTAGAACTATAATAATTATACTTATTACTCACAATACTCTCAATATAACATGCATTATTACCCATATTATGCAGTCATTATCGCTAGAACTATAATAATTATTCTTATTACTCCCAATGCTATCAATATAACATGCATTATTACCCATATTATGCAGTCATTATCGCTAGAACTGCAATAATTATACTTATTACTCCGAATATTATCCATATAACATGCATTATTACCCATATTATGCAGTTCTTATCGCTAGAGCTGTAATAATTACATTTGTTACTCCCAATATTATCAATATAACATGCAATACTACCCATATCATAGAGTTATTATCGCTAGAACTATAATCATTATACTTATTACTTCCAATATTATTAATATAACATGAATTATTTCCCATATTATACAGATATTATCGTTAGAGCTATATTAGTTATACTTATTACTCCTAATATTATGAATATGACATGCAACATTTCCCATATTATACAGTTATTATCGCTAGAACTACAATAATTATACTTATTACAAGCAATATTATCAATATTAAATGCATTATTACCCATATCATACAGTTATTATCGCTAGAACTATAATAATTATACTTATTTCTCCCAATATTATCAATACAACATACATTATTACCCATATTATGCAGTCATTATCGCTAGAACTACAATAATTATACTTATTACTCCGAATATTATCCATATAACATGCATTATTACCCATATTATGCAGTTATTATCGCTAGAGCTATAATAATTACACTTGTTACTTCCAATGTTATCAATATAACATGAATTATTTCCCATATTATACAGTTATTATCGCTAGAACTATATTAGTTATACTTGTTACTCCTAATATTATGAATATGACATGCATCATTTCCCATGTTATACAGTTATTATCGCCAGAACTACAATAATTATACTTATTAGTAGCAATATTATCAATATTAAATGCATTATTACCCATATCATACAGTTATTATCGCTCGAACTATAATAATTATACTTATTACTTCCAATATTATCAATATAACATGAATTATTACCTATATTATGAAGTTATTATCGCTAGGACTATAATAATTACACTCATTACTCCCAATATTATCAATATAACATGCATTATTTCCCATATTATACAGTTATTATCGCTAGAACTATATTAGTTATACTTATTACTCCTAATATTATGAATACGACATGCAACATTTCCCATATTATACAGTTATTATCGCTAGAACTATAATAATTATACTTATTACTCCCAATATTATCAATATAACATGCATTATTACCCATATTATACTGTTATTATCGTCAGAACTATGATAAATATACTTATTACTTCCAATATTATCTTCATAACATACATTATTACCCATATTATGCAGTCATTATCACTAGAACTATAATAATTATACTTATTACTCACAATACTATCAATATACCATGCATTATTACCCATATTATACTGTTATTATCGTCAGAACTATGATAAATATACTTATTACTCCCAATACTATCAATATAACATGCATTCTTACCCATATTATACAGTTATTATCGCTAGAACTATATTAGTTATACTTATTACTCCTAATATTATGAATATGACATGCATCATTTCCCATGTTATGCAGTTATTATCGCCAGAACTACAATAATTATACTTATTAGTAGCAATATTATCAATATTAAATGCATTATTACCCATATCATACAGTTATTATCGCTAGAACTATAATAATTATACTTATTTCTCCCAATATTATCAATATAACATGCATTATTACCCATATTATACAGTTATTATCGCCAGAACTACAATAATTACACTTATTACTCCCAATATTATCAATACAACATGCATTATTTCCCATATTATACAGTTATTATCGCTAGAACTATATTAGTTATACTTATTACTCCTAATATTATGAATATGACATGCAACATTTCCCATATTATACAGTTATTATCGCTAGAACTATAATAATTATACTCATTACTCACAATACTATCAATATAACCTGCATTATTACCCATATTATGCAGTCATTATCGCTAGAACTATAATAATTATACTTATTACTCCCAATATTATCAATATAACATGCATTCTTACCCATATTATACAGTTATTATCGCTAGAACTACAATAATTATACTTATTACTCCGAATATTATCCATATAACATGCATTGTTACCCATATTATGCAGTTATTATCGCTATAACTATAATAATTACACTTATTACTCCCAAAATTATCAATATAACATGCATTATTACCCATATCATATAGTTATTATCGCTAGAACTATAATCATTATACTTATTACTTCCAATATTATCAATATAACATGAATTATTACCCATATTATGCAGTTATTATCGCCAGAACTACAATAATTACACTTATTACTCCCAAAATTATCAATATAACATGCATTATTACCCATATTCTGCAGTTATTATCGCCAGAACTACAATAATTACACTTGTTACTCCCAATATTATCAATATAACATGCATTATTACCCATATCATATAGTTATTATCGCTAGAACTCTAATAATAATACTTATTACTTCCAATAACATCAAGATAACATGAATTATTACCTATATTATGCAGTTATTATCGCTAGGACTATAATAATTACACTCATTACTCCCAATATTATCAATATAACATGCATTATTTCCCATATTATACAGTTATTATCGCTAGAACTATATTAGTTATACTTATTACTCCTAATATTATGAATATGACATGCAACATTTCCCATATTATACAGTTATTATCGCTAGAACTACAATAATTATACTTATTACTGGCAATATTATCAATATTAAATGCATTATTACCCATATCATACAGTTATTATCGCCAGAACTATAATAATTATACTTATTTCTCCCAATATTATCAATATAACATACATTATTACCCATATTATGCAGTTATTATCGCTAGAACTATAATAATTATACTTATTACTCCCAATATTATCAATATAACATGCATTATTACCCATATTATACTGGTATTATCGTCAGAATTATGATAAATATACTTATTACTTCCAATATTATCAATATAACATACACTATTGCCCATATTATGCAGTTATTATCGCTAGAACTATAATAATTATACCTATTACTCCCAATACTATCAATATAACATTCATTATTACCCATATTATGCAGTGATTATCGCTAGAACTATATTAGTTATACTTATTACTCCTAATATTATGAATATGACATGCATTATGACCCATATTATGCAGTTATTATCGCTAGAGCTGTAATAATTACACTTGTTACTCCCAATATTATCAATATAACATGCAATACTACCCATATCATACAGTTATTACCGCTAGAACTATAATAATTATACTTATTTCTCCCAATATTATCAATATAACATACATTATTACCAATATTATGCAGTTATTATCGCTAGAACTATAATAATTATACCTATTACTCCCAATACTATCAATATAACATTCATTATTACCCATATTATGCAGTCATTATCGCTAGAACTACAATAATTATACTTATTACTCCGAATATTATCCATATAGCATGCATTATTACCCACATTATGCAGTTATTATCGCTAGAGCTGTAATAATTATACTTATTACTCAGAATATTATCTATATAACATGCATTATTACCCATATTATGCAGTTCTTATCGCTAGAGCTGTAATAATTACATTTGTTACTCCCAATATTATCAATATAACATGCAATACTACCCATATCATAGAGTTATTATCGCTAGAACTATAATCATTATACTTATTACTTCCAATATTATCAATATAACATGAATTATTTCCCATATTATACAGATATTATCGTTAGAGCTATATTAGTTATACTTATTACTCCTAATATTATGAATATGACATGCAACATTTCCCATATTATACAGTTATTATCGCTAGAACTACAATAATTATACTTATTACTGGCAATATTATCAATATTAAATGCATTATTACCCATATCATACAGTTATTATCGCCAGAACTATAATAATTATACTTATTTCTCCCAATATTATCAATATAACATACATTATTACCCATATTATGCAGTTATTATCGCTAGAACTATAATAATTATACTTATTACTCCCAATATTATCAATATAACATTCATTGTTACCCATATTATGCAGTTATTATCGCTAGAACTATATTAGTTATACTTATTACTCCTAATATTATGAATATGACATGCAACATTTCCCATATTATACAGTTATTATCGCTAGAACTACAATAATTATACTTATTACTGGCAATATTATCAATATTAAATGCATTATTACCCATATCATACAGTTATTATCCCTACAACTACAATAATTATACTTATTTCTCCCAATATTATCAATATAACATACATTATTACCCATATTATGCAGTTATTATCGCTAGAACTATAATAATTATACTTATTACTCCCAATACTATCAATATAACATGCATTATTACCCATATTATGCAGTTATTATCGCTAGGACTATAATAATTACACTCATTACTCCCAATATTATCAATATAACATGCATTATTTCCCATATTATACAGTTATTATCGCTAGAACTATAATAATTATACTTATTACTCCCAATACTATCAATATAACATGCATTATTACCCATATTATGCAGTTATTATCGCTAGGACTATAATAATTACACTCATTACTCCCAATATTATCAATATAACATGCATTATTTCCCATATTATACAGTTATTATCGCTAGAACTATATTAGTTATACTTATTACTCCTAATATTATGAATATGACATGCAACATTTCCCATATTATACAGTTATTATCGCTAGAACTATAATAATTATACTTATTACTCCCAATACTATCAATATAACATGCATTATTACCCATATTATGCAGTCATTATCGCTAGAACTATAATAATTATACTTATTTCTCCCAATATTATCAATATAACATGCATTATTACCCATATTATACAGTTATTATCGCCAGAACTACAATAATTACACTTATTACTCCCAATATTATCAATATAACATGCATTATTTCCCATATTATACAGTTATTATCGCTAGAACTATATTAGTTATACTTATTACTCCTAATATTATGAATATGACATGCAACATTTCCCATATTATACAGTTATTATCGCTAGAACTATAATAATTATACTCATTACTCACAATACTATCAATATAACCTGCATTATTACCCATATTATGCAGTCATTATCGCTAGAACTCTAATAATAATACTTATTACTTCCAATAACATCAAGATAACATGAATTATTACCTATATTATGCAGTTATTATCGCTAGGACTATAATAATTACACTCATTACTCCCAATATTATCAATATAACATGCATTATTTCCCATATTATACAGTTATTATCGCTAGAACTATATTAGTTATACTTATTACTCCTAATATTATGAATATGACATGTAACATTTCCCATATTATACAGTTATTATCGCTAGAACTACAATAATTATACTTATTACTGGCAATATTATCAATATTAAATGCATTATTACCCATATCATACAGTTATTATCGCCAGAACTATAATAATTATACTTATTTCTCCCAATATTATCAATATAACATACATTATTACCCATATTATGCAGTTATTATCGCTAGAACTATAATAATTATACTTATTACTCCCAATATTATCAATATAACATGCATTATTACCCATATTATACTGGTATTATCGTCAGAATTATGATAAATATACTTATTACTTCCAATATTATCAATATAACATACACTATTGCCCATATTATGCAGTTATTATCGCTAGAACTATAATAATTATACCTATTACTCCCAATACTATCAATATAACATTCATTGTTACCCATATTATGCAGTTATTATCGCTAGAACTATATTAGTTATACTTATTACTCCTAATATTATGAATATGACATGCAACATTTCCCATATTATACAGTTATTATCGCTAGAACTACAATAATTATACTTATTACTGGCAATATTATCAATATTAAATGCATTATTACCCATATCATACAGTTATTATCGCCAGAACTATAATAATTATACTTATTTCTCCCAATATTATCAATATAACATACATTATTACCCATATTATGCAGTTATTATCGCTAGAACTATAATAATTATACTTATTACTCCCAATATTATCAATATAACATGCATTATTACCCATATTATGCAGTCATTATCGCTAGAACTACAATAATTATACTTATTACTCCGAATATTATCCATATAGCATGCATTATTACCCACATTATGCAGTTATTATCGCTAGAACTATAATAATTATACCTATTACTCCCAATACTATCAATATAACATTCATTGTTACCCATATTATGCAGTTATTATCGCTAGAACTATATTAGTTATACTTATTACTCCTAATATTATGAATATGACATGCAACATTTCCCATATTATACAGTTATTATCGCTAGAACTACAATAATTATACTTATTACTGGCAATATTATCAATATTAAATGCATTATTACCCATATCATACAGTTATTATCCCTACAACTACAATAATTATACTTATTTCTCCCAATATTATCAATATAACATACATTATTACCAATATTATGCAGTTATTATCGCTAGAACTATAATAATTATACTTATTACTCCCAATACTATCAATATAACATGCATTATTACCCATATTATGCAGTCATTATCGCTAGAACTATAATAATTATACTTATTTCTCCCAATATTATCAATATAACATGCATTATTACCCATATTATACAGTTATTATCGCCAGAACTACAATAATTACACTTATTACTCCCAATATTATCAATATAACATGCATTATTACCCATATTATACTGGTATTATCGTCAGAATTATGATAAATATACTTATTACTTCCAATATTATCAATATAACATACACTATTGCCCATATTATGCAGTTATTATCGCTAGAACTATAATAATTATACCTATTACTCCCAATACTATCAATATAACATTCATTGTTACCCATATTATGCAGTTATTATCGCTAGAACTATATTAGTTATACTTATTACTCCTAATATTATGAATATGACATGCAACATTTCCCATATTATACAGTTATTATCGCTAGAACTACAATAATTATACTTATTACTGGCAATATTATCAATATTAAATGCATTATTACCCATATCATACAGTTATTATCCCTACAACTACAATAATTATACTTATTTCTCCCAATATTATCAATATAACATACATTATTACCCATATTATGCAGTTATTATCGCTAGAACTATAATAATTATACTTATTACTCCCAATACTATCAATATAACATGCATTATTACCCATATTATGCAGTCATTATCGCTAGAACTATAATAATTATACTTCTTTCTCCCAATATTATCAATATAACATGCATTATTACCCATATTATACAGTTATTATCGCCAGAACTACAATAATTACACTTATTACTCCCAATATTATCAATATAACATGCATTATTTCCCATATTATACAGTTATTATCGCTAGAACTATATTAGTTATACTTATTACTCCTAATATTATGAATATGACATGCAACATTTCCCATATTATACAGTTATTATCGCTAGAACTACAATAATTATACTTATTACTGGCAATATTATCAATATTAAATGCATTATTACCCATATCATACAGTTATTATCGCCAGAACTATAATAATTATACTTATTTCTCCCAATATTATCAATATAACATACATTATTACCCATATTATGCAGTTATTATCGCTAGAACTATAATAATTATACTTATTACTCCCAATATTATCAATATAACATGCATTATTACCCATATTATGCAGTCATTATCGCTAGAACTACAATAATTATACTTATTACTCCGAATATTATCCATATAGCATGCATTATTACCCACATTATGCAGTTATTATCGCTAGAACTATAATAATTATACCTATTACTCCCAATACTATCAATATAACATTCATTGTTACCCATATTATGCAGTTATTATCGCTAGAACTATATTAGTTATACTTATTACTCCTAATATTATGAATATGACATGCAACATTTCCCATATTATACAGTTATTATCGCTAGAACTACAATAATTATACTTATTACTGGCAATATTATCAATATTAAATGCATTATTACCCATATCATACAGTTATTATCCCTACAACTACAATAATTATACTTATTTCTCCCAATATTATCAATATAACATACATTATTACCAATATTATGCAGTTATTATCGCTAGAACTATAATAATTATACTTATTACTCCCAATACTATCAATATAACATGCATTATTACCCATATTATGCAGTCATTATCGCTAGAACTATAATAATTATACTTATTTCTCCCAATATTATCAATATAACATGCATTATTACCCATATTATACAGTTATTATCGCCAGAACTGCAATAATTACACTTATTACTCCCAATATTATCAATATAACATGCATTATTACCCATATTATACTGGTATTATCGTCAGAATTATGATAAATATACTTATTACTTCCAATATTATCAATATAACATACACTATTGCCCATATTATGCAGTTATTATCGCTAGAACTATAATAATTATACCTATTACTCCCAATACTATCAATATAACATTCATTGTTACCCATATTATGCAGTTATTATCGCTAGAACTATATTAGTTATACTTATTACTCCTAATATTATGAATATGACATGCAACATTTCCCATATTATACAGTTATTATCGCTAGAACTACAATAATTATACTTATTACTGGCAATATTATCAATATTAAATGCATTATTACCCATATCATACAGTTATTATCCCTACAACTACAATAATTATACTTATTTCTCCCAATGTTATCAATATAACATACATTATTACCCATATTATGCAGTTATTATCGCTAGAACTATAATAATTATACTTATTACTCCCAATACTATCAATATAACATGCATTATTACCCATATTATGCAGTCATTATCGCTAGAACTATAATAATTATACTTCTTTCTCCCAATATTATCAATATAACATGCATTACTACCCATATTATACAGTTATTATCGCCAGAACTACAATAATTACACTTATTACTCCCAATATTATCAATATAACATGAATTATTACCCATATCATACAGTTATTATAGCCAGAACTACAATAATTACACTGATTACTCCCAATATTATCAATATAACATGCATTATTACCCATATAATATAGTTATTATCGCTCGAACTATAATAATTATACTTATTACTCCCAATATTATCAATATAACATGCATTATTTCCCATATTATACAGTTATTATCGCTAGAACTATATTAGTTATACTTATTACTCCTAATATTATGAATATGACGTGCAACATTTCCCATATTATACAGTTATTATCGCTAGAACTACAATAACTATACTTATTACAAGCAATATTATCAATATTAAATGCATTATTACCCATATCATACAGTTATTATCGCTAGAACTATAATAATTATACTTATTACTTCCAATATTATCAATATAACATGAATTAATACCTATATTATGCAGTCATTATCGCTAGAACTATAATAATTATACTTATTACTCCCAATACTATCAATATAACATGCATTCTTACCCATATTATACAGTTATTATCGCCAGAACTACAATAATTATACTTATTAGTAGAAATATTATCAATATTAAATGCATTATTACCCATATGATACAGTTATTATCGCCAGAACTACAATAATTACACTTATTACTCCCAAAATTATCAATATAACATTCATTGTTACCCATATTATGCAGTTATTATCGCTAGAACTATAATAATTATACTTATTACTCCCAATATTATCAATATAACATGCATTATTACCCATATTATACTGGTATTATCGTCAGAATTATGATAAATATACTTATTACTTCCAATATTATCAATATAACATACACTATTGCCCATATTATGCAGTTATTATCGCTAGAACTATAATAATTATACCTATTACTCCCAATACTATCAATATAACATTCATTGTTACCCATATTATGCAGTTATTATCGCTAGAACTATATTAGTTATACTTATTACTCCTAATATTATGAATATGACATGCAACATTTCCCATATTATACAGTTATTATCGCTAGAACTACAATAATTATACTTATTACTGGCAATATTATCAATATTAAATGCATTATTACCCATATCATACAGTTATTATCCCTACAACGACAATAATTATACTTATTTCTCCCAATATTATCAATATAACATACATTATTACCCATATTATGCAGTTATTATCGCTAGAACTATAATAATTATACTTATTACTCCCAATACTATCAATATAACATGCATTATTACCCATATTATGCAGTCATTATCGCTAGAACTACAATAATTATACTTATTACTTTTATTATTATCGATATAGCATGCACCATTACCCATATTATGCAGTTATTATCGCCAGAACAACAATAATTAGACTTATTACTCCTAATTTTGTCAATATGTCATGCATTATTACCCATATTATACAGTTATTATCGCTAGAACTATAATCATTATACATATTACGCACAATACTATCAATATAACATGCATTATTACCCATATTATGCAGTCATTATCGCTAGAACTATAATAATTATACTTATTACTCCCAATATTATCGATATAACATGCATTCTTACCCATATTATACAGTCATTATCGCTAGAACTACAATAGTTATACTTATTACTCCGAATATTATGAATATGACATGCAACATTTCCCATATTATACAGTTATTATCGCTAGAACTACAATAATTATACTTATTACAAGCAATATTATCAATATTGAATGCATTATAACCCATATCATACAGTTATTATCGCTAGAACTATAATAATTATACATATTTCTCCCAATATTTTCAATATAACATACATTATTATCCATATGATACAGTTATTATCGCCAGAACTACAATAATTACACTTATTACTCCCAATATTATCAATATAACATGAATTATTACCCATATCATACAGTTATTATAGCCAGAACTACAATAATTACACTGATTACTCCCAATATTATCAATATAACATGCATTATTACCCATATCATATAGTTATTATCGCTCGAACTATAATAATTATACTTATTACTCCCAAAATTATCAATATAACATGCATTATTTCCCATATTATACAGTTATTATCGCTAGAACTATATTAGTTATACTTATTACTCCTAATATTATGAATATGACATGCAACATTTCCCATATTATACAGTTATTATCGCTGGAACTATAATAATTATACTTATTACAAGCAATATTATCAATATAACATGCATTATTACCCATATTATACTGTTATTATCGTCAGAACTATGATAAATATACTTATTACTCCCAAAGTTATCAATATAACATGCATTATTACCCATATTATGCAGTTATTATCGCCAGAACTACAATAATTACACTTATTACTCGCAATATTATCAATATCACATGCATTATTACCCATATCATATAGTTATTATCGCTAGAACCATAATAATAATACTTATTACTTCCAATATTATCAATATAACATGAATTATTACCTATATTATGCAGTTATTATCGCTAGGACTATAATAATTACACTCATTACTCCCAATATTATCAATATAACATGCATTATTTCCCATATTATACAGTTATTATCGCTAGAACTATATTAGTTATACTTATTACTCCTAATATTATGAATATGACATGCAACATTACCCATATTATGCAGTTATTATCGCTAGAACTATAATAATTATACTTATTACTGGCAATATTATCAATATTAAATGCATTATTACCCATATCATACAGTTATTATCGCCAGAACTATAATAATTATACTTATTACTCCCAATATTATCAATATAACATGCATTATTACCCATATTATACTGGTATTATCGTCAGAATTATGATAAATATACTTATTACTTCCAATATTATCAATATAACATACACTATTGCCCATATTATGCAGTTATTATCGCGAGAACTATAATAATTATACCTATTACTCCCAATACTATCAATATAACATTCATTATTACCCATATTATGCAGTTATTATCGCTAGAACTATATTAGTTATACTTATTACTCCTAATATTATGAATATGACATGCAACATTTCCCATATTATACAGTTATTATCGCTAGAACTACAATAATTATACTTATTACTGGCAATATTATCAATATTAAATGCATTATTACCCATATCATACAGTTATTATCCGTACAACTACAATAATTATACTTATTTCTCCCAATATTATCAATATAACATACATTATTGCCCATATTATGCAGTCATTATCGCTAGAACTATAATAATTATTCTTATTACTCCCAATGCTATCAATATAACATGCATTATTACCCATATTATGCAGTCATTATCGCTAGAACTACAATAATTATACTTATTACTCCGAATATTATCCATATAACATGCATTATTACCCATATTATACTGTTATTATCGTCAGAACTATGATAAATATACTTATTACTTCCAATATTGCAACATAACATACATTATTACCCATATTATGCAGTTATTATCGCTAGAACTATAATAATTATACTTATTACTCCCAATATTATCAATATAACATGCATTATTACCCATATTATACTGGTATTATCGTCAGAACTATGATAAATATACTTATTACTTCCAATATTATCAATATAACATACACTATTACCCATATTATGCAGTTATTATCGCTAGAACTATAATAATTATACCTATTACTCCCAATACTATCAATATAACATTCATTATTACCCATATTATGCAGTCATTATCGCTAGAACTACAATAATTATACTTATTACTCCGAATATTATCCATATAACATGCATTATGACCCATATTATGCAGTTATTATCGCTAGAGATGTAATAATTACACTTGTTACTCCCAATATTATCAATATAACATGCAATACTACCCATATCATACAGTTATTACCGCTAGAACTATAATAATTATACTTATTTCTCCCAATATTATCAATATAACATACATTATTACCAATATTATGCAGTTATTATCGCTAGAACTATAATAATTATACTTATTACTCACAATACTATCAATATAACATGCATTATTATCCATATTATGCCGTCATTATCGCTAGAACTATAATAATTATTCTTATTACTCCCAAAGCTATCAATATAACATGCATTATTACCCATATTATGCAGTCATTATCGCTAGAACTACAATAATTATACTTATTACTGCGAATATTATCCATATAACATGCATTATTACCCATATTATGCAGTTCTTATCGCTAGAGCTGTAATAATTACATTTGTTACTCCCAATATTATCAATATAACATGCAATACTACCCATATCATAGAGTTATTATCGCTAGAACTATAATCATTATACTTATTACTTCCAATATTATCAATATAACATGAATTATTTCCCATATTATACAGATATTATCGTTAGAGCTATATTAGTTATACTTATTACTCCTAATATTATGAATATGACATGCAACATTTCCCATATTATACAGTTATTATCGCTAGAACTACAATAATTATACTTATTACAAGCAATATTATCAATATTAAATGCATTATTACCCATATCATACAGTTCTTATCGCTAGAAATATAATAATTATACTTATTTCTCCCAATATTATCAATACAACATACATTATTACCCATATTATGCAGTCATTATCGCTAGAACTACAATAATTATACTTATTACTCCGAATATTATCCATATAACATGCAATACTACCCATATCATACAGTTATTACCGCTAGAACTATAATAATTATACTTATTTCACCCAATATTATCAATATAACATACATTATTACCAATATTATGCAGTTATTATCGCTAGAACTATAATAATTATACCTATTACTCCCAATACTATCAATATAACATTCATTATTATCCATATTATGCAGTCATTATCGCTAGAACTACAATAATTATACTTATTACTCCGAATATTATCCATATAACATGCATTATTACCCATATTATGCAGTTCTTATCGCTAGAGCTGTAATAATTACATTTGTTACTCCCAATATTATCAATATAACATGCAATACTACCCATATCATGGAGTTATTATCGCTAGAACTATAATAATTATACTTATTACCCCCAATATTATCAATATAACATGCATTATTACCCATATTATACTGTTATTATCGTCAGAACTATGATAAATATACTTATTACTTCCAATATTATCTTCATAACATACATTATTACCCATATTATGCAGTCATTATCACTAGAACTATAATAATTATACTTATTACTCACAATACTATCAATATACCATGCATTATTACCCATATTATACTGTTATTATCGTCAGAACTATGATAAATATACTTATTACTCCCAATACTATCAATATAACATGCATTCTTACCCATATTATACAGTTATTATCGCTAGAACTATATTAGTTATACTTATTACTCCTAATATTATGAATATGACATGCATCATTTCCCATGTTATGCAGTTATTATCGCCAGAACTACAATAATTATACTTATTAGTAGCAATATTATCAATATTAAATGCATTATTACCCATACCATACAGTTATTATCGCAAGAACTATAATAATTATACTTATTTCTCCCAATATTATCAATATAACATGCATTATTACCCATATTATACAGTTATTATCGCCAGAACTACAATAATTACACTTATTACTCCCAATATTATCAATATAACATGCATTATTTCCCATATTATACAGTTATTATCGCTAGAACTATATTAGTTATACTTATTACTCCTAATATTATGAATATGACATGCAACATTTCCCATATTATACAGTTATTATCGCTAGAACTATAATAATTATACTCATTACTCACAATACTATCAATATAACCTGCATTATTACCCATATTATGCAGTCATTATCGCTAGAACTATAATAATTATACTTATTACTCCCAATATTATCAATATAACATGCATTCTTACCCATATTATACAGTTATTATCGCTAGAACTACAATAATTATACTTATTACTCCGAATATTATCCATATAACATGCATTGTTACCCATATTATGCAGTTATTATCGCTATAACTATAATAATTACACTTATTACTCCCAAAATTATCAATATAACATGCATTATTACCCATATCATATAGTTATTATCGCTAGAACTATAATCATTATACTTATAACTTCCTATATTATCAATATAACATGAATTATTACCCATATTATGCAGTTATTATCGCCAGAACTACAATAATTACACTTATTACTCCCAATATTATCAATATAACATGCATTATTTCCCATATCATATAGTTATTATCGCTCGAACTATAATAATTATACTTATTACTCCCAATATTATCAATATAACATGCATTATTTCCCATATTATACAGTTATTATCGCTAGAACTATATTAGTTATACTTATTACTCCTAATATTATGAATATGACGTGCAACATTTCCCATATTATACAGTTATTATCGCTAGAACTACAATAACTATACTTATTACAAGCAATATTATCAATATTAAATGCATTATTACCCATATCATACAGTTATTATCGCTAGAACTATAATAATTATACTTATTACTTCCAATATTATCAATATAACATGAATTAATACCTATATTATGCAGTCATTATCGCTAGAACTATAATAATTATACTTATTACTCCCAATACTATCAATATAACATGCATTCTTACCCATATTATACAGTTATTATCGCCAGAACTACAATAATTATACTTATTAGTAGAAATATTATCAATATTAAATGCATTATTACCCATATGATACAGTTATTATCGCCAGAACTACAATAATTACACTTATTACTCCCAAAATTATCAATATAACATGCATTATTTCCCATATTATACAGTTATTATCGCTAGAACTATATTAGTTATACTTATTACTCCTAATATTATGAATATGACATGCAACATTTCCCATATTATACAGTTATTATCGCTGGAACTATAATAATTATACTTATTACAAGCAATATTATCAATATAACATGCATTATTACCCATATTATACTGTTATTATCGTCAGAACTATGATAAATATACTTATTACTCCCAAAGTTATCAATATAACATGCATTATTACCCATATTATGCAGTTATTATCGCCAGAACTACAATAATTACACTTATTACTCCCAATATTATCAATATCACATGCATTACTCCAATATCATATAGTTATTATCGCTAGAACCATAATAATAATACTTATTACTTCCAATATTATCAATATAACATGAATTATTACCTATATTATGCAGTTATTATCGCTAGGACTATAATAATTACACTCATTACTCCCAATATTATCAATATAACATGCATTATTTCCCATATTATACAGTTATTATCGCTAGAACTATATTAGTTATACTTATTACTCCTAATATTATGAATATGACATGCAACATTACCCATATTATGCAGTTATTATCGCTAGAACTATAATAATTATACTTATTACTGGCAATATTATCAATATTAAATGCATTATTACCCATATCATACAGTTATTATCGCCAGAACTATAATAATTATACTTATTACTCCCAATATTATCAATATAACATGCATTATTACCCATATTATACTGGTATTATCGTCAGAATTATGATAAATATACTTATTACTTCCAATATTATCAATATAACATACACTATTGCCCATATTATGCAGTTATTATCGCGAGAACTATAATAATTATACCTATTACTCCCAATACTATCAATATAACATTCATTATTACCCATATTATGCAGTTATTATCGCTAGAACTATATTAGTTATACTTATTACTCCTAATATTATGAATATGACATGCAACATTTCCCATATTATACAGTTATTATCGCTAGAACTACAATAATTATACTTATTACTGGCAATATTATCAATATTAAATGCATTATTACCCATATCATACAGTTATTATCCGTACAACTACAATAATTATACTTATTTCTCCCAATATTATCAATATAACATACATTATTACCCATATTATGCAGTTATTATCGCTAGAACTATAATAATTATACTTATTACTCCCAATACTATCAATATAACATGCATTATTACCCACATTATGCAGTTATTATCGCTAGAGCTGTAATAATTATACTTATTACTCCCAATATTATCAATATAACATGCATTATTACCCATATTATACTGTTATTATCGTCAGAACTATGATAAATATACTTATTACTTCCAATATTACAACATAACATACATTATTACCCATATTATGCAGTTATTATCGCTAGAACTATAATAATTATACTTATTACTCACAATTCTATCAATATAACATGCATTATTGCCCATATTATGCAGTCATTATCGCTAGAACTATAATAATTATTCTTATTACTCCCAATGCTATCAATATAACATGCATTATTACCCATATTATGCAGTCATTATCGCTAGAACTACAATAATTATACTTATTACTCCGAATATTATCCATATAACATGCATTATTACCCATATTATACTGTTATTATCGTCAGAACTATGATAAATATACTTATTACTTCCAATATTGCAACATAACATACATTATTACCCATATTATGCAGTTATTATCGCTAGAACTATAATAATTATACTTATTACTCCCAATATTATCAATATAACATGCATTATTACCCATATTATACTGGTATTATCGTCAGAACTATGATAAATATACTTATTACTTCCAATATTATCAATATAACATACACTATTACCCATATTATGCAGTTATTATCGCTAGAACTATAATAATTGTACCTATTACTCCCAATACTATCAATATAACATTCATTATTACCCATATTATGCAGTCATTATCGCTAGAACTACAATAATTATACTTATTACTCCGAATATTATCCATATAACATGCATTATGACCCATATTATGCAGTTATTATCGCTAGAGCTGTAATAATTACACTTGTTACTCCCAATATTATCAATATAACATGCAATACTACCCATATCATACAGTTATTACCGCTAGAACTATAATAATTATACTTATTTCTCCCAATATTATCAATATAACATACATTATTACCAATATTATGCAGTTATTATCGCTAGAACTATAATAATTATACTTATTACTCACAATACTATCAATATAACATGCATTATTATCCATATTATGCCGTCATTATCGCTAGAACTATAATAATTATTCTTATTACTCCCAAAGCTATCAATATAACATGCATTATTACCCATATTATGCAGTCATTATCGCTAGAACTACAATAATTATACTTATTACTGCGAATATTATCCATATAACATGCATTATTACCCATATTATGCAGTTCTTATCGCTAGAGCTGTAATAATTACATTTGTTACTCCCAATATTATCGATATAACATGCAATACTACCCATATCATAGAGTTATTATCGCTAGAACTATAATCATTATACTTATTACTTCCAATATTATCAATATAACATGAATTATTTCCCATATTATACAGATATTATCGTTAGAGCTATATTAGTTATACTTATTACTCCTAATATTATGAATATGACATGCAACATTTCCCATATTATACAGTTATTATCGCTAGAACTACAATAATTATACTTATTACAAGCAATATTATCAATATTAAATGCATTATTACCCATATCATACAGTTCTTATCGCTAGAACTATAATAATTATACTTATTTCTCCCAATATTATCAATACAACATACATTATTACCCATATTATGCAGTCATTATCGCTAGAACTACAATAATTATACTTATTACTCCGAATATTATCCATATAACATGCAATACTACCCATATCATACAGTTATTACCGCTAGAACTATAATAATTATACTTATTTCACCCAATATTATCAATATAACATACATTATTACCAATATTATGCAGTTATTATCGCTAGAACTATAATAATTATACCTATTACTCCCAATACTATCAATATAACATTCATTATTATCCATATTATGCAGTCATTATCGCTAGAACTACAATAATTATACTTATTACTCCGAATATTATCCATATAACATGCATTATTACCCATATTATGCAGTTCTTATCGCTAGAGCTGTAATAATTACATTTGTTACTCCCAATATTATCAATATAACATGCAATACTACCCATATCATGGAGTTATTATCGCTAGAACTATAATCATTATACTTATTACTTCCAATATTATCAATATAACATGAATTATTTCCCATATTATACAGATATTATCGTTAGAGCTATATTAGTTATACTTATTACTCCTAATATTATGAATATGACATGCAACATTTCCCATATTATACAGTTATTATCGCTAGAACTACAATAATTATACTTATTACAAGCAATATTATCAATATTAAATGCATTATTACCCATATCATACAGTTATTATCGCTAGAACTATTATAATTATACTTATTTCTCCCAATATTATCAATACAACATACATTATTACCCATATTATGCAGTCATTATCGCTAGAACTACAATAATTATACTTATTACTCCGAATATTATCCATATAACATGCATTATTACCCATATTATGCAGTTATTATCGCTAGAGCTATAATAATTACACTTGTTACTTCCAATGTTATCAATATAACATGAATTATTTCCCATATTATACAGTTATTATCGCTAGAACTATATTAGTTATACTTGTTACTCCTAATATTATGAATATGACATGCATCATTTCCCATGTTATACAGTTATTATCGCCAGAACTACAATAATTATACTTATTAGTAGCAATATTATCAATATTAAATGCATTATTACCCATATCATACAGTTATTATCGCTCGAACTATAATAATTATACTTATTACTTCCAATATTATCAATATAACATGAATTATTACCTATATTATGAAGTTATTATCGCTAGGACAATAATAATTACACTCATTACTCCCAATATTATCAATATAACATGCATTATTTCCCATATTATACAGTTATTATCGCTAGAACTATATTAGTTATACTTATTACTCCTAATATTATGAATATGACATGCAACATTTCCCATATTATACAGGTATTATCGCTAGAACTATAATAATTATACTTATTACTCCCAATATTATCAATATAACATGCATTATTAACCATATTATACTGTTATATCGTCAGAACTATGATAAATATACTTATTACTTCCAATATTATCAACATAACATACATTATTACCCATATTATGCAGTTATTATCGCTAGAACTATAATAATTATACTTATTACTCACAATACTATCAATATAACATGCATTATTACCCATATTATGCAGTCATTATCGCCAGAACTACAATAATTACACTTATTACTCCCAATATTATCAATATAACATGCATTATTACCCATATCATATAGTTATTATCGCTAGAACTATAATAATTATACTTATTTCTCCCAATATTATCAATATAACATACATTATTACCCATATTATGCAGTCATTATCGCTAGAACTACAATAATTATACTTATTACTCCCAATGCTATCAATATAACATGCATTATTACCCATATCATACAGTTATTATCGCTAGAACTATAATAATTATACTTATTTCTCCCAATATTATCAATATAACATACATTATTACCCATATTATGCAGTCATTATCGCTAGAACTACAATAATTATACTTATTACTCCGAATATTATCCATATAACATGCATTATTACCCATATTATGCAGTTATTATCGCTAGAGCTATAATAATTACACTTGTTACTTCCAATGTTATCAATATAACATGAATTATTTCCCATATTATACAGTTATTATCGCTAGAACTATAATAATTATACCTATTACTCCCAATACTATCAATATAACATTCATTATTATCCATATTATGCAGTCATTATCGCTAGAACTACAATAATTATACTTATTACTCCGAATATTATCCATATAGCATGCATTATTACCCACATTATGCAGTTATTATCGCTAGAGCTGTAATAATTAAACTTATTACTCCCAATATTATCAATATAACATGCATTATTACCCATATTATACTGTTATTATCGCCAGAACTATGATAAATATACTTATTACTTTCAATATTACAACATAACATACATTATTACCCATATTATGCAGTTATTATCGCTAGAACTATAATAATTATACTTATTACTCACAATACTATCAATATAACATGCATTATTACCCATATTATGCAGTCATTATCGCTAGAACTACAATAATTATTCTTATTACTCCGAATATTATCCATATAACATGCATTATTACCCATATTATGCAGTTATTATCGCTAGAGCTATAATAATTACACTTGTTACTTCCAATGTTATCAATATAACATGAATTATTTCCCATATTATACAGTTATTATCGCTAGAACTATATTAGTTATACTTGTTACTCCTAATATTATGAATATGACATGCATCATTTCCCATGTTATACAGTTATTATCGCCAGAACTACAATAATTATACTTATTAGTAGCAATATTATCAATATTAAATGCATTATTACCCATATCATACAGACATTATCGCTCGAACTATAATAATTATACTTATTACTTCCAATATTATCAATATAACATGAATTATTACCTATATTATGAAGTTATTATCGCTAGGACTATAATAATTACACTCATTACTCCCAATATTATCAATATAACATGCATTATTTCCCATATTATACAGTTATTATCGCTAGAACTATATTAGTTATACTTATTACTCCTAATATTATGAATATGACATGCAACATTTCCCATATTATACAGGTATTATCGCTAGAACTATAATAATTATAATTATTACTCCCAATATTATCAATATAACATGCATTATTAACCATATTATACTGTTATATCGTCAGAACTATGATAAATATACTTATTACTTCCAATAATATCAACATAACATACATTATTACCCATATTATGCAGTTATTATCGCTAGAACTATAATAATTATACTTATTACTCACAATACTATCAATATAACATGCATTATTACCCATATTATGCAGTCATTATCGCCAGAACTACAATAATTACACTTATTACTCCCAATATTATCAATATAACATGCATTATTACCCATATCATATAGTTATTATCGCTAGAACTATATTAGTTATACTTATTACTCCTAATATTATGAATATGACATGCAACATTTCCCATATTATACAGTTATTATCGCTGGAACTACAATAATT
This sequence comes from Megachile leachella, assembly GCA_963576845.1. Taxonomy (NCBI): domain Eukaryota; kingdom Metazoa; phylum Arthropoda; class Insecta; order Hymenoptera; family Megachilidae; genus Megachile; species Megachile leachella. The sequence continues at coordinate 1,037,168 of CAUYWW010000099.1, read as the reverse complement.
ATACTTATTACTAGCAATATTATCAATATTAAGTGCATTATTACCCATATCATACAGTTATTATCGCTAGAACTATAATAATTATACTTATTACTTCCGATATTATCAATATAACATGCATTATTACCCATATCATATAGTCATTATCGCCAGAACTACAATAATTATACTTATTACTTTTATTATTATCGATGTAGCATGCACCATTACCCATATTATACAGTTATTATCGCCAGAACTACAATAATTAGACTTATTACTCCTAATTTTGTCAATATGTCATGCATTATTACCCATATTATACAGTTATTATCGCTAGAACTATAATAATTATACATATTACGCACAATACTATCAATATAACATGCATTATTACCCATATTATGCAGTCATTATCGCTAGAACTATAATAATTATACTTATTACTCCCAATATTATCAATATAACATGCATTCTTACCCATATTATACAGTCATTATCGCTAGAACTACAATAGTTATACTTATTACTCCGAATATTATGAATATGACATGCAACATTTCCCATATTATACAGTTATTATCGCTAGAACTACAATAATTATACTTATTACAAGCAATATTATCAATATTGAATGCATTATAACCCATATCATACAGTTATTATCGCTAGAACTATAATAATTATACATATTTCTCCCAATATTTTCAATATAACATACATTATTATCCATATGATACAGTTATTATCGCCAGAACTACAATAATTACACTTATTACTCCCAATATTATCAATATAACATGAATTATTACCCATATCATACAGTTATTATAGCCAGAACTACAATAATTACACTGATTACTCCCAATATTATCAATATAACATGCATTATTACCCATATCATATAGTTATTATCGCTCGAACTATAATAATTATACTTATTACTCCCAATATTATCAATATAACATGCATTATTTCCCATATTATACAGTTATTATCGCTAGAACTATATTAGTTATACTTATTACTCCTAATATTATGAATATGACGTGCAACATTTCCCATATTATACAGTTATTATCGCTAGAACTACAATAACTATACTTATTACAAGCAATATTATCAATATTAAATGCATTATTACCCATATCATACAGTTATTATCGCTAGAACTATAATAATTATACTTATTACTTCCAATATTATCAATATAACATGAATTAATACCTATATTATGCAGTCATTATCGCTAGAACTATAATAATTATACTTATTACTCCCAATACTATCAATATAACATGCATTCTTACCCATATTATACAGTTATTATCGCCAGAACTACAATAATTATACTTATTAGTAGAAATATTATCAATATTAAATGCATTATTACCCATATGATACAGTTATTATCGCCAGAACTACAATAATTACACTTATTACTCCCAATATTATCAATATCACATGCATTATTACCCATATCATATAGTTATTATCGCTAGAACCATAATAATAATACTTATTTCTCCCAATATTATCAATATAACATACATTATTACCAATATTATGCAGTTATTATCGCTAGAACTATAATAATTATACCTATTACTCCCAATACTATCAATATAACATTCATTATTACCCATATTATGCAGTCATTATCGCTAGAACTACAATAATTATACTTATTACTCCGAATATTATCCATATAGCATGCATTATTACCCACATTATGCAGTTATTATCGCTAGAGCTGTAATAATTATACTTATTACTCCCAATATTATCAATATAACATGCATTTTTACCCATATTATACTGTTATTATCGTCAGAACTATGATAAATATACTTATTACTTTCAATATTACAACATAACATACATTATTACCCATATTATGCAGTTATTATCGCTAGAACTATAATAATTATACTTATTACTCACAATACTATCAATATAACATGCATTATTACCCATATTATGCAGTTCTTATCGCTAGAGCTGTAATAATTACATTTGTTACTCCCAATATTATCAATATAACATGCATTATTTCCCATATTATACAGTTATTATCGCTAGAACTATATTAGTTATACTTATTACTCCTAATATTATGAATATGACATGCAACATTTCCCATATTATACAGGTATTATCGCTAGAACTATAATAATTATAATTATTACTCCCAATATTATCAATATAACATGCATTATTAACCATATTATACTGTTATATCGTCAGAACTATGATAAATATACTTATTACTTCCAATAATATCAACATAACATACATTATTACCCATATTATGCAGTTATTATCGCTAGAACTATAATAATTATACTTATTACTCACAATACTATCAATATAACATGCATTATTACCCATATTATGCAGTCATTATCGCCAGAACTACAATAATTACACTTATTACTCCCAATATTATCAATATAACATGCATTATTACCCATATCATATAGTTATTATCGCTAGAACTATATTAGTTATACTTATTACTCCTAATATTATGAATATGACATGCAACATTTCCCATATTATACAGTTATTATCGCTGGAACTACAATAATTATACTTATTACTAGCAATATTATCAATATTAAGTGCATTATTACCCATATCATACAGTTATTATCGCTAGAACTATAATAATTATACTTATTACTTCCGATATTATCAATATAACATGCATTATTACCCATATCATATAGTCATTATCGCCAGAACTACAATAATTATACTTATTACTTTTATTATTATCGATGTAGCATGCACCATTACCCATATTATACAGTTATTATCGCCAGAACTACAATAATTAGACTTATTACTCCTAATTTTGTCAATATGTCATGCATTATTACCCATATTATACAGTTATTATCGCTAGAACTATAATAATTATACATATTACGCACAATACTATCAATATAACATGCATTATTACCCATATTATGCAGTCATTATCGCTAGAACTATAATAATTATACTTATTACTCCCAATATTATCAATATAACATGCATTCTTACCCATATTATACAGTCATTATCGCTAGAACTACAATAGTTATACTTATTACTCCGAATATTATGAATATGACATGCAACATTTCCCATATTATACAGTTATTATCGCTAGAACTACAATAATTATACTTATTACAAGCAATATTATCAATATTGAATGCATTATAACCCATATCATACAGTTATTATCGCTAGAACTATAATAATTATACATATTTCTCCCAATATTTTCAATATAACATACATTATTATCCATATGATACAGTTATTATCGCCAGAACTACAATAATTACACTTATTACTCCCAATATTATCAATATAACATGAATTATTACCCATATCATACAGTTATTATAGCCAGAACTACAATAATTACACTGATTACTCCCAATATTATCAATATAACATGCATTATTACCCATATCATATAGTTATTATCGCTCGAACTATAATAATTATACTTATTACTCCCAATATTATCAATATAACATGCATTATTTCCCATATTATACAGTTATTATCGCTAGAACTATATTAGTTATACTTATTACTCCTAATATTATGAATATGACGTGCAACATTTCCCATATTATACAGTTATTATCGCTAGAACTACAATAACTATACTTATTACAAGCAATATTATCAATATTAAATGCATTATTACCCATATCATACAGTTATTATCGCTAGAACTATAATAATTATACTTATTACTTCCAATATTATCAATATAACATGAATTAATACCTATATTATGCAGTCATTATCGCTAGAACTATAATAATTATACTTATTACTCCCAATACTATCAATATAACATGCATTCTTACCCATATTATACAGTTATTATCGCCAGAACTACAATAATTATACTTATTAGTAGAAATATTATCAATATTAAATGCATTATTACCCATATGATACAGTTATTATCGCCAGAACTACAATAATTACACTTATTACTCCCAATATTATCAATATCACATGCATTATTACCCATATCATATAGTTATTATCGCTAGAACCATAATAATAATACTTATTTCTCCCAATATTATCAATATAACATACATTATTACCAATATTATGCAGTTATTATCGCTAGAACTATAATAATTATACCTATTACTCCCAATACTATCAATATAACATTCATTATTACCCATATTATGCAGTCATTATCGCTAGAACTACAATAATTATACTTATTACTCCGAATATTATCCATATAGCATGCATTATTACCCACATTATGCAGTTATTATCGCTAGAGCTGTAATAATTATACTTATTACTCCCAATATTATCAATATAACATGCATTTTTACCCATATTATACTGTTATTATCGTCAGAACTATGATAAATATACTTATTACTTTCAATATTACAACATAACATACATTATTACCCATATTATGCAGTTATTATCGCTAGAACTATAATAATTATACTTATTACTCACAATACTATCAATATAACATGCATTATTACCCATATTATGCAGTCATTATCGCTAGAACTATAATAATTATTCTTATTACTCCCAATGCTATCAATATAACATGCATTATTACCCATATTATGCAGTCATTATCGCTAGAACTACAATAATTATACTTATTACTCCGAATATTATCCATATAACATGCATTATTACCCATATTATGCAGTTCTTATCGCTAGAGCTGTAATAATTACATTTGTTACTCCCAATATTATCAATATAACATGCAATACTACCCATATCATAGAGTTATTATCGCTAGAACTATAATCATTATACTTATTACTTCCAATATTATCAATATAACATGAATTATTTCCCGTATTATACAGATATTATCGTTAGAGCTATATTAGTTATACTTATTACTCCTAATATTATGAATATGACATGCAACATTTCCCATATTATACAGTTATTATCGCTAGAACTACAATAATTATACTTATTACAAGCAATATTATCAATATTAAATGCATTATTACCCATATCATACAGTTATTATCGCTAGAACTATAATAATTATACTTATTTCTCCCAATATTATCAATACAACATACATTATTACCCATATTATGCAGTCATTATCGCTAGAACTACAATAATTATACTTATTACTCCGAATATTATCCATAAAGCATGCATTATTACCCATATTATGCAGTTATTATCGCTAGAGCTATAATAATTACACTTGTTACTTCCAATGTTATCAATATAACATGAATTATTTCCCATATTATACAGTTATTATCGCTAGAACTATATTAGTTATACTTGTTACTCCTAATATTATGAATATGACATGCATCATTTCCCATGTTATACAGTTATTATCGCCAGAACTACAATAATTATACTTATTAGTAGCAATATTATCAATATTAAATGCATTATTACCCATATCATACAGTTATTATCGCTCGAACTATAATAATTATACTTATTACTTCCAATATTATCAATATAACATGAATTATTACCTATATTATGAAGTTATTATCGCTAGGACTATAATAATTACACTCATTACTCCCAATATTATCAATATAACATGCATTATTTCCCATATTATACAGTTATTATCGCTAGAACTATATTAGTTATACTTATTACTCCTAATATTATGAATACGACATGCAACATTTCCCATATTATACAGTTATTATCGCTAGAACTATAATAATTATACTTATTACTCCCAATATTATCAATATAACATGCATTATTACCCATATTGTACTGTTATTATCGTCAGAACTATGATAAATATACTTATTACTTCCAATATTATCTTCATAACATACATTATTACCCATATTATGCAGTTATTATCACTAGAACTATAATAATTATACTTATTACTCACAATACTATCAATATACCATGCATTATTACCCATATTATACTGTTATTATCGTCAGAACTATGATAAATATACTTATTACTCCCAATACTATCAATATAACATGCATTCTTACCCATATTATACAGTTATTATCGCTAGAACTATATTAGTTATACTTATTACTCCTAATATTATGAATATGACATGCATCATTTCCCATGTTATGCAGTTACTATCGCGAGAACTACAATAATTATACTTATTAGTAGCAATATTATCAATATTAAATGCATTATTACCCATATCATACAGTTATTATCGCTAGAACTATAATAATTATACTTATTTCTCCCAATATTATCAATATAACATGCATTATTACCCATATTATACAGTTATTATCGCCAGAACTACAATAATTACACTTAGTACTCCCAATATTATCAATATAACATGCATTATTTCCCATATTATACAGTTATTATCGCTAGAACTATATTAGTTATACTTATTACTCCTAATATTATGAATATGACATGCAACATTTCCCATATTATACAGGTATTATCGCTAGAACTATAATAATTATAATTATTACTCCCAATATTATCAATATAACATGCATTATTAACCATATTATACTGTTATATCGTCAGAACTATGATAAATATACTTATTACTTCCAATAATATCAACATAACATACATTATTACCCATATTATGCAGTTATTATCGCTAGAACTATAATAATTATACTTATTACTCACAATACTATCAATATAACATGCATTATTACCCATATTATGCAGTCATTATCGCCAGAACTACAATAATTACACTTATTACTCCCAATATTATCAATATAACATGCATTATTACCCATATCATATAGTTATTATCGCTAGAACTATATTAGTTATACTTATTACTCCTAATATTATGAATATGACATGCAACATTTCCCATATTATACAGTTATTATCGCTGGAACTACAATAATTATACTTATTACTAGCAATATTATCAATATTAAGTGCATTATTACCCATATCATACAGTTATTATCGCTAGAACTATAATAATTATACTTATTACTTCCGATATTATCAATATAACATGCATTATTACCCATATCATATAGTCATTATCGCCAGAACTACAATAATTATACTTATTACTTTTATTATTATCGATGTAGCATGCACCATTACCCATATTATACAGTTATTATCGCCAGAACTACAATAATTAGACTTATTACTCCTAATTTTGTCAATATGTCATGCATTATTACCCATATTATACAGTTATTATCGCTAGAACTATAATAATTATACATATTACGCACAATACTATCAATATAACATGCATTATTACCCATATTATGCAGTCATTATCGCTAGAACTATAATAATTATACTTATTACTCCCAATATTATCAATATAACATGCATTCTTACCCATATTATACAGTCATTATCGCTAGAACTACAATAGTTATACTTATTACTCCGAATATTATGAATATGACATGCAACATTTCCCATATTATACAGTTATTATCGCTAGAACTACAATAATTATACTTATTACAAGCAATATTATCAATATTGAATGCATTATAACCCATATCATACAGTTATTATCGCTAGAACTATAATAATTATACATATTTCTCCCAATATTTTCAATATAACATACATTATTATCCATATGATACAGTTATTATCGCCAGAACTACAATAATTACACTTATTACTCCCAATATTATCAATATAACATGAATTATTACCCATATCATACAGTTATTATAGCCAGAACTACAATAATTACACTGATTACTCCCAATATTATCAATATAACATGCATTATTACCCATATCATATAGTTATTATCGCTCGAACTATAATAATTATACTTATTACTCCCAATATTATCAATATAACATGCATTATTTCCCATATTATACAGTTATTATCGCTAGAACTATATTAGTTATACTTATTACTCCTAATATTATGAATATGACGTGCAACATTTCCCATATTATACAGTTATTATCGCTAGAACTACAATAACTATACTTATTACAAGCAATATTATCAATATTAAATGCATTATTACCCATATCATACAGTTATTATCGCTAGAACTATAATAATTATACTTATTACTTCCAATATTATCAATATAACATGAATTAATACCTATATTATGCAGTCATTATCGCTAGAACTATAATAATTATACTTATTACTCCCAATACTATCAATATAACATGCATTCTTACCCATATTATACAGTTATTATCGCCAGAACTACAATAATTATACTTATTAGTAGAAATATTATCAATATTAAATGCATTATTACCCATATGATACAGTTATTATCGCCAGAACTACAATAATTACACTTATTACTCCCAATATTATCAATATCACATGCATTATTACCCATATCATATAGTTATTATCGCTAGAACCATAATAATAATACTTATTTCTCCCAATATTATCAATATAACATACATTATTACCAATATTATGCAGTTATTATCGCTAGAACTATAATAATTATACCTATTACTCCCAATACTATCAATATAACATTCATTATTACCCATATTATGCAGTCATTATCGCTAGAACTACAATAATTATACTTATTACTCCGAATATTATCCATATAGCATGCATTATTACCCACATTATGCAGTTATTATCGCTAGAGCTGTAATAATTATACTTATTACTCCCAATATTATCAATATAACATGCATTTTTACCCATATTATACTGTTATTATCGTCAGAACTATGATAAATATACTTATTACTTTCAATATTACAACATAACATACATTATTACCCATATTATGCAGTTATTATCGCTAGAACTATAATAATTATACTTATTACTCACAATACTATCAATATAACATGCATTATTACCCATATTATGCAGTCATTATCGCTAGAACTATAATAATTATTCTTATTACTCCCAATGCTATCAATATAACATGCATTATTACCCATATTATGCAGTCATTATCGCTAGAACTACAATAATTATACTTATTACTCCGAATATTATCCATATAACATGCATTATTACCCATATTATGCAGTTCTTATCGCTAGAGCTGTAATAATTACATTTGTTACTCCCAATATTATCAATATAACATGCAATACTACCCATATCATAGAGTTATTATCGCTAGAACTATAATCATTATACTTATTACTTCCAATATTATCAATATAACATGAATTATTTCCCGTATTATACAGATATTATCGTTAGAGCTATATTAGTTATACTTATTACTCCTAATATTATGAATATGACATGCAACATTTCCCATATTATACAGTTATTATCGCTAGAACTACAATAATTATACTTATTACAAGCAATATTATCAATATTAAATGCATTATTACCCATATCATACAGTTATTATCGCTAGAACTATAATAATTATACTTATTTCTCCCAATATTATCAATACAACATACATTATTACCCATATTATGCAGTCATTATCGCTAGAACTACAATAATTATACTTATTACTCCGAATATTATCCATAAAGCATGCATTATTACCCATATTATGCAGTTATTATCGCTAGAGCTATAATAATTACACTTGTTACTTCCAATGTTATCAATATAACATGAATTATTTCCCATATTATACAGTTATTATCGCTAGAACTATATTAGTTATACTTGTTACTCCTAATATTATGAATATGACATGCATCATTTCCCATGTTATACAGTTATTATCGCCAGAACTACAATAATTATACTTATTAGTAGCAATATTATCAATATTAAATGCATTATTACCCATATCATACAGTTATTATCGCTCGAACTATAATAATTATACTTATTACTTCCAATATTATCAATATAACATGAATTATTACCTATATTATGAAGTTATTATCGCTAGGACTATAATAATTACACTCATTACTCCCAATATTATCAATATAACATGCATTATTTCCCATATTATACAGTTATTATCGCTAGAACTATATTAGTTATACTTATTACTCCTAATATTATGAATACGACATGCAACATTTCCCATATTATACAGTTATTATCGCTAGAACTATAATAATTATACTTATTACTCCCAATATTATCAATATAACATGCATTATTACCCATATTGTACTGTTATTATCGTCAGAACTATGATAAATATACTTATTACTTCCAATATTATCTTCATAACATACATTATTACCCATATTATGCAGTTATTATCACTAGAACTATAATAATTATACTTATTACTCACAATACTATCAATATACCATGCATTATTACCCATATTATACTGTTATTATCGTCAGAACTATGATAAATATACTTATTACTCCCAATACTATCAATATAACATGCATTCTTACCCATATTATACAGTTATTATCGCTAGAACTATATTAGTTATACTTATTACTCCTAATATTATGAATATGACATGCATCATTTCCCATGTTATGCAGTTACTATCGCGAGAACTACAATAATTATACTTATTAGTAGCAATATTATCAATATTAAATGCATTATTACCCATATCATACAGTTATTATCGCTAGAACTATAATAATTATACTTATTTCTCCCAATATTATCAATATAACATGCATTATTACCCATATTATACAGTTATTATCGCCAGAACTACAATAATTACACTTAGTACTCCCAATATTATCAATATAACATGCATTATTTCCCATATTATACAGTTATTATCGCTAGAACTATATTAGTTATACTTATTACTCCTAATATTATGAATATGACATGCAACATTTCCCATATTATACAGTTATTATCGCTAGAACTATAATAATTATACTCATTACTCACAATACTATCAATATAACCTGCATTATTACCCATATTATGCAGTCATTATCGCTAGAACTATAATAATTATACTTATTACTCCCAATATTATCAATATAACATGCATTCTTACCCATATTATACAGTTATTATCGCTAGAACTACAATAATTATACTTATTACTCCGAATATTATCCATATAACATGCATTGTTACCCATATTATGCAGTTATTATCGCTATAACTATAATAATTACACTTATTACTCCCAAAATTATCAATATAACATGCATTATTACCCATATCATATAGTTATTATCGCTAGAACTATAATCATTATACTTATTACTTCCAATATTATCAATATAACATGAATTATTACCCATATTATGCAGTTATTATCGCCAGAACTACAATAATTACACTTATTACTCCCAAAATTATCAATATAACATGCATTATTACCCATATTCTGCAGTTATTATCGCCAGAACTACAATAATTACACTTGTTACTCCCAATATTATCAATATAACATGCATTATTACCCATATCATATAGTTATTATCGCTAGAACTCTAATAATAATACTTATTACTTCCAATAACATCAAGATAACATGAATTATTACCTATATTATGCAGTTATTATCGCTAGGACTATAATAATTACACTCATTACTCCCAATATTATCAATATAACATGCATTATTTCCCATATTATACAGTTATTATCGCTAGAACTATATTAGTTATACTTATTACTCCTAATATTATGAATATGACGTGCAACATTTCCCATATTATACAGTTATTATCGCTAGAACTACAATAACTATACTTATTACAAGCAATATTATCAATATTAAATGCATTATTACCCATATCATACAGTTATTATCGCTAGAACTATAATAATTATACTTATTACTTCCAATATTATCAATATAACATGAATTAATACCTATATTATGCAGTCATTATCGCTAGAACTATAATAATTATACTTATTACTCCCAATACTATCAATATAACATGCATTCTTACCCATATTATACAGTTATTATCGCCAGAACTACAATAATTATACTTATTAGTAGAAATATTATCAATATTAAATGCATTATTACCCATATGATACAGTTATTATCGCCAGAACTACAATAATTACACTTATTACTCCCAAAATTATCAATATAACATGCATTATTTCCCATATTATACAGTTATTATCGCTAGAACTATACTAGTTATACTTATTACTCCTAATATTATGAATATGACATGCAACATTTCCCATATTATACAGTTATTATCGCTGGAACTATAATAATTCTACTTATTACAAGCAATATTATCAATATAACATGCATTATTACCCATATTATACTGTTATTATCGTCAGAACTATGATAAATATACTTATTACTCCCAAAGTTATCAATATAACATGCATTATTACCCATATTATGCAGTTATTATCGCCAGAACTACAATAATTACACTTATTACTCCCAATATTATCAATATCACATGCATTATTACCCATATCATATAGTTATTATCGCTAGAACCATAATAATAATACTTATTACTTCCAATATTATCAATATAACATGAATTATTACCTATATTATGCAGTTATTATCGCTAGGACTATAATAATTACACTCATTACTCCCAATATTATCAATATAACATGCATTATTTCCCATATTATACAGTTATTATCGCTAGAACTATATTAGTTATACTTATTACTCCTAATATTATGAATATGACATGCAACATTACCCATATTATGCAGTTATTATCGCTAGAACTATAATAATTATACTTATTACTGGCAATATTATCAATATTAAATGCATTATTACCCATATCATACAGTTATTATCGCCAGAACTATAATAATTATACTTATTACTCCCAATATTATCAATATAACATACACTATTGCCCATATTATGCAGTTATTATCGCGAGAACTATAATAATTATACCTATTACTCCCAATACTATCAATATAACATTCATTATTACCCATATTATGCAGTTATTATCGCTAGAACTATATTAGTTATACTTATTACTCCTAATATTATGAATATGACATGCAACATTTCCCATATTATACAGTTATTATCGCTAGAACTACAATAATTATACTTATTACTGGCAATATTATCAATATTAAATGCATTATTACCCATATCATACAGTTATTATCCCTACAACTACAATAATTATACTTATTTCTCCCAATATTATCAATATAACATACATTATTACCCATATTATGCAGTTATTATCGCTAGAACTATAATAATTATACTTATTACTCCCAATACTATCAATATAACATGCATTATTACCCACATTATGCAGTTATTATCGCTAGAGCTGTAATAATTATACTTATTACTCCCAATATTATCAATATAACATGCATTATTACCCATATTATACTGTTATTATCGTCAGAACTATGATAAATATACTTATTACTTCCAATATTACAACATAACATACATTATTACCCATATTATGCAGTTATTATCGCTAGAACTATAATAATTATACTTATTACTCACAATTCTATCAATATAACATGCATTATTGCCCATATTATGCAGTCATTATCGCTAGAACTATAATAATTATTCTTATTACTCCCAATGCTATCAATATAACATGCATTATTACCCATATTATGCAGTCATTATCGCTAGAACTACAATAATTATACTTATTACTCCGAATATTATCCATATAACATGCATTATTACCCATATTATACTGTTATTATCGTCAGAACTATGATAAATATTCTTATTACTTCCAATATTGCAACATAACATACATTATTACCCATATTATGCAGTTATTATCGCTAGAACTATAATAATTATACCTATTACTCCCAATACTATCAATATAACATTCATTATTACCCATATTAGACAGTCATTATCGCTAGAACTACAATAATTATACTTATTACTCCGAATATTATCCATATAACATGCATTATGACCCATATTATGCAGTTATTATCGCTAGAGCTGTAATAATTACACTTGTTACTCCCAATATTATCAATATAACATGCAATACTACCCATATCATACAGTTATTACCGCTAGAACGATAATAATTATACTTATTTCTCCCAATATTATCAATATAACATACATTATTACCAATATTATGCAGTTATTATCGGTAGAACTATAATAATTATACCTATTACTCCCAATACTATCAATATAACATTCATTATTATCCATATTATGCAGTCATTATCGCTAGAACTACAATAATTATACTTATTACTCCGAATATTATCCATATAGCATGCATTATTACCCACATTATGCAGTTATTATCGCTAGAGCTGTAATAATTATACTTATTACTCCCAATATTATCAATATAACATGCATTATTACCCATATTATACTGTTATTATCGTCAGAACTATGATAAATATACTTATTACTTCCAATATTATCAACATAACATACATTATTACCCATATTATGCAGTTATTATCACTAGAACTATAATAATTATACTTATTACTCACAATACTATCAATATAACATGCATTATTACCCATATTATGCAGTCATTATCGCTAGAACTATAATAATTATACTTATTACTCCCAATGTTATCAATATAACATGCATTATTACCCATATCATATAGTCATTATCGCTAGAACTACAATAATTATACTTATTACTCCGAATATTATCCATATAACATGCATTATTACCCATATTATGCAGTTATTATCGCTAGAGCTGTAATAATTACACTTGTTACTCCCAATATTATCAATATAACATGCAATACTACCCATATCATACAGTTATTATCGCTAGAACTATAATAATTATACTTATTTCTCCCAATATTATCAATATAACATACATTGTTACCCATATTATGCAGTTATTATCGCTAGAACTATAATAATTATACTTATTTCTCCCAATATTATCAATATAACATCCATTATTACCCATATCATATAGTTATTATCGCTCGAACTATAATAATTATACCTATTACTCCCAATATTATCAATATAACATGCATTATTTCCCATATTATACAGTTATTATCGCTAGAACTATATTAGTTATACTTATTACTCTTAATGTTATGAATATGACATGCAACATTTCCCATATTATACAGTTATTATCGCTAGAACTATAATAATTATACTTATTACTCCCAATATTATCAATATAACATGCATTATTACCCATATTATACTGTTATTATCGTCAGAACTATGATAAATATACTTATTACTTCCAATATTATCAACATAACATGCATTATTACCCATATTATGCAGTTATTATCACTAGAACTATAATAATTATACTTATTACTTCCAATATTATCAAGATAACATGAATTATTACCTATATTATGCAGTTATTATCGCTAGGACTATAATAATTACACTCATTACTCCCAATATTATCAATATAACATGCATTATTTCCCATGTTATACAGTTATTATCGCTAGAACTATAATAATTATACTTATTACTCCCAATATTATCAATTTAACATGCATTATTACCCATATTATACTGGTATTATCGTCAGAACTATGATAAATATACTTATTACTTCCAATATTATCAATATAACATACACTATTACCCATATTATGCAGTTATTATCGCTAGAACTATAATAATTATACCTTTTACTCCCAATACTATCAATACAACATTCATTATTACCCATATTATGCAGTCATTATCGCTAGAACTACAATAATTATACTTATTACTCCGAATATTATCCATATAACATGCATTATTACCCATATTATGCAGTTATTATCGCTAGAGCTGTAATAATTACACTTGTTACTCCCAATATTATCAATATAACATGCAATACTACCCATATCATACAGTTATTATCGCTAGAACTATAATAATTATACTTATTTCGCCCAATATTATCAATATAACATACATTATTACCCATATTATGCAGTTATTATCGCTAGAACTATAATAATTATACTTATTTCTCCCAATATTATCAATATAACATGCATTATTTCCCATATTATACAGTTATTATCGCTAGAACTATATTAGTTATACTTATTACTCCTAATATTATGAATACGACATGCAACATTTCCCATATTATACAGTTATTATCGCTAGAACTATAATAATTATACTTATTACTCCCAATACTATCAATATAACATGCATTATTACCCATATTATGCAGTCATTATCGCTAGAAGTATAATAATTATACTTATTACTCCCAATACTCTCAATATAACATGCATTATTTCCCATATTATACGGTTATTATCGCTAGAACTACAATAATTACACTTGTTACTCCCAATATTATCAATACAACATGAATTATTACCTATATTATGCAGTTATTATCGCTAGGACTATAATAATTACACTCATTACTCCCAATATTATCAATATAACATGCATTATTTCCCATATTATACAGTTATTATCGCTAGAAGTATAATAATTATACTTATTACTCCCAATATTATCAATATAACATGCATTATTTCCCATATTATACAGTTATTATCGCTAGAAGTATAATAATTATACTTATTACTCCCAATACTATCAATATAACATGCATTATTTCCCATATTATACAGTTATTATCGCTAGAACTATATTAGTTATACTTAATACTCCTAATATTATGAATATGACATGCAACATTTCCCATATTATACAGTTATTATCGCTAGAACTATAATAATTATACCTATTACTCCCAATACTATCAATAAAACATTCATTATTACCCATATTATGCAGTCATTATCGCTAGAACTACAATAATTATACTTATTACTCCGAATATTATCCATATAACATGCATTATTACCCATATTATGCAGTTATTATCGCTAGAGCTGGAATAATTACACTTGTTACTCTCAATATTATCAATATAACATGCAATACTACCCATATCATACAGTTATTATCGCTAGAACTATAATAATTATACTTATTTCTCCCAATATTATCAATATAACATGCATTATTACCCATATCATATAGTTATTATCGCTAGAACTATAATAATTATACCTATTACTCCCAATATTATCAATATAACATGCATTATTTCCCATATTATACAGTTATTATCGCTAGAACTATATTAGTTATACTTATTACTCTTAATGTTATGAATATGACATGCAACATTTCCCATATTATACAGTTATTATCGCTAGAACTATAATAATTATACTTATTACTCCCAATATTATCAATGTAACATGCATTATTACCCATATTATACTGTTGTTATCGTCAGAACTATGATAAATATACTTATTACTTCCAATATTATCAACATAACATACATTATTACCCATATTATGCAGTTATTATCACTAGAACTATAATAATTATACTTATTACTCACAATACTATCAATATAACATGCATTATTACCCATATTATGCAGTCATTATCGCTAGAACTATAATAATTATACTTATTACTCCCAATGCTATCAATATAACATGCATTATTACCCATATTATGCAGTTATTATCGCCAGAACTACATTAATTACACTTATTACTCCCAAAATTATCAATATAACATGCATTATTACCCATATTATGCAGTTATTATCGCCAGAACTACAATAATTGCACTTGTTACTCCCAATATTATCAATATAACATGCATTATTACCCATATCATATAGTTATTATCGCTAGAACTATAATAATAATACTTATTACTTCCAATATTATCAAGATAACATGAATTATTACCTATATTATGCAGTTATTATCGCTAGGACTATAATAATTACACTCATTACTCCCAATATTATCAATATAACATGCATTATTTCCCATATTATACAGTTATTATCGCTAGAAGTATAATAATTATACTTATTACTCCGAATATTATCCATATAACATGCATTATTACCCATATTATGCAGTTATTATCGTCAGAACTATGATAAATATACTTATTACTTTCAATATTATCAATATAACATACACTATTACCCATATTATGCAGTCATTATCGCTAGAAGTATAATAATTATACTTATTACTCCCAATACTATCAATATAACATGCATTATTTCCCATATTATACGGTTATTATCGCTAGAACTACAATAATTACACTTGTTACTCCCAATATTATCAATACAACATGAATTATTACCTATATTATGCAGTTATTATCGCTAGGACTATAATAATTACACTCATTACTCCCAATATTATCAATATAACATGCATTATTTCCCATATTATACAGTTATTATCGCTAGAAGTATAATAATTATACTTATTACTCCCAATACTATCAATATAACATGCATTATTTCCCATATTATACAGTTATTATCGCTAGAACTATATTAGTTATACTTAATACTCCTAATATTATGAATATGACATGCAACATTTCCCATATTATACAGTTATTATCGCTAGAACTATAATAATTATACCTATTACTCCCAATACTATCAATAAAACATTCATTATTACCCATATTATGCAGTCATTATCGCTAGAACTACAATAATTATACTTATTACTCCGAATATTATCCATATAACATGCATTATTACCCATATTATGCAGTTATTATCGCTAGAGCTGGAATAATTACACTTGTTACTCCCAATATTATCAATATAACATGCAATACTACCCATATCATACAGTTATTATCGCTAGAACTATAATAATTATACTTATTTCTCCCAATATTATCAATATAACATGCATTATTACCCATATCATATAGTTATTATCGCTAGAACTATAATAATTATACCTATTACTCCCAATATTATCAATATAACATGCATTATTTCCCATATTATACAGTTATTATCGCTAGAACTATATTAGTTATACTTATTACTCTTAATGTTATGAATATGACATGCAACATTTCCCATATTATACAGCTATTATCGCTAGAACTATAATAATTATACTTATTACTCCCAATATTATCAATGTAACATGCATTATTACCCATATTACACTGTTATTATCGTCAGAACTATGATAAATATACTTATTACTTCCAATATTATCAACATAACATACATTATTACCCATATTATGCAGTTATTATCACTAGAACTATAATAATTATACTTATTACTCACAATACTATCAATATAACATGCATTATTACCCATATTATGCAGTCATTATCGCTAGAACTATAATAATTATACTTATTACTCCCAATGCTATCAATATAACATGCATTATTACCCATATTATGCAGTTATTATCGCCAGAACTACATTAATTACACTTATTACTCCCAAAATTATCAATATAACATGCATTATTACCCATACTATGCAGTTATTATCGCCAGAACTACAATAATTGCACTTGTTACTCCCAATATTATCAATATAACATGCATTATTACCCATATCATATAGTTATTATCGCTAGAACTATAATAACAATACTTATTACTTCCAATATTATCAAGATAACATGAATTATTACCTATATTATGCAGTTATTATCGCTAGGACTATAATAATTACACTCATTACTCCCACTATTATCAATATAACATGCATTATTTCCCATATTATACAGTTATTATCGCTAGAAGTATAATAATTATACTTATTACTCCCAATACTATCAATATAACATGCATTATTTCCCATATTATACGGTTATTATCGCTAGAACTACAATAATTACACTTGTTACTCCCAATATTATCAATACAACATGAATTATTACCTATATTATGCAGTTATTATCGCTAGGACTATAATAATTACACTCATTACTCCCAATATTATCAATATAACATGCATTATTTCCCATATTATACAGTTATTATCGCTAGAACTATATTAGTTATACTTATTACTCCTAATATTATGAATATGACCTGCAACATTTCCCATATTATACAGTTATTATCGCTAGAACTATAATAATTATACCTATTACTCCCAATACTATCAATATAACATTCATTATTACCCATATTATGCAGTCATTATCGCTAGAACTACAATAATTATACTTATTACTCCGAATATTATCCATATAACATGCATTATTACCCATATTATGCAGTTATTATCGCTAGAGCTGTAATAATTACACTTGTTACTCCCAATATTATCAATATAACATGCAATACTACCCATATCATACAGTTATTATCGCTAGAACTATAATAATTATACTTATTTCTCCCAATATTATCAATATAACATGCATTATTACCCATATCATATAGTTATTATCGCTAGAACTATAATAATTATACCTATTACTCCCAATATTATCAATATAACATGCATTATTTCCCATATTATACAGTTATTATCGCTAGAACTATATTAGTTATACTTATTACTCTTAATGTTATGAATATGACATGCAACATTTCCCATATTATACAGTTATTATCGCTAGATCTATAATAATTATACTTATTACTCCCAATATTATCAATATAACATACATTATTACCCATATTATGCAGTTATTATCACTAGAACTATAATAATTATACTTATTACTCACAATACTATCAATATAACATGCATTATTACCCATATTATGCAGTCATTATCGCTAGAACTATAATAATTATACTTATTACTCCCAATGCTATCAATATAACATGCATTATTACCCATATTATGCAGTTATTATCGCCAGAACTACATTAATTACACTTATTACTCCCAAAATTATCAATATAACATGCATTATTACCCATATTATGCAGTTATTATCGCCAGAACTACAATAATTGCACTTGTTACTCCCAATATTATCAATATAACATGCATTATTACCCATATCATATAGTTATTATCGCTAGAACTATAATAATAATACTTATTACTTCCAATATTATCAAGATAACATGAATTATTACCTATATTATGCAGTTATTATCGCTAGGACTATAATAATTACACTCATTACTCCCAATATTATCAATACAACATGCATTATTTCCCATATTATACAGTTATTATCGCTAGAACTATAATAATTATACTTATTACTCCCAATATTATCAATATAACATGCATTATTACCCATATTATACTGGTATTATCGTCAGAACTATGATAAATATACTTATTACTTCCAATATTATCAATATAACATACACTATTACCCATATTATGCAGTTATTATCACTAGAACTATAATAATTATACTTATTACTCACAATACTATCAATATAACATGCATTATTACCCATATTATGCAGTCATTATCGCTAGAACTATAATAATTATACTTATTACTCCCAATGCTATCAATATAAC
Source organism: Megachile leachella (assembly GCA_963576845.1). Taxonomy (NCBI): domain Eukaryota; kingdom Metazoa; phylum Arthropoda; class Insecta; order Hymenoptera; family Megachilidae; genus Megachile; species Megachile leachella. The sequence goes on along the minus strand of CAUYWW010000099.1, from coordinate 1,015,978 downwards.
ATGCATTATTACCCATATTATACTGTTATTATCGTCAGAACTATGATAAATATACTTATTACTTCCAATATTATCAACATAACATACATTATTACCCATATTATGCAGTTATTATCGCCAGAACTACATTAATTACACTTATTACTCCCAAAATTATCAATATAACATGCATTATTACCCATATTATGCAGTTATTATCGCCTGAACTACAATAATTACACTTGTTACTCCCAATATTATCAATATAACATGCATTATTACCCATATCATATAGTTATTATCGCTAGAACTATAATAATAATACTTATTACTTCCAATATTATCAAGATAACATGAATTATTACCTATATTATGCAGTTATTATCGCTAGGACTATAATAATTACACTCATTACTCCCAATATTATCAATATAACATGCATTATTTCCCATATTATACAGTTATTATCGCTAGAACTATATTAGTTATACTTATTACACCTAATATTATGAATATGACATGCAACATTTCCCATATTATGCAGTTATTATCGCTAGAACTATAATAATTATACCTATTACTCCCAATACTATCAATATAACATTCATTATTACCCATATTATGCAGTCATTATCGCTAGAACTACAATAATTATACTTATTACTCCGAATATTATCCATATAACATGCATTATTACCCATATTATGCAGTTATTATCGCTAGAACTATAATAATTATACTTATTACTCCCAATACTATCAATATAACATGCATTATTACCCATATCATACAGTTATTATCGCCAGAACTACAATAATTACACTTATTACTTCCAATATTATCAATACAACATGAATTATTACCTATATTATGCAGTTATTATCGCTAGGACTATAATAATTATACCTATTACTCCGAATACTATCAATATAACATTCATTATTACCCATATTATGCAGTCATTATCGCTAGAACTACAATAATTATACTTATTACTCCGAATATTATCCATATAACATGCATTATTACCCATATTATGCAGTTATTATCGCTAGAGCTGGAATAATTACACTTGTTACTCCCAATATTATCAATATAACATGCAATACTACCCATATCATACAGTTATTATCGCTAGAACTATAATAATTATACTTATTTCTCCCAATATTATCAATATAACATGCATTATTACCCATATCATATAGTTATTATCGCTAGAACTATAATAATTATACCTATTACTCCCAATATTATCAATATAACATGCATTATTTCCCATATTATACAGTTATTATCGCTAGAACTATATTAGTTATACTTATTACTCTTAATGTTATGAATATGACATGCAACATTTCCCATATTATACAGTTATTATCGCTAGAACTATAATAATTATACTTATTACTCCCAATATTATCAATGTAACATGCATTATTACCCATATTATACTGTTATTATCGTCAGAACTATGATAAATATACTTATTACTTCCAATATTATCAACATAACATACATTATTACCCATATTATGCAGTTATTATCACTAGAACTATAATAATTATACTTATTACTCACAATACTATCAATATAACATGCATTATTACCCATATTATGCAGTCATTATCGCTAGAACTATAATAATTATACTTATTACACCCAATGCTATCAATATAACATGCATTATTACCCATATTATGCAGTTATTATCGCCAGAACTACATTAATTACACTTATTACTCCCAAAATTATCAATATAACATGCATTATTACCCATATTATGCAGTTATTATCGCCAGAACTACAATAATTGCACTTGTTACTCCCAATATTATCAATATAACATGCATTATTACCTATATCATATAGTTATTATCGCTAGAACTATAATAATAATACTTATTACTTCCAATATTATCAAGATAACATGAATTATTACCTATATTATGCAGTTATTATCGCTAGGACTATAATAATTACACTCATTACTCCCAATATTATCAATATAACATGCATTATTTCCCATATTATACAGTTATTATCGCTAGAAGTATAATAATTATACTTATTACTCCGAATATTATCCATATAACATGCATTATTACCCATATTATGCAGTTATTATCGTCAGAACTATGATAAATATACTTATTACTTCCAATATTATCAATATAACATACACTATTACCCATATTATGCAGTTATTATCGCTAGAACTATAATAATTATACCTATTACTCCCAATACTATCAATATAACATTCATTATTACCCATATTATGCAGTCATTATCGCTAGAACTACAATAATTATACTTATTACTCCGAATATTATCCATATAACATGCATTATTACCCATATTATGCAGTTATTATCGCTAGAGCTGTAATAATTACACTTGTTACTCCCAATATTATCAATATAACATGCAATACTACCCATATCATACAGTTATTATCGCTAGAACTATAATAATTATACTTATTTCGCCCAATATTATCAATATAACATACATTATTACCCATATTATGCAGTTATTATCGCTAGAACTATAATAATTATACTTATTTCTCCCAATATTATCAATATAACATGCATTATTTCCCATATTATACAGTTATTATCGCTAGAACTATATTAGTTATACTTATTACTCCTAATATTATGAATACGACATGCAACATTTCCCATATTATACAGTTATTATCGCTAGAACTATAATAATTATACTTATTACTCCCAATACTATCAATATAACATGCATTATTACCCATATTATGCAGTCATTATCGCTAGAAGTATAATAATTATACTTATTACTCCCAATACTATCAATATAACATGCATTATTTCCCATATTATACGGTTATTATCGCTAGAACTACAATAATTACACTTGTTACTCCCAATATTATCAATACAACATGAATTATTACCTATATTATGCAGTTATTATCGCTAGGACTATAATAATTACACTCATTACTCCCACTATTATCAATATAACATGCATTATTTCCCATATTATACAGTTATTATCGCTAGAAGTATAATAATTATACTTATTACTCCCAATACTATCAATATAACATGCATTATTTCCCATATTATACGGTTATTATCGCTAGAACTACAATAATTACACTTGTTACTCCCAATATTATCAATACAACATGAATTATTACCTATATTATGCAGTTATTATCGCTAGGACTATAATAATTACACTCATTACTCCCAATATTATCAATATAACATGCATTATTTCCCATATTATACAGTTATTATCGCTAGAACTATATTAGTTATACTTATTACTCCTAATATTATGAATATGACCTGCAACATTTCCCATATTATACAGTTATTATCGCTAGAACTATAATAATTATACCTATTACTCCCAATACTATCAATATAACATTCATTATTACCCATATTATGCAGTCATTATCGCTAGAACTACAATAATTATACTTATTACTCCGAATATTATCCATATAACATGCATTATTACCCATATTATGCAGTTATTATCGCTAGAGCTGTAATAATTACACTTGTTACTCCCAATATTATCAATATAACATGCAATACTACCCATATCATACAGTTATTATCGCTAGAACTATAATAATTATACTTATTTCTCCCAATATTATCAATATAACATGCATTACTACCCATATCATATAGTTATTATCGCTAGAACTATAATAATTATACCTATTACTCCCAATATTATCAATATAACATGCATTATTTCCCATATTATACAGTTATTATCGCTAGAACTATATTAGTTATACTTATTACTCTTAATGTTATGAATATGACATGCAACATTTCCCATATTATACAGTTATTATCGCTAGAACTATAATAATTATACTTATTACTCCCAATATTATCAATATAACATACATTATTACCCATATTATGCAGTTATTATCACTAGAACTATAATAATTATACTTATTACTCACAATACTATCAATATAACATGCATTATTACCCATATTATGCAGTCATTATCGCTAGAACTATAATAATTATACTTATTACTCCCAATGCTATCAATATAACATGCATTATTACCCATATTATGCAGTTATTATCGCCAGAACTACATTAATTACACTTATTACTCCCAAAATTATCAATATAACATGCATTATTACCCATATTATGCAGTTATTATCGCCAGAACTACAATAATTGCACTTGTTACTCCCAATATTATCAATATAACATGCATTATTACCCATATCATATAGTTATTATCGCTAGAACTATAATAATAATACTTATTACTTCCAATATTATCAAGATAACATGAATTATTACCTATATTATGCAGTTATTATCGCTAGGACTATAATAATTACACTCATTACTCCCAATATTATCAATACAACATGCATTATTTCCCATATTATACAGTTATTATCGCTAGAACTATAATAATTATACTTATTACTCCCAATATTATCAATATAACATGCATTATTACCCATATTATACTGGTATTATCGTCAGAACTATGATAAATATACTTATTACTTCCAATATTATCAATATAACATACACTATTACCCATATTATGCAGTTATTATCACTAGAACTATAATAATTATACTTATTACTCACAATACTATCAATATAACATGCATTATTACCCATATTATGCAGTCATTATCGCTAGAACTATAATAATTATACTTATTACTCCCAATGCTATCAATATAACATGCATTATTACCCATATTATACTGTTATTATCGTCAGAACTATGATAAATATACTTATTACTTCCAATATTATCAACATAACATACATTATTACCCATATTATGCAGTTATTATCGCCAGAACTACATTAATTACACTTATTACTCCCAAAATTATCAATATAACATGCATTATTACCCATATTATGCAGTTATTATCGCCTGAACTACAATAATTACACTTGTTACTCCCAATATTATCAATATAACATGCATTATTACCCATATCATATAGTTATTATCGCTAGAACTATAATAATAATACTTATTACTTCCAATATTATCAAGATAACATGAATTATTACCTATATTATGCAGTTATTATCGCTAGGACTATAATAATTACACTCATTACTCCCAATATTATCAATATAACATGCATTATTTCCCATATTATACAGTTATTATCGCTAAAACTATAATAATTATACTTATTACTCCCAATATTATCAATATAACATGCATTATTACCCATATTATACTGGTATTATCGTCAGAACTATGATAAATATACTTATTACTTCCAATATTATCAATATACCATGCATTATTACCCATATTATACTGTTATTATCGTCAGAACTATGATAAATATACTTATTACTCCCAATACTATCAATATAACATGCATTCTTACCCATATCATACAGTTATTATCGCTAGAACTATAATAATTATACTTATTTCTCCCAATATTATCAATATAACATGCATTATTAATCATATTATACAGGTATTATCGCCAGAACTACAATAATTACACTTATTACTCCCAATATTATCAATATAACATGCATTATTTCCCATATTATACAGTTATTATCGCTAGAACTATATTAGTTATACTTATTACTCCTAATATTATGAATATGACGTGCAACATTTCCCATATTATACAGTTATTATCGCTAGAACTATAATAATTATACTCATTACTCACAATACTATCAATATAACCTGCATTATTACCCATATTATGCAGTCATTATCGCTAGAACTATAATAATTATACTTATTACTCCCAATATTATCAATATAACATGCATTGTTACCCATATTATACAGTTATTATCGCTAGAACTACAATAATTATACTTATTACTCCGAATATTATCCATATAACATGCATTGTTACCCATATTATGCAGTTATTATCGCTATAACTACAATAATTACACTTATTACTCCCAATATTATCAATATAACATGCATTATTACCCATATCATATAGTTATTATCGCTAGAACTATAATCATTATACTTATTACTTCCAATATTATCAATATAACATGAATTATTACCCATATTATGCAGTTATTATCGCCAGAACTACAATAATTACACTTATTACTCCCAAAATTATCAATATAACATGCATTATTACCCATATTCTGCAGTTATTATCGCCAGAACTACAATAATTACACTTGTTACTCCCAATATTATCAATATAACATGCATTATTACCCATATCATATAGTTATTATCGCTAGAACTCTAATAATAATACTTATTACTTCCAATAACATCAAGATAACATGAATTATTACCTATATTTTGCAGTTATTATCGCTAGGACTATAATAATTACACTCATTACTCCCAATATTATCAATATAACATGCATTATTTCCCATATTATACAGTTATTATCGCTAGAACTATATTAGTTATACTTATTACTCCTAATATTATGAATATGACATGCAACATTTCCCATATTATACAGTTATTATCGCTAGAACTACAATAATTATACTTATTACTGGCAATATTATCAATATTAAATGCATTATTACCCATATCATACAGTTATTATCGCCAGAACTATAATAATTATACTTATTTCTCCCAATATTATCAATATAACATACATTATTACCCATATTATGCAGTTATTATCGCTAGAACTATAATAATTATACTTATTACTCCCAATATTATCAATATAACATGCATTATTACCCATATTATACTGGTATTATCGTCAGAATTATGATAAATATACTTATTACTTCCAATATTATCAATATAACATACACTATTGCCCATATTATGCAGTTATTATCGCTAGAACTATAATAATTATACCTATTACTCCCAATACTATCAATATAACATTCATTATTACCCATATTATGCAGTTATTATCGCTAGAACTATAATAATTATACTTATTACTCCCAATACTATCAATATAACATGCATTATTACCCATATTATGCAGTCATTATCGCTAGAACTACAATAATTATACTTATTACTTTTATTATTATCGATATAGCATGCACCATTACCCATATTATGCAGTTATTATCGCCAGAACAACAATAATTAGACTTATTACTCCTAATTTTGTCAATATGTCATGCATTATTACCCATATTATACAGTTATTATCGCTAGAACTATAATAATTATACATATTACGCACAATACTATCAATATAACATGCATTATTACCCATATTATGCAGTCATTATCGCTAGAACTATAATAATTATACTTATTACTCCCAATATTATCAATATAACATGCATTCTTACCCATATTATACAGTCATTATCGCTAGAACTACAATAGTTATACTTATTACTCCGAATATTATGAATATGACATGCAACATTTCCCATATTATACAGTTATTATCGCTAGAACTACAATAATTATACTTATTACAAGCAATATTATCAATATTGAATGCATTATAACCCATATCATACAGTTATTATCGCTAGAACTATAATAATTATACTTATTTCTCCCAATATTTTCAATATAACATACATTATTATCCATATGATACAGTTATTATCGCCAGAACTACAATAATTACACTTATTACTCCCAATATTATCAATATAACATGAATTATTACCCATATCATACAGTTATTATAGCCAGAACTACAATAATTACACTGATTACTCCCAATATTATCAATATAACATGCATTATTACCCATATCATATAGTTGTTATCGCTCGAACTATAATAATTATACTTATTACTCCCAATATTATCAATATAACATGCATTATTTCCCATATTATACAGTTATTATCGCTAGAACTATATTAGTTATACTTATTACTCCTAATATTATGAATATGACATGCAACATTTCCCATATTATACAGTTATTATCGCTAGAACTATAATAATTATACCTATTACTCCCAATACTATCAATATAACATTCATTATTACCCATATTATGCAGTCATTATCGCTAGAACTACAATAATTATACTTATTACTCCGAATATTATCCATATAACATGCATTATTACCCATATTATGCAGTTATTATCGCTAGAGCTGTAATAATTACACTTGTTACTCCCAATATTATCAATATAACATGCAATACTACCCATATCATACAGTTATTATCGCTAGAACTATAATAATTATACTTATTTCTCCCAATATTATCAATATAACATGCATTATTACCCATATCATATAGTTATTATCGCTAGAACTATAATAATTATACCTATTACTCCCAATATTATCAATATAACATGCATTATTTCCCATATTATACAGTTATTATCGCTAGAACTATATTAGTTATACTTATTACTCTGAATGTTATGAATATGACATGCAACATTTCCCATATTATACAGTTATTATCGCTAGAACTATAATAATTATACTTATTACTCCCAATATTATCAATATAACATGCATTATTACCCATATTATACTGGTATTATCGTCAGAACTATGATAAATATACTTATTACTTCCAATATTATCAATATACCATGCATTATTACCCATATTATACTGTTATTATCGTCAGAACTATGATAAATATACTTATTACTCCCAATACTATCAATATAACATGCATTCTTACCCATATCATACAGTTATTATCGCTAGAACTATAATAATTATACTTATTTCTCCCAATATTATCAATATAACATGCATTATTACCCATATTATACAGTTATTATCGCCAGAACTACAATAATTACACTTATTACTCCCAATATTATCAATATAACATGCATTATTTCCCATATTATACAGTTATTATCGCTAGAACTATATTAGTTATACTTATTACTCCTAATATTATGAATATGACGTGCAACATTTCCCATATTATACAGTTATTATCACTAGAACTATAATAATTATACTTATTACTCACAATACTATCAATATAACATGCATTATTACCCATATTATGCAGTCATTATCGCTAGAACTATAATAATTATACTTATTACTCCCAATGCTATCAATATAGCATGCATTATTACCCATATTATACTGTTATTATCGTCAGAACTATGATAAATATACTTATTACTTCCAATATTATCAACCTAACATACATTATTACCCATATTATGCAGTTATTATCGCCAGAACTACATTAATTACACTTATTACTCCCAAAATTATCAATATAACATGCATTATTACCCATATTATGCAGTTATTATCGCCTGAACTACAATAATTACACTTGTTACTCCCAATATTATCAATATAACATGCATTATTACCCATATCATATAGTTATTATCGCTAGAACTATAATAATAATACTTATTACTTCCAATATTATCAAGATAACATGAATTATTACCTATATTATGCAGTTATTATCGCTAGGACTATAATAATTACACTCATTACTCCCAATATTATCAATATAACATGCATTATTTCCCATATTATACAGTTATTATCGCTAAAACTATAATAATTATACTTATTACTCCCAATATTATCAATATAACATGCATTATTACCCATATTATACTGGTATTATCGTCAGAACTATGATAAATATACTTATTACTTCCAATATTATCAATATACCATGCATTATTACCCATATTATACTGTTATTATCGTCAGAACTATGATAAATATACTTATTACTCCCAATACTATCAATATAACATGCATTCTTACCCATATCATACAGTTATTATCGCTAGAACTATAATAATTATACTTATTTCTCCCAATATTATCAATATAACATGCATTATTAATCATATTATACAGGTATTATCGCCAGAACTACAATAATTACACTTATTACTCCCAATATTATCAATATAACATGCATTATTTCCCATATTATACAGTTATTATCGCTAGAACTATATTAGTTATACTTATTACTCCTAATATTATGAATATGACGTGCAACATTTCCCATATTATACAGTTATTATCGCTAGAACTATAATAATTATACTCATTACTCACAATACTATCAATATAACCTGCATTATTACCCATATTATGCAGTCATTATCGCTAGAACTATAATAATTATACTTATTACTCCCAATATTATCAATATAACATGCATTGTTACCCATATTATACAGTTATTATCGCTAGAACTACAATAATTATACTTATTACTCCGAATATTATCCATATAACATGCATTGTTACCCATATTATGCAGTTATTATCGCTATAACTACAATAATTACACTTATTACTCCCAATATTATCAATATAACATGCATTATTACCCATATCATATAGTTATTATCGCTAGAACTATAATCATTATACTTATTACTTCCAATATTATCAATATAACATGAATTATTACCCATATTATGCAGTTATTATCGCCAGAACTACAATAATTACACTTATTACTCCCAAAATTATCAATATAACATGCATTATTACCCATATTCTGCAGTTATTATCGCCAGAACTACAATAATTACACTTGTTACTCCCAATATTATCAATATAACATGCATTATTACCCATATCATATAGTTATTATCGCTAGAACTCTAATAATAATACTTATTACTTCCAATAACATCAAGATAACATGAATTATTACCTATATTATGCAGTTATTATCGCTAGGACTATAATAATTACACTCATTACTCCCAATATTATCAATATAACATGCATTATTTCCCATATTATACAGTTATTATCGCTAGAACTATATTAGTTATACTTATTACTCCTAATATTATGAATATGACATGCAACATTTCCCATATTATACAGTTATTATCGCTAGAACTACAATAATTATACTTATTACTGGCAATATTATCAATATTAAATGCATTATTACCCATATCATACAGTTATTATCGCCAGAACTATAATAATTATACTTATTTCTCCCAATATTATCAATATAACATACATTATTACCCATATTATGCAGTTATTATCGCTAGAACTATAATAATTATACTTATTACTCCCAATATTATCAATATAACATGCATTATTACCCATATTATACTGGTATTATCGTCAGAATTATGATAAATATACTTATTACTTCCAATATTATCAATATAACATACACTATTGCCCATATTATGCAGTTATTATCGCTAGAACTATAATAATTATACCTATTACTCCCAATACTATCAATATAACATTCATTATTACCCATATTATGCAGTTATTATCGCTAGAACTATAATAATTATACTTATTACTCCCAATACTATCAATATAACATGCATTATTACCCATATTATGCAGTCATTATCGCTAGAACTACAATAATTATACTTATTACTTTTATTATTATCGATATAGCATGCACCATTACCCATATTATGCAGTTATTATCGCCAGAACAACAATAATTAGACTTATTACTCCTAATTTTGTCAATATGTCATGCATTATTACCCATATTATACAGTTATTATCGCTAGAACTATAATAATTATACATATTACGCACAATACTATCAATATAACATGCATTATTACCCATATTATGCAGTCATTATCGCTAGAACTATAATAATTATACTTATTACTCCCAATATTATCAATATAACATGCATTCTTACCCATATTATACAGTCATTATCGCTAGAACTACAATAGTTATACTTATTACTCCGAATATTATGAATATGACATGCAACATTTCCCATATTATACAGTTATTATCGCTAGAACTACAATAATTATACTTATTACAAGCAATATTATCAATATTGAATGCATTATAACCCATATCATACAGTTATTATCGCTAGAACTATAATAATTATACTTATTTCTCCCAATATTTTCAATATAACATACATTATTATCCATATGATACAGTTATTATCGCCAGAACTACAATAATTACACTTATTACTCCCAATATTATCAATATAACATGAATTATTACCCATATCATACAGTTATTATAGCCAGAACTACAATAATTACACTGATTACTCCCAATATTATCAATATAACATGCATTATTACCCATATCATATAGTTGTTATCGCTCGAACTATAATAATTATACTTATTACTCCCAATATTATCAATATAACATGCATTATTTCCCATATTATACAGTTATTATCGCTAGAACTATATTAGTTATACTTATTACTCCTAATATTATGAATATGACGTGCAACATTTCCCATATTATACAGTTATTATCGCTAGAACTACAATAATTATACTTATTACAAGCAATGTTATCAATATTAAATGCATTATTACCCATATCATACAGTTATTATCGCTAGAACTATAATAATTATACTTATTACTTCCAATATTATCAATATAACATGAATTAATACCTATATTATGCAGTCATTATCGCTAGAACTATAATAATTATACTTATTTCTCCCAATACTATCAATATAACATGCATTCTTACCCATATTATACAGTTATTATCGCCAGAACTACAATAATTATACTTATTAGTAGAAATATTATCAATATTAAATGCATTATTACCCATATGATACAGTTATTATCGCCAGAACTACAATAATTACACTTATTACTCCCAAAATTATCAATATAACATGCATTATTTCCCATATTATACAGTTATTATCGCTAGAACTATATTAGTTATACTTATTACTCCTAATATTATGAATATGACATGCAACATTTCCCATATTATACAGTTATTATCGCTGGAACTATAATAATTATACTTATTACAAGCAATATTATCAATATAACATGCATTATTACCCATATTATACTGTTATTATCGTCAGAACTATGATAAATATACTTATTACTCCCAAAGTTATCAATATAACATGCATTATTACCCATATTATGCAGTTATTATCGCCAGAACTACAATAATTACACTTATTACTCCCAATATTATCAATATCACATGCATTATTACCCATATCATATAGTTATTATCGCTAGGACTATAATAATTACACTCATTACTCCCAATATTATCAATATAACATGCATTATTTCCCATATTATACAGTTATTATCGCTAGAACTATATTAGTTATACTTATTACTCCTAATATTATGAATATGACATGCAACATTACCCATATTATGCAGTTATTATCGCTAGAACTATAATAATTATACTTATTACTGGCAATATTATCAATATTAAATGTATTATTACCCATATCATACAGTTATTATCGCCAGAACTATAATAATTATACTTATTTCTCCCAATATTATCAATATAACATACATTATTACCCATATTATGCAGTTATTATCGCTAGAACTATAATAATTATACTTATTACTCCCAATACTATCAATATAACATGCATTATTACCCACATTATGCAGTTATTATCGCTAGAGCTGTAATAATTATACTTATTACTCCCAATATTATCAATATAACATGCATTATTACCCATATTATACTGTTATTATCGTCAGAACTATGATAAATGTACTTATTACTTCCAATATTACAACATAACATACATTATTACCCATATTATGCAGTTATTATCGCTAGAACTATAATAATTATACTTATCACTCACAATACTATCAATATAACATGCATTATTGCCCATATTATGCAGTCATTATCGCTAGAACTATAATAATTATTCTTATTACTCCCAATGCTATCTATATAACATGCATTATTACCCATATTATGCAGTCATTATCGCTAGAACTACAATAATTATACTTATTACTCCGAATATTATCCATATAACATGCATTATTACCCATATTATACTGTTATTATCGTCAGAACTATGATAAATATACTTATTACTTCCAATATTGCAACATAACATACATTATTACCCATATTATGCAGTTATTATCGCTAGAACCATAATGATTATACTTATTACTCCCAATATTATCACTATAACATGCATTATTACCCATATTATACTGGTATTATCGTCAGAACTATGATAAATATACTTATTACTTCCAATATTATCAATATAACATACACTATTACCCATATTATGCAGTTATTATCGCTAGAACTATAATAATTATACCTATTACTCCCAATACTATCAATATAACATTCATTATTACCCATATTATGCAGTCATTATCGCTAGAACTACAATAATTATACTTATTACTCCGAATATTATCCATATAACATGCATTATGACCCATATTATGCAGTTATTATCGCTAGAGCTGTAATAATTACACTTGTTACTCCCAATATTATCAATATAACATGCAATACTACCCATATCATACAGTTATTACCGCTAGAACTATAATAATTATACTTATATCTCCCAATATTATCAATATAACATACATTATTACCAATATTATGCAGTTATTATCGCTAGAACTATAATAATTATACCTATTACTCCCAATACTATCGATATAACATTCATTATTACCCATATTATGCAGTCATTATCGCTAGAACTACAATAATTATACTTATTACTCCGAATATTATCCATATAGCATGCATTATTACCCACATTATGCAGTTATTATCGCTAGAGCTGTAATAATTATACTTATTACTCCCAATATTATCAATATAACATGCATTTTTACCCATATTATACTGTTATTATCGTCAGAACTATGATAAATATACTTATTACTTTCAATATTACAACATAACATACATTATTACCCATATTATGCAGTTATTATCGCTAGAACTATAATAATTATACTTATTACTCATAATACTATCAATATAACATGCATTATTACCCATATTATGCAGTCATTATCGCTAGAACTATAATAATTATTCTTATTACTCCCAATGCTATCAATATAACATGCATTATTACCCATATTATGCAGTCATTATCGCTAGAACTACAATAATTATACTTATTACTCCGAATATTATCCATATAACATGCATTATTACCCATATTATGCAGTTCTTATCGCTAGAGCTGTAATAATTACATTTGTTACTCCCAATATTATCAATATAACATGCAATACTACCCATATCATACAGTTATTACCGCTAGAACTATAATAATTATACTTATTTCTCCCAATATTATCAATATAACATACATTATTACCAATATTATGCAGTTATTATCGCTAGAACTATAATCATTATACTTATTACTTCCAATATTATCAATATAACATGAATTATTTCCCATATTATACAGATATTATCGTTAGAGCTATATTAGTTATACTTATTACTCCTAATATTATGAATATGACATGCAACATTTCCCATATTATACAGTTATTATCGCTAGAACTACAATAATTATACTTATTACAAGCAATATTATCAATATTAAATGCATTATTACCCATATCATACAGTTATTATCGCTAGAACTATAATAATTATACTTATTTCTCCCAATATTATCAATACAACATACATTATTACCCATATTATGCAGTCATTATCGCTAGAACTACAATAATTATACTTATTACTCCGAATATTATCCATATAACATGCATTATTACCCATATTATGCAGTTATTATCGCTAGAGCTATAATAATTACACTTGTTACTTCCAATGTTATCAATATAACATGAATTATTTCCCATATTATACAGTTATTATCGCTAGAACTATATTAGTTATACTTGTTACTCCTAATATTATGAATATGACATGCATCATTTCCCATGTTATACAGTTATTATCGCCAGAACTACAATAATTATACTTATTAGTAGCAATATTGTCAATATTAAATGCATTATTACCCATATCATACAGTTATTATCGCTCGAACTATAATAATTATACTTATTACTTCCAATATTATCAATATAACATGAATTATTACCTATATTATGAAGTTATTATCGCTAGGACTATAATAATTACACTCATTACTCCCAATATTATCAATATAACATGCATTATTTCCCATATTATACAGTTATTATCGCTAGAACTATATTAGTTATACTTATTACTCCTAATATTATGAATACGACATGCAACATTTCCCATATTATACAGTTATTATCGCTAGAACTATAATAATTATACTTATTACTCACAATACTATCAATATACCATGCATTATTACCCATATTATACTGTTATTATCGTCAGAACTATGATAAATATACTTATTACTCCCAATACTATCAATATAACATGCATTCTTACCCATATTATACAGTTATTATCGCTAGAACTATATTAGTTATACTTGTTACTCCTAATATTATGAATATGACATGCATCATTTCCCATGTTATACAGTTATTATCGCCAGAACTACAATAATTATACTTATTAGTAGCAATATTGTCAATATTAAATGCATTATTACCCATATCATACAGTTATTATCGCTCGAACTATAATAATTATACTTATTACTTCCAATATTATCAATATAACATGAATTATTACCTATATTATGAAGTTATTATCGCTAGGACTATAATAATTACACTCATTACTCCCAATATTATCAATATAACATGCATTATTTCCCATATTATACAGTTATTATCGCTAGAACTATATTAGTTATACTTATTACTCCTAATATTATGAATACGACATGCAACATTTCCCATATTATACAGTTATTATCGCTAGAACTATAATAATTATACTTATTACTCCCAATATTATCAATATAACATGCATTATTACCCATATTATACTGTTATTATCGTCAGAACTATGATAAATATACTTATTACTTCCAATATTATCTTCATAACATACATTATTACCCATATTATGCAGTTATTATCACTAGAACTATAATAGTTATACTTATTACTCACAATACTATCAATATACCATGCATTATTACCCATATTATACTGTTATTATCGTCAGAACTATGATAAATATACTTATTACTCCCAATACTATCAATATAACATGCATTATTACCCATATTATGCAGTCATTATCGCTAGAACTCTAATAATAATACTTATTACTTCCAATAACATCAAGATAACATGAATTATTACCTATATTATGCAGTTATTATCGCTAGGACTATAATAATTACACTCATTACTCCCAATATTATCAATATAACATGCATTATTTCCCATATTATACAGTTATTATCGCTAGAACTATATTAGTTATACTTATTACTCCTAATATTATGAATATGACATGCAACATTTCCCATATTATACAGTTATTATCGCTAGAACTACAATAATTATACTTATTACTGGCAATATTATCAATATTAAATGCATTATTACCCATATCATACAGTTATTATCGCCAGAACTATAATAATTATACTTATTTCTCCCAATATTATCAATATAACATACATTATTACCCATATTATGCAGTTATTATCGCTAGAACTATAATAATTATACCTATTACTCCCAATATTATCAATATAACATGCATTATTACCCATATTATACTGGTATTATCGTCAGAATTATGATAAATATACTTATTACTTCCAATATTATCAATATAACATACACTATTGCCCATATTATGCAGTTATTATCGCTAGAACTATAATAATTATACCTATTACTCCCAATACTATCAATATAACATTCATTGTTACCCATATTATGCAGTTATTATCGCTAGAACTATATTAGTTATACTTATTACTCCTAATATTATGAATATGACATGCAACATTTCCCATATTATACAGTTATTATCGCTAGAACTACAATAATTATACTTATTACTGGCAATATTATCAATATTAAATGCATTATTACCCATATCATACAGTTTTTATCCCTACAACTACAATAATTATACTTATTTCTCCCAATATTATCAATATAACATACATTATTACCCATATTATGCAGTTATTATCGCTAGAACTATAATAATTATACTTATTACTCCCAATACTATCAATATAACATGCATTATTACCCATATTATGCAGTCATTATCGCTAGAACTACAATAATTATACTTATTACTTTTATTATTATCGATATAGCATGCACCATTACCCATATTATGCAGTTATTATCGCCAGAACAACAATAATTAGACTTATTACTCCTAATTTTGTCAATATGTCATGCATTATTACCCATATTATACAGTTATTATCGCTAGAACTATAATAATTATACATATTACGCACAATACTATCAATATAACATGCATTATTACCCATATTATGCAGTCATTATCGCTAGAACTATAATAATTATACTTATTACTCCCAATATTATCAATATAACATGCATTCTTACCCATATTATACAGTCATTATCGCTAGAACTACAATAGTTATACTTATTACTCCGAATATTATGAATATGACATGCAACATTTCCCATATTATACAGTTATTATCGCTAGAACTACAATAATTATACTTATTACAAGCAATATTATCAATATTGAATGCATTATAACCCATATCATACAGTTATTATCGCTAGAACTATAATAATTATACATATTTCTCCCAATATTTTCAATATAACATACATTATTATCCATATGATACAGTTATTATCGCCAGAACTACAATAATTACACTTATTACTCCCAATATTATCAATATAACATGAATTATTACCCATATCATACAGTTATTATAGCCAGAACTACAATAATTACACTGATTACTCCCAATATTATCAATATAACATGCATTATTACCCATATCATATAGTTATTATCGCTCGAACTATAATAATTATACTTATTACTCCCAATATTATCAATATAACATGCATTATTTCCCATATTATACAGTTATTATCGCTAGAACTATATTAGTTATACTTATTACTCCTAATATTATGAATATGACGTGCAACATTTCCCATATTATACAGTTATTATCGCTAGAACTACAATAACTATACTTATTACAAGCAATATTATCAATATTAAATGCATTATTACCCATATCATACAGTTATTATCGCTAGAACTATAATAATTATACTTATTACTCCCAATACTATCAATATAACATGCATTATTACCCATATTATGCAGTCATTATCGCTAGAACTACAATAATTATACTTATTACTTTTATTATTATCGATATAGCATGCACCATTACCCATATTATGCAGTTATTATCGCCAGAACAACAATAATTAGACTTATTACTCCTAATTTTGTCAATATGTCATGCATTATTACCCATATTATACAGTTATTATCGCTAGAACTATAATAATTATACATATTACGCACAATACTATCAATATAACATGCATTATTACCCATATTATGCAGTCATTATCGCTAGAACTACAATAATTATACTTATTACTTTTATTATTATCGATATAGCATGCACCATTACCCATATTATGCAGTTATTATCGCCAGAACTACAATAATTACACTTATTACTCGCAATATTATCAATATAACATGAATTATTACCCATATCATACAGTTATTATAGCCAGAACTACAATAATTACACTGATTACTCCCTATATTATCAATATAACATGCATTATTACCCATATCATATAGTTATTATCGCTCGAACTATAATAATTATACTTATTACTCCCAATATTATCAATATAACATGCATTATTTCCCATATTATACAGTTATTATCGCTAGAACTATATTAGTTATACTTATTACTCCTAATACTATGAATATGACGTGCAACATTTCCCATATTATACAGTTATTATCGCTAGAACTACAATAACTATACTTATTACAAGCAATATTATCAATATTAAATGCATTATTACCCATATCATACAGTTATTATCGCTAGAACTATAATAATTATACTTATTACTTCCAATATTATCAATATAACATGAATTAATACCTATATTATGCAGTCATTATCGCTAGAACTATAATAATTATACTTATTACTCCCAATACTATCAATATAACATGCATTCTTACCCATATTATACAGTTATTATCGCCAGAACTACAATAATTATACTTATTAGTAGAAATATTATCAATATTAAATGCATTATTACCCATATGATACAGTTATTATCGCCAGAACTACAATAATTACACTTATTACTCCCAAAATTATCAATATAACATGCATTATTTCCCATATTATACAGTTATTATCGCTAGAACTATATTAGTTATACTTATTACTCCTAATATTATGAATATGACATGCAACATTTCCCATATTATACAGTTATTATCGCTGGAACTATAATAATTATACTTATTACAAGCAATATTATCAATATAACATGCATTATTACCCATATTATACTGTTATTATCGTCAGAACTATGATAAATATACTTATTACTCCCAAAGTTATCAATATAACATGCATTATTACCCATATTATGCAGTTATTATCGCCAGAACTACAATAATTACACTTATTACTCCCAATATTATCAATATCACATGCATTATTACCCATATCATATAGTTATTATCGCTAGAACCATAATAATAATACTTATTTCTCCCAATATTATCAATATAACATACATTATTACCAATATTATGCAGTTATTATCGCTAGAACTATAATAATTATACCTATTACTCCCAATGCTATCAATATAACATGCATTATTACCCATATTATGCAGTCATTATCGCTAGAACTACAATAATTATACTTATTACTCCGAATATTATCCATATAACATGCATTATTACCCATATTATGCAGTTCTTATCGCTAGAGCTGTAATAATTACATTTGTTACTCCCAATAATATCAATATAACATGCAATACTACCCATATCATAGAGTTATTATCGCTAGAACTATAATCATTATACTTATTACTTCCAATATTATTAATATAACATGAATTATTTCCCATATTATACAGATATTATCGTTAGAGCTATATTAGTTATACTTATTACTCCTAATATTATGAATATGACATGCAACATTTCCCATATTATACAGTTATTATCGCTAGAACTACAATAATTATACTTATTACAAGCAATATTATCAATATTAAATGCATTATTACCCATATCATACAGTTATTATCGCTAGAACTATAATAATTATACTTATTTCTCCCAATATTATCAATACAACATACATTATTACCCATATTATGCAGTCATTATCGCTAGAACTACAATAATTATACTTATTACTCCGAATATTATCCATATAACATGCATTATTACCCATATTATGCAGTTATTATCGCTAGAGCTATAATAATTACACTTGTTACTTCCAATGTTATCAATATAACATGAATTATTTCCCATATTATACAGTTATTATCGCTAGAACTATATTAGTTATACTTGTTACTCCTAATATTATGAATATGACATGCATCATTTCCCATGTTATACAGTTATTATCGCCAGAACTACAATAATTATACTTATTAGTAGCAATATTATCAATATTAAATGCATTATTACCCATATCATACAGTTATTATCGCTCGAACTATAATAATTATACTTATTACTTCCAATATTATCAATATAACATGAATTATTACCTATATTATGAAGTTATTATCGCTAGGACTATAATAATTACACTCATTACTCCCAATATTATCAATATAACATGCATTATTTCCCATATTATACAGTTATTATCGCTAGAACTATATTAGTTATACTTATTACTCCTAATATTATGAATACGACATGCAACATTTCCCATATTATACAGTTATTATCGCTAGAACTATAATAATTATACTTATTACTCCCAATATTATCAATATAACATGCATTATTACCCATATTATACTGTTATTATCGTCAGAACTATGATAAATATACTTATTACTTCCAATATTATCTTCATAACATACATTATTACCCATATTATGCAGTCATTATCACTAGAACTATAATAATTATACTTATTACTCACAACACTATCAATATACCATGCATTATTACCCATATTATACTGTTATTATCGTCAGAACTATGATAAATATACTTATTACTCCCAATACTATCAATATAACATGCATTCTTACCCATATTATACAGTTATTATCGCTAGAACTATATTAGTTATACTTATTACTCCTAATATTATGAATATGACATGCATCATTTCCCATGTTATGCAGTTATTATCGCCAGAACTACAATAATTATACTTATTAGTAGCAATATTATCAATATTAAATGCATTATTACCCATATCATACAGTTATTATCGCTAGAACTATAATAATTATACTTATTTCTCCCAATATTATCAATATAACATGCATTATTACCCATATTATACAGTTATTATCGCCAGAACTACAATAATTACACTTATTACTCCCAATATTATCAATATAACATGCATTATTTCCCATATTATACAGTTATTATCGCTAGAACTATATTAGTTATACTTATTACTCCTAATATTATGAATATGACATGCAACATTTCCCATATTATGCAGTCATTATCGCTAGAACTATAATAATTATACTTATTACTCCCAATATTATCAATATAACATGCATTCTTACCCATATTATACAGTTATTATCGCTAGAACTACAATAATTATACTTATTACTCCGAATATTATCCATATAACATGCATTGTTACCCATATTATGCAGTTATTATCGCTATAACTATAATAATTACACTTATTACTCCCAAAATTATCAATATAACATGCATTATTACCCATATCATATAGTTATTATCGCTAGAACTATAATCATTATACTTATTACTTCCAATATTATCAATATAACATGAATTATTACCCATATTATGCAGTTATTATCGCCAGAACTACAATAATTACACTTATTACTCCCAAAATTATCAATATAACATGCATTATTACCCATATTCTGCAGTTATTATCGCCAGAACTACAATAATTACACTTGTTACTCCCAATATTATCAATATAACATGCAT
Organism: Megachile leachella; assembly: GCA_963576845.1. Taxonomy (NCBI): domain Eukaryota; kingdom Metazoa; phylum Arthropoda; class Insecta; order Hymenoptera; family Megachilidae; genus Megachile; species Megachile leachella. The sequence goes on along the minus strand of CAUYWW010000099.1, from coordinate 993,067 downwards.
TATTACCCATATCATATAGTTATTATCGCTAGAACTCTAATAATAATACTTATTACTTCCAATAACATCAAGATAACATGAATTATTACCTATATTATGCAGTTATTATCGCTAGGACTATAATAATTACACTCATTACTCCCAATATTATCAATATAACATGCATTATTTCCCATATTATACAGTTATTATCGCTAGAACTATATTAGTTATACTTATTACTCCTAATATTATGAATATGACATGCAACATTTCCCATATTATACAGTTATTATCGCTAGAACTACAATAATTATACTTATTACTGGCAATATTATCAATATTAAATGCATTATTACCCATATCATACAGTTATTATCGCCAGAACTATAATAATTATACTTATTTCTCCCAATATTATCAATATAACATACATTATTACCCATATTATGCAGTTATTATCGCTAGAACTATAATAATTATACTTATTACTCCCAATACTATCAATATAACATGCATTATTACCCACATTATGCAGTTATTATCGCTAGAGCTGTAATAATTATACTTATTACTCCCAATATTATCAATATAACATGCATTATTACCCATATTATACTGTTATTATCGTCAGAACTATGATAAATGTACTTATTACTTCCAATATTACAACATAACATACATTATTACCCATATTATGCAGTTATTATCGCTAGAACTATAATAATTATACTTATCACTCACAATACTATCAATATAACATGCATTATTGCCCATATTATGCAGTCATTATCGCTAGAACTATAATAATTATTCTTATTACTCCCAATGCTATCTATATAACATGCATTATTACCCATATTATGCAGTCATTATCGCTAGAACTACAATAATTATACTTATTACTCCGAATATTATCCATATAACATGCATTATTACCCATATTATACTGTTATTATCGTCAGAACTATGATAAATATACTTATTACTTCCAATATTGCAACATAACATACATTATTACCCATATTATGCAGTTATTATCGCTAGAACCATAATGATTATACTTATTACTCCCAATATTATCACTATAACATGCATTATTACCCATATTATACTGGTATTATCGTCAGAACTATGATAAATATACTTATTACTTCCAATATTATCAATATAACATACACTATTACCCATATTATGCAGTTATTATCGCTAGAACTATAATAATTATACCTATTACTCCCAATACTATCAATATAACATTCATTATTACCCATATTATGCAGTCATTATCGCTAGAACTACAATAATTATACTTATTACTCCGAATATTATCCATATAACATGCATTATGACCCATATTATGCAGTTATTATCGCTAGAGCTGTAATAATTACACTTGTTACTCCCAATATTATCAATATAACATGCAATACTACCCATATCATACAGTTATTACCGCTAGAACTATAATAATTATACTTATTTCTCCCAATATTATCAATATAACATACATTATTACCAATATTATGCAGTTATTATCGCTAGAACTATAATAATTATACCTATTACTCCCAATACTATCAATATAACATTCATTATTACCCATATTATGCAGTCATTATCGCTAGAACTACAATAATTATACTTATTACTCCGAATATTATCCATATAGCATGCATTATTACCCACATTATGCAGTTATTATCGCTAGAGCTGTAATAATTATACTTATTACTCCCAATATTATCAATATAACATGCATTTTTACCCATATTATACTGTTATTATCGTCAGAACTATGATAAATATACTTATTACTTTCAATATTACAACATAACATACATTATTACCCATATTATGCAGTTATTATCGCTAGAACTATAATAATTATACTTATTACTCATAATACTATCAATATAACATGCATTATTACCCATATTATGCAGTCATTATCGCTAGAACTATAATAATTATTCTTATTACTCCCAATGCTATCAATATAACATGCATTATTACCCATATTATGCAGTCATTATCGCTAGAACTACAATAATTATACTTATTACTCCGAATATTATCCATATAACATGCATTATTACCCATATTATGCAGTTCTTATCGCTAGAGCTGTAATAATTACATTTGTTACTCCCAATATTATCAATATAACATGCAATACTACCCATATCATACAGTTATTACCGCTAGAACTATAATAATTATACTTATTTCTCCCAATATTATCAATATAACATACATTATTACCAATATTATGCAGTTATTATCGCTAGAACTATAATCATTATACTTATTACTTCCAATATTATCAATATAACATGAATTATTTCCCATATTATACAGATATTATCGTTAGAGCTATATTAGTTATACTTATTACTCCTAATATTATGAATATGACATGCAACATTTCCCATATTATACAGTTATTATCGCTAGAACTACAATAATTATACTTATTACAAGCAATATTATCAATATTAAATGCATTATTACCCATATCATACAGTTATTATCGCTAGAACTATAATAATTATACTTATTTCTCCCAATATTATCAATACAACATACATTATTACCCATATTATGCAGTCATTATCGCTAGAACTACAATAATTATACTTATTACTCCGAATATTATCCATATAACATGCATTATTACCCATATTATGCAGTTATTATCGCTAGAGCTATAATAATTACACTTGTTACTTCCAATGTTATCAATATAACATGAATTATTTCCCATATTATACAGTTATTATCGCTAGAACTATATTAGTTATACTTGTTACTCCTAATATTATGAATATGACATGCATCATTTCCCATGTTATACAGTTATTATCGCCAGAACTACAATAATTATACTTATTAGTAGCAATATTGTCAATATTAAATGCATTATTACCCATATCATACAGTTATTATCGCTCGAACTATAATAATTATACTTACTACTTCCAATATTATCAATATAACATGCATTATTTCCCATATTATACAGTTATTATCGCTAGAACTATATTAGTTATACTTATTACTCCTAATATTATGAATATGACGTGCAACATTTCCCATATTATACAGTTATTATCGCTAGAACTACAATAATTATACTTATTACAAGCAATATTATCAATATTGAATGCATTATAACCCATATCATACAGTTATTATCGCTAGAACTATAATAATTATACATATTTCTCCCAATATTTTCAATATAACATACATTATTATCCATATGATACAGTTATTATCGCCAGAACTACAATAATTACACTTATTACTCCCAATATTATCAATATAACATGAATTATTACCCATATCATACAGTTATTATAGCCAGAACTACAATAATTACACTGATTACTCCCAATATTATCAATATAACATGCATTATTACCCATATCATATAGTTATTATCGCTCGAACTATAATAATTATACTTATTACTCCCAATATTATCAATATAACATGCATTATTTCCCATATTATACAGTTATTATCGCTAGAACTATATTAGTTATACTTATTACTCCTAATATTATGAATATGACGTGCAACATTTCCCATATTATACAGTTATTATCGCTAGAACTGCAATAACTATACTTATTTCAAGCAATATTATCAATATTAAATGCATTATTACCCATATCATACAGTTATTATCGCTAGAACTATAATAATTATACTTATTACTCCCAATACTATCAATATAACATGCATTATTACCCATATTATGCAGTCATTATCGCTAGAACTACAATAATTATACTTATTACTTTTATTATTATCGATATAGCATGCACCATTACCCATATTATGCAGTTATTATCGCCAGAACAACAATAATTAGACTTATTACTCCTAATTTTGTCAATATGTCATGCATTATTACCCATATTATACAGTTATTATCGCTAGAACTATAATAATTATACATATTACGCACAATACTATCAATATAACATGCATTATTACCCATATTATGCAGTCATTATCGCTAGAACTACAATAATTATACTTATTACTTTTATTATTATCGATATAGCATGCACCATTACCCATATTATGCAGTTATTATCGCCAGAACTACAATAATTACACTTATTACTCGCAATATTATCAATATAACATGAATTATTACCCATATCATACAGTTATTATAGCCAGAACTACAATAATTACACTGATTACTCCCTATATTATCAATATAACATGCATTATTACCCATATCATATAGTTATTATCGCTCGAACTATAATAATTATACTTATTACTCCCAATATTATCAATATAACATGCATTATTTCCCATATTATACAGTTATTATCGCTAGAACTATATTAGTTATACTTATTACTCCTAATACTATGAATATGACGTGCAACATTTCCCATATTATACAGTTATTATCGCTAGAACTACAATAACTATACTTATTACAAGCAATATTATCAATATTAAATGCATTATTACCCATATCATACAGTTATTATCGCTAGAACTATAATAATTATACTTATTACTTCCAATATTATCAATATAACATGAATTAATACCTATATTATGCAGTCATTATCGCTAGAACTATAATAATTATACTTATTACTCCCAATACTATCAATATAACATGCATTCTTACCCATATTATACAGTTATTATCGCCAGAACTACAATAATTATACTTATTAGTAGAAATATTATCAATATTAAATGCATTATTACCCATATGATACAGTTATTATCGCCAGAACTACAATAATTACACTTATTACTCCCAAAATTATCAATATAACATGCATTATTTCCCATATTATACAGTTATTATCGCTAGAACTATATTAGTTATACTTATTACTCCTAATATTATGAATATGACATGCAACATTTCCCATATTATACAGTTATTATCGCTGGAACTATAATAATTATACTTATTACAAGCAATATTATCAATATAACATGCATTATTACCCATATTATACTGTTATTATCGTCAGAACTATGATAAATATACTTATTACTCCCAAAGTTATCAATATAACATGCATTATTACCCATATTATGCAGTTATTATCGCCAGAACTACAATAATTACACTTATTACTCCCAATATTATCAATATCACATGCATTATTACCCATATCATATAGTTATTATCGCTAGAACCATAATAATAATACTTATTTCTCCCAATATTATCAATATAACATACATTATTACCAATATTATGCAGTTATTATCGCTAGAACTATAATAATTATACCTATTACTCCCAATGCTATCAATATAACATGCATTATTACCCATATTATGCAGTCATTATCGCTAGAACTACAATAATTATACTTATTACTCCGAATATTATCCATATAACATGCATTATTACCCATATTATGCAGTTCTTATCGCTAGAGCTGTAATAATTACATTTGTTACTCCCAATAATATCAATATAACATGCAATACTACCCATATCATAGAGTTATTATCGCTAGAACTATAATCATTATACTTATTACTTCCAATATTATTAATATAACATGAATTATTTCCCATATTATACAGATATTATCGTTAGAGCTATATTAGTTATACTTATTACTCCTAATATTATGAATATGACATGCAACATTTCCCATATTATACAGTTATTATCGCTAGAACTACAATAATTATACTTATTACAAGCAATATTATCAATATTAAATGCATTATTACCCATATCATACAGTTATTATCGCTAGAACTATAATAATTATACTTATTACTCCCAATACTATCAATATAACATGCATTATTACCCATATTATGCAGTCATTATCGCTAGAACTACAATAATTATACTTATTACTTTTATTATTATCGATATAGCATGCACCATTACCCATATTATGCAGTTATTATCGCCAGAACAACAATAATTAGACTTATTACTCCTAATTTTGTCAATATGTCATGCATTATTACCCATATTATACAGTTATTATCGCTAGAACTATAATAATTATACATATTACGCACAATACTATCAATATAACATGCATTATTACCCATATTATGCAGTCATTATCGCTAGAACTACAATAATTATACTTATTACTTTTATTATTATCGATATAGCATGCACCATTACCCATATTATGCAGTTATTATCGCCAGAACTACAATAATTACACTTATTACTCGCAATATTATCAATATAACATGAATTATTACCCATATCATACAGTTATTATAGCCAGAACTACAATAATTACACTGATTACTCCCTATATTATCAATATAACATGCATTATTACCCATATCATATAGTTATTATCGCTCGAACTATAATAATTATACTTATTACTCCCAATATTATCAATATAACATGCATTATTTCCCATATTATACAGTTATTATCGCTAGAACTATATTAGTTATACTTATTACTCCTAATACTATGAATATGACGTGCAACATTTCCCATATTATACAGTTATTATCGCTAGAACTACAATAACTATACTTATTACAAGCAATATTATCAATATTAAATGCATTATTACCCATATCATACAGTTATTATCGCTAGAACTATAATAATTATACTTATTACTTCCAATATTATCAATATAACATGAATTAATACCTATATTATGCAGTCATTATCGCTAGAACTATAATAATTATACTTATTACTCCCAATACTATCAATATAACATGCATTCTTACCCATATTATACAGTTATTATCGCCAGAACTACAATAATTATACTTATTAGTAGAAATATTATCAATATTAAATGCATTATTACCCATATGATACAGTTATTATCGCCAGAACTACAATAATTACACTTATTACTCCCAAAATTATCAATATAACATGCATTATTTCCCATATTATACAGTTATTATCGCTAGAACTATATTAGTTATACTTATTACTCCTAATATTATGAATATGACATGCAACATTTCCCATATTATACAGTTATTATCGCTGGAACTATAATAATTATACTTATTACAAGCAATATTACCAATATAACATGCATTATTACCCATATTATACTGTTATTATCGTCAGAACTATGATAAATATACTTATTACTCCCAAAGTTATCAATATAACATGCATTATTACCCATATTATGCAGTTATTATCGCCAGAACTACAATAATTACACTTATTACTCCCAATATTATCAATATCACATGCATTATTACCCATATCATATAGTTATTATCGCTAGAACCATAATAATAATACTTATTTCTCCCAATATTATCAATATAACATACATTATTACCAATATTATGCAGTTATTATCGCTAGAACTATAATAATTATACCTATTACTCCCAATGCTATCAATATAACATGCATTATTACCCATATTATGCAGTCATTATCGCTAGAACTACAATAATTATACTTATTACTCCGAATATTATCCATATAACATGCATTATTACCCATATTATGCAGTTCTTATCGCTAGAGCTGTAATAATTACATTTGTTACTCCCAATAATATCAATATAACATGCAATACTACCCATATCATAGAGTTATTATCGCTAGAACTATAATCATTATACTTATTACTTCCAATATTATTAATATAACATGAATTATTTCCCATATTATACAGATATTATCGTTAGAGCTATATTAGTTATACTTATTACTCCTAATATTATGAATATGACATGCAACATTTCCCATATTATACAGTTATTATCGCTAGAACTACAATAATTATACTTATTACAAGCAATATTATCAATATTAAATGCATTATTACCCATATCATACAGTTATTATCGCTAGAACTATAATAATTATACTTATTTCTCCCAATATTATCAATACAACATACATTATTACCCATATTATGCAGTCATTATCGCTAGAACTACAATAATTATACTTATTACTCCGAATATTATCCATATAACATGCATTATTACCCATATTATGCAGTTATTATCGCTAGAGCTATAATAATTACACTTGTTACTTCCAATGTTATCAATATAACATGAATTATTTCCCATATTATACAGTTATTATCGCTAGAACTATATTAGTTATACTTGTTACTCCTAATATTATGAATATGACATGCATCATTTCCCATGTTATACAGTTATTATCGCCAGAACTACAATAATTATACTTATTAGTAGCAATATTATCAATATTAAATGCATTATTACCCATATCATACAGTTATTATCGCTCGAACTATAATAATTATACTTATTACTTCCAATATTATCAATATAACATGAATTATTACATATATTATGAAGTTATTATCGCTAGGACTATAATAATTACACTCATTACTCCCAATATTATCAATATAACATGCATTATTTCCCATATTATACAGTTATTATCGCTAGAACTATATTAGTTATACTTATTACTCCTAATATTATGAATACGACATGCAACATTTCCCATATTATACAGTTATTATCGCTAGAACTATAATAATTATACTTATTACTCCCAATATTATCAATATAACATGCATTATTACCCATATTATACTGTTATTATCGTCAGAACTATGATAAATATACTTATTACTTCCAATATTATCTTCATAACATACATTATTACCCATATTATGCAGTCATTATCACTAGAACTATAATAATTATACTTATTACTCACAACACTATCAATATACCATGCATTATTACCCATATTATACTGTTATTATCGTCAGAACTATGATAAATATACTTATTACTCCCAATACTATCAATATAACATGCATTCTTACCCATATTATACAGTTATTATCGCTAGAACTATATTAGTTATACTTATTACTCCTAATATTATGAATATGACATGCATCATTTCCCATGTTATGCAGTTATTATCGCCAGAACTACAATAATTATACTTATTAGTAGCAATATTATCAATATTAAATGCATTATTACCCATATCATACAGTTATTATCGCTAGAACTATAATAATTATACTTATTTCTCCCAATATTATCAATATAACATGCATTATTACCCATATTATACAGTTATTATCGCCAGAACTACAATAATTACACTTATTACTCCCAATATTATCAATATAACATGCATTATTTCCCATATTATACAGTTATTATCGCTAGAACTATATTAGTTATACTTATTACTCCTAATATTATGAATATGACATGCAACATTTCCCATATTATGCAGTCATTATCGCTAGAACTATAATAATTATACTTATTACTCCCAATATTATCAATATAACATGCATTCTTACCCATATTATACAGTTATTATCGCTAGAACTACAATAATTATACTTATTACTCCGAATATTATCCATATAACATGCATTGTTACCCATATTATGCAGTTATTATCGCTATAACTATAATAATTACACTTATTACTCCCAAAATTATCAATATAACATGCATTATTACCCATATCATATAGTTATTATCGCTAGAACTATAATCATTATACTTATTACTTCCAATATTATCAATATAACATGAATTATTACCCATATTATGCAGTTATTATCGCCAGAACTACAATAATTACACTTATTACTCCCAAAATTATCAATATAACATGCATTATTACCCATATTCTGCAGTTATTATCGCCAGAACTACAATAATTACACTTGTTACTCCCAATATTATCAATATAACATGCATTATTACCCATATCATATAGTTATTATCGCTAGAACTCTAATAATAATACTTATTACTTCCAATAACATCAAGATAACATGAATTATTACCTATATTATGCAGTTATTATCGCTAGGACTATAATAATTACACTCATTACTCCCAATATTATCAATATAACATGCATTATTTCCCATATTATACAGTTATTATCGCTAGAACTATATTAGTTATACTTATTACTCCTAATATTATGAATATGACATGCAACATTTCCCATATTATACAGTTATTATCGCTAGAACTACAATAATTATACTTATTACTGGCAATATTATCAATATTAAATGCATTATTACCCATATCATACAGTTATTATCGCCAGAACTATAATAATTATACTTATTTCTCCCAATATTATCAATATAACATACATTATTACCCATATTATGCAGTTATTATCGCTAGAACTATAATAATTATACTTATTACTCCCAATATTATCAATATAACATGCATTATTACCCATATTATACTGGTATTATCGTCAGAATTATGATAAATATACTTATTACTTCCAATATTATCAATATAACATACACTATTGCCCATATTATGCAGTTATTATCGCTAGAACTATAATAATTATACCTATTACTCCCAATACTATCAATATAACATTCATTATTACCCATATTATGCAGTTATTATCGCTAGAACTATATTAGTTATACTTATTACTCCTAATATTATGAATATGACATGCAACATTTCCCATATTATACAGTTATTATCGCTAGAACTACAATAATTATACTTATTACTGGCAATATTATCAATATTAAATGCATTATTACCCATATCATACAGTTATTATCCCTACAACTACAATAATTATACTTATTTCTCCCAATATTATCAATATAACATACATTATTACCCATATTATGCAGTTATTATCGCTAGAACTATAATAATTATACTTATTACTCCCAATACTATCAATATAACATGCATTATTACCCATATTATGCAGTCATTATCGCTAGAACTACAATAATTATACTTATTACTTTTATTATTATCGATATAGCATGCACCATTACCCATATTATGCAGTTATTATCGCCAGAACAACAATAATTAGACTTATTACTCCTAATTTTGTCAATATGTCATGCATTATTACCCATATTATACAGTTATTATCGCTAGAACTATAATAATTATACATATTACGCACAATACTATCAATATAACATGCATTATTACCCATATTATGCAGTCATTATCGCTAGAACTATAATAATTATACTTATTACTCCCAATATTATCAATATAACATGCATTCTTACCCATATTATACAGTCATTATCGCTAGAACTACAATAGTTATACTTATTACTCCGAATATTATGAATATGACATGCAACATTTCCCATATTATACAGTTATTATCGCTAGAACTACAATAATTATACTTATTACAAGCAATATTATCAATATTAAATGCATTATAACCCATATCATACAGTTATTATCGCTAGAACTATAATAATTATACATATTTCTCCCAATATTTTCAATATAACATACATTATTATCCATATGATACAGTTATTATCGCCAGAACTACAATAATTACACTTATTACTCCCAATATTATCAATATAACATGAATTATTACCCATATCATACAGTTATTATAGCCAGAACTACAATAATTACACTGATTACTCCCAATATTATCAATATAACATGCATTATTACCCATATCATATAGTTATTATCGCTCGAACTATAATAATTATACTTATTACTCCCAATATTATCAATATAACATGCATTATTTCCCATATTATACAGTTATTATCGCTAGAACTATATTAGTTATACTTATTACTCCTAATATTATGAATATGACGTGCAACATTTCCCATATTATACAGTTATTATCGCTAGAACTACAATAACTATACTTATTACAAGCAATATTATCAATATTAAATGCATTATTACCCATATCATACAGTTATTATCGCTAGAACTATAATAATTATACCTATTACTTCCAATATTATCAATATAACATGAATTAATACCTATATTATGCAGTCATTATCGCTAGAACTATAATAATTATACTTATTACTCCCAATACTATCAATATAACATGCATTCTTACCCATATTATACAGTTATTATCGCCAGAACTACAATAATTATACTTATTAGTAGAAATATTATCAATATTAAATGCATTATTACCCATATGATACAGTTATTATCGCCAGAACTACAATAATTACACTTATTACTCCCAAAATTATCAATATAACATGCATTATTTCCCATATTATACAGTTATTATCGGTAGAACTATATTAGTTATACTTATTACTCCTAATATTATGAATATGACATGCAACATTTCCCATATTATACAGTTATTATCGCTAGAACTACAATAATTATACTTATTACTGGCAATATTATCAATATTAAATGCATTATTACCCATATCATACAGTTATTATCCCTACAACTACAATAATTATACTTATTTCTCCCAATATTATCAATATAACATACATTATTACCCATATTATGCAGTTATTATCGCTAGAACTATAATAATTATACTTATTACTCCCAATACTATCAATATAACATGCATTATTACCCATATTATGCAGTCATTATCGCTAGAACTACAATAATTATACTTATTACTTTTATTATTATCGATATAGCATGCACCATTACCCATATTATGCAGTTATTATCGCCAGAACAACAATAATTAGACTTATTACTCCTAATTTTCTCAATATGTCATGCATTATTACCCATATTATACAGTTATTATCGCTAGAACTATAATAATTATACATATTACGCACAATACTATCAATATAACATGCATTATTACCCATATTATGCAGTCATTATCGCTAGAACTATAATAATTATACTTATTACTCCCAATATTATCAATATAACATGCATTCTTACCCATATTATACAGTCATTATCGCTAGAACTACAATAGTTATACTTATTACTCCGAATATTATGAATATGACATGCAACATTTCCCATATTATACAGTTATTATGGCTAGAACTACAATAATTATACTTATTACAAGCAATATTATCAATATTAAATGCATTATAACCCATATCATACAGTTATTATCGCTAGAACTATAATAATTATACATATTTCTCCCAATATTTTCAATATAACATACATTATTATCCATATGATACAGTTATTATCGCTAGAACTATAATCATTATACTTATTACTTCCAATATTATCAATATAACATGCATTATTACCCATATTATGCAGTTATTATCGCCAGAACTACAATAATTACACTTATTACTCCCAATATTATCAATATCACATGCATTATTACCCATATCATATAGTTATTATCGCTAGAACCATAATAATAATACTTATTACTTCCAATATTATCAATATAACATGAATTATTACCTATATTATGCAGTTATTATCGCTAGGACTATAATAATTACACTCATTACTCCCAATATTATCAATATAACATGCATTATTTCCCATATTATACAGTTATTATCGCTAGAACTATATTAGTTATACTTATTACTCCTAATATTATGAATATGACATGCAACATTACCCATATTATGCAGTTATTATCGCTAGAACTATAATAATTATACTTATTACTGGCAATGTTATCAATATTAAATGCATTATTACCCATATCATACAGTTATTATCGCCAGAACTATAATAATTATACTTATTACTCCCAATATTATCAATATAACATGCATTATTACCCATATTATACTGGTATTATCGTCAGAATTATGATAAATATACATATTACTTCCAATATTATCAATATAACATACACTATTGCCCATATTATGCAGTTATTATCGCGAGAACTATAATAATTATACCTATTACTCCCAATACTATCAATATAACATTCATTATTACCCATATTATGCAGTTATTATCGCTAGAACTATATTAGTTATACTTATTACTCCTAATATTATGAATATGACATGCAACATTTCCCATATTATACAGTTATTATCGCTAGAACTACAATAATTATACTTATTACTGGCAATATTATCAATATTAAATGCATTATTACCCATATCATACAGTTACTATCCCTACAACTACAATAATTATACTTATTTCTCCCAATATTATCAATATAACATACATTATTACCCATATTATGCAGTTATTATCGCTAGAACTATAATAATTATACTTATTACTCCCAATACTATCAATATAACATGCATTATTACCCACATTATGCAGTTATTATCGCTAGAGCTGTAATAATTATACTTATTACTCCCAATATTATCAATATAACATGCATTATTACCCATATTATACTGTTCTTATCGTCAGAACTATGATAAATATACTTATTACTTCCAATATTACAACATAACATACATTATTACCCATATTATGCAGTTATTATCGCTAGAACTATAATAATTATACTTATTACTCACAATTCTATCAATATAACATGCATTATTGCCCATATTATGCAGTCATTATCGCTAGAACTACAATAATTATACTTATTACTCCGAATATTATCCATATAACATGCATTATTACCCATATTATACTGTTATTATCGTCAGAACTATGATAAATATACTTATTACTTCCAATATTGCAACATAACATACATTATTACCCATATTATGCAGTTATTATCGCTAGAACTATAATAATTATACTTATTACTCCCAATATTATCAATATAACATGCATTATTACCCATATTATACTGGTATTATCGTCAGAACTATGATAAATATACTTATTACTTCCAATATTATCAATATAACATACACTATTACCCATATTATGCAGTTATTATCGCTAGAACTATAATAATTATACCTATTACTCCCAATACTATCAATATAACATTCATTATTACCCATATTATGCAGTCATTATCGCTAGAACTACAATAATTATACTTATTACTCCGAATATTATCCATATAACATGCATTATGACCCATATTATGCAGTTATTATCGCTAGAGCTGTAATAATTACACTTGTTACTCCCAATATTATCAATATAACATGCAATACTACCCATATCATACAGTTATTACCGCTAGAACTATAATAATTATACTTATTTCTCCCAATATTATCAATATAACATACATTATTACCAATATTATGCAGTTATTATCGCTAGAACTATAATAATTATACCTATTACTCCCAATACTATCAATATAACATTCATTATTATCCATATTATGCAGTCATTATCGCTAGAACTACAATAATTATACTTATTACTCCGAATATTATCCATATAGCATGCATTATTACCCACATTATGCAGTTATTATCGCTAGAGCTGTAATAATTATACTTATTACTCCCAATATTATCAATATAACATACACTATTACCCATATTATGCAGTTATTATCGCTAGAACTATAATAATTATACCTATTACTCCCAATACTATCAATATAACATTCATTATTACCCATATTATGCAGTCATTATCGCTAGAACTACAATAATTATACTTATTACTCCGAATATTATCCATATAACATGCATTATGACCCATATTATGCAGTTATTATCGCTAGAGCTGTAATAATTATACTTGTTACTCCCAATATTATCAATATAACATGCAATACTACCCATATCATACAGTTATTACCGCTAGAACTATAATAATTATACTTATTTCTCCCAATATTATCAATATAACATACATTATTACCAATATTATGCAGTTATTATCGCTAGAACTATAATAATTATACCTATTACTCCCAATACTATCAATATAACATTCATTATTATCCATATTATGCAGTCATTATCGCTAAAACTACAATAATTATACTTATTACTCCGAATATTATCCATATAGCATGCATTATTACCCACATTATGCAGTTATTATCGCTAGAGCTGTAATAATTATACTTATTACTCCCAATATTATCAATATAACATGCATTATTACCCATATTATACTGTTATTATCGTCAGAACTATGATAAATATACTTATTACTTTCAATATTACAACATAACATACATTATTACCCATATTATGCAGTTATTATCGCTAGAACTATAATAATTGTACTTATTACTCACAATACTATCAATATAACATGCATTATTATCCATATTATGCCGTCATTATCGCTAGAACTATAATAATTATTCTTATTACTCCCAATGCTATCAATATAACATGCATTATTACCCATATTATGCAGTCATTATCGCTAGAACTACAATAATTATACTTATTACTGCGAATATTATCCATATAACATGCATTATTACCCATATTATACTGTTATTATCGTCAGAACTATGATAAATATACTTATTACTTCCAATATTGCAACATAACATACATTATTACCCATATTATGCAGTTATTATCGCTAGAACTATAATAATTATACTTATTACTCCCAATATTATCAATATAACATGCATTATTACCCATATTATACTGGTATTATCGTCAGAACTATGATAAATATACTTATTACTTCCAATATTATCAATATAACATACACTATTACCCATATTATGCAGTTATTATCGCTAGAACTATAATAATTATACCTATTACTCCCAATACTATCAATATAACATTCATTATTACCCATATTATGCAGTCATTATCGCTAGAACTACAATAATTATACTTATTACTCCGAATATTATCCATATAACATGCATTATGACCCATATTATGCAGTTATTATCGCTAGAGCTGTAATAATTACACTTGTTACTCCCAATATTATCAATATAACATGCAATACTACCCATATCATACAGTTATTACCGCTAGAACTATAATAATTATACTTATTTCTCCCAATATTATCAATATAACATACATTATTACCAATATTATGCAGTTATTATCGCTAGAACTATAATAATTATACCTATTACTCCCAATACTATCAATATAACATTCATTATTATCCATATTATGCAGTCATTATCGCTAGAACTACAATAATTATACTTATTACTCCGAATATTATCCATATAGCATGCATTATTACCCACATTATGCAGTTATTATCGCTAGAACTGTAATAATTATACTTATTACTCCCAATATTATCAATATAACATACACTATTACCCATATTATGCAGTTATTATCGCTAGAACTATAATAATTATACCTATTACTCCCAATACTATCAATATAACATTCATTATTACCCATATTATGCAGTCATTATCGCTAGAACTACAATAATTATACTTATTACTCCGAATATTATCCATATAACATGCATTATGACCCATATTATGCAGTTATTATCGCTAGAGCTGTAATAATTATACTTGTTACTCCCAATATTATCAATATAACATGCAATACTACCCATATCATACAGTTATTACCGCTAGAACTATAATAATTATACTTATTTCTCCCAATATTATCAATATAACATACATTATTACCAATATTATGCAGTTATTATCGCTAGAACTATAATAATTATACCTATTACTCCCAATACTATCAATATAACATTCATTATTATCCATATTATGCAGTCATTATCGCTAAAACTACAATAATTATACTTATTACTCCGAATATTATCCATATAGCATGCATTATTACCCACATTATGCAGTTATTATCGCTAGAGCTGTAATAATTATACTTATTACTCCCAATATTATCAATATAACATGCATTATTACCCATATTATACTGTTATTATCGTCAGAACTATGATAAATATACTTATTACTTTCAATATTACAACATAACATACATTATTACCCATATTATGCAGTTATTATCGCTAGAACTATAATAATTGTACTTATTACTCACAATACTATCAATATAACATGCATTATTATCCATATTATGCCGTCATTATCGCTAGAACTATAATAATTATTCTTATTACTCCCAATGCTATCAATATAACATGCATTATTACCCATATTATGCAGTCATTATCGCTAGAACTACAATAATTATACTTATTACTGCGAATATTATCCACATAACATGCATTATTACCCATATTATGCAGTTCTTATTTCTAGAGCTGTAATAATTACATTTGTTACTCCCAATATTATCAATATAACATGCAATACTACCCATATCATAGAGTTATTATCGCTAGAACTATAATCATTATACTTATTACTTCCAATATTATCAATATAACATGAATTATTTCCCATATTATACAGATATTATCGTTAGAGCTATATTAGTTATACTTATTACTCCTAATATTATGAATATGACATGCAACATTTCCCATATTATACAGTTATTATCGCTAGAACTACAATAATTATACTTATTACAATCAATATTATCAATATTAAATGCATTATTACCCATATCATACAGTTATTATCGCTAGAACTATAATAATTATACTTATTTCTCCCAATATTATCAATACAACATACATTATTACCCATATTATGCAGTCATTATCGCTAGAACTACAATAATTATACTTATTACTCCGAATATTATCCATATAACATGCATTATTACCCATATTATGCAGTTATTATCGCTAGAGCTATAATAATTACACTTGTTACTTCCAATGTTATCAATATAACATGAATTATTTCCCATATTATACAGTTATTATCGCTAGAACTATATTAGTTATACTTGTTACTCCTAATATTATGAATATGACATGCATCATTTCCCATGTTATACAGTTATTATCGCCAGAACTACAATAATTATACTTATTAGTAGCAATATTATCAATATTAAATGCATTATTACCCATATCATACAGTTATTATCGCTCGAACTATAATAATTATACTTATTACTTCCAATATTATCAATATAACATGAATTATTACCTATATTATGAAGTTATTATCGCTAGGACTATAATAATTACACTCATTACTCCCAATATTATCAATATAACATGCATTATTTCCCATATTATACAGTTATTATCGCTAGAACTATATTAGTTATACTTATTACTCCTAATATTATGAATATGACATGCAACATTTCCCATATTATACAGGTATTATCGCTAGAACTATAATAATTATACTTATTACTCCCAATATTATCAATATAACATGCATTATTAACCATATTATACTGTTATATCGTCAGAACTATGATAAATATACTTATTACTTCCAATATTATCAACATAACATACATTATTACCCATATTATGCAGTTATTATCGCTAGAACTATAATAATTATACTTATTACTCACAATACTATCAATATAACATGCATTATTACCCATATTATGCAGTCATTATCGCCAGAACTACAATAATTACACTTATTACTCCCAATATTATCAATATAACATGCATTATTACCCATATCATATAGTTATTATCGCTAGAACTATAATAATTATACTTATTTCTCCCAATATTATCAATATAACATACATTATTACCCATATTATGCAGTCATTATCGCTAGAACTACAATAATTATACTTATTACTCCCAATGCTATCAATATAACATGCATTATTACCCATATCATACAGTTATTATCGCTAGAACTATAATAATTATACTTATTTCTCCCAATATTATCAATATAACATACATTATTACCCATATTATGCAGTCATTATCGCTAGAACTACAATAATTATACTTATTACTCCGAATATTATCCATATAACATGCATTATTACCCATATTATGCAGTTATTATCGCTAGAGCTATAATAATTACACTTGTTACTTCCAATGTTATCAATATAACATGAATTATTTCCCATATTATACAGTTATTATCGCTAGAACTATATTAGTTATACTTGTTACTCCTAATATTATGAATATGACATGCATCATTTCCCATGTTATACAGTTATTAACGCCAGAACTACAATAATTATACTTATTAGTAGCAATATTATCAATATTAAATGCATTATTACCCATATCATACAGTTATTACGGCTAGAACTATAATAATTATACTTATTTCTCCCAATATTATCAATATAACATACATTATTACCAATATTATGCAGTTATTATCGCTAGAACTATAATAATTATACCTATTACTCCCAATACTATCAATATAACATTCATTATTATCCATATTATGCAGTCATTATCGCTAGAACTACAATAATTATACTTATTACTCCGAATATTATCCATATAGCATGCATTATTACCCACATTATGCAGTTATTATCGCTAGAGCTGTAATAATTATACTTATTACTCCCAATATTATCAATATAACATGCATTATTACCCATATTATACTGTTATTATCGCCAGAACTATGATAAATATACTTATTACTTTCAATATTACAACATAACATACATTATTACCCATATTATGCAGTTATTATCGCGAGAACTATAATAATTATACCTATTACTCCCAATACTATCAATATAACATTCATTATTACCCATATTATGCAGTTATTATCGCTAGAACTATATTAGTTATACTTATTACTCCTAATATTATGAATATGACATGCAACATTTCCCATATTATACAGTTATTATCGCTAGAACTACAATAATTATACTTATTACTGGCAATATTATCAATATTAAATGCATTATTACCCATATCATACAGTTATTATCCCTACAACTACAATAATTATACTTATTTCTGCCAATATTATCAATATAACATACATTATTACCCATATTATGCAGTTATTATCGCTAGAACTATAATAATTATACTTATTACTCCCAATATTATCAATATAACATGCATTATTACCCATATTATACTGGTATTATCGTCAGAACTATGATAAATATACTTATTACTTCCAATATTATCAATATAACATACACTATTACCCATATTATGCAGTTATTATCGCTAGAACTATAATAATTATACCTATTACTCCCAATACTATCAATATAACATTCATTATTACCCATATTATGCAGTCATTATCGCTAGAACTACAATAATTATACTTATTACTTTTATTATTATCGATATAGCATGCACCATTACCCATATTATGCAGTTATTATCGCCAGAATAACAATAATTAGACTTATTACTCCTAATTTTGTCAATATGTCATGCATTATTACCCATATTATACAGTTATTATCGCTAGAACTATAATAATTATACATATTACGCACAATACTATCAATATAACATGCATTATTACCCATATTATGCAGTCATTATCGCTAGAACTATAATAATTATACTTATTACTCCCAATATTATCAATATAACATGCATTCTTACCCATATTATACAGTCATTATCGCTAGAACTACAATAGTTATACTTATTACTCCGAATATTATGAATATGACATGCAACATTTCCCATATTATACAGTTATTATCGCTAGAACTACAATAATTATACTTATTACAAGCAATATTATCAATATTAAATGCATTATAACCCATATCATACAGTTATTATCGCTAGAACTATAATAATTATACATATTTCTCCCAATATTTTCAATATAACATACATTATTATCCATATGATACAGTTATTATCGCCAGAACTACAATAATTACACTTATTACTCCCAATATTATCAATATAACATGAATTATTACCCATATCATACAGTTATTATAGCCAGAACTACAATAATTACACTGATTACTCCCAATATTATCAATATAACATGCATTATTACCCATATCATATAGTTATTATCGCTCGAACTATAATAATTATACTTATTACTCCCAATATTATCAATATAACATGCATTATTTCCCATATTATACAGTTATTATCGCTAGAACTATATTAGTTATACTTATTACTCCTAATATTATGAATATGACGTGCAACATTTCCCATATTATACAGTTATTATCGCTAGAACTACAATAACTATACTTATTACAAGCAATATTATCAATATTAAATGCATTATTACCCATATCATACAGTTATTATCGCTAGAACTATAATAATTATACTTATTACTTCCAATATTATCAATATAACATGAATTAATACCTATATTATGCAGTCATTATCGCTAGAACTATAATAATTATACTTATTACTCCCAATACTATCAATATAACATGCATTCTTACCCATATTATACAGTTATTATCGCCGGAACTACAATAATTATACTTATTAGTAGAAATATTATCAATATTAAATGCATTATTACCCATATGATACAGTTATTATCGCCAGAACTACAATAATTACACTTATTACTCCCAAAATTATCAATATAACATGCATTATTTCCCATATTATACAGTTATTATCGGTAGAACTATATTAGTTATACTTATTACTCCTAATATTATGAATATGACATGCAACATTTCCCATATTATACAGTTATTATCGCTAGAACTACAATAATTATACTTATTACTGGCAATATTATCAATATTAAATGCATTATTACCCATATCATACAGTTATTATCCCTACAACTACAATAATTATACTTATTTCTCCCAATATTATCAATATAACATACATTATTACCCATATTATGCAGTTATTATCGCTAGAACTATAATAATTATACTTATTACTCCCAATACTATCAATATAACATGCATTATTACCCATATTATGCAGTCATTATCGCTAGAACTACAATAATTATACTTATTACTTTTATTATTATCGATATAGCATGCACCATTACCCATATTATGCAGTTATTATCGCCAGAACAACAATAATTAGACTTATTACTCCTAATTTTGTCAATATGTCATGCATTATTACCCATATTATACAGTTATTATCGCTAGAACTATAATAATTATACATATTACGCACAATACTATCAATATAACATGCATTATTACCCATATTATGCAGTCATTATCGCTAGAACTATAATAATTATACTTATTACTCCCATTATTATCAATATAACATGCATTCTTACCCATATTATACAGTCATTATCGCTAGAACTACAATAGTTATACTTATTACTCCGAATATTATGAATATGACATGCAACATTTCCCATATTATACAGTTATTATGGCTAGAACTACAATAATTATACTTATTACAAGCAATATTATCAATATTAAATGCATTATAACCCATATCATACAGTTATTATCGCTAGAACTATAATAATTATACATATTTCTCCCAATATTTTCAATATAACATACATTATTATCCATATGATACAGTTATTATCGCTAGAACTATAATCATTATACTTATTACTTCCAATATTATCAATATAACATGCATTATTACCCATATTATGCAGTTATTATCGCCAGAACTACAATAATTACACTTATTACTCCCAATATTATCAATATCACATGCATTATTACCCATATCATATAGTTATTATCGCTAGAACCATAATAATAATACTTATTACTTCCAATATTATCAATATAACATGAATTATTACCTATATTATGCAGTTATTATCGCTAGGACTATAATAATTACACTCATTACTCCCAATATTATCAATATAACATGCATTATTTCCCATATTATACAGTTATTATCGCTAGAACTATATTAGTTATACTTATTACTCCTAATATTATGAATATGACATGCAACATTACCCATATTATGCAGTTATTATCGCTAGAACTATAATAATTATACTTATTACTGGCAATGTTATCAATATTAAATGCATTATTACCCATATCATACAGTTATTATCGCCAGAACTATAATAATTATACTTATTACTCCCAATATTATCAATATAACATGCATTATTACCCATATTATACTGGTATTATCGTCAGAATTATGATAAATATACATATTACTTCCAATATTATCAATATAACATACACTATTGCCCATATTATGCAGTTATTATCGCGAGAACTATAATAATTATACCTATTACTCCCAATACTATCAATATAACATTCATTATTACCCATATTATGCAGTTATTATCGCTAGAACTATATTAGTTATACTTATTACTCCTAATATTATGAATATGACATGCAACATTTCCCATATTATACAGTTATTATCGCTAGAACTACAATAATTATACTTATTACTGGCAATATTATCAATATTAAATGCATTATTACCCATATCATACAGTTATTATCCCTACAACTAGAATAATTATACTTATTTCTCCCAATATTATCAATATAACATACATTATTACCCATATTATGCAGTTATTATCGCTAGAACTATAATAATTATACTTATTACTCCCAATACTATCAATATAACATGCATTATTACCCACATTATGCAGTTATTATCGCTAGAGCTGTAATAATTATACTTATTACTCCCAATATTATCAATATAACATGCATTATTACCCATATTATACTGTTCTTATCGTCAGAACTATGATAAATATACTTATTACTTCCAATATTACAACATAACATACATTATTACCCATATTATGCAGTTATTATCGCTAGAACTATAATAATTATACTTATTACTCACAATTCTATCAATATAACATGCATTATTGCCCATATTATGCAGTCATTATCGCTAGAACTACAATAATTATACTTATTACTCCGAATATTATCCATATAACATGCATTATTACCCATATTATACTGTTATTATCGTCAGAACTATGATAAATATACTTATTACTTCCAATATTGCAACATAACATACATTATTACCCATATTATGCAGTTATTATCGCTAGAACTATAATAATTATACTTATTACTCCCAATATTATCAATATAACATGCATTATTACCCATATTATACTGGTATTATCGTCAGAACTATGATAAATATACTTATTACTTCCAATATTATCAATATAACATACACTATTACCCATATTATGCAGTTATTATCGCTAGAACTATAATAATTATACCTATTACTCCCAATACTATCAATATAACATTCATTATTACCCATATTATGCAGTCATTATCGCTAGAACTACAATAATTATACTTATTACTCCGAATATTATCCATATAACATGCATTATGACCCATATTATGCAGTTATTATCGCTAGAGCTGTAATAATTACACTTGTTACTCCCAATATTATCAATATAACATGCAATACTACCCATATCATACAGTTATTACCGCTAGAACTATAATAATTATACTTATTTCTCCCAATATTATCAATATAACATACATTATTACCAATATTATGCAGTTATTATCGCTAGAACTATAATAATTATACCTATTACTCCCAATACTATCAATATAACATTCATTATTATCCATATTATGCAGTCATTATCGCTAGAACTACAATAATTATACTTATTACTCCGAATATTATCCATATAGCATGCATTATTACCCACATTATGCAGTTATTATCGCTAGAGCTGTAATAATTATACTTATTTCTCCCAATATTATCAATATAACATACATTATTACCAATATTATGCAGTTATTATCGCTAGAACTATAATAATTATACCTATTACTCCCAATACTATCAATATAACATTCATTATTATCCATATTATGCAGTCATTATCGCTAGAACAACAATAATTATACTTATTACTCCGAATATTATCCATATAGCATGCATTATTACCCACATTATGCAGTTATTATCGCTAGAGCTGTAATAATTATACTTATTACTCCCAATATTATCAATATAACATGCATTATTACCCATATTATACTGTTATTATCGTCAGAACTATGATAAATATACTTATTACTTTCAATATTACAACATAACATACATTATTACCCATATTATGCATTATTATCGCTAGAACTATAATAATTATACTTATTACACACAATACTATCAATATAACATGCATTATTACCCATATTATGCAGTCATTATCGCTAGAACTATAATAATTATTCTTATTACTCCCAATGCTATCAATATAACATGCATTATTACCCATATTATGCAGTCATTATCGCTAGAACTACAATAATTATACTTATTACTCCGAATATTATCCATATAACATGCATTATTACCCATATTATGCAGTTCTTATCGCTAGAGCTGTAATAATTACATTTGTTACTCCCAATATTATCAATATAACATGCAATACTACCCATATCATGGAGTTATTATCGCTAGAACTATAATCATTATACTTATTACTTCCAATATTATCAATATAACATGAATTATTTCCCATATTATACAGATATTATCGTTAGAGCTATATTAGTTATACTTATTACTCCTAATATTATGAATATGACATGCAACATTTCCCATATTATACAGTTATTATCGCTAGAACTACAATAATTATACTTATTACAATCAATATTATCAATATTAAATGCATTATTACCCATATCATACAGTTATTATCGCTAGAACTATAATAATTATACTTATTTCTCCCAATATTATCAATACAACATACATTATTACCCATATTATGCAGTCATTATCGCTAGAACTACAATAATTATACTTATTACTCCGAATATTATCCATATAACATGCATTATTACCCATATTATGCAGTTATTATCGCTAGAGCTATAATAATTACACTTGTTACTTCCAATGTTATCAATATAACATGAATTATTTCCCATATTATACAGTTATTATCGCTAGAACTATATTAGTTATACTTGTTACTCCTAATATTATGAATATGACATGCATCATTTCCCATGTTATACAGTTATTATCGCCAGAACTACAATAATTATACTTATTAGTAGCAATATTATCAATATTAAATGCATTATTACCCATATCATACAGTTATTATCGCTCGAACTATAATAATTATACTTATTACTTCCAATATTATCAATATAACATGAATTATTACCTATATTATGAAGTTATTATCGCTAGGACTATAATAATTACACTCATTACTCCCAATATTATCAATATAACATGCATTATTTCCCATATTATACAGTTATTATCGCTAGAACTATATTAGTTATACTTATTACTCCTAATATTATGAATATGACATGCAACATTTCCCATATTATACAGGTATTATCGCTAGAACTATAATAATTATACTTATTACTCCCAATATTATCAATATAACATGCATTATTAACCATATTATACTGTTATATCGTCAGAACTATGATAAATATACTTATTACTTCCAATATTATCAACATAACATACATTATTACCCATATTATGCAGTTATTATCGCTAGAACTATAATAATTATACTTATTACTCACAATACTATCAATATAACATGCATTATTACCCATATTATGCAGTCATTATCGCCAGAACTACAATAATTACACTTATTACTCCCAATATTATCAATATAACATGCATTATTACCCATATCATATAGTTATTATCGCTAGAACTATAATAATTATACTTATTTCTCCCAATATTATCAATATAACATACATTATTACCCATATTATGCAGTCATTATCGCTAGAACTACAATAATTATACTTATTACTCCCAATGCTATCAATATAACATGCATTATTACCCATATCATACAGTTATTATCGCTAGAACTATAATAATTATACTTATTTCTCCCAATATTATCAATATAACATACATTATTACCCATATTATGCAGTCATTATCGCTAGAACTACAATAATTATACTTATTACTCCGAATATTATCCATATAACATGCATTATTACCCATATTATGCAGTTATTATCGCTAGAGCTATAATAATTACACTTGTTACTTCCAATGTTATCAATATAACATGAATTATTTCCCATATTATACAGTTATTATCGCTAGAACTATATTAGTTATACTTGTTACTCCTAATATTATGAATATGACATGCATCATTTCCCATGTTATACAGTTATTAACGCCAGAACTACAATAATTATACTTATTAGTAGCAATATTATCAATATTAAATGCATTATTACCCATATCATACAGTTATTACGGCTAGAACTATAATAATTATACTTATTTCTCCCAATATTATCAATATAACATACATTATTACCAATATTATGCAGTTATTATCGCTAGAACTATAATAATTATACCTATTACTCCCAATACTATCAATATAACATTCATTATTATCCATATTATGCAGTCATTATCGCTAGAACTACAATAATTATACTTATTACTCCGAATATTATCCATATAGCATGCATTATTACCCACATTATGCAGTTATTATCGCTAGAGCTGTAATAATTATACTTATTACTCCCAATATTATCAATATAACATGCATTATTACCCATATTATACTGTTATTATCGCCAGAACTATGATAAATATACTTATTACTTTCAATATTACAACATAACATACATTATTACCCATATTATGCAGTTATTATCGCGAGAACTATAATAATTATACCTATTACTCCCAATACTATCAATATAACATTCATTATTACCCATATTATGCAGTTATTATCGCTAGAACTATATTAGTTATACTTATTACTCCTAATATTATGAATATGACATGCAACATTTCCCATATTATACAGTTATTATCGCTAGAACTACAATAATTATACTTATTACTGGCAATATTATCAATATTAAATGCATTATTACCCATATCATACAGTTATTATCCCTACAACTACAATAATTATACTTATTTCTCCCAATATTATCAATATAACATACATTATTACCCATATTATGCAGTTATTATCGCTAGAACTATAATAATTATACTTATTACTCCCAATATTATCAATATAACATGCATTATTACCCATATTATACTGGTATTATCGTCAGAACTATGATAAATATACTTATTACTTCCAATATTATCAATATAACATACACTATTACCCATATTATGCAGTTATTATCGCTAGAACTATAATAATTATACCTATTACTCCCAATACTATCAATATAACATTCATTATTACCCATATTATGCAGTCATTATCGCTAGAACTACAATAATTATACTTATTACTTTTATTATTATCGATATAGCATGCACCATTACCCATATTATGCAGTTATTATCGCCAGAACAACAATAATTAGACTTATTACTCCTAATTTTGTCAATATGTCATGCATTATTACCCATATTATACAGTTATTATCGCTAGAACTATAATAATTATACATATTACGCACAATACTATCAATATAACATGCATTATTACCCATATTATGCAGTCATTATCGCTAGAACTATAATAATTATACTTATTACTCCCAATATTATCAATATAACATGCATTCTTACCCATATTATACAGCCATTATCGCTAGAACTACAATAGTTATACTTATTACTCCGAATATTATGAATATGACATGCAACATTTCCCATATTATACAGTTATTATCGCTAGAACTACAATAATTATACTTATTACAAGCAATATTATCAATATTAAATGCATTATAACCCATATCATACAGTTATTATCGCTAGAACTATAATAATTATACATATTTCTCCCAATATTTTCAATATAACATACATTATTATCCATATGATACAGTTATTATCGCCAGAACTACAATAATTACACTTATTACTCCCAATATTATCAATATAACATGAATTATTACCCATATCATACAGTTATTATAGCCAGAACTACAATAATTACACTGATTACTCCCAATATTATCAATATAACATGCATTATTACCCATATCATATAGTTATTATCGCTCGAACTATAATAATTATACTTATTACTCCCAATATTATCAATATAACATGCATTCTTACCCATATTATACAGTCATTATCGCTAGAACTACAATAGTTATACTTATTACTCCGAATATTATGAATA
Organism: Megachile leachella; assembly: GCA_963576845.1. NCBI lineage: Eukaryota > Metazoa > Arthropoda > Insecta > Hymenoptera > Megachilidae > Megachile > Megachile leachella. The sequence continues at coordinate 963,462 of CAUYWW010000099.1, read as the reverse complement.
TGACATGCAACATTTCCCATATTATACAGTTATTATCGCTAGAACTACAATAATTATACTTATTACTGGCAATATTATCAATATTAAATGCATTATTACCCATATCATACAGTTATTATCCCTACAACTACAATAATTATACTTATTTCTGCCAATATTATCAATATAACATACATTATTACCCATATTATGCAGTTATTATCGCTAGAACTATAATAATTATACTTATTACTCCCAATATTATCAATATAACATGCATTATTACCCATATTATACTGGTATTATCGTCAGAACTATGATAAATATACTTATTACTTCCAATATTATCAATATAACATACACTATTACCCATATTATGCAGTTATTATCGCTAGAACTATAATAATTATACCTATTACTCCCAATACTATCAATATAACATTCATTATTACCCATATTATGCAGTCATTATCGCTAGAACTACAATAATTATACTTATTACTTTTATTATTATCGATATAGCATGCACCATTACCCATATTATGCAGTTATTATCGCCAGAACAACAATAATTAGACTTATTACTCCTAATTTTGTCAATATGTCATGCATTATTACCCATATTATACAGTTATTATCGCTAGAACTATAATAATTTTACATATTACGCACAATACTATCAATATAACATGCATTATTACCCATATTATGCAGTCATTATCGCTAGAACTATAATAATTATACTTATTACTCCCAATATTATCAATATAACATGCATTCTTACCCATATTATACAGTCATTATCGCTAGAACTACAATAGTTATACTTATTACTCCGAATATTATGAATATGACATGCAACATTTCCCATATTATACAGTTATTATCGCTAGAACTACAATAATTATACTTATTACAAGCAATATTATCAATATTAAATGCATTATAACCCATATCATACAGTTATTATCGCTAGAACTATAATAATTATACATATTTCTCCCAATATTTTCAATATAACATACATTATTATCCATATGATACAGTTATTATCGCCAGAACTACTATAATTACACTTATTACTCCCAATATTATCAATATAACATGAATTATTACCCATATCATACAGTTATTATAGCCAGAACTACAATAATTACACTGATTACTCCCAATATTATCAATATAACATGCATTATTACCCATATCATATAGTTATTATCGCTCGAACTATAATAATTATACTTATTACTCCCAATATTATCAATATAACATGCATTATTTCCCATATTATACAGTTATTATCGCTAGAACTATATTAGTTATACTTATTACTCCTAATATTATGAATATGACGTGCAACATTTCCCATATTATACAGTTATTATCGCTAGAACTACAATAACTATACTTATTACAAGCAATATTATCAATATTAAATGCATTATTACCCATATCATACAGTTATTATCGCTAGAACTATAATAATTATACTTATTACTTCCAATATTATCAATATAACATGAATTAATACCTATATTATGCAGTCATTATCGCTAGAACTATAATAATTATACTTATTACTCCCAATACTATCAATATAACATGCATTCTTACCCATATTATACAGTTATTATCGCCAGAACTACAATAATTATACTTATTAGTAGAAATATTATCAATATTAAATGCATTATTACCCATATGATACAGTTATTATCGCCAGAACTACAATAATTACACTTATTACTCCCAAAATTATCAATATAACATGCATTATTTCCCATATTATACAGTTATTATCGGTAGAACTATATTAGTTATACTTATTACTCCTAATATTATGAATATGACATGCAACATTTCCCATATTATACAGTTATTATCGCTAGAACTACAATAATTATACTTATTACTGGCAATATTATCAATATTAAATGCATTATTACCCATATCATACAGTTATTATCCCTACAACTACAATAATTATACTTATTTCTCCCAATATTATCAATATAACATACATTATTACCCATATTATGCAGTTATTATCGCTAGAACTATAATAATTATACTTATTACTCCCAATACTATCAATATAACATGCATTATTACCCATATTATGCAGTCATTATCGCTAGAACTACAATAATTATACTTATTACTTTTATTATTATCGATATAGCATGCACCATTACCCATATTATGCAGTTATTATCGCCAGAACAACAATAATTAGACTTATTACTCCTAATTTTGTCAATATGTCATGCATTATTACCCATATTATACAGTTATTATCGCTAGAACTATAATAATTATACATATTACGCACAATACTATCAATATAACATGCATTATTACCCATATTATGCAGTCATTATCGCTAGAACTATAATAATTATACTTATTACTCCCATTATTATCAATATAACATGCATTCTTACCCATATTATACAGTCATTATCGCTAGAACTACAATAGTTATACTTATTACTCCGAATATTATGAATATGACATGCAACATTTCCCATATTATACAGTTATTATGGCTAGAACTACAATAATTATACTTATTACAAGCAATATTATCAATATTAAATGCATTATAACCCATATCATACAGTTATTATCGCTAGAACTATAATAATTATACATATTTCTCCCAATATTTTCAATATAACATACATTATTATCCATATGATACAGTTATTATCGCTAGAACTATAATCATTATACTTATTACTTCCAATATTATCAATATAACATGCATTATTACCCATATTATGCAGTTATTATCGCCAGAACTACAATAATTACACTTATTACTCCCAATATTATCAATATCACATGCATTATTACCCATATCATATAGTTATTATCGCTAGAACCATAATAATAATACTTATTACTTCCAATATTATCAATATAACATGAATTATTACCTATATTATGCAGTTATTATCGCTAGGACTATAATAATTACACTCATTACTCCCAATATTATCAATATAACATGCATTATTTCCCATATTATACAGTTATTATCGCTAGAACTATATTAGTTATACTTATTACTCCTAATATTATGAATATGACATGCAACATTACCCATATTATGCAGTTATTATCGCTAGAACTATAATAATTATACTTATTACTGGCAATGTTATCAATATTAAATGCATTATTACCCATATCATACAGTTATTATCGCCAGAACTATAATAATTATACTTATTACTCCCAATATTATCAATATAACATGCATTATTACCCATATTATACTGGTATTATCGTCAGAATTATGATAAATATACATATTACTTCCAATATTATCAATATAACATACACTATTGCCCATATTATGCAGTTATTATCGCGAGAACTATAATAATTATACCTATTACTCCCAATACTATCAATATAACATTCATTATTACCCATATTATGCAGTTATTATCGCTAGAACTATATTAGTTATACTTATTACTCCTAATATTATGAATATGACATGCAACATTTCCCATATTATACAGTTATTATCGCTAGAACTACAATAATTATACTTATTACTGGCAATATTATCAATATTAAATGCATTATTACCCATATCATACAGTTATTATCCCTACAACTACAATAATTATACTTATTTCTCCCAATATTATCAATATAACATACATTATTACCCATATTATGCAGTTATTATCGCTAGAACTATAATAATTATACTTATTACTCCCAATACTATCAATATAACATGCATTATTACCCACATTATGCAGTTATTATCGCTAGAGCTGTAATAATTATACTTATTACTCCCAATATTATCAATATAACATGCATTATTACCCATATTATACTGTTCTTATCGTCAGAACTATGATAAATATACTTATTACTTCCAATATTACAACATAACATACATTATTACCCATATTATGCAGTTATTATCGCTAGAACTATAATAATTATACTTATTACTCACAATTCTATCAATATAACATGCATTATTGCCCATATTATGCAGTCATTATCGCTAGAACTACAATAATTATACTTATTACTCCGAATATTATCCATATAACATGCATTATTACCCATATTATACTGTTATTATCGTCAGAACTATGATAAATATACTTATTACTTCCAATATTGCAACATAACATACATTATTACCCATATTATGCAGTTATTATCGCTAGAACTATAATAATTATACTTATTACTCCCAATATTATCAATATAACATGCATTATTACCCATATTATACTGGTATTATCGTCAGAACTATGATAAATATACTTATTACTTCCAATATTATCAATATAACATACACTATTACCCATATTATGCAGTTATTATCGCTAGAACTATAATAATTATACCTATTACTCCCAATACTATCAATATAACATTCATTATTACCCATATTATGCAGTCATTATCGCTAGAACTACAATAATTATACTTATTACTCCGAATATTATCCATATAACATGCATTATGACCCATATTATGCAGTTATTATCGCTAGAGCTGTAATAATTACACTTGTTACTCCCAATATTATCAATATAACATGCAATACTACCCATATCATACAGTTATTACCGCTAGAACTATAATAATTATACTTATTTCTCCCAATATTATCAATATAACATACATTATTACCAATATTATGCAGTTATTATCGCTAGAACTATAATAATTATACCTATTACTCCCAATACTATCAATATAACATTCATTATTATCCATATTATGCAGTCATTATCGCTAGAACTACAATAATTATACTTATTACTCCGAATATTATCCATATAGCATGCATTATTACCCACATTATGCAGTTATTATCGCTAGAGCTGTAATAATTATACTTATTTCTCCCAATATTATCAATATAACATACATTATTACCAATATTATGCAGTTATTATCGCTAGAACTATAATAATTATACCTATTACTCCCAATACTATCAATATAACATTCATTATTATCCATATTATGCAGTCATTATCGCTAAAACTACAATAATTATACTTATTACTCCGAATATTATCCATATAGCATGCATTATTACCCACATTATGCAGTTATTATCGCTAGAGCTGTAATAATTATACTTATTACTCCCAATATTATCAATATAACATGCATTATTACCCATATTATACTGTTATTATCGTCAGAACTATGATAAATATACTTATTACTTTCAATATTACAACATAACATACATTATTACCCATATTATGCAGTTATTATCGCTAGAACTATAATAATTATACTTATTACTCACAATACTATCAATATAACATGCATTATTATCCATATTATGCCGTCATTATCGCTAGAACTATAATAATTATTCTTATTACTCCCAATGCTATCAATATAACATGCATTATTACCCATATTATGCAGTCATTATCGCTAGAACTACAATAATTATACTTATTACTGCGAATATTATCCATATAACATGCATTATTACCCATATTATGCAGTTCTTATCGCTAGAGCTGTAATAATTACATTTGTTACTCCCAATATTATCAATATAACATGCAATACTACCCATATCATAGAGTTATTATCGCTAGAACTATAATCATTATACTTATTACTTCCAATATTATCAATATAACATGAATTATTTCCCATATTATACAGATATTATCGTTAGAGCTATATTAGTTATACTTATTACTCCTAATATTATGAATATGACATGCAACATTTCCCATATTATACAGTTATTATCGCTAGAACTACAATAATTATACTTATTACAAGCAATATTATCAATATTAAATGCATTATTACCCATATCATACAGTTATTATCGCTAGAACTATAATAATTATACTTATTTCTCCCAATATTATCAATACAACATACATTATTACCCATATTATGCAGTCATTATCGCTAGAACTACAATAATTATACTTATTACTCCGAATATTATCCATATAACGTGCATTATTACCCATATTATGCAGTTATTATCGCTAGAGCTATAATAATTACACTTGTTACTTCCAATGTTATCAATATAACATGAATTATTTCCCATATTATACAGTTATTATCGCTAGAACTATATTAGTTATACTTGTTACTCCTAATATTATGAATATGACATGCATCATTTCCCATGTTATACAGTTATTAACGCCAGAACTACAATAATTATACTTATTAGTAGCAATATTATCAATATTAAATGCATTATTACCCATATCATACAGTTATTACGGCTAGAACTATAATAATTATACTTATTTCTCCCAATATTATCAATATAACATACATTATTACCAATATTATGCAGTTATTATCGCTAGAACTATAATAATTATACCTATTACTCCCAATACTATCAATATAACATTCATTATTATCCATATTATGCAGTCATTATCGCTAGAACTACAATAATTATACTTATTACTCCGAATATTATCCATATAGCATGCATTATTACCCACATTATGCAGTTATTATCGCTAGAGCTGTAATAATTATACTTATTACTCCCAATATTATCAATATAACATGCATTATTACCCATATTATACTGTTATTATCGCCAGAACTATGATAAATATACTTATTACTTTCAATATTACAACATAACATACATTATTACCCATATTATGCAGTTATTATCGCGAGAACTATAATAATTATACCTATTACTCCCAATACTATCAATATAACATTCATTATTACCCATATTATGCAGTTATTATCGCTAGAACTATATTAGTTATACTTATTACTCCTAATATTATGAATATGACATGCAACATTTCCCATATTATACAGTTATTATCGCTAGAACTACAATAATTATACTTATTACTGGCAATATTATCAATATTAAATGCATTATTACCCATATCATACAGTTATTATCCCTACAACTACAATAATTATACTTATTTCTCCCAATATTATCAATATAACATACATTATTACCCATATTATGCAGTTATTATCGCTAGAACTATAATAATTATACTTATTACTCCCAATATTATCAATATAACATGCATTATTACCCATATTATACTGGTATTATCGTCAGAACTATGATAAATATACTTATTACTTCCAATATTATCAATATAACATACACTATTACCCATATTATGCAGTTATTATCGCTAGAACTATAATAATTATACCTATTACTCCCAATACTATCAATATAACATTCATTATTACCCATATTATGCAGTCATTATCGCTAGAACTACAATAATTATACTTATTACTCCGAATATTATCCATATAACATGCATTATGACCCATATTATGCAGTTATTATCGCTAGAGCTGTAATAATTACACTTGTTACTCCCAATATTATCAATATAACATGCAATACTACCCATATCATACAGTTATTACCGCTAGAACTATAATAATTATACTTATTTCTCCCAATATTATCAATATAACATACATTATTACCAATATTATGCAGTTATTATCGCTAGAACTATAATAATTATACCTATTACTCCCAATACTATCAATATAACATTCATTATTATCCATATTATGCAGTCATTATCGCTAGAACTACAATAATTATACTTATTACTCCGAATATTATCCATATAGCATGCATTATTACCCACATTATGCAGTTATTATCGCTAGAGCTGTAATAATTATACTTATTACTCCCAATATTATCAATATAACATACACTATTACCCATATTATGCAGTTATTATCGCTAGAACTATAATAATTATACCTATTACTCCCAATACTATCAATATAACATTCATTATTACCCATATTATGCAGTCATTATCGCTAGAACTACAATAATTATACTTATTACTCCGAATATTATCCATATAACATGCATTATGACCCATATTATGCAGTTATTATCGCTAGAGCTGTAATAATTACACTTGTTACTCCCAATATTATCAATATAACATGCAATACTACCCATATCATACAGTTATTACCGCTAGAACTATAATAATTATACTTATTTCACCCAATATTATCAATATAACATACATTATTACCAATATTATGCAGTTATTATCGCTAGAACTATAATAATTATACCTATTACTCCCAATACTATCAATATAACATTCATTATTATCCATATTATGCAGTCATTATCGCTAGAACTACAATAATTATACTTATTACTCCGAATATTATCCATATAGCATGCATTATTACCCACATTATGCAGTTATTATCGCTAGAGCTGTAATAATTATACTTATTACTCCCAATATTATCAATATAACATGCATTATTACCCATATTATACTGTTATTATCGTCAGAACTATGATAAATATACTTATTACTTTCAATATTACAACATAACATACATTATTACCCATATTATGCAGTTATTATCGCTAGAACTATAATAATTATACTTATTACTCACAATACTATCAATATAACATGCATTATTACCCATATTATGCAGTCATTATCGCTAGAACTATAATAATTATTCTTATTACTCCCAATGCTATCAATATAACATGCATTATTACCCATATTATGCAGTCATTATCGCTAGAACTACAATAATTATACTTATTACTCCGAATATTATCCATATAACATGCATTATTACCCATATTATGCAGTTCTTATCGCTAGAGCTGTAATAATTACATTTGTTACTCCCAATATTATCAATATAACATGCAATACTACCCATATCATGGAGTTATTATCGCTAGAACTATAATCATTATACTTATTACTTCCAATATTATCAATATAACATGAATTATTTCCCATATTATACAGATATTATCGTTAGAGCTATATTAGTTATACTTATTACTCCTAATATTATGAATATGACATGCAACATTTCCCATATTATACAGTTATTATCGCTAGAACTACAATAATTATACTTATTACAAGCAATATTATCAATATTAAATGCATTATTACCCATATCATACAGTTATTATCGCTAGAACTATAATAATTATACTTATTTCTCCCAATATTATCAATACAACATACATTATTACCCATATTATGCAGTCATTATCGCTAGAACTACAATAATTATACTTATTACTCCGAATATTATCCATATAACATGCATTATTACCCATATTATGCAGTTATTATCGCTAGAGCTATAATAATTACACTTGTTACTTCCAATGTTATCAATATAACATGAATTATTTCCCATATTATACAGTTATTATCGCTAGAACTATATTAGTTATACTTGTTACTCCTAATATTATGAATATGACATGCATCATTTCCCATGTTATACAGTTATTATCGCCAGAACTACAATAATTATACTTATTAGTAGCAATATTATCAATATTAAATGCATTATTACCCATATCATACAGTTATTATCGCTCGAACTATAATAATTATACTTATTACTTCCAATATTATCAATATAACATGAATTATTACCTATATTATGAAGTTATTATCGCTAGGACTATAATAATTACACTCATTACTCCCAATATTATCAATATAACATGCATTATTTCCCATATTATACAGTTATTATCGCTAGAACTATATTAGTTATACTTATTACTCCTAATATTATGAATATGACATGCAACATTTCCCATATTATACAGGTATTATCGCTAGAACTATAATAATTATACTTATTACTCCCAATATTATCAATATAACATGCATTATTAACCATATTATACTGTTATATCGTCAGAACTATGATAAATATACTTATTACTTCCAATATTATCAACATAACATACATTATTACCCATATTATGCAGTTATTATCGCTAGAACTATAATAATTATACTTATTACTCACAATACTATCAATATAACATGCATTATTACCCATATTATGCAGTCATTATCGCCAGAACTACAATAATTACACTTATTACTCCCAATATTATCAATATAACATGCATTATTACCCATATCATATAGTTATTATCGCTAGAACTATAATAATTATACTTATTTCTCCCAATATTATCAATATAACATACATTATTACCCATATTATGCAGTCATTATCGCTAGAACTACAATAATTATACTTATTACTCCCAATGCTATCAATATAACATGCATTATTACCCATATCATACAGTTATTATCGCTAGAACTATAATAATTATACTTATTTCTCCCAATATTATCAATATAACATACATTATTACCCATATTATGCAGTCATTATCGCTAGAACTACAATAATTATACTTATTACTCCGAATATTATCCATATAACATGCATTATTACCCATATTATGCAGTTATTATCGCTAGAGCTATAATAATTACACTTGTTACTTCCAATGTTATCAATATAACATGAATTATTTCCCATATTATACAGTTATTATCGCTAGAACTATATTAGTTATACTTGTTACTCCTAATATTATGAATATGACATGCATCATTTCCCATGTTATACAGTTATTAACGCCAGAACTACAATAATTATACTTATTAGTAGCAATATTATCAATATTAAATGCATTATTACCCATATCATACAGTTATTACCGCTAGAACTATAATAATTATACTTATTTCTCCCAATATTATCAATATAACATACATTATTACCAATATTATGCAGTTATTATCGCTAGAACTATAATAATTATACCTATTACTCCCAATACTATCAATATAACATTCATTATTATCCATATTATGCAGTCATTATCGCTAGAACTACAATAATTATACTTATTACTCCGAATATTATCCATATAGCATGCATTATTACCCACATTATGCAGTTATTATCGCTAGAGCTGTAATAATTATACTTATTACTCCCAATATTATCAATATAACATGCATTATTACCCATATTATACTGTTATTATCGCCAGAACTATGATAAATATACTTATTACTTTCAATATTACAACATAACATACATTATTACCCATATTATGCAGTTATTATCGCTAGAACTATAATAATTATACTTATTACTCACAATACTATCAATATAACATGCATTATTACCCATATTATGCAGTCATTATCGCTAGAACTATAATAATTATTCTTATTACTCCCAATGCTATCAATATAACATGCATTATTACCCATATTATGCAGTCATTATCGCTAGAACTACAATAATTATACTTATTACTCCGAATATTATCCATATAACATGCATTATTACCCATATTATGCAGTTCTTATCGCTAGAGCTGTAATAATTACATTTGTTACTCCCAATATTATCAATATAACATGCAATACTACCCATATCATGGAGTTATTATCGCTAGAACTACAATAATTATACTTATTACAAGCAATATTATCAATATTAAATGCATTATTACCCATATCATACAGTTATTATCGCTAGAACTATAATAATTATACTTATTTCTCCCAATATTATCAATACAACATACATTATTACCCATATTATGCAGTCATTATCGCTAGAACTACAATAATTATACTTATTACTCCGAATATTATCCATATAACATGCATTATTACCCATATTATGCAGTTATTATCGCTAGAGCTATAATAATTACACTTGTTACTTCCAATGTTATCAATATAACATGAATTATTTCCCATATTATACAGTTATTATCGCTAGAACTATATTAGTTATACTTGTTACTCCTAATATTATGAATATGACATGCATCATTTCCCATGTTATACAGTTATTATCGCCAGAACTACAATAATTATACTTATTAGTAGCAATATTATCAATATTAAATGCATTATTACCCATATCATACAGTTATTATCGCTCGAACTATAATAATTATACTTATTACTTCCAATATTATCAATATAACATGAATTATTACCTATATTATGAAGTTATTATCGCTAGGACTATAATAATTACACTCATTACTCCCAATATTATCAATATAACATGCATTATTTCCCATATTATACAGTTATTATCGCTAGAACTATATTAGTTATACTTATTACTCCTAATATTATGAATATGACATGCAACATTTCCCATATTATACAGGTATTATCGCTAGAACTATAATAATTATACTTATTACTCCCAATATTATCAATATAACATGCATTATTAACCATATTATACTGTTATATCGTCAGAACTATGATAAATATACTTATTACTTCCAATATTATCAACATAACATACATTATTACCCATATTATGCAGTTATTATCGCTAGAACTATAATAATTATACTAATTACTCCGAATATTATCCATATAACATGCATTATTACCCATATTATGCAGTCATTATCGCCAGAACTACAATAATTACACTTATTACTCCCAATATTATCAATATAACATGCATTATTACCTATATCATATAGTTATTATCGCTAGAACTATATTAGTTATACTTATTACTCCTAATATTATGAATATGACATGCAACATTTCCCATATTATACAGTTATTATCGCTGGAACTACAATAATTATACTTATTACTAGCAATATTATCAATATTAAGTGCATTATTACCCATATCATACAGTTATTATCGCTAGAACTATAATAATTATACTTATTACTTCCGATATTATCAATACAACATGAATTATTACCTATATTATACGGTTATTATCGCTAGAACTACAATAATTATACTCATTACTCCCAATATTATCAATATAACATGCATTATTTCCCATATTATACGGTTATTATCGCTGGAACTACAATAATTATACTTATTACTCCCAAAATTATCAATATAACATGCATTCTTACCCATATTATACAGTTATTATCGCTAGAACTACAATATTTATACTTATTACTCCGAATATTATCCATATAACATGCATTATTACCCATATTATGCAGTTATTGTCGCTAGAGTTATGATAATTACACTTGTTACTCCCAATATTATCAATATAACATGCATTATTACCCATGTCATAGAGTTATTATCGCTAGAACTATAATCATTACACTTATTACTTCCAATACTATCAATATAACATGCATTATTTCCCATATTATACAGTTATTATCGCTAGAACTACAATATTTATACTTATTACTCCGAATATTATCCATATAACATGCATTATTACCCATATTATGCAGTTATTGTCGCTAGAGTTATGATAATTACACTTGTTACTCCCAATATTATCAATATAACATGCATTATTACCCATATCATAGAGTTATTATCGCTAGAACTATAATCATTATACTTATTACTTCCAATATTATCAATATAACATGAATTATTACCCATATTATGCAGTTATTATCGCCAGAACTACAATAATTACACTTATTACTCCCAAAATTATCAATATAACATGCATTATTACCCATATCATATTGTTATTATCGCTAGAACCATAATAATAATACTTATTTCTCCCAATATTATCAATATAACATACATTATTACCAATATTATGCAGTTATTATCGCTAGAACTATAATAATTATACCTATTACTCCCAATACTATCAATATAACATTCATTATTACCCATATTATGCAGTCATTATCGCTAGAACTACAATAATTATACTTATTACTCCGAATATTATCCATATAGCATGCATTATTACCCACATTATGCAGTTATTATCGCTAGAGCTGTAATAATTATACTTATTACTCCCAATATTATCAATATAACATGCATTTTTACCCATATTATACTGTTATTATCGTCAGAACTATGATAAATATACTTATTACTTTCAATATTACAACATAACATACATTATTACCCATATTATGCAGTTATTATCGCTAGAACTATAATAATTATACTTATTACTCACAATACTATCGATATAACATGCATTATTACCCATATTATGCAGTCATTATCGCTAGAACTATAATAATTATTCTTATTACTCCCAATGCTATCAATATAACATGCATTATTACCCATATTATGCAGTCATTATCGCTAGAACTACAATAATTATACTTATTACTCCGAATATTATCCATATAACATGCATTATTACCCATATTATGCAGTTCTTATCGCTAGAGCTGTAATAATTACATTTGTTACTCCCAATATTATCAATATAACATGCAATACTACCCATATCATAGAGTTATTATCGCTAGAACTATAATCATTATACTTATTACTTCCAATATTATCAATATAACATGAATTATTTCCCATATTATACAGATATTATCGTTAGAGCTATATTAGTTATACTTATTACTCCTAATATTATGAATACGACATGCAACATTTCCCATATTATACAGTTATTATCGCTAGAACTATAATAATTATACTTATTACTCCGAATATTATCCATATAACATGCATTATTACCCATATTATGCAGTTCTTATCGCTAGAGCTGTAATAATTACATTTGTTACTCCCAAAATTATCAATATAACATGCATTATTACCCATATCATATAGTTATTATCGCTAGAACTATAATCATTATACTTATTACTTCCAATATTATCAATATAACATGAATTATTACCCATATTATGCAGTTATTATCGCCAGAACTACAATAATTACACTTATTACTCCCAAAATTATCAATATAACATGCATTATTACCCATATTCTGCAGTTATTATCGCCAGAACTACAATAATTACACTTGTTACTCCCAATATTATCAATATAACATGCATTATTACCCATATCATATAGTTATTATCGCTAGAACTCTAATAATAATACTTATTACTTCCAATAACATCAAGATAACATGAATTATTACCTATATTATGCAGTTATTATCGCTAGGACTATAATAATTACACTCATTACTCCCAATATTATCAATATAACATGCATTATTTCCCATATTATACAGTTATTATCGCTAGAACTATATTAGTTATACTTATTACTCCTAATATTATGAATATGACATGCAACATTTCCCATATTATACAGTTATTATCGCTAGAACCACAATAATTATACTTATTACTGGCAATATTATCAATATTAAATGCATTATTACCCATATCATACAGTTATTATCGCCAGAACTATAATAATTATACTTATTTCTCCCAATATTATCAATATAACATACATTATTACCCATATAATGCAGTTATTATCGCTAGAACTATAATAATTATACTTATTACTCCCAATATTATCAATATAACATGCATTATTACCCATATTATACTGGTATTATCGTCAGAATTATGATAAATATACTTATTACTTCCAATATTATCAATATAACATACACTATTGCCCATATTATGCAGTTATTATCGCTAGAACTATAATAATTATACCTATTACTCCCAATACTATCAATATAACATTCATTATTACCCATATTATGCAGTTATTATCGCTAGAACTATATTAGTTATACTTATTACTCCTAATATTATGAATATGACATGCAACATTTCCCATATTATACAGTTATTATCGCTAGAACTACAATAATTATACTTATTACTGGCAATATTATCAATATTAAATGCATTATTACCCATATCATACAGTTATTATCCCTACAACTACAATAATTATACTTATTTCTCCCAATATTATCAATATAACATACATTATTACCCATATTATGCAGTTATTATCGCTAGAACTATAATAATTATACTTATTACTCCCAATACTATCAATATAACATGCATTATTACCCATATTATGCAGTCATTATCGCTAGAACTACAATAATTATACTTATTACTTTTATTATTATCGATATAGCATGCACCATTACCCATATTATGCAGTTATTATCGCCAGAACAACAATAATTAGACTTATTACTCCTAATTTTGTCAATATGTCATGCATTATTACCCATATTATACAGTTATTATCGCTAGAACTATAATAATTATACATATTACGCACAATACTATCAATATAACATGCATTATTACCCATATTATGCAGTCATTATCGCTGGAACTATAATAATTATACTTATTACTCCCAATATTATCAATATAACATGCATTCTTACCCATATTATACAGCCATTATCGCTAGAACTACAATAGTTATACTTATTACTCCGAATATTATGAATATGACATGCAACGTTTCCCATATTATACAGTTATTATCGCTAGAACTACAATAATTATACTTATTACAAGCAATATTATCAATATTGAATGCATTATAACCCATATCATACAGTTATTATCGCTAGAACTATAATAATTATACATATTTCTCCCAATATTTTCAATATAACATACATTATTATCCATATGATACAGTTATTATCGCCAGAACTACAATAATTACACTTATTACTCCCAATATTATCAATATAACATGAATTATTACCCATATCATACAGTTGTTATAGCCAGGACTACAATAATTACACTGATTACTCCCAATATTATCAATATAACATGCATTATTACCCATATCATATAGTTATTATCGCTCGAACTATAATAATTATACTTATTACTCCCAATATTATCAATATAACATGCATTATTTCCCATATTATACAGTTATTATCGCTAGAACTATATTAGTTATACTTATTACTCCTAATATTATGAATATGACGTGCAACATTTCCCATATTATACAGTTATTATCGCTAGAACTACAATAACTATACTTATTACAAGCAATATTATCAATATTAAATGCATTATTACCCATATCATACAGTTATTATCGCTAGAACTATAATAATTATACTTATTACTTCCAATATTATCAATATAACATGAATTAATACCTATATTATGCAGTCATTATCGCTAGAACTATAATAATTATACTTATTACTCCCAATACTATCAATATAACATGCATTCTTACCCATATTATACAGTTATTATCGCCAGAACTACAATAATTATACTTATTAGTAGAAATATTATCAATATTAAATGCATTATTACCCATATGATACAGTTATTATCGCCAGAACTACAATAATTACACTTATTACTCCCAAAATTATCAATATAACATGCATTATTTCCCATATTATACAGTTATTATCGCTAGAGCTATAATAATTACACTTGTTACTTCCAATGTTATCAATATAACATGAATTATTTCCCATATTATACAGTTATTATCGCTAGAACTATATTAGTTATACTTGTTACTCCTAATATTATGAATATGACATGCATCATTTCCCATGTTATACAGTTATTATCGCCAGAACTACAATAATTATACTTATTAGTAGCAATATTATCAATATTAAATGCATTATTACCCATATCATACAGTTATTATCGCTCGAACTATAATAATTATACTTATTACTTCCAATATTATCAATATAACATGAATTATTACCTATATTATGAAGTTATTATCGCTAGGACTATAATAATTACACTTATTACTCCCAATATTATCAATATAACATGCATTATTTCCCATATTATACAGTTATTATCGCTAGAACTATATTAGTTATACTTATTACTCCTAATATTATGAATACGACATGCAACATTTCCCATATTATACAGTTATTATCGCTAGAACTATAATAATTATACTTATTACTCCGAATATTATCCATATAACATGCATTATTACCCATATTATGCAGTTCTTATCGCTAGAGCTGTAATAATTACATTTGTTACTCCCAAAATTATCAATATAACATGCATTATTACCCATATCATATAGTTATTATCGCTAGAACTATAATCATTATACTTATTACTTCCAATATTATCAATATAACATGAATTATTACCCATATTATGCAGTTATTATCGCCAGAACTACAATAATTACACTTATTACTCCCAAAATTATCAATATAACATGCATTATTACCCATATTCTGCAGTTATTATCGCCAGAACTACAATAATTACACTTGTTACTCCCAATATTATCAATATAACATGCATTATTACCCATATCATATAGTTATTATCGCTAGAACTCTAATAATAATACTTATTACTTCCAATAACATCAAGATAACATGAATTATTACCTATATTATGCAGTTATTATCGCTAGGACTATAATAATTACACTCATTACTCCCAATATTATCAATATAACATGCATTATTTCCCATATTATACAGTTATTATCGCTAGAACTATATTAGTTATACTTATTACTCCTAATATTATGAATATGACATGCAACATTTCCCATATTATACAGTTATTATCGCTAGAACCACAATAATTATACTTATTACTGGCAATATTATCAATATTAAATGCATTATTACCCATATCATACAGTTATTATCGCCAGAACTATAATAATTATACTTATTTCTCCCAATATTATCAATATAACATACATTATTACCCATATAATGCAGTTATTATCGCTAGAACTATAATAATTATACTTATTACTCCCAATATTATCAATATAACATGCATTATTACCCATATTATACTGGTATTATCGTCAGAATTATGATAAATATACTTATTACTTCCAATATTATCAATATAACATACACTATTGCCCATATTATGCAGTTATTATCGCTAGAACTATAATAATTATACCTATTACTCCCAATACTATCAATATAACATTCATTATTACCCATATTATGCAGTTATTATCGCTAGAACTATATTAGTTATACTTATTACTCCTAATATTATGAATATGACATGCAACATTTCCCATATTATACAGTTATTATCGCTAGAACTACAATAATTATACTTATTACTGGCAATATTATCAATATTAAATGCATTATTACCCATATCATACAGTTATTATCCCTACAACTACAATAATTATACTTATTTCTCCCAATATTATCAATATAACATACATTATTACCCATATTATGCAGTTATTATCGCTAGAACTATAATAATTATACTTATTACTCCCAATACTATCAATATAACATGCATTATTACCCATATTATGCAGTCATTATCGCTAGAACTACAATAAGTATACTTATTACTTTTATTATTATCGATATAGCATGCACCATTACCCATATTATGCAGTTATTATCGCCAGAACAACAATAATTAGACTTATTACTCCTAATTTTGTCAATATGTCATGCATTATTACCCATATTATACAGTTATTATCGCTAGAACTATAATAATTATACATATTACGCACAATACTATCAATATAACATGCATTATTACCCATATTATGCAGTCATTATCGCTAGAACTATAATAATTATACTTATTACTCCCAATATTATCAATATAACATGCATTCTTACCCATATTATACAGCCATTATCGCTAGAACTACAATAGTTATACTTATTACTCCGAATATTATGAATATGACATGCAACATTTCCCATATTATACAGTTATTATCGCTAGAACTACAATAATTATACTTATTACAAGCAATATTATCAATATTGAATGCATTATAACCCATATCATACAGTTATTATCGCTAGAACTATAATAATTATACATATTTCTCCCAATATTTTCAATATAACATACATTATTATCCATATGATACAGTTATTATCGCCAGAACTACAATAATTACACTTATTACTCCCAATATTATCAATATAACATGAATTATTACCCATATCATACAGTTATTATAGCCAGGACTACAATAATTACACTGATTACTCCCAATATTATCAATATAACATGCATTATTACCCATATCATATAGTTATTATCGCTCGAACTATAATAATTATACTTATTACTCCCAATATTATCAATATAACATGCATTATTTCCCATATTATACAGTTATTATCGCTAGAACTATATTAGTTATACTTATTACTCCTAATATTATGAATATGACGTGCAACATTTCCCATATTATACAGTTATTATCGCTAGAACTACAATAACTATACTTATTACAAGCAATATTATCAATATTAAATGCATTATTACCCATATTATGCAGTTATTATCGCTAGAACTATAATAATTATACTTATTACTCCCAATACTATCAATATAACATGCATTATTACCCATATTATGCAGTCATTATCGCTAGAACTACAATAAGTATACTTATTACTTTTATTATTATCGATATAGCATGCACCATTACCCATATTATGCAGTTATTATCGCCAGAACAACAATAATTAGACTTATTACTCCTAATTTTGTCAATATGTCATGCATTATTACCCATATTATACAGTTATTATCGCTAGAACTATAATAATTATACATATTACGCACAATACTATCAATATAACATGCATTATTACCCATATTATGCAGTCATTATCGCTAGAACTATAATAATTATACTTATTACTCCCAATATTATCAATATAACATGCATTCTTACCCATATTATACAGCCATTATCGCTAGAACTACAATAGTTATACTTATTACTCCGAATATTATGAATATGACATGCAACATTTCCCATATTATACAGTTATTATCGCTAGAACTACAATAATTATACTTATTACAAGCAATATTATCAATATTGAATGCATTATAACCCATATCATACAGTTATTATCGCTAGAACTATAATAATTATACATATTTCTCCCAATATTTTCAATATAACATACATTATTATCCATATGATACAGTTATTATCGCCAGAACTACAATAATTACACTTATTACTCCCAATATTATCAATATAACATGAATTATTACCCATATCATACAGTTATTATAGCCAGGACTACAATAATTACACTGATTACTCCCAATATTATCAATATAACATGCATTATTACCCATATCATATAGTTATTATCGCTCGAACTATAATAATTATACTTATTACTCCCAATATTATCAATATAACATGCATTATTTCCCATATTATACAGTTATTATCGCTAGAACTATATTAGTTATACTTATTACTCCTAATATTATGAATATGACGTGCAACATTTCCCATATTATACAGTTATTATCGCTAGAACTACAATAACTATACTTATTACAAGCAATATTATCAATATTAAATGCATTATTACCCATATCATACAGTTATTATCGCTAGAACTATAATAATTATACTTATTACTTCCAATATTATCAATATAACATGAATTAATACCTATATTATGCAGTCATTATCGCTAGAACTATAATAATTATACTTATTACTCCCAATAATATCAATATAACATGCATTCTTACCCATATTATACAGTTATTATCGCCAGAACTACAATAATTATACTTATTAGTAGAAATATTATCAATATTAAATGCATTATTACCCATATGATACAGTTATTATCGCCAGAACTACAATAATTACACTTATTACTCCCAAAATTATCAATATAACATGCATTATTTCCCATATTATACAGTTATTATCGCTAGGACTATATTAGTTATACTTATTACTCCTAATATTATGAATATGACATGCAACATTTCCCATATTATACAGTTATTATCGCTGGAACTATAATAATTATACTTATTACAAGCAATATTATCAATATAACATGCATTATTACCCATATTATACTGTTATTATCGTCAGAACTATGATAAATATACTTATTACTCCCAAAGTTATCAATATAACATGCATTATTACCCATATTATGCAGTTATTATCGCCAGAACTACAATAATTACACTTATTACTCCCAATATTATCAATATCACATGCATTATTTCCCATATTATACAGTTATTATCGCTAGAACTATATTAGTTATACTTATTACTCCTAATATTATGAATATGACATGCAACATTACCCATATTATGCAGTTATTATCGCTAGAACTATAATAATTATACTTATTTCTCCCAATATTATCAATACAACATACATTATTACCCATATTATGCAGTCATTATCGCTAGAACTACAATAATTATACTTATTACTCCGAATATTATCCATATAACATGCATTATTACCCATATTATGCAGTTATTATCGCTAGAGCTATAATAATTACACTTGTTACTTCCAATGTTATCAATATAACATGAATTATATCCCATATTATACAGTTATTATCGTTAGAGCTATATTAGTTATACTTATTACTCCTAATATTATGAATATGACATGCAACATTTCCCATATTATACAGTTATTATCGCTAGAACTACAATAATTATACTTATTACAAGCAATATTATCAATATTAAATGCATTATTACCCATATCATACAGTTATTATCGCTAGAACTATAATAATTATACTTATTTCTCCCAATATTATCAATACAACATACATTATTACCCATATTATGCAGTCATTATCGCTAGAACTACAATAATTATACTTATTACTCCGAATATTATCCATATAACATGCATTATTACCCATATTATGCAGTTATTATCGCTAGAGCTATAATAATTACACTTGTTACTTCCAATGTTATCAATATAACATGAATTATTTCCCATATTATACAGTTATTATCGCTAGAACTATATTAGTTATACTTGTTACTCCTAATATTATGAATATGACATGCATCATTTCCCATGTTATACAGTTATTATCGCCAGAACTACAATAATTATACTTATTAGTAGCAATATTATCAATATTAAATGCATTATTACCCATATCATACAGTTATTATCGCTCGAACTATAATAATTATACTTATTACTTCCAATATTATCAATATAACATGAATTATTACCTATATTATGAAGTTATTATCGCTAGGACTATAATAATTACACTTATTACTCCCAATATTATCAATATAACATGCATTATTTCCCATATTATACAGTTATTATCGCTAGAACTATATTAGTTATACTTATTAGTAGAAATATTATCAATATTAAATGCATTATTACCCATATGATACAGTTATTATCGCCAGAACTACAATAATTACACTTATTACTCCCAAAATTATCAATATAACATGCATTATTTCCCATATTATACAGTTATTATCGCTAGGACTATATTAGTTATACTTATTACTCCTAATATTATGAATATGACATGCAACATTTCCCATATTATACAGTTATTATCGCTGGAACTATAATAATTATACTTATTACAAGCAATATTATCAATATAACATGCATTATTACCCATATTATACTGTTATTATCGTCAGAACTATGATAAATATACTTATTACTCCCAAAGTTATCAATATAACATGCATTATTACCCATATTATGCAGTTATTATCGCCAGAACTACAATAATTACACTTATTACTCCCAATATTATCAATATCACATGCATTATTTCCCATATTATACAGTTATTATCGCTAGAACTATATTAGTTATACTTATTACTCCTAATATTATGAATATGACATGCAACATTACCCATATTATGCAGTTATTATCGCTAGAACTATAATAATTATACTTATTTCTCCCAATATTATCAATACAACATACATTATTACCCATATTATGCAGTCATTATCGCTAGAACTACAATAATTATACTTATTACTCCGAATATTATCCATATAACATGCATTATTACCCATATTATGCAGTTATTATCGCTAGAGCTATAATAATTACACTTGTTACTTCCAATGTTATCAATATAACATGAATTATATCCCATATTATACAGTTATTATCGTTAGAGCTATATTAGTTATACTTATTACTCCTAATATTATGAATATGACATGCAACATTTCCCATATTATACAGTTATTATCGCTAGAACTACAATAATTATACTTATTACAAGCAATATTATCAATATTAAATGGATTATTACCCATATCATACAGTTATTATCGCTAGAACTATAATAATTATACTTATTTCTCCCAATATTATCAATACAACATACATTATTACCCATATTATGCAGTCATTATCGCTAGAACTACAATAATTATACTTATTACTCCGAATATTATCCATATAACATGCATTATTACCCATATTATGCAGTTATTATCGCTAGAGCTATAATAATTACACTTGTTACTTCCAATGTTATCAATATAACATGAATTATTTCCCATATTATACAGTTATTATCGCTAGAACTATATTAGTTATACTTGTTACTCCTAATATTATGAATATGACATGCATCATTTCCCATGTTATACAGTTATTATCGCCAGAACTACAATAATTATACTTATTAGTAGCAATATTATCAATATTAAATGCATTATTACCCATATCATACAGTTATTATCGCTCGAACTATAATAATTATACTTATTACTTCCAATATTATCAATATAACATGAATTATTACCTATATTATGAAGTTATTATCGCTAGGACTATAATAATTACACTTATTACTCCCAATATTATCAATATAACATGCATTATTTCCCATATTATACAGTTATTATCGCTAGAACTATATTAGTTATACTTATTACTCCTAATATTATGAATACGACATGCAACATTTCCCATATTATACAGTTATTATCGCTAGAACTATAATAATTATACTTATTACTCCGAATATTATCCATATAACATGCATTATTACCCATATTATGCAGTTCTTATCGCTAGAGCTGTAATAATTACATTTGTTACTCCCAAAATTATCAATATAACATGCATTATTACCCATATCATATAGTTATTATCGCTAGAACTATAATCATTATACTTATTACTTCCAATATTATCAATATAACATGAATTATTACCCATATTATGCAGTTATTATCGCCAGAACTACAATAATTACACTTATTACTCCCAAAATTATCAATATAACATGCATTATTACCCATATTCTGCAGTTATTATCGCCAGAACTACAATAATTACACTTGTTACTCCCAATATTATCAATATAACATGCATTATTACCCATATCATATAGTTATTATCGCTAGAACTCTAATAATAATACTTATTACTTCCAATAACATCAAGATAACATGAATTATTACCTATATTATGCAGTTATTATCGCTAGGACTATAATAATTACACTCATTACTCCCAATATTATCAATATAACATGCATTATTTCCCATATTATACAGTTATTATCGCTAGAACTATATTAGTTATACTTATTACTCCTAATATTATGAATATGACATGCAACATTACCCATATTATGCAGTTATTATCGCTAGAACTATAATAATTATACTTATTACTGGCAATATTATCAATATTAAATGCATTATTACCCATATCATATAGTTATTATCGCTAGAACCATAATAATAATACTTATTACTTCCAATATTATCAATATAACATGAATTATTACCTATATTATGCAGTTATTATCGCTAGGACTATAATAATTACACTCATTACTCCCAATATTATCAATATAACATGCATTATTTCCCATATTATACAGTTATTATCGCTAGAACTATATTAGTTATACTTATTACTCCTAATATTATGAATATGACATGCAACATTACCCATATTATGCAGTTATTATCGCTAGAACTATAATAATTATACTTATTACTGGCAATATTATCAATATTAAATGCATTATTACCCATATCATACAGTTATTATCGCCAGAACTATAATAATTATACTTATTACTCCCAATATTATCAATATAACATGCATTATTACCCATATTATACTGGTATTATCGTCAGAATTATGATAAATATACTTATTACTTCCAATATTATCAATATAACATACACTATTGCCCATATTATGCAGTTATTATCGCGAGAACTATAATAATTATACCTATTACTCCCAATACTATCAATATAACATTCATTATTACCCATATTATGCAGTTATTATCGCTAGAACTATATTAGTTATACTTATTACTCCTAATATTATGAATATGACATGCAACATTTCCCATATTATACAGTTATTATCGCTAGAACTACAATAATTATACTTATTACTGGCAATATTATCAATATTAAATGCATTATTACCCATATCATACAGTTATTATCCCTACAACTACAATAATTATACTTATTTCTCCCAATATTATCAATATAACATACATTATTACCCATATTATGCAGTTATTATCGCTAGAACTATAATAATTATACTTATTACTCCCAATACTATCAATATAACATGCATTATTACCCACATTATGCAGTTATTATCGCTAGAGCTGTAATAATTATACTTATTACTCCCAATATTATCAATATAACATGCATTATTACCCATATTATACTGTTATTATCGTCAGAACTATGATAAATATACTTATTACTTCCAATATTACAACATAACATACATTATTACCCATATTATGCAGTTATTATCGCTAGAACTATAATAATTATACTTATTACAAGCAATATTATCAATATAACATGCATTATTACCCATATTATACTGTTATTATCGTCAGAACTATGATAAATATACTTATTACTCCCAAAGTTATCAATATAACATGCATTATTACCCATATTATGCAGTTATTATCGCCAGAACTACAATAATTACACTTATTACTCCCAATATTATCAATATCACATGCATTATTTCCCATATTATACAGTTATTATCGCTAGAACTATATTAGTTATACTTATTACTCCTAATATTATGAATATGACATGCAACATTACCCATATTATGCAGTTATTATCGCTAGAACTATAATAATTATACTTATTTCTCCCAATATTATCAATACAACATACATTATTACCCATATTATGCAGTCATTATCGCTAGAACTACAATAATTATACTTATTACTCCGAATATTATCCATATAACATGCATTATTACCCATATTATGCAGTTATTATCGCTAGAGCTATAATAATTACACTTGTTACTTCCAATGTTATCAATATAACATGAATTATATCCCATATTATACAGTTATTATCGTTAGAGCTATATTAGTTATACTTATTACTCCTAATATTATGAATATGACATGCAACATTTCCCATATTATACAGTTATTATCGCTAGAACTACAATAATTATACTTATTACAAGCAATATTATCAATATTAAATGCATTATTACCCATATCATACAGTTATTATCGCTAGAACTATAATAATTATACTTATTTCTCCCAATATTATCAATACAACATACATTATTACCCATATTATGCAGTCATTATCGCTAGAACTACAATAATTATACTTATTACTCCGAATATTATCCATATAACATGCATTATTACCCATATTATGCAGTTATTATCGCTAGAGCTATAATAATTACACTTGTTACTTCCAATGTTATCAATATAACATGAATTATTTCCCATATTATACAGTTATTATCGCTAGAACTATATTAGTTATACTTGTTACTCCTAATATTATGAATATGACATGCATCATTTCCCATGTTATACAGTTATTATCGCCAGAACTACAATAATTATACTTATTAGTAGCAATATTATCAATATTAAATGCATTATTACCCATATCATACAGTTATTATCGCTCGAACTATAATAATTATACTTATTACTTCCAATATTATCAATATAACATGAATTATTACCTATATTATGAAGTTATTATCGCTAGGACTATAATAATTACACTTATTACTCCCAAAATTATCAATATAACATGCATTATTACCCATATTCTGCAGTTATTATCGCCAGAACTACAATAATTACACTTGTTACTCCCAATATTATCAATATAACATGCATTATTACCCATATCATATAGTTATTATCGCTCGAACTATAATAATTATACTTATTACTTCCAATATTATCAATATAACATGAATTATTACCTATATTATGAAGTTATTATCGCTAGGACTATAATAATTACACTTATTACTCCCAATATTATCAATATAACATGCATTATTTCCCATATTATACAGTTATTATCGCTAGAACTATATTAGTTATACTTATTACTCCTAATATTATGAATACGACATGCAACATTTCCCATATTATACAGTTATTATCGCTAGAACTATAATAATTATACTTATTACTCCGAATATTATCCATATAACATGCATTATTACCCATATTATGCAGTTCTTATCGCTAGAGCTGTAATAATTACATTTGTTACTCCCAAAATTATCAATATAACATGCATTATTACCCATATCATATAGTTATTATCGCTAGAACTATAATCATTATACTTATTACTTCCAATATTATCAATATAACATGAATTATTACCCATATTATGCAGTTATTATCGCCAGAACTACAATAATTACACTTATTACTCCCAAAATTATCAATATAACATGCATTATTACCCATATTCTGCAGTTATTATCGCCAGAACTACAATAATTACACTTGTTACTCCCAATATTATCAATATAACATGCATTATTACCCATATCATATAGTTATTATCGCTAGAACTCTAATAATAATACTTATTACTTCCAATAACATCAAGATAACATGAATTATTACCTATATTATGCAGTTATTATCGCTAGGACTATAATAATTACACTCATTACTCCCAATATTATCAATATAACATGCATTATTTCCCATATTATACAGTTATTATCGCTAGAACTATATTAGTTATACTTATTACTCCTAATATTATGAATATGACATGCAACATTACCCATATTATGCAGTTATTATCGCTAGAACTATAATAATTATACTTATTACTGGCAATATTATCAATATTAAATGCATTATTACCCATATCATATAGTTATTATCGCTAGAACCATAATAATAATACTTATTACTTCCAATATTATCAATATAACATGAATTATTACCTATATTATGCAGTTATTATCGCTAGGACTATAATAATTACACTCATTACTCCCAATATTATCAATATAACATGCATTATTTCCCATATTATACAGTTATTATCGCTAGAACTATATTAGTTATACTTATTACTCCTAATATTATGAATATGACATGCAACATTACCCATATTATGCAGTTATTATCGCTAGAACTATAATAATTATACTTATTACTGGCAATATTATCAATATTAAATGCATTATTACCCATATCATACAGTTATTATCGCCAGAACTATAATAATTATACTTATTACTCCCAATATTATCAATATAACATGCATTATTACCCATATTATACTGTTATTATCGCCAGAACTATAATAATTATACTTATTACTCCCAATATTATCAATAGAACATTCATTATGACCCATATTATACAGTTATTATCGCTAGAACTGTAATAATTATACTTATTACTTTTATTATTATCAATATAACATGCATGATTACCCATATTATACAGTTATTATCGTTGGAACTATAATAATTATACTTATTACTCCCAATATTATCAATATAACATGCATGATTGCCCATATTATACAGTTATTATCGTTAGAACTATAATAATTATACTTATTGCTCCCAATATTATCAATAAAACAGGCACTATTACCCATATTATGCAGTTATTATCGCTAGAACTTTCATAATTATACTTATTACTTTTATTATTATCAATATAACATGCATTATGACCCATATTATACAGTTAGTATCGCCAGAACTATAATAATTATACTTATTGCTTTTATTATTATGAACATAACATGCTTTATTACACATATTATGCAGTTATTATTGCTAGAACTATAACATTTATACTTATTACTTTTATTATAATCAATATAACATGCATTATTACCCATATTATACGGTTATTATCGCCAGAACTATAATAATTATACTTATTCCATTTATTATTATTAATATAACATGCATTATTACCCATATTATGCAGTTATTATCGCTGGAACTATAATAATTATACTTATTACTTTTATTGTTATCAATATAACATGCATTATTACCCATATCATGCAGTTATTATTGCCAGACCTATAATATATACTTATTACTTTTATTGTTATCAATATAACATGCATTATTACCCATAGTATACTGTTATTATCGCCAGACCTATAATAATTATTCTTATGACTCCCAATATTATAAATATAACATTCATTATGACCCATATTATACAGTTATTATCGCTAGAACTGTAATAATTATACTTATTACTTTTATTATTACCAATATAACATGCACTATTACCCATATTATACTGTTATTCTTGCCAGAGCTATAATAATTATACTTATTACTCCCAATATTATCAATATAACATGCATGATTACCCATATTATACAGTTATTATCGTTAGAACTATAATAATTATACTTATTACTTTTATTGTTATCAATATAACATGCATGATTACCCATATCATGCAGTTATTATCGCCAGACCTATAATAATTATAATTATTACTTTTATTATTACTAATATAACATGCATTATTACCCATAGTATACTTCTATTATCGCCAGAACTATAATAATTATTCTTATTACTCCCAATATTATCAATATAACATGCATTATTACCCATATTATACAGTTATTATCGCCAGAACTATAATAATTATACTTATTACTCCCAATATTATCAATATAACATGCATGATTACCCATATTATACAGATATTATCGTTGGAACTATAATAATTATACTTATTACTCCCAATATTATCAATATAACATGCATTACTACCCACATTATACAGTTAGTATCGCCAGAACTACAATAATTATACTTATTGCTTTTATTATTATGAATATAACATGCTTTATTACCCATATTATGCAGTTATTATTGCTAGAACTATAACATTTATACTTATTACTTTTATTATTATCAATATAACATGCATGATTACCCATATTATACAGTTATTATCGCTAGAACTATAATAATTATACCTATTATTCCCAATATTATCAATATAACATGCATTATTACTCACATTATACAGTTATTATCGCTAGAACGATAATAATTATACCTATAACTCGAAATATTATCAATATAACATGCATTATTACCCAAACTATACAGTTATTATCGTTAGAACTGTAATAATTATACTTATTACTCCCGATATTATCAATATAACATGCCTTATTACCCATATTATATAGTTGTCATCTCTAGAACTATAATAATTATAACTATTACTCGAAATATTATCAATATAACATGCATTATTACACATATTATACAGTTATTATCGCTAGAACTATAATAATTATACTTATTACTCCCAATATTATCAATATAACATGCATTATTACCCATATTATACAGTTGTTATCTCTAGAATGATAATAATTATACCTATTACTCGAAATATTATCAATATAAAATGCATTATTACCCACATTATACAGTTATTATCTCCTGAACTATAATAATTATACTTATTACTTTTATTATTTTCAATATAAGATGCATTATTACCCACATTATACAGTTATTATCGCTAGAACTATAATAATTATACCTATTATTCCCAATATTATCAATATAACATGCATTATTACCCATATTATACAGTTATTATCGCTAGAACTATAATTACCGTACTCATTACTCAAAATATTATCAACATAACATGCATTATTACCCACATTATACTATTGTTATCGCTAGAAATATAATAATTATACTTACTACTCCTAATATTATCAATATAACATGCATCAATTCACTCATTATACAGTTATTATCGCTAGGACTATAATAACTATAGTTATTATTCCCAATATTATCAATATAACATGCATTATTACCCACATTATACTGTAATTATCGCTAGAACTATAATAATTATACTTATTACTCCCAATATTATCAATATAACATGCATTATTACCCATATTATACAGTTGTTATCTCTAGAACGATAATAATTATACCTATTACTCGAAATATTATCAATATAACATGCATTATTACCCACATTATACAGTTATTATCTCTAGAACTATAATAATTGTACTTATTACTTTTATTATTTTCAATATAAGATGCATTATTACACACATTATACAGTTATTATCGCTAGAACTATAATAATTATACCTATTATTCCGAATATTATCAATATAACATGCATTATTACCCACATTATACAGTTATTATCGCTAGAACTATAATAATTATACCTATTATTCCCAATACTATCAATATAACATGCACTATTACCCACATTATACTGTTATAATCGCCAGAACTATAATAATTATACTTATTACTCCCAATATTATCAATATAACATGCATGATTACCCATATTATGCAGTTATTATCGCCAGAACTATAATAATTATACTTATTCCATTTATTATATAATAATTATACTTATTACTCCCAATATTATCAATATAACATGCATTATTACCCATATTATACAGTTGTTATCTCTAGAACGATAATAATTATACCTATTACTCGAAATATTATCAATATAACATGCATTATTACCCACATTATACAGTTATTATCTCTAGAACTATAACAATTGTACTTATTACTTTTATTATTGTCAATATAACATGCATTATTACCCATATTATGCAGTTATTAGCGCTAGAACTATAATAATTATGCTTATTACTTTTATTATTATCAATATAACATGCATTATTACCCATATTATGCAGTTATTAGCGCTAGAACTATAATAATTATACTTATTACTTTTATTATTATCAATATAACATGCATTATTACCCATATTATACAGTTATTATCGGCAGACCTATAATAATTACACTTATTACCCCTAATATTATCAATATAACATGCATTATTACCCATATTATGCAGTTACTATCTCCAGAACTATAATAATTATACTTATACCATTTTTTGTTATGAATATAACATGCATTATTACCCATATTATGCTGTCATCATTGCTAGAACTATAACAATTGTACTTATTACTTTTATTATTATCAATATAACATGCATTATTACCCATATTATGCAGTTATTATCGCCAGAACTATAATAATTATACTTATTCCATTTATTATTATGAATATAACATGCATTATTACCCATATTATGCTGTTATCATTGCTAGAACTATAACAATTGTACTTATTACTTTTATTATTATCAATATAACATGCATTATTACCCATATTATGCAGTTATTAGCGCTAGAACTATAATAATTATACTTATTACATTTATTATTATCAATATAACATGCATTATTACCCATATTATGCAGTTATTAGCGCTAGAACTATAATAATTATACTTATTACTTTTATTATTATCAATATAACATGCACTATTACCCATACTATACTGTTATTATCGCTAGAACTGTAATAATTATTCTTATTACATTTATTATTTTCAATATAACATGCATTATTTCCCATATTATACTGTTATTATCGCCAGAACTGTAATAATTATTCTTATTACTCCCAATATTATCAATATAACATGCATTATTACCCATATTATACTGTTATTATCGCTAGAACTGTAATAATTATACTTATTACTTTTATTACTACCAATATAACATGCATTATTACCCATATTATACTGTTATTATCGCCAGAACTGTAATAATTATTCTTATTACTCCCAATATTATCAATATGACATGCATTATTACCCATATTATACTGTTATAATCGCCAGAACTATAATAATTATACTTATTACTCCCACTATTATCAATATAACATTCATTATGACCCATATTATTCAGTTATTATCGCTAGAACTGTAATAATTATACTTATTACTTTTATTATTATCAATATAACATGCACTATTACCCATATTATGCAGGTATTATCGCTAGAACTATAATAATTATACTTATTACTTTTATTATTATCAATATAACATGCATTATTGCCCATATTGTGCTGTTATTATTGCTAGAACTATAACAATTGTACTTATTACTTTTATTATTATCAATATAACATGCATTATTACCCATATTATACAGTTATTATCGTTGGAACTATAATAATTATACTTATTACTCCCAATATTATCAATATAACATGCATTACTACCCATATTATACAGTTACTATCGCCAGAACTATAATAATTATACTTATTACTTTTATTATTACCAATATAACATGCACTATTACCCATATTATGCAAGTATGATCGCTAGAACTATAATAATTATATTTATTACTTTTATTATTATCAATATAACATGCACTATTACCCATAATATACTGTTATTATCGCCAGAGCTATAATAATTATACTTATTACTCCCAATATTATCAATATAACATGCATTATTACCCACACTATACAGTTATTATCGTTAGAACTGTAATAATTATACTTATTACTCCCGATATTATCAATATATCATCCATTATAACCCATATTATACAGTTGTCATCTCTAGAACTATAATAATTATACTCATTACTCCCAATATTATCAATATAGCATGCATTATTACCCACATTATACTGTAATTATCGTTAGAACTATAATAATTATACTTATTACTCCCAATATTATCAATATAACATGCATTATTACCCACATTATACAATTATTATCGCTAGAACTATAATAATTATACTTAGTACTTTTATTATTATCAATATAACATCCATTATTACCCATACTATACAGTTGTCATCTCTAGATCTATAATAATTATACTTATTATTCCCAATATTATCAATACAACATGCATTATTACCCACATTATACTGTAATTATCGCTAGAACTATAATAATTATACTTATTACTTTTATTATTTTCAATATAAGATGCATTATTACCCACATTATACAGTTATTATCGCTAGAACTATAATAATTATACCTATTATTCCCAATATTATCAATATAACGTGCATTATTACCCATATTATACAGTTATTATCGCTAGAACTATAATTATTGTACTCATTACTCAAAATATTATCAACATAACATGCATTATTACCCACATTATACTATTATTATCGCTAGAACTATAATAGTTATACTTACTACTCCTAATATTATCAATATAACATGCATTATTACACTCATTATACAGTTATTATCGCTAGGACTACAATGATTATACTTATTACTCCCAATATTATCAATATAACATGCATTATTATCCACATTATACAGTTATTATCGCTAGAACTATAATAATTATACTTAGTTCTTTTATTATTATCAATATACATCCATTATTACCCATACTATACAGTTGTCATCTCTAGATCTATAATAATTATACTTATTATTCCCAATATTATCAATACAACATGCATTATTACCCACATTATACTGTAATTATCGCTAGAACTATAATAATTATACTTATTACTTTTATTATTTTCAATATAAGATGCATTATTACCCACATTATACAGTTATTATCGCTAGAACTATAATAATTATACCTATTATTCCCAATATTATCAATATAACGTGCATTATTACCCATATTATACAGTTATTATCGCTAGAACTATAATTATTGTACTCATTACTCAAAATATTATCAACATAACATGCATTATTACCCACATTATACTATTATTATCGCTAGAACTATAATAGTTATACTTACTACTCCTAATATTATCAATATAACGTGCATTATTACACTCATTATACAGTTATTATCGCTAGGACTACAATGATTATACTTATTACTCCCAATATTATCAATATAACATGCATTATTATCCACATTATACAGTTATTATCGCTAGAACTATAATAATTATACTTAGTTCTTTTATTATTATCAATATACATCCATTATTACCCATACTATACAGTTGTCATCTCTAGATCTATAATAATTATACTTATTATTCCCTATATTATCAATATAACATGCATTATTACCCACATTATACTGTAATTATCGCTAGAACTATAATAATTATACTTATTACTTTTATTATTTTCAATATAAGATGCATTATTACACATATTATACAGTTATTATCGCTAGAACTGTAATAATTATACTTATTACTTTTATTATTACCAATATAGCATGCATTATTACCCATATTATACTGTTATTATCGCCAGAATTGTAATAATTATTCTTATTACTCCCAATATTATCAATATAACATGCATTATTACCCATATTATACTGTTATAATCGCCAGACCTATAATAATTATACTTATTAACCCCAATATTATCAATATAACATGCATGATTACCCATATTATACAGTTATTATCGCTAGAACTGTAATAATTATACTTATTCCTTTTATTATTACCAATATAACATGCACTATTACCCATATTATGCAGGTATGATCGCTAGAACTATAATAATTATATTTATTACTTTTTTTATTATCAATATAACATGCACTATTACCCATAATATACTGTTATTATCGCCAGAGCTATAATAATTATACTTATTACTCCCAATATTATCAATATAACATGCATGATTACACATATTATACAGTTATTATCGTTAGAACTATAATAATTATACTTATTGCTCCCAATATTATCAATAAAACATGCACTATTACCCATATTATGCAGTTATTATCGCTAGAACTTTCATAATTATACTTATTACTTTTATTATTATCAATATAACACCCATTATTACCCATGTTATACAGTTACTATCGCCAGAACTATAATAATTATACTTATTACTTTTATTATTATCAATATAACATGCATTATTACCCATATTATACTGTTATTATCGCCAGAACTGTAATAATTATTCTTATTACTCCCACTATTAGGAATATAACATTCATTATGACCCATATTATACAGTTATTATCGCTAGAACTGTAATAATTATACGTATTACTTTTATTATTACCAATATAACATGCATTATTACCCATATTATACTGTTATTATCGCCAGAACTGTAATAATTATTCTTATTACTCCCACTATTATGAATATAACATTCATTATGACCCATATTACTCAGTTATTATCGCTAGAACTGTAATAATTATACTTATTACTTTTATTATTCTCAATATAACATGCACTATTACCCATATTATGCAGTTATTATCGCTAGAACTATAATAATTATACCTATTATTCCCAATATTATCAATATAACATGCATTATTACCCATATTATACAGTTATTATCGCTAGAACTATAATTACTGTACTCATTACTCAAAATATTATCAACATAACATGCATTATTACCCACATTATACTATTGTTATCGCTAGAAATATAATAATTATACTTACTACTCCTAATATTATCAATATAACATGCATCAATTCACTCATTATACAGTTATTATCGCTAGGACTATAATAACTATAGTTATTATTCCCAATATTATCAATATAACATGCATTATTACCCACATTATACTGTAATTATCGCTAGAACTATAATAATTATACTTATTACTCCCAATATTATCAATATAACATGCATTATTACCCATATTATACAGTTGTTATCTCTAGAACGATAATAATTATACCTATTACTCGAAATATTATCAATATAACATGCATTATTACCCACATTATACAGTTATTATCGCTAGAACTGTAATAATTATACTTATTCCTTTTATTATTACCAATATAACATGCACTATTACCCATATTATGCAGGTATGATCGCTAGAACTATAATAATTATATTTATTACTTTTTTTATTATCAATATAACATGCACTATTACCCATAATATACTGTTATTATCGCCAGAGCTATAATAATTATACTTATTACTCCCAATATTATCAATATAACATGCATGATTACACATATTATACAGTTATTATCGTTAGAACTATAATAATTATACTTATTGCTCCCAATATTATCAATAAAACATGCACTATTACCCATATTATGCAGTTATTATCGCTAGAACTTTCTTAATTATACTTATTACTTTTATTATTATCAATATAACACCCATTATTACCCATGTTATACAGTTACTATCGCCAGAACTATAATAATTATACTTATTACTTTTATTATTATCAATATAACATGCATTATTACCCATATTATACTGTTATTATCGCCAGAACTGTAATAATTATTCTTATTACTCCCACTATTATGAATATAACATTCATTATGACCCATATTATACAGTTATTATCGCTAGAACTGTAATAATTATACGTATTACTTTTATTATTACCAATATAACATGCATTATTACCCATATTATACTGTTATTATCGCCAGAACTGTAATAATTATTCTTATTACTCCCACTATTATGAATATAACATTCATTATGACCCATATTACTCAGTTATTATCGCTAGAACTGTAATAATTATACTTATTACTTTTATTATTCTCAATATAACATGCACTATTACCCATATTATGCAGTTATTATCGCTAGAACTATAATAATTATACCTATTATTCCCAATATTATCAATATAACATGCATTATTACCCATATTATACAGTTATTATCGCTAGAACTATAATTACTGTACTCATTACTCAAAATATTATCAACATAACATGCATTATTACCCACATTATACTATTGTTATCGCTAGAAATATAATAATTATACTTACTACTCCTAATATTATCAATATAACATGCATCAATTCACTCATTATACAGTTATTATCGCTAGGACTATAATAACTATAGTTATTATTCCCAATATTATCAATATAACATGCATTATTACCCACATTATACTGTAATTATCGCTAGAACTATAATAATTATACTTATTACTCCCAATATTAACAATATAACATGCATTATTACCCATATTATACAGTTGTTATCTCTAGAACGATAATAATTATACCTATTACTCGAAATGTTATCAATATAACATGCATTATTACCCACATTATACAGTTATTATCTCTAGAACTATAATAATTCTACTTATTACTTTTATTATTTTCAATATAAGATGCATTATTACACACATTATACAGTTATTATCGCTAGAACTATAATAATTATACCTATTATTCCCAATATTATCAATATAACATGCATTACTACCCACATTATACTGTAATTATCGCTAGAACTATAATAATTATACTTATTACTCCCAATATTATCAATATAACATGCATTATTACCCATATTATGCAGTTATTATCGCCAGAACTATAATAATTATACTTATTCCATTTATTATTATGAATATAACATGCATTATTACCCATATTATGCTGTTATCATTGCTAGAACTATAACAATTGTACTTATTACTTTTATTATTATCAATATAACATGCATTATTACCCATATTATGCAGTTATTAGCGCTAGAACTATAATAATTATACTTATTACTTTTATTATTATCAATATAACATGCATTATTACCCATATTATGCAGTTATTAGCGCTAGAACTATAATAATTATACTTATTACTTTTATTATTACCAATATAACATGCACTATTACCCATATTATGCAAGTATGATCGCTAGAACTATAATAATTATATTTATTACTTTTATTATTATCAATATAACATGCACTATTACCCATAATATACTGTTATTATCGCCAGAGCTATAATAATTATACTTATTACTCCCAATATTATCAATATAACATGCATGATTGCCCATATTATACAGTTAGTATCGTTAGAACTATAATAATTATACTTATTGCTCCCAATATTATCAATAAAACATGCACTATTACCCATATTATGCAGTTATTATCGCTAGAACTTTCATAATTATACTTATTACTTTTATTATTATCAATATAACATGCATTATGACCCATATTATGCAGTTATTACGGCTGGAACTATAACAATTATACTTACTACTTTTATTATTATCAATATAACATGCATTATTACCCATATTATACTGTTATAATCGCCAGAACTATAATAATTATACTTATTACATTTATTATTTTCAATATAACATGCATTATTACCCATATTATACTGTTATTATCGCCAGAACTATAATAATTATACTTATTACTCCCAATATTATCAATAGAACATTCATTATGACCCATATTAGACAGTTATTATCGCTAGAACTGTAATAATTATACTTATTACTTTTAAATTATCAATATAACATGCATTATTACCCATATTATACAGTTATTATCGCCAGACCTATAATAATTACACTTACTACTCCGAATATTATCAATATAACATGCATTATTACCCACATTATACTGTTATAATCGCCAGAACTATAATAATTATACTTATTACCCCCAATATTATCAATATAACATGCATGATTACCCATATTATACAGTTATTATCGCTAGAACTGTAATAATTATACTTATTACTCCTAATATTATCAATATAACATGCATTATTACCCATATTATACTGTTATTATCGCCAGAACTATAATAATTATACTTATTACACCCAATATTATCAATATAACATGCATGATTCCCCATATTATACAGTTATTATCGTTGGAACTATAATAATTATACTTATTACTCCCAATATTATCAATATAACATGCATTATTACCCATATTATACAGTTAGTATCGCGAGAACTATAATAATTATACTTATTGCTTTTATTATTATGAACATAACATGCTTTATTACACATATTATGCAGTTATTATTGCTAGAACTATAACATTTATACTTATTACTTTTATTATTATCAATATAACATGCATTATTACCCATATTATACGGTTATTATCGCCAGAACTATAATAATTATACTTATTCCATTTATTATTATTAATATAACATGCATTATTACCCATATTATGCAGTTATTATCGCTAGAACTATAATAATTATACTTATTACTTTTATTGTTATCAATATAACATGCATTATTACCCATATCATGCAGTTATTATTGCCAGACCTATAATATATACTTATTACTTTTATTGTTATCAATATAACATGCATTATTACCCATAGTATACTGTTATTATCGCCAGACCTATAATAATTATTCTTATGACTCCCAATATTATAAATATAACATTCATTATGACCCATATTATACAGTTATTATCGCTAGAACTGTAATAATTATACTTATTACTTTTATTATTACCAATATAACATGCACTATTACCCATATTATACTGTTATTCTTGCCAGAGCTATAATAATTATACTTATTACTCCCAATATTATCAATATAACATGCATTATTACCCACATTATACAGTTAATATCATCAGAACTATAATAATTATACATATTACTTTTATTATTATCAATATAACATGCACTATTACCCATATTATACAGTTGTTATTATGAGAACTATAATAATTATACTTATTACTATTATTTTTATCAATATAACATGCATTAGTACCCATATTATACTGTTATTATCGCTAGTACTATAATAATTACACTTATTACTTTTATTATTATCAATATAACATGCATTGATACCCATATTATACTGTAATTATCGCTAGAATTATAATAATTATACTTAATACTCCCAATATCGTCAATATAACATGCATTATTACCCATATTATACAGTTATTATCGCTAGAACTACAATAATTATACTTATTACAAGCAATATTATCAATATTAAATGCATTATTACCCATATCATACAGTTATTATCGCTAGAACTATAATAATTATAGTTATTTCTCCCAATATTATCAATATAACATACATTATTACCCATATTATGCAGTTATTATCGCTAGGACTATAATAATTACACTCATTACTCCCAATATTATCAATATAACATGCATTATTTCCCATATTATACAGTTATTATCGCTAGAACTATATTAGTTACACTTATTACTCCCAATATTATCCATATAACATGCATTATTACCCATATTATGCAGTTATTATCGCTAGAGCTATAATAATTACACTTGTTACTCCCAATATTATCGATATAACATGCATTATTACCCATATCATACAGTTGTTATCGCTAAAACTATAATCATTATACTTACTACTTCCAATGTTATCAATATAACATGAATTATTTCCCATATTATACAGTTATTATCGCTAGAACTATATTAGTTATACTTGTTACTCCGAATATTATGAATATGACATGCATTATTTCCCATGTTATACAGTTATTATCGCCAGAACTACAATAATTATACTTATTACTAGCAATATTATCAATATTAAATGCATTATTACCCATATCATACAGTTATTATCGCCAGAACTATAATAATTATACTTATTTCTCCCAATATTATCAATATAACATACATTATTACCCATATTATGCAGTTATTATCGCTAGAACTATAATAATTATACTTATTACTCCCAATACTATCAATATAACATGCATTATTACCCATATTATGCAGTCATTATCGCTAGAACTACAATAATTATACTTATTACTTTTATTATTATCGATATAGCATGCACCATTACCCATATTATGCAGTTATTATCACCAGAACTACAATAATTAGACTTATTACTCCTAATTTTGTCAATATGTCATGCATTATTACCCATATTATACAGTTATTATCGCTAGAACTATAACAGTTATACTTATCACTTATATTATTATCAGAACAACATGCATTATTACACATATTATGCAGTTATTATCGCTAGGACTATAATAATTACACTCATTACTCCCAATATTATCAATATAACATGCATTATTTCCCATATTATACGGTTATTATCGCTAGAACTTCAATAATTATACTTATTACTCCCAAAATTATCAATATAACATGCATTATTACCCATATTATAGTGTTATTATCGTCAGAACTATGATAAATATACTTATTACTTCCAATATTACAACATAACATACATTATTACCCATATTATGCAGTTATTATCGCTAGAACTATAATA
This sequence comes from Megachile leachella, assembly GCA_963576845.1. Taxonomy (NCBI): domain Eukaryota; kingdom Metazoa; phylum Arthropoda; class Insecta; order Hymenoptera; family Megachilidae; genus Megachile; species Megachile leachella. The sequence goes on along the minus strand of CAUYWW010000099.1, from coordinate 920,737 downwards.
ATTATACTTATTACTCCCAATATTGTCAATATAACATGCATTATTTCCCATATTATACAGTTATTATCGCTAGAACTATATTAGTTATACTTATTACACCTAATATTATGAATATGACATGCAACATTTCCCATATTATACAGTTATTATCGCTAGAACTACAATAATTATACTTGTTACTAGCAATATTATCAATATAACATGCATTATTACCCATATTATACTGTTATTATCGTCAGAACTATGATAAATATACTTATTACTTCCAATATTACAACATAACATACATTATTACCCATATTATGCAGTTATTATCGCTAGAACTATAATAATTATACTTATTACTTCCAATATTATCAATATAACATGAATTATTACCTATATTATGAAGTTATTATCGCTAGGACTATAATAATTACACTCATTACTCCCAATATTATCAATATAACATGCATTATTTCCCATATTATACAGTTATTATCGCTAGAACTATATTAGTTATACTTATTACTCCTAATATTATGAATATGACATACAACATTTCCCATATTATACAGTTATTATCGCTAGAACTATAATAATTATACTTATTACTTTTATTATTATCGATATAACATGCACCATTACCCATATTATGCAGTTATTATCGCCAGAACTACAATAATTGGACTTATTACTCCTAATTTTGTCAATATGTCATGCATTGTTACCCATATTATACAGTTATTATCGCTAGAGCTATAATAATTACACTTATTACTCCCATTATTATCAGTAGAACATGCATTATTACCCATATTATACAGTTATTATCGCTAGAACTATAATAATTATACTTATTACTTTTATTATTATCAACATAACATGTTCTATTACCCATATTATGCAGTTATTATAGCTAGAACTATAATAGTTATACTTATTACTTATATTATTATCAGTACAACCTGCATTATTACACATATTATGCAGTTATTATCGCTAGAACTATAATAATTATACTTATTTCTCCCAATATTATCAATATAACATGCATTATTACCCATATTATACTGTTATTATCGTCAGAACTATGATAAATATACTTATTACTTCCAATATTATCAACATAACATACATTATTACCCATATTATGCAGTTATTATCGCTAGAACTGTAATAATTATACTTATTGCTCCCAATACTATCAATAAAACATGCATTATTACCCATATTATGCAGTCATTATCGCTAGAGCTACAATAATTATACTTATTGCTTTTATTATTATCGATATAACATGCACCATGACCCATATTATGCAGTTATGATCGCCAGAACTACAATAATTAGACTTATTACTCCCATTATTATCAGTAGAACATGCATTAGTACCCATATTATACTGTTATTATCGGCAGCACTATAATAATTATACTTATTACTTTCAATATTATCAATATAACATGCATTATTACCCACATTATACAGTTAATATCATCAGAACTATAATAATTATACATATTACTTTTATTATTATCAATATAACATGCATTATTACCCATATTATACAGTTGTTATTATGAGAACTATAATAATTATACTTATTACTATTATTTTTATCAATATAACATGCATTAGTACCCATATTATACTGTTATTATCGCTAGTACTATAATAATTACACTTATTACTTTTATTATTATCAATATAACATGCATTGATACCCATATTATACTGTAATTATCGCTAGAATTATAATAATTATACTTATTACTTTTATTATTATCGATATAACATGCACCATTACCCATATTATGCAGTTATTATCGCCAGAACTACAATAATTAGACTTATTACTCCTAATTTTGTCAATATGTCATGCATTATTACCCATATTGTACAGTTATTATCGCCAGACCTATAATAATTACACTTACTACTCCGAATATTATCAATATAACATGCATTATTACCCACATTATACTGTTATAATCGCCAGAACTATAATAATTATACTTATTACCCCCAATATTATCAATATAACATGCATGATTACCCATATTATACAGTTATTATCGCTAGAACTATAATAATTATACTTATTACTCCCAATATTATCAATATAACATGCATGATTACCCATATTATACAGTTATTATCGTTAGAACTATAATAATTATACTTATTGCTCCCAACATTATCAATAAAACATGCACTATTACCCATATTATGCAGTTATTATCGCTAGAACTTTCATAATTATACTTATTACTTTTATTGTTATCAATGTAACATGCATTATTAGCCATATCATGCAGTTATTCTTGCCAGACCTATAATAATTATACTTATTACTTTTATTATTACTAATATAACATGCATTATTACCCATAGTGTACTGTTATTATCGCCAGAACTATAATAATTATACTTATTACTCCCAATATTATCAATATAACATGCATGATTACCCATATTATACAGTTACTATCGTTAGAACTATAATAATTGTACTTATTGCTCCCAACATTATCAATAAAACATGCACTATTACCCATATTATGCAGTTATTATCGCTAGAACTTTCATAATTATACTTATTACTTTTATTATTATCAATATAACATGCATTATTACCCATATTATGCAATTATTATCGCTAGAACTATAACAATTATACTTACTACTTTTATTATTATCAATATAACATGCATTAGTACCCATATTATACTGTTATAATCGCCAGAACTATAATAATTATACTTATTACATTTATTATTTTCAATATAACATGCATTATTACCCATATTATACTGTTATTATCGCCAGAACTATAATAATTATACTTATTACTCCCAATATTATCAATAGAACATTCATTATGACCCATATTATACAGTTATTATCGCTAGAACTGTAATAATTATACTTATTACTTTTATTATTATCAATACAACATGCACCATTACCCATATTATGCAGGTATTATCGCTAGAACAATAACAATTATACTTATTACTTTTATTATTATCAATATAACATGCATTATTGCCCATATTATGCAGTTATTATCGCTAGAGCTATAATAATTATACTCATTACTCCCAATATTATCAATATATCATGCATTATTACCCACATTACACAGTTATTATCGCTAGAACTATAATAATTATACTTATTACTTTTATTGTTATCAATATAACATGCATTATTACCCATATCATGCAGTCATTATCGCCAGACCTATAATAATTATACTTATTACTTTTATTATTACTAATATAACATGCATTATTACCCATATTATGCTGTTATTATCGCCAGAACTATAAAAATTATTGTTATTACTCCCAATATTATCAATATAACATGCATGACTACCCATATTATACAGTTATTATCGTTGGAACTATAATAATTATACCTATTACTCCCAATATTATCAATATAACACGCATTATTATCCATACTATACAGTTATTATCGCCAGACCTATAATAATTATACTTATTACTCCCAATATTATAAATATAACATGCATTATTACCCATATTATACAGTTACTATCGCCAGAACTATAATAATTATACTTATTGCTTTTATTATTATGAATATAACATGCTTTATTACCCATATTATGCAGTTATTATTGCTAGAACTATAACATTTATACTTATTACTTTTATTATTATCAATATAACATGCATTATTATCCATACTATACAGTTATTATCGCTAGAACTATAATAATTTTACTTATTACTTTTAAATTATCAATATAACATGCATTATTACCCATATTATACAGTTATTATCGCCAGAACTGTAATAATTATTCTAATTACTCCCAATATTATCAACATAACATGCATTATTACCCATATTATACTGTTATAATCGCCAGAACTATAATAATTATACTTATTACTCCCAATATTATCAATATAACATGCATGATTACCCATATTATACAGTTATTATCGCTAGAACTGTAATAATTATACTTATTGCTCCTAATATTATCAATATAACATGCATTATTACCCATATTATACTGTTATTATCACCAGAACTATAATAATTATACTTATTACTCCCAATATTATCAATATAACATGCATGATTACCCATATTATACAGTTATTATCGCTAGAACTATAATAATTATACTTATTACTCCCAATATTATCAATATAACATGCATGATTACCCATATTATACAGTTATTATCGTTAGATCTATAATAATTATACTTATTGCTCCCAACATTATCAATAAAACATGCACTATTACCCATATTATGCAGTTATTATCGCTAGAACTTTCATAATTATACTTATTACTTTTATTGTTATCAATGTAACATGCATTATTAGCCATATCATGCAGTTATTCTTGCCAGACCTATAATAATTATACTTATTACTTTTATTATTACTAATATAACATGCATTATTACCCATAGTGTACTGTTATTATCGCCAGAACTATAATAATTATACTTATTACTCCCAATATTATCAATATAACATGCATGATTACCCATATTATGCAGTTATTATCGCTAGAACTTTCATAATTATACTTATTACTTTTATTATTATCAATATAACATGCATTATTACCCATATTATGCAATTATTATCGCTAGAACTATAACAATTATACTTACTACTTTTATTATTATCAATATAACATGCATTAGTACCCATATTATACTGTTATAATCGCCAGAACTATAATAATTATACTTATTACATTTATTATTTTCAATATAACATGCATTATTACCCATATTATACTGTTATTATCGCCAGAACTATAATAATTATACTTATTACTCCCAATATTATCAATAGAACATTCATTATGACCCATATTATACAGTTATTATCGCTAGAACTGTAATAATTATACTTATTACTTTTATTATTATCAATACAACATGCACCATTACCCATATTATGCAGGTATTATCGCTAAAACTATAATAATTACACTTATTACTTTTATTATTATCAATATAACATGCATTAATACCCATATTATACTGTAATTATCGCTAGAATTATAATAATTATACTTATTACCCCCAATATCACCAATATAACAAGCATTATTACCCACATTATACTGTAATTATCGCTAGAACTATAATAATTATACTTATTACTTTTACTATTCTCAATATAACATGCATTAGTACCCATATTATACTGTTATTATCGCTAGAACTATAATAATTATACTTATTACTTTTATTGCTATCAATATAACATGCATTATTACCCATATTATACAGTTGTTATTATGAGAACTATAATAATTATACTTATTACTTTTATTTTTATCAATATAACATGCATTAATACCCATGATATACTGTAATTATCGCTAGAATTATAATAATTATAGTTATTACCCCCACTATCACCAATATAACAAGCATTATTACCCACATTATACTGTAATTATCGCTAGAACTATAATAATTATACTTATTACTCCTAATATTATCAATATAACATGCATTATTACCCATATTATACTGTTATTATCGCCAGAACTATAATATTTATACTTATTACTTTTATTATTATCAATATAACATGCATTATTACCCATATTATACTGTTATTATCGCCAGAACGATAATAATTATACTCATTACTCCCAATATTATCAATATATCATGCATTATTACCCACATTACACAGTTATTATCGCTAGAACTATAATAATTATACTTATTACTTTTATTGTTATCAATATAACATGCATTATTACCCATATCATGCAGTTATTATCGCCAGACCTATAATAATTCTACTTATTACTTTTATTATTACTAATATAACATGCATTATTACCCATATTATGCTGTTATTATCGCCAGAACTATGAAAGTTATTGTTATTACTCCCAATATTATCAATATAACATGCATGATTACCCATATTATACAGTTATTATCGTTGGAACTATAATAATTATACCTATTACTCCCAATATTATCAATATAACACGCATTATTATCCATACTATACAGTTATTATCGCCAGACCTATAATAATTATACTTATTACTCCCAATATTATAAATATAACATGCATTATTACCCATATTATACAGTTACTATCGCCAGAACTATAATAATTATACTTATTGCTTTTATTATTATGAATATAACATGCTTTATTACCCATATTATGCAGTTATTATTGCTAGAACTATAACATTTATACTTATTACTTTTATTATTATCAATATAACATGCATTATTATCCATACTATACAGTTATTATCGCTAGAACTATAATAATTTTACTTATTACTTTTAAATTATCAATATAACATGCATTATTACCCATATTATACAGTTATTATCGCCAGAACTGTAATAATTATTCTAATTACTCCCAATATTATCAACATAACATGCATTATTACCCATATTATACTGTTATAATCGCCAGAACTATAATAATTATACTTATTACTCCCAATATTATCAATATAACATGCATGATTACCCATATTATACAGTTAATATCGCTAGAACTGTAATAATTATACTTATTGCTCCTAATATTATCAATATAACATGCATTATTACCCATATTATACTGTTATTATCGCCAGAACTATAATAATTATACTTATTACTCCCAATATTATCAATATAACATGCATGATTACCCATATTATACAGTTATTATCGCTAGAACTATAATAATTATACTTATTACTCCCAATATTATCAATATAACATGCATGATTACCCATATTATACAGTTATTATCGTTAGAACTATAATAATTATACTTATTGCTCCCAACATTATCAATAAAACATGCACTATTACCCATATTATGCAGTTATTATCGCTAGAACTTTCATAATTATACTTATTACTTTTATTGCTATCAATGTAACATGCATTATTAGCCATATCATGCAGTTATTCTTGCCAGACCTATAATAATTATACTTATTACTTTTATTATTACTAATATAACATGCATTATTACCCATAGTGTACTGTTATTATCGCCAGAACTATAATAATTATACTTATTACTCCCAATATTATCAATATAACATGCATGATTACCCATATTATACAGTTACTATCGTTAGAACTATAATAATAATACTTATTGCTCCCAACATTATCAATAAAACATGCACTATTACCCATATTATGCAGTTATTATCGCTAGAACTTTCATAATTATACTTATTACTTTTATTATTATCAATATAACATGCATTATTACCCATATTATGCAATTATTATCGCTAGAACTATAACAATTATACTTACTACTTTTATTATTATCAATATAACATGCATTAGTACCCATATTATACTGTTATAATCGCCAGAACTATAATAATTATACTTATTACATTTATTATTTTCAATATAACATGCATTATTACCCATATTATACTGTTATTATCGCCAGAACTATAATAATTATACTTATTACTCCCAATATTATCAATAGAACATTCATTATGACCCATATTATACAGTTATTATCGCTAGAACTGTAATAATTATACTTATTACTTTTATTATTACCAATATAACATGCATTATTACCCATATTATACTGTTATTATCGCCAGAACTATAATAATCATACTTATTACTCCCAATATTATCAATATAACATGCATGATTACCCATATTATACAGTTATTATCGCCAGAACTATAATAATTATACTTATTACTCCCAATATTATCAATATAACATGCATGATTACCCATATTATACAGTTATTATCGTTGGAACTATAATAATTATACTTATTACTCCCAATATTATCAATATAACATGCATTATTACCCATATTATACAGTTAGTATCGCCAGAACTATAATAATTATACTTATTGCTTTTATTATTATGAATATAACATGCTTTATTACCCATATTATGCAGTTATTATTGCTAGAACTATAACATTTATACTTATTACTTTTATTATTATCAATATAACATGCATTATTACCCATATTATGCTGTTATCATTGCTAGAACTATAACAATTGTACTTATTACTTTTACTATTATCAATATAACATGCATTATTACCCATATTATGCAGTTATTATCGCCAGAACTATAATAATTATACTTATTCCATTTATTGTTATGAATATAACATGCATTATTACCCATATTATGCTGTTATCATTGCTAGAACTATAACAATTGTACGTATTACTTTTATTATTATCAATATAACATGCATTATTACCCATATTATACAGATAGTATCGCCAGAACTATTATAATTATACTTATTGCTTTTATTATTATGAATATAACATGCTTTATTACCCATATTATGCAGTTATTATTGCTGGAACTATAACATTTATACTTATTACTTTTATTATTATCAATATATCATGCATGATTACCCATATTATGCAGTCATTATCGCTAGAACTATAATAATTATACTTATTACTTTTATTATTATCAATATAACATGCATTATTACCCATATTATGCAGTTATTAGCGCTAGAACTATAATAATTATACTTATTACTTTTATTATTATCAACATAACATGCACTATTACCCATACTATACAGTTATTATCGCTAGAACTGTAATAATTTTACTTATTACTTTTAAATTATCAATATAACATGCATTATTACCCATATTATACAGTTACTATCGCCAGAACTATAATAATTATACTTATTGCTTTTATTATTATGAATATAACATGCATTATTACCCATATTTTGCAGTTATTATTGCTAGAACTATAACAATTATACTTACTACTTTTATTATTATCAATATAACATGCATTACTACCCATATTATACTGTTATAATCGCCAGAACTATAATAATTATACTTATTACATTTATTATTTTCAATATAACATGCATTATTACCCATATTATACTGTTATTATCGCCAGAACTATAATAATTATACTTATTACTCCCAATATTATCAATAGAACATTCATTATGACCCATATTATACAGTTATTATCGCTAGAACTGTAATAATTAAACTTATTACTTTTATTATTATCAATATAACATGCACTATTACCCATATTATGCAGGTATTATCGCTAGAACTGTAATAAGTTTACTTATTACTTTTAAATTATCAATATAACATGCATTATTACCCATATTATACAGTTATTATCGCCAGACCTATAATAATTATACTTATTACTCCCAATATTATCAATATAACATGCATTATTACCCACATTATACTGTTATAATCGGCAGAACTATAATAATTATACTTATTACTCCCAATATTATCAATATAACATGCATGATTACCCATATTATACAGTTATTATCGCTTGAACTGAAATAATTATACATATTACTCCTAATATTATCAATATAACATGCATTATTACCCATATTATACTGTTATTATCGCCAGAACTATAATAATTATACTTATTACTCCCAATATTATCAATATAACATGCATGATTACCCATATTATACAGTTATTATCGTTGGAACTATAATAATTATACTTATTACTCCCAATATTATCAATATAACATGCATTATTACCCATATTATACAGTTTGTATCGCCAGAACTATAATAATTATACTTATTCCATTTTTTATTATGAATATAACATGCATTATTACCCATATTATACAGTTAGTATCGCCAGAACTATAATAATTATACTTATTGCTTTTATTATTATGAATATAACATGCTTTATTACCCATATTATGCAGTTATTATTGCTGGAACTATAACATTTATACTTATTACTTTTATTATTATCAATATATCATGCATGATTACCCATATTATGCAGTCATTATCGCTAGAACTATAATAATTATACTTATTACTTTTATTATTATCAATATAACATGCATTATTACCCATATTATGCAGTTATTAGCGCTAGAACTATAATAATTATACTTATTACTTTTATTATTATCAACATAACATGCACTATTACCCATACTATACAGTTATTATCGCTAGAACTGTAATAATTTTACTTATTACTTTTAAATTATCAATATAACATGCATTATTACCCATATTATACAGTTACTATCGCCAGAACTATAATAATTATACTTATTGCTTTTATTATTATGAATATAACATGCATTATTACCCATATTTTGCAGTTATTATTGCTAGAACTATAACAATTATACTTACTACTTTTATTATTATCAATATAACATGCATTACTACCCATATTATACTGTTATAATCGCCAGAGCTATAATAATTATAATTATTACTTTTATTATTACTAATATAACATGCATTATTACCCATAGTATACTGTTATTATCGCCAGAACTATAATAATTATTCTTATGACTGCCAATATTATAAATATAACATTCATTATGACCCATATTATACAGTTATTATTGCTAGAACTGTAATAATTATACTTATTACTTTTATTATTACCAATATAACATGCACTGTTACTCATATTATGCAGTTATTATCGCCAGAACTATAATAATTATACTTATTCCATTTATTATTATGAATATAACATGCATTATTACCCATATTATGCTGTTATCATTGCTAGAACTATAACAATTGTACTTATTACTTTTATTATTATTAATATAACATGCATTATTACCCATATTATGCAGTTATTAGCGCTAGAACTATAATAATTATACTTATTACTTTTATTATTATCAATATAACATGCATTATTACCCATATTATACTTATTACTCCCAATATTATCAATATAACATTCATTATGACCCATATTATAGTTATTATCGCTAGAACTGTAATAATTGTACTTATTACTTTTATTATTACCAATATAACATGCATTATTACCCATATTATACTGTTATTATCGCCAGAACGGTAATAACTATTCTTATTACTCCCAATATTATCAATATAACATGCATTATTACCCATATTATACTGTTATTATCGCCAGAACTATAATAATTATACTTATTACTCCCAATATTATCAATATAACATGCATGATTACCCATATTATACAGTTATTATCGTTGGAACTATAATAATTATACTTATTACTCCCAATATTATCAATATAACATGCATTATTACCCATATTATACAGTTAGTATCGCCAGAACTATAATAATTATACTTATTGCTTTTATTATTATGAATATAACATGCTTTATTACCCATATTATGCAGTTATTATTGCTAGAACTATAACATTTATACTTATTACTTTTATTATTATCAATATAACATGCATTATTACCCATATTATGCTGTTATCATTGCTAGAACTATAACAATTGTACTTATTACTTTTATTATTATCAATATAACATGCATTATTACCCATATTATGCAGTTATTGTCGCCAGAACTATAATAATTATACTTATTACTTTTATTATTATCAACATAACATGCACTATTACCCATACTATACAGTTATTATCGCTAGAACTGTAATAATTTTACTTATTACTTTTAAATTATCAATATAACATGCATTATTACCCATATTATACAGTTACTATCGCCAGAACTATAATAATTATACTTATTGCTTTTATTATTATGAATATAACATGCATTATTACCCATATTTTGCAGTTATTATTGCTAGAACTATAACAATTATACTTACTACTTTTATTATTATCAATATAACATGTATTACTACCCATATTATACTGTTATAATCGGCAGAACTATAATAATTATACTTATTACTCCCAATATTATCAATATAACATGCATGATTACCCATATTATACAGTTATTATCGCTAGAACTGTAATAATTATACTTATTACTCCTAATATTATCAATATAACATGCATTATTACCCATATTATACTGTTATTATCGCCAGAACTATAATAATTATACTTATTACTCCCAATATTATCAATATAACATGCATGATTACCCTTATTATACAGTTATTATCGTTGGAACTATAATAATTATACTTATTACTCCCAATATTATCAATATAACATGCATTATTACCCATATTATACAGTTTGTATCGCCAGAACTATAATAATTATACTTATTCCATTTCTTATTATGAATATAACATGCATTATTACCCATATTATACAGTTAGTATCGCCAGAACTATAATAATTATACTTATTGCTTTTATTATAATGAATATAACATGCTTTATTACCCATATTATGCAGTTATTATTGCTGGAACTATAACATTTATACTTATTACTTTTATTATTATCAATACATCATGCATGATTACCCATATTATGCAGTCATTATCGCTAGAACTATAATAATTATACTTATTACTTTTATTATTATCAATATAACATGCATTATTACCCATATTATGCAGTTATTAGCGCTAGAACTATAATAATTATACTTATTACTTTTATTATTATCAACATAACATGCACTATTACCCATACTATACAGTTATTATCGCTAGAACTGTAATAATTTTACTTATTACTTTTAAATTATCAATATAACATGCATTATTACCCATATTATACAGTTACTATCGCCAGAACTATAATAATTATACTTATTGCTTTTCTTATTATGAATATAACATGCATTATTACCCATATTTTGCAGTTATTATTGCTAGAACTATAACAATTATACTTACTACTTTTATTATTATCAATATAACATGCATTACTACCCATATTATACTGTTATAATCGCCAGAACTATAATAATTTGACTTATTACATTTATTATTTTCAATATAACATGCATTATTACCCATATTATACTGTTATTATCGCCAGAACTATAATAATTATACTTATTACTCCCAATATTATCAATAGAACATTCATTATGACCCATATTATACAGTTATTATCGCTAGAACTGTAATAATTAAACTTATTACTTTTATTATTATCAATATAACATGCACTATTACCCATATTATGCAGGTATTATCGCTAGAACTGTAATAATTTTACTTATTACTTTTAAATTATCAATATAACATGCATTATTACCCATATTATACAGTTATTATCGCCAGACCTATAATAATAATACTTATTACTCCCAATATTATCAATATAACATGCATTATTACCCATATTATACTGTTATTATCGCCAGAACTATAATAATTATACTTATTACTCCCAATATTATCAATATAACATGCATGATTACCCATATTATACAGTTATTATCGTTTGAACTATAATAATTATACTTATTACTCCCAATATTATCAATATAACATGCATTATTACCCATATTATACAGTTTGTATCGCCAGAACTATAATAATTATACTTATTCCATTTTTTATTATGAATATAACATGCATTATTACCCATATTATGCTGTTATCATTGCTAGAACTATAACAATTGTACTTATTACATTTATTATTTTCAATATAACATGCATTATTACCCATATTATACTGTTATTATCGCCAGAACTATAATAATTATACTTATTACTCCCAATATTATCAATAGAACATTCATTATGACCCATATTATACAGTTATTATCGCTAGAACTGTAATAATTAAACTTATTACTTTTATTATTATCAATATAACATGCATTATTACCCATATTATACTGTTATAATCGCCAGAACTATAATAATTATACTTATTACTTTTATTATTATCAACATAACATGCACTATTACCCATACTATACAGTTATTATCGCTAGAACTGTAATAATTTTACTTATTACTTTTAAATTATCAATATAACATGCATTATTACCCATATTATACAGTTACTATCGCCAGAACTATAATAATTATACTTATTGCTTTTATTATTATGAATATAACATGCATTATTACCCATATTTTGCAGTTATTATTGCTAGAACTATAACAATTATACTTACTACTTTTATTATTATCAATATAACATGTATTACTACCCATATTATACTGTTATAATCGGCAGAACTATAATAATTATACTTATTACTCCCAATATTATCAATATAACATGCATGATTACCCATATTATACAGTTATTATCGCTAGAACTGTAATAATTATACTTATTACTCCTAATATTATCAATATAACATGCATTATTACCCATATTATACTGTTATTATCGCCAGAACTATAATAATTATACTTATTACTCCCAATATTATCAATATAACATGCATGATTACCCTTATTATACAGTTATTATCGTTGGAACTATAATAATTATACTTATTACTCGCAATATTATCAATATAACATGCATTATTACCCATATTATACAGTTTGTATCGCCAGAACTATAATAATTATACTTATTCCATTTCTTATTATGAATATAACATGCATTATTACCCATATTATACAGTTAGTATCGCCAGAACTATAATAATTATACTTATTGCTTTTATTATTATGAATATAACATGCTTTATTACCCATATTATGCAGTTATTATTGCTGGAACTATAACATTTATACTTATTACTTTTATTATTATCAATACATCATGCATGATTACCCATATTATGCAGTCATTATCGCTAGAACTATAATAATTATACTTATTACTTTTATTATTATCAATATAACATGCATTATTACCCATATTATGCAGTTATTAGCGCTAGAACTATAATAATTATACTTATTACTTTTATTATTATCAACATAACATGCACTATTACCCATACTATACAGTTATTATCGCTAGAACTGTAATAATTTTACTTATTACTTTTAAATTATCAATATAACATGCATTATTACCCATATTATACAGTTACTATCGCCAGAACTATAATAATTATACTTATTGCTTTTCTTATTATGAATATAACATGCATTATTACCCATATTTTGCAGTTATTATTGCTAGAACTATAACAATTATACTTACTACTTTTATTATTATCAATATAACATGCACTATTACCCATATTATGCAGGTATTATCGCTAGAACTGTAATAATTTTACTTATTACTTTTAAATTATCAATATAACATGCATTATTACCCATATTATACTGTTATTATCGCCAGAACTATAATAATTATACTTATTACTCCCAATATTATCAATATAACATGCATGATTACCCATATTATACAGTTATTATCGTTGGAACTATAATAATTATACTTATTACTCCCAATATTATCAATATAACATGCATTATTACCCATATTATACAGTTTGTATCGCCAGAACTATAATAATTATACTTATTCCATTTTTTATTATGAATATAACATGCATTATTACCCATATTATGCTGTTATCATTGCTAGAACTATAACAATTGTACTTATTACATTTATTATTTTCAATATAACATGCATTATTACCCATATTATACTGTTATTATCGCCAGAACTATAATAATTATACTTATTACTCCCAATATTATCAATAGAACATTCATTATGACCCATATTATACAGTTATTATCGCTAGAACTGTAATAATTAAACTTATTACTTTTATTATTATCAATATAACATGCATTATTACCCATATTATACTGTTATAATCGCCAGAACTATAATAATTATACTTATTACTCCCAATATTATCAATACAACATGCATGATTACCCATATTATGCAGTTATTATCGCCAGAACTATAATAATTATACTTATTCCATTTATTATTATGAATATAACATGCATTATTACCCATATTATGCTGTTATCATTGCTAGAACTATAACAATTGTACTTATTACTTTTATTATTGTCAATATAACATGCATTATTACCCATATTATGCAGTTATTAGCGCTAGAACTATAATAATTATGCTTATTACTTTTATTATTATCAATATAACATGCATTATTACCCATATTATGCAGTTATTAGCGCTAGAACTATAATAATTATACTTATTACATTTATTATTATCAATATAACATGCATTATTACCCATATTATACAGTTATTATCGGCAGACCTATAATAATTACACTTATTACCCCCAATATTATCAATATAACATGCATTATTACCCATATTATGCAGTTACTATCTCCGGAACTATAATAATTATACTTATTACTTTTATTATTATCAATATAACATGCATTATTACCCATATTATGCAGTTATTAGCGCTAGAACTATAATAATTATACTTATTACTTTTATTATTATCAATATAACATGCACTATTACCCATACTATACTGTTATTATCGCTAGAACTGTAATAATTATTCTTATTACATTTATTATTTTCAATATAACATGCATTATTTCCCATATTATACTGTTATTATCGCCAGAACTGTAATAATTATTCTTATTACTCCCAATATTATCAATATAACATGCATTATTACCCATATTATACTGTTATAATCGCCAGAACTATAATAATTATACTTATTACTCCCAATATTATCAATATAACATTCATTATGACCCATATTATACAGTTATTATCGCTAGAACTGTAATAATTGTACTTATTACTTTTATTATTACCAATATAGCATGCATTATTACCCATATTATACTGTCATTATCGCCAGAACTGTAATAATTATTCTTATTACTCCCAATATTATCAATATAACATGCATGATTCCCCATATTATACAGTTATTATCGTTGGAACTATAATAATTATACTTATTACTCCCAATATTATCAATATAACATGCATTACTACCCATATTATACAGTTAGTATCGCCAGAACTATAATAATTATACTTATTGCTTTTATTATTATGAATATAACATGCTTTATTACCCATATTATGCAGTTATTATTGCTAGAACTATACCATTTATACTTACTACTTTTATTATTATCAATATAACATGCATTATTACCCATATTATACAGTTATTATCGGCAGACCTATAATAATTACACTTATTACCCCCAATATTATCAATATAACATGCATTATTACCCATATTATGCAGTTACTATCTCCAGAACTATAATAATTATACTTATACCATTTTTTGTTATGAATATAACATGCATTATTACCCATATTATGCTGTCATCATTGCTAGAACTATAACAATTGTACTTATTACTTTTATTATTATCAATATAACATGCATTATTACCCATATTATGCAGTTATTATCGCCAGAACTATAATAATTATACTTATTCCATTTATTATTATGAATATAACATGCATTATTACCCATATTATGCTGTTATCATTGCTAGAACTATAACAATTGTACTTATTACTTTTATTATTATCAATATAACATGCATTATTACCCATATTATGCAGTTATTAGCGCTAGAACTATAATAATTATACTTATTACTTTTATTATTATCAATATAACATGCATTATTACCCATATTATGCAGTTATTAGCGCTAGAACTATAATAATTATACTTATTACTTTTATTATTATCAATATAACATGCACTATTACCCATACTATACTGTTATTATCGCTAGAACTGTAATAATTATTCTTATTACATTTATTATTTTCAATATAACATGCATTATTTCCCATATTATACTGTTATTATCGCCAGAACTGTAATAATTATTCTTATTACTCCCAATATTATCAATATAACATGCATTATTACCCATATTATACTGTTATTATCGCTAGAACTGTAATAATTATACTTATTGCTTTTATTACTACCAATATAACATGCATTATTACCCATATTATACTGTTATTATCGCCAGAACTGTAATAATTATTCTTATTACTCCCAATATTATCAATATGACATGCATTATTACCCATATTATACTGTTATAATCGCCAGAACTATAATAATTATACTTATTACTCCCAATATTATCAATATAACATTCATTATGACCCATATTATACAGTTATTATCGCTAGAACTGTAATAATTGTACTTCTTACTTTTATTATTACCAATATAGCATGCATTAATACCCATATTATACTGTCATTATCGCCAGAACTGTAATAATTATTCTTATTACTCCCAATATTATCAATATAACATGCATGATTCCCCATATTATACAGTTATTATCGTTGGAACTATAATAATTATACTTATTACTCCCAATATTATCAATATAACATGCATTACTACCCATATTATACAGTTAGTATCGCCAGAACTATAATAATTATACTTATTGCTTTTATTATTATGAATATAACATGCTTTATTACCCATATTATGCAGTTATTATTGCTAGAACTATACCATTTATACTTACTACTTTTATTATTATCAATATAACATGCATTACTACCCATATTATACTGTTATAATCGCCAGAACTATAATAATTATACTTATTACTCCCACTATTATCAATATAACATTCATTATGACCCATATTATTCAGTTATTATCGCTAGAACTGTAATAATTATACTTATTACTTTTATTATTATCAATATAACATGCACTATTACCCATATTATGCAGGTATTATCGCTAGAACTATAATAATTATACTTATTACTTTTATTATTATCAATATAACATGCATTATTGCCCATATTGTGCTGTTATTATTGCTAGAACTATAACAATTGTACTTATTACTTTTATTATTATCAATATAACATGCATTATTACCCATATTATACTGTTATTATCGCCAGAACTATAATAATTATACTTATTACTCCCAATATTATCAATAGAACATTCATTATGACCCATATTATACAGTTATTATCGCTAGAACTGTAATAATTATACTTATTACTTTTATTATTATCAATATAACATGCATGATTACCCATATTATACAGTTATTATCGTTGGAACTATAATAATTATACTTATTACTCCCAATATTATCAATATAACATGCATTACTACCCATATTATACAGTTACTATCGCCAGAACTATAATAATTATACTTATTACTTTTATTATTACCAATATAACATGCACTATTACCCATATTATGCAAGTATGATCGCTAGAACTATAATAATTATATTTATTACTTTTATTATTATCAATATAACATGCACTATTACCCATAATATACTGTTATTATCGCCAGAGCTATAATAATTATACTTATTACTGCCAATATTATCAATATAACATGCATGATTGCCCATATTATACAGTTATTATCGTTAGAACTATAATAATTATACTTATTGCTCCCAATATTATCAATAAAACATGCACTATTACCCATATTATGCAGTTATTATCGCTAGAACTTTCATAATTATACTTATTACTTTTATTATTATCAATATAACATGCATTATGACCCATATTATGCAGTTATTACGGCTGGAACTATAACAATTATACTTACTACTTTTATTATTATCAATATAACATGCATTACTACCCATATTATACTGTTATAATCGCCAGAGCTATAATAATTATAATTATTACTTTTATTATTACTAATATAACATGCATTATTACCCATAGTATACTGTTATTATCGCCAGAACTATAATAATTATTCTTATGACTGCCAATATTATAAATATAACATTCATTATGACCCATATTATACAGTTATTATTGCTAGAACTGTAATAATTATACTTATTACTTTTATTATTACCAATATAACATGCACTGTTACTCATATTATGCAGTTATTATCGCCAGAACTATAATAATTATACTTATTCCATTTATTATTATGAATATAACATGCATTATTACCCATATTATGCTGTTATCATTGCTAGAACTATAACAATTGTACTTATTACTTTTATTATTATTAATATAACATGCATTATTACCCATATTATGCAGTTATTAGCGCTAGAACTATAATAATTATACTTATTACTTTTATTATTATCAATATAACATGCATTATTACCCATATTATACTTATTACTCCCAATATTATCAATATAACATTCATTATGACCCATATTATAGTTATTATCGCTAGAACTGTAATAATTGTACTTATTACTTTTATTATTACCAATATAACATGCATTATTACCCATATTATACTGTTATTATCGCCAGAACGGTAATAACTATTCTTATTACTCCCAATATTATCAATATAACATGCATTATTACCCATATTATACTGTTATTATCGCCAGAACTATAATAATTATACTTATTACTCCCAATATTATCAATATAACATGCATGATTACCCATATTATACAGTTATTATCGTTGGAACTATAATAATTATACTTATTACTCCCAATATTATCAATATAACATGCATTATTACCCATATTATACAGTTAGTATCGCCAGAACTATAATAATTATACTTATTGCTTTTATTATTATGAATATAACATGCTTTATTACCCATATTATGCAGTTATTATTGCTAGAACTATAACATTTATACTTATTACTTTTATTATTATCAATATAACATGCATTATTACCCATATTATGCTGTTATCATTGCTAGAACTATAACAATTGTACTTATTACTTTTATTATTATCAATATAACATGCATTATTACCCATATTATGCAGTTATTGTCGCCAGAACTATAATAATTATACTTATTACTTTTATTATTATCAACATAACATGCACTATTACCCATACTATACAGTTATTATCGCTAGAACTGTAATAATTTTACTTATTACTTTTAAATTATCAATATAACATGCATTATTACCCATATTATACAGTTACTATCGCCAGAACTATAATAATTATACTTATTGCTTTTATTATTATGAATATAACATGCATTATTACCCATATTTTGCAGTTATTATTGCTAGAACTATAACAATTATACTTACTACTTTTATTATTATCAATATAACATGTATTACTACCCATATTATACTGTTATAATCGGCAGAACTATAATAATTATACTTATTACTCCCAATATTATCAATATAACATGCATGATTACCCATATTATACAGTTATTATCGCTAGAACTGTAATAATTATACTTATTACTCCTAATATTATCAATATAACATGCATTATTACCCATATTATACTGTTATTATCGCCAGAACTATAATAATTATACTTATTACTCCCAATATTATCAATATAACATGCATGATTACCCTTATTATACAGTTATTATCGTTGGAACTATAATAATTATACTTATTACTCCCAATATTACCAATATAACATGCATTATTACCCATATTATACAGTTTGTATCGCCAGAACTATAATAATTATACTTATTCCATTTCTTATTATGAATATAACATGCATTATTACCCATATTATACAGTTAGTATCGCCAGAACTATAATAATTATACTTATTGCTTTTATTATAATGAATATAACATGCTTTATTACCCATATTATGCAGTTATTATTGCTGGAACTATAACATTTATACTTATTACTTTTATTATTATCAATACATCATGCATGATTACCCATATTATGCAGTCATTATCGCTAGAACTATAATAATTATACTTATTACTTTTATTATTATCAATATAACATGCATTATTACCCATATTATGCAGTTATTAGCGCTAGAACTATAATAATTATACTTATTACTTTTATTATTATCAACATAACATGCACTATTACCCATACTATACAGTTATTATCGCTAGAACTGTAATAATTTTACTTATTACTTTTAAATTATCAATATAACATGCATTATTACCCATATTATACAGTTACTATCGCCAGAACTATAATAATTATACTTATTGCTTTTCTTATTATGAATATAACATGCATTATTACCCATATTTTGCAGTTATTATTGCTAGAACTATAACAATTATACTTACTACTTTTATTATTATCAATATAACATGCATTACTACCCATATTATACTGTTATAGTCGCCAGAACTATAATAATTTGACTTATTACATTTATTATTTTCAATATAACATGCATTATTACCCATATTATACTGTTATTATCGCCAGAACTATAATAATTATACTTATTACTCCCAATATTATCAATAGAACATTCATTATGACCCATATTATACAGTTATTATCGCTAGAACTGTAATAATTAAACTTATTACTTTTATTATTATCAATATAACATGCACTATTACCCATATTATGCAGGTATTATCGCTAGAACTGTAATAATTTTACTTATTACTTTTAAATTATCAATATAACATGCATTATTACCCATATTATACAGTTATTATCGCCAGACCTATAATAATAATACTTATTACTCCCAATATTATCAATATAACATGCATTATTACCCATATTATACTGTTATTATCGCCAGAACTATAATAATTATACTTATTACTCCCAATATTATCAATATAACATGCATGATTACCCATATTATACAGTTATTATCGTTTGAACTATAATAATTATACTTATTACTCCCAATATTATCAATATAACATGCATTATTACCCATATTATACAGTTTGTATCGCCAGAACTATAATAATTATACTTATTCCATTTTTTATTATGAATATAACATGCATTATTACCCATATTATGCTGTTATCATTGCTAGAACTATAACAATTGTACTTATTACATTTATTATTTTCAATATAACATGCATTATTACCCATATTATACTGTTATTATCGCCAGAACTATAATAATTATACTTATTACTCCCAATATTATCAATAGAACATTCATTATGACCCATATTATACAGTTATTATCGCTAGAACTGTAATAATTAAACTTATTACTTTTATTATTATCAATATAACATGCATTATTACCCATATTATACTGTTATAATCGCCAGAACTATAATAATTATACTTATTACTTTTATTATTATCAACATAACATGCACTATTACCCATACTATACAGTTATTATCGCTAGAACTGTAATAATTTTACTTATTACTTTTAAATTATCAATATAACATGCATTATTACCCATATTATACAGTTACTATCGCCAGAACTATAATAATTATACTTATTGCTTTTATTATTATGAATATAACATGCATTATTACCCATATTTTGCAGTTATTATTGCTAGAACTATAACAATTATACTTACTACTTTTATTATTATCAATATAACATGTATTACTACCCATATTATACTGTTATAATCGGCAGAACTATAATAATTATACTTATTACTCCCAATATTATCAATATAACATGCATGATTACCCATATTATACAGTTATTATCGCTAGAACTGTAATAATTATACTTATTACTCCTAATATTATCAATATAACATGCATTATTACCCATATTATACTGTTATTATCGCCAGAACTATAATAATTATACTTATTACTCCCAATATTATCAATATAACATGCATGATTACCCTTATTATACAGTTATTATCGTTGGAACTATAATAATTATACTTATTACTCGCAATATTATCAATATAACATGCATTATTACCCATATTATACAGTTTGTATCGCCAGAACTATAATAATTATACTTATTCCATTTCTTATTATGAATATAACATGCATTATTACCCATATTATACAGTTAGTATCGCCAGAACTATAATAATTATACTTATTGCTTTTATTATTATGAATATAACATGCTTTATTACCCATATTATGCAGTTATTATTGCTGGAACTATAACATTTATACTTATTACTTTTATTATTATCAATACATCATGCATGATTACCCATATTATGCAGTCATTATCGCTAGAACTATAATAATTATACTTATTACTTTTATTATTATCAATATAACATGCATTATTACCCATATTATGCAGTTATTAGCGCTAGAACTATAATAATTATACTTATTACTTTTATTATTATCAACATAACATGCACTATTACCCATACTATACAGTTATTATCGCTAGAACTGTAATAATTTTACTTATTACTTTTAAATTATCAATATAACATGCATTATTACCCATATTATACAGTTACTATCGCCAGAACTATAATAATTATACTTATTGCTTTTCTTATTATGAATATAACATGCATTATTACCCATATTTTGCAGTTATTATTGCTAGAACTATAACAATTATACTTACTACTTTTATTATTATCAATATAACATGCACTATTACCCATATTATGCAGGTATTATCGCTAGAACTGTAATAATTTTACTTATTACTTTTAAATTATCAATATAACATGCATTATTACCCATATTATACTGTTATTATCGCCAGAACTATAATAATTATACTTATTACTCCCAATATTATCAATATAACATGCATGATTACCCATATTATACAGTTATTATCGTTGGAACTATAATAATTATACTTATTACTCCCAATATTATCAATATAACATGCATTATTACCCATATTATACAGTTTGTATCGCCAGAACTATAATAATTATACTTATTCCATTTTTTATTATGAATATAACATGCATTATTACCCATATTATGCTGTTATCATTGCTAGAACTATAACAATTGTACTTATTACATTTATTATTTTCAATATAACATGCATTATTACCCATATTATACTGTTATTATCGCCAGAACTATAATAATTATACTTATTACTCCCAATATTATCAATAGAACATTCATTATGACCCATATTATACAGTTATTATCGCTAGAACTGTAATAATTAAACTTATTACTTTTATTATTATCAATATAACATGCATTATTACCCATATTATACTGTTATAATCGCCAGAACTATAATAATTATACTTATTACTCCCAATATTATCAATACA
This sequence comes from Megachile leachella, assembly GCA_963576845.1. NCBI lineage: Eukaryota > Metazoa > Arthropoda > Insecta > Hymenoptera > Megachilidae > Megachile > Megachile leachella. The sequence continues at coordinate 896,056 of CAUYWW010000099.1, read as the reverse complement.
ACATGCATGATTACCCATATTATGCAGTTATTATCGCCAGAACTATAATAATTATACTTATTCCATTTATTATTATGAATATAACATGCATTATTACCCATATTATGCTGTTATCATTGCTAGAACTATAACAATTGTACTTATTACTTTTATTATTGTCAATATAACATGCATTATTACCCATATTATGCAGTTATTAGCGCTAGAACTATAATAATTATGCTTATTACTTTTATTATTATCAATATAACATGCATTATTACCCATATTATGCAGTTATTAGCGCTAGAACTATAATAATTATACTTATTACATTTATTATTATCAATATAACATGCATTATTACCCATATTATACAGTTATTATCGGCAGACCTATAATAATTACACTTATTACCCCCAATATTATCAATATAACATGCATTATTACCCATATTATGCAGTTACTATCTCCGGAACTATAATAATTATACTTATTACTTTTATTATTATCAATATAACATGCATTATTACCCATATTATGCAGTTATTAGCGCTAGAACTATAATAATTATACTTATTACTTTTATTATTATCAATATAACATGCACTATTACCCATACTATACTGTTATTATCGCTAGAACTGTAATAATTATTCTTATTACATTTATTATTTTCAATATAACATGCATTATTTCCCATATTATACTGTTATTATCGCCAGAACTGTAATAATTATTCTTATTACTCCCAATATTATCAATATAACATGCATTATTACCCATATTATACTGTTATAATCGCCAGAACTATAATAATTATACTTATTACTCCCAATATTATCAATATAACATTCATTATGACCCATATTATACAGTTATTATCGCTAGAACTGTAATAATTGTACTTATTACTTTTATTATTACCAATATAGCATGCATTATTACCCATATTATACTGTCATTATCGCCAGAACTGTAATAATTATTCTTATTACTCCCAATATTATCAATATAACATGCATGATTCCCCATATTATACAGTTATTATCGTTGGAACTATAATAATTATACTTATTACTCCCAATATTATCAATATAACATGCATTACTACCCATATTATACAGTTAGTATCGCCAGAACTATAATAATTATACTTATTGCTTTTATTATTATGAATATAACATGCTTTATTACCCATATTATGCAGTTATTATTGCTAGAACTATACCATTTATACTTACTACTTTTATTATTATCAATATAACATGCATTATTACCCATATTATACAGTTATTATCGGCAGACCTATAATAATTACACTTATTACCCCCAATATTATCAATATAACATGCATTATTACCCATATTATGCAGTTACTATCTCCAGAACTATAATAATTATACTTATACCATTTTTTGTTATGAATATAACATGCATTATTACCCATATTATGCTGTCATCATTGCTAGAACTATAACAATTGTACTTATTACTTTTATTATTATCAATATAACATGCATTATTACCCATATTATGCAGTTATTATCGCCAGAACTATAATAATTATACTTATTCCATTTATTATTATGAATATAACATGCATTATTACCCATATTATGCTGTTATCATTGCTAGAACTATAACAATTGTACTTATTACTTTTATTATTATCAATATAACATGCATTATTACCCATATTATGCAGTTATTAGCGCTAGAACTATAATAATTATACTTATTACTTTTATTATTATCAATATAACATGCATTATTACCCATATTATGCAGTTATTAGCGCTAGAACTATAATAATTATACTTATTACTTTTATTATTATCAATATAACATGCACTATTACCCATACTATACTGTTATTATCGCTAGAACTGTAATAATTATTCTTATTACATTTATTATTTTCAATATAACATGCATTATTTCCCATATTATACTGTTATTATCGCCAGAACTGTAATAATTATTCTTATTACTCCCAATATTATCAATATAACATGCATTATTACCCATATTATACTGTTATTATCGCTAGAACTGTAATAATTATACTTATTGCTTTTATTACTACCAATATAACATGCATTATTACCCATATTATACTGTTATTATCGCCAGAACTGTAATAATTATTCTTATTACTCCCAATATTATCAATATGACATGCATTATTACCCATATTATACTGTTATAATCGCCAGAACTATAATAATTATACTTATTACTCCCAATATTATCAATATAACATTCATTATGACCCATATTATACAGTTATTATCGCTAGAACTGTAATAATTGTACTTCTTACTTTTATTATTACCAATATAGCATGCATTAATACCCATATTATACTGTCATTATCGCCAGAACTGTAATAATTATTCTTATTACTCCCAATATTATCAATATAACATGCATGATTCCCCATATTATACAGTTATTATCGTTGGAACTATAATAATTATACTTATTACTCCCAATATTATCAATATAACATGCATTACTACCCATATTATACAGTTAGTATCGCCAGAACTATAATAATTATACTTATTGCTTTTATTATTATGAATATAACATGCTTTATTACCCATATTATGCAGTTATTATTGCTAGAACTATACCATTTATACTTACTACTTTTATTATTATCAATATAACATGCATTACTACCCATATTATACTGTTATAATCGCCAGAACTATAATAATTATACTTATTACTCCCACTATTATCAATATAACATTCATTATGACCCATATTATTCAGTTATTATCGCTAGAACTGTAATAATTATACTTATTACTTTTATTATTATCAATATAACATGCACTATTACCCATATTATGCAGGTATTATCGCTAGAACTATAATAATTATACTTATTACTTTTATTATTATCAATATAACATGCATTATTGCCCATATTGTGCTGTTATTATTGCTAGAACTATAACAATTGTACTTATTACTTTTATTATTATCAATATAACATGCATTATTACCCATATTATACTGTTATTATCGCCAGAACTATAATAATTATACTTATTACTCCCAATATTATCAATAGAACATTCATTATGACCCATATTATACAGTTATTATCGCTAGAACTGTAATAATTATACTTATTACTTTTATTATTATCAATATAACATGCATGATTACCCATATTATACAGTTATTATCGTTGGAACTATAATAATTATACTTATTACTCCCAATATTATCAATATAACATGCATTACTACCCATATTATACAGTTACTATCGCCAGAACTATAATAATTATACTTATTACTTTTATTATTACCAATATAACATGCACTATTACCCATATTATGCAAGTATGATCGCTAGAACTATAATAATTATATTTATTACTTTTATTATTATCAATATAACATGCACTATTACCCATAATATACTGTTATTATCGCCAGAGCTATAATAATTATACTTATTACTGCCAATATTATCAATATAACATGCATGATTGCCCATATTATACAGTTATTATCGTTAGAACTATAATAATTATACTTATTGCTCCCAATATTATCAATAAAACATGCACTATTACCCATATTATGCAGTTATTATCGCTAGAACTTTCATAATTATACTTATTACTTTTATTATTATCAATATAACATGCATTATGACCCATATTATGCAGTTATTACGGCTGGAACTATAACAATTATACTTACTACTTTTATTATTATCAATATAACATGCATTATTACCCATATTATACTGTTATAATCGCCAGAACTATAATAATTATACTTATTACATTTATTATTTTCAATATAACATGCATTATTACCCATATTATACTGTTATTATCGCCAGAACTATAATAATTATACTTATTACTCCCAATATTATCAATAGAACATTCATTATGACCCATATTAGACAGTTATTATCGCTAGAACTGTAATAATTATACTTATTACTTTTAAATTATCAATATAACATGCATTATTACCCATATTATACAGTTATTATCGCCAGACCTATAATAATTACACTTACTACTCCGAATATTATCAATATAACATGCATTATTACCCACATTATACTGTTATAATCGCCAGAACTATAATAATTATACTTATTACCCCCAATATTATCAATATAACATGCATGATTACCCATATTATACAGTTATTATCGCTAGAACTGTAATAATTATACTTATTACTCCTAATATTATCAATATAACATGCATTATTACCCATATTATACTGTTATAATCGCCAGAACTATAATAATTATACTTATTACACCCAATATTATCAATATAACATGCATGATTCCCCATATTATACACTTATTATCGTTGGAACTATAATAATTATACTTATTACTCCCAATATTATCAATATAACATGCATTATTACCCATATTATACAGTTAGTATCGCCAGAACTATAATAATTATACTTATTGCTTTTATTATTATGAACATAACATGCTTTATTACACATATTATGCAGTTATTATTGCTAGAACTATAACATTTATACTTATTACTTTTATTATTATCAATATAACATGCATTATTACCCATATTATACGGTTATTATCGCCAGAACTATAATAATTATACTTATTCCATTTATTATTATTAATATAACATGCATTATTACCCATATTATGCAGTTATTATCGCTAGAACTATAATAATTATACTTATTACTTTTATTGTTATCAATATAACATGCATTATTACCCATATCATGCAGTTATTATTGCCAGACCTATAATATATACTTATTACTTTTATTGTTATCAATATAACATGCATTATTACCCATAGTATACTGTTATTATCGCCAGACCTATAATAATTATTCTTATGTCTCCCAATATTATAAATATAACATTCATTATGACCCATATTATACAGTTATTATCGCTAGAACTGTAATAATTATACTTATTACTTTTATTATTACCAATATAACATGCACTATTACCCATATTATACTGTTATTCTTGCCAGAGCTATAATAATTATACTTATTACTCCCAATATTATCAATATAACATGCATGATTACCCATATCATACAGTTATTATCGTTAGAACTATAATAATTATACTTATTACTTTTATTGTTATCAATATAACATGCATTATTACCCATATCATGCAGTTATTATCGCCAGACCTATAATAATTATAATTATTACTTTTATTATTACTAATATAACATGCATTATTACCCATAGTATACTTCTATTATCGCCAGAACTATAATAATTATTCTTATTACTCCCAATATTATCAATATAACATGCATTACTACCCATATTATACAGTTACTATCGCCAGAACTATAATAATTATACTTATTACTTTTATTATTACCAATATAACATGCACTATTACCCATATTATGCAAGTATGATCGCTAGAACTATAATAATTATATTTATTACTTTTATTATTATCAATATAACATGCACTATTACCCATAATATACTGTTATTATCGCCAGAGCTATAATAATTATACTTATTACTGCCAATATTATCAATATAACATGCATGATTGCCCATATTATACAGTTATTATCGTTAGAACTATAATAATTATACTTATTGCTCCCAATATTATCAATAAAACATGCACTATTACCCATATTATGCAGTTATTATCGCTAGAACTTTCATAATTATACTTATTACTTTTATTATTATCAATATAACATGCATTATGACCCATATTATGCAGTTATTACGGCTGGAACTATAACAATTATACTTACTACTTTTATTATTATCAATATAACATGCATTATTACCCATATTATACTGTTATAATCGCCAGAACTATAATAATTATACTTATTACATTTATTATTTTCAATATAACATGCATTATTACCCATATTATACTGTTATTATCGCCAGAACTATAATAATTATACTTATTACTCCCAATATTATCAATAGAACATTCATTATGACCCATATTAGACAGTTATTATCGCTAGAACTGTAATAATTATACTTATTACTTTTAAATTATCAATATAACATGCATTATTACCCATATTATACAGTTATTATCGCCAGACCTATAATAATTACACTTACTACTCCGAATATTATCAATATAACATGCATTATTACCCACATTATACTGTTATAATCGCCAGAACTATAATAATTATACTTATTACCCCCAATATTATCAATATAACATGCATGATTACCCATATTATACAGTTATTATCGCTAGAACTGTAATAATTATACTTATTACTCCTAATATTATCAATATAACATGCATTATTACCCATATTATACTGTTATAATCGCCAGAACTATAATAATTATACTTATTACACCCAATATTATCAATATAACATGCATGATTCCCCATATTATACACTTATTATCGTTGGAACTATAATAATTATACTTATTACTCCCAATATTATCAATATAACATGCATTATTACCCATATTATACAGTTAGTATCGCCAGAACTATAATAATTATACTTATTGCTTTTATTATTATGAACATAACATGCTTTATTACACATATTATGCAGTTATTATTGCTAGAACTATAACATTTATACTTATTACTTTTATTATTATCAATATAACATGCATTATTACCCATATTATACGGTTATTATCGCCAGAACTATAATAATTATACTTATTCCATTTATTATTATTAATATAACATGCATTATTACCCATATTATGCAGTTATTATCGCTAGAACTATAATAATTATACTTATTACTTTTATTGTTATCAATATAACATGCATTATTACCCATATCATGCAGTTATTATTGCCAGACCTATAATATATACTTATTACTTTTATTGTTATCAATATAACATGCATTATTACCCATAGTATACTGTTATTATCGCCAGACCTATAATAATTATTCTTATGTCTCCCAATATTATAAATATAACATTCATTATGACCCATATTATACAGTTATTATCGCTAGAACTGTAATAATTATACTTATTACTTTTATTATTACCAATATAACATGCACTATTACCCATATTATACTGTTATTCTTGCCAGAGCTATAATAATTATACTTATTACTCCCAATATTATCAATATAACATGCATGATTACCCATATCATACAGTTATTATCGTTAGAACTATAATAATTATACTTATTACTTTTATTGTTATCAATATAACATGCATTATTACCCATATCATGCAGTTATTATCGCCAGACCTATAATAATTATAATTATTACTTTTATTATTACTAATATAACATGCATTATTACCCATAGTATACTTCTATTATCGCCAGAACTATAATAATTATTCTTATTACTCCCAATATTATCAATATAACATGCATTATTACCCATATTATACAGTTATTATCGCCAGAACTATAATAATTATACTTATTACTCCCAATATTATCAATATAACATGCATGATTACCCATATTATACAGATATTATCGTTGGAACTATAATAATTATACTTATTACTCCCAATATTATCAATATAACATGCATTACTACCCACATTATACAGTTAGTATCGCCAGAACTACAATAATTATACTTATTGCTTTTATTATTATGAATATAACATGCTTTATTACCCATATTATGCAGTTATTATTGCTAGAACTATAACATTTATACTTATTACTTTTATTATTATCAATATAACATGCATGATTACCCATATTATACAGTTATTATCGCTAGAACTATAATAATTATACCTATTATTCCCAATATTATCAATATAACATGCATTATTACTCACATTATACAGTTATTATCGCTAGAACGATAATAATTATACCTATTACTCGAAATATTATCAATATAACATGCATTATTACCCAAACTATACAGTTATTATCGTTAGAACTGTAATAATTATACTTATTACTCCCGATATTATCAATATATCATCCATTGTTACCCATATTATACAGTTGTCAACTCTAGAACTATAATAATTATACTCATTACTCCCGATATTATCAATATAACATGCCTTATTACCCATATTATATAGTTGTCATCTCTAGAACTATAATAATTATAACTATTACTCGAAATATTATCAATATAACATGCATTATTACACATATTATACAGTTATTATCGCTAGAACTATAATAATTATACTTATTACTCCCAATATTATCAATATAACATGCATTATTACCCATATTATACAGTTGTTATCTCTAGAACGATAATAATTATACCTATTACTCGAAATATTATCAATATAAAATGCATTATTACCCACATTATACAGTTATTATCTCCTGAACTATAATAATTATACTTATTACTTTTATTATTTTCAATATAAGATGCATTATTACCCACATTATACAGTTATTATCGCTAGAACTATAATAATTATACCTATTATTCCCAATATTATCAATATAACATGCATTATTACCCATATTATACAGTTATTATCGCTAGAACTATAATTACCGTACTCATTACTCAAAATATTATCAACATAACATGCATTATTACCCACATTATACTATTGTTATCGCTAGAAATATAATAATTATACTTACTACTCCTAATATTATCAATATAACATGCATCAATTCACTCATTATACAGTTATTATCGCTAGGACTATAATAACTATAGTTATTATTCCCAATATTATCAATATAACATGCATTATTACCCACATTATACTGTAATTATCGCTAGAACTATAATAATTATACTTATTACTCCCAATATTATCAATATAACATGCATTATTACCCATATTATACAGTTGTTATCTCTAGAACGATAATAATTATACCTATTACTCGAAATATTATCAATATAACATGCATTATTACCCACATTATACAGTTATTATCTCTAGAACTATAATAATTCTACTTATTACTTTTATTATTTTCAATATAAGATGCATTATTACACACATTATACAGTTATTATCGCTAGAACTATAATAATTATACCTATTATTCCCAATATTATCAATATAACATGCATTATTACCCACATTATACAGTTATTATCGCTAGAACTATAATAATTATACCTATTATTCCCAATACTATCAATATAACATGCACTATTACCCACATTATACTGTAATTATCGCTAGAGCTATAATAATTATACTTATTACTCCCAATATTATCAATATAACATGCATTATTACCCACACTATACAGTTATTATCGTTAGAACTGTAATAATTATACTTATTACTCCCGATATTATCAATATATCATCCATTATAACCCATATTATACAGTTGTCATCTCTAGAACTATAATAATTATACTCATTACTCCCAATAGTATCAATATAGCATGCATTATTACCCACATTATACTGTAATTATCGCTAGAACTATAATAATTATACTTATTACTCCCAATATTATCAATATAACATGCATTATTACCCACATTATACAATTATTATCGCTAGAACTATAATAATTATACTTAGTACTTTTATTATTATCAATATAACATCCATTATTACCCATACTATACAGTTGTCATCTCTAGATCTATAATAATTATACTTATTATTCCCAATATTATCAATACAACATGCATTATTACCCACATTATACTGTAATTATCGCTAGAACTATAATAATTATACTTATTACTTTTATTATTTTCAATATAAGATGCATTATTACCCACATTATACAGTTATTATCGCTAGAACTATAATAATTATACCTATTATTCCCAATATTATCAATATAACGTGCATTATTACCCATATTATACAGTTATTATCGCTAGAACTATAATTATTGTACTCATTACTCAAAATATTATCAACATAACATGCATTATTACCCACATTATACTATTATTATCGCTAGAACTATAATAGTTATACTTACTACTCCTAATATTATCAATATAACATGCATTATTACACTCATTATACAGTTATTATCGCTAGGACTACAATGATTATACTTATTACTCCCAATATTATCAATATAACATGCATTATTATCCACATTATACAGTTATTATCGCTAGAACTATAATAATTATACTTAGTTCTTTTATTATTATCAATATACATCCATTATTACCCATACTATACAGTTGTCATCTCTAGATCTATAATAATTATATTTATTATTCCCAATATTATCAATATAACATGCATTATTACCCACATTATACAATTATTATCGCTAGAACTATAATAATTATACTTAGTACTTTTATTATTATCAATTTAACATCCATTATTACCCATACTATACAGTTGTCATCTCTAGATCTATAATAATTATACTTATTATTCCCTATATTATCAATATAACATGCATTATTACCCACATTATACTGTAATTATCGCTAGAACTATAATAATTATACTTATTACTTTTATTATTTTCAATATAAGATGCATTATTTCACATATTATACAGTTATTATCGCTAGAACTGTAATAATTATACTTATTACTTTTATTATTACCAATATAGCATGCATTATTACCCATATTATACTGTTATTATCGCCAGAATTGTAATAATTATTCTTATTACTCCCAATATTATCAATATAACATGCATTATTACCCATATTATACTGTTATAATCGCCAGACCTATAATAATTATACTTATTAACCCCAATATTATCAATATAACATGCATGATTACCCATATTATACAGTTATTATCGCTAGAACTGTAATAATTATACTTATTCCTTTTATTATTACCAATATAACATGCACTATTACCCATATTATGCAGGTATGATCGCTAGAACTATAATAATTATATTTATTACTTTTTTTATTATCAATATAACATGCACTATTACCCATAATATACTGTTATTATCGCCAGAGCTATAATAATTATACTTATTACTCCCAATATTATCAATATAACATGCATGATTACCCATATTATACAGTTATTATCGCTAGAACTGTAATAATTATACTTATTACTCCTAATATTATCAATATAACATGCATTATTACCCATATTATACTGTTATAATCGCCAGAACTATAATAATTATACTTATTACACCCAATATTATCAATATAACATGCATGATTCCCCATATTATACACTTATTATCGTTGGAACTATAATAATTATACTTATTACTCCCAATATTATCAATATAACATGCATTATTACCCATATTATACAGTTAGTATCGCCAGAACTATAATAATTATACTTATTGCTTTTATTATTATGAACATAACATGCTTTATTACACATATTATGCAGTTATTATTGCTAGAACTATAACATTTATACTTATTACTTTTATTATTATCAATATAACATGCATTATGACCCATATTATGCAGTTATTACGGCTGGAACTATAACAATTATACTTACTACTTTTATTATTATCAATATAACATGCATTATTACCCATATTATACTGTTATAATCGCCAGAACTATAATAATTATACTTATTACATTTATTATTTTCAATATAACATGCATTATTACCCATATTATACTGTTATTATCGCCAGAACTATAATAATTATACTTATTACTCCCAATATTATCAATAGAACATTCATTATGACCCATATTAGACAGTTATTATCGCTAGAACTGTAATAATTATACTTATTACTTTTAAATTATCAATATAACATGCATTATTACCCATATTATACAGTTATTATCGCCAGACCTATAATAATTACACTTACTACTCCGAATATTATTAATATAACATGCATTATTACCCACATTATACTGTTATAATCGCCAGAACTATAATAATTATACTTATTACCCCCAATATTATCAATATAACATGCATGATTACCCATATTATACAGTTATTATCGCTAGAACTGTAATAATTATACTTATTACTCCTAATATTATCAATATAACATGCATTATTACCCATATTATACTGTTATAATCGCCAGAACTATAATAATTATACTTATTACACCCAATATTATCAATATAACATGCATGATTCCCCATATTATACACTTATTATCGTTGGAACTATAATAATTATACTTATTACTCCCAATATTATCAATATAACATGCATTATTACCCATATTATACAGTTAGTATCGCCAGAACTATAATAATTATACTTATTGCTTTTATTATTATGAACATAACATGCTTTATTACACATATTATGCAGTTATTATTGCTAGAACTATAACATTTATACTTATTACTTTTATTATTATCAATATAACATGCATTATTACCCATATTATACGGTTATTATCGCCAGAACTATAATAATTATACTTATTCCATTTATTATTATTAATATAACATGCATTATTACCCATATTATGCAGTTATTATCGCTAGAACTATAATAATTATACTTATTACTTTTATTGTTATCAATATAACATGCATTATTACCCATATCATGCAGTTATTATTGCCAGACCTATAATATATACTTATTACTTTTATTGTTATCAATATAACATGCATTATTACCCATAGTATACTGTTATTATCGCCAGACCTATAATAATTATTCTTATGTCTCCCAATATTATAAATATAACATTCATTATGACCCATATTATACAGTTATTATCGCTAGAACTGTAATAATTATACTTATTACTTTTATTATTACCAATATAACATGCACTATTACCCATATTATACTGTTATTCTTGCCAGAGCTATAATAATTATACTTATTACTCCCAATATTATCAATATAACATGCATGATTACCCATATCATACAGTTATTATCGTTAGAACTATAATAATTATACTTATTACTTTTATTGTTATCAATATAACATGCATTATTACCCATATCATGCAGTTATTATCGCCAGACCTATAATAATTATAATTATTACTTTTATTATTACTAATATAACATGCATTATTACCCATAGTATACTTCTATTATCGCCAGAACTATAATAATTATTCTTATTACTCCCAATATTATCAATATAACATGCATTATTACCCATATTATACAGTTATTATCGCCAGAACTATAATAATTATACTTATTACTCCCAATATTATCAATATAACATGCATGATTACCCATATTATACAGATATTATCGTTGGAACTATAATAATTATACTTATTACTCCCAATATTATCAATATAACATGCATTACTACCCACATTATACAGTTAGTATCGCCAGAACTACAATAATTATACTTATTGCTTTTATTATTATGAATATAACATGCTTTATTACCCATATTATGCAGTTATTATTGCTAGAACTATAACATTTATACTTATTACTTTTATTATTATCAATATAACATGCATGATTACCCATATTATACAGTTATTATCGCTAGAACTATAATAATTATACCTATTATTCCCAATATTATCAATATAACATGCATTATTACTCACATTATACAGTTATTATCGCTAGAACGATAATAATTATACCTATTACTCGAAATATTATCAATATAACATGCATTATTACCCAAACTATACAGTTATTATCGTTAGAACTGTAATAATTATACTTATTACTCCCGATATTATCAATATATCATCCATTGTTACCCATATTATACAGTTGTCAACTCTAGAACTATAATAATTATACTCATTACTCCCGATATTATCAATATAACATGCCTTATTACCCATATTATATAGTTGTCATCTCTAGAACTATAATAATTATAACTATTACTCGAAATATTATCAATATAACATGCATTATTACACATATTATACAGTTATTATCGCTAGAACTATAATAATTATACTTATTACTCCCAATATTATCAATATAACATGCATTATTACCCATATTATACAGTTGTTATCTCTAGAACGATAATAATTATACCTATTACTCGAAATATTATCAATATAAAATGCATTATTACCCACATTATACAGTTATTATCTCCTGAACTATAATAATTATACTTATTACTTTTATTATTTTCAATATAAGATGCATTATTACCCACATTATACAGTTATTATCGCTAGAACTATAATAATTATACCTATTATTCCCAATATTATCAATATAACATGCATTATTACCCATATTATACAGTTATTATCGCTAGAACTATAATTACCGTACTCATTACTCAAAATATTATCAACATAACATGCATTATTACCCACATTATACTATTGTTATCGCTAGAAATATAATAATTATACTTACTACTCCTAATATTATCAATATAACATGCATCAATTCACTCATTATACAGTTATTATCGCTAGGACTATAATAACTATAGTTATTATTCCCAATATTATCAATATAACATGCATTATTACCCACATTATACTGTAATTATCGCTAGAACTATAATAATTATACTTATTACTCCCAATATTATCAATATAACATGCATTATTACCCATATTATACAGTTGTTATCTCTAGAACGATAATAATTATACCTATTACTCGAAATATTATCAATATAACATGCATTATTACCCACATTATACAGTTATTATCTCTAGAACTATAATAATTCTACTTATTACTTTTATTATTTTCAATATAAGATGCATTATTACACACATTATACAGTTATTATCGCTAGAACTATAATAATTATACCTATTATTCCCAATATTATCAATATAACATGCATTATTACCCACATTATACAGTTATTATCGCTAGAACTATAATAATTATACCTATTATTCCCAATACTATCAATATAACATGCACTATTACCCACATTATACTGTAATTATCGCTAGAGCTATAATAATTATACTTATTACTCCCAATATTATCAATATAACATGCATTATTACCCACACTATACAGTTATTATCGTTAGAACTGTAATAATTATACTTATTACTCCCGATATTATCAATATATCATCCATTATAACCCATATTATACAGTTGTCATCTCTAGAACTATAATAATTATACTCATTACTCCCAATAGTATCAATATAGCATGCATTATTACCCACATTATACTGTAATTATCGCTAGAACTATAATAATTATACTTATTACTCCCAATATTATCAATATAACATGCATTATTACCCACATTATACAATTATTATCGCTAGAACTATAATAATTATACTTAGTACTTTTATTATTATCAATATAACATCCATTATTACCCATACTATACAGTTGTCATCTCTAGATCTATAATAATTATACTTATTATTCCCAATATTATCAATACAACATGCATTATTACCCACATTATACTGTAATTATCGCTAGAACTATAATAATTATACTTATTACTTTTATTATTTTCAATATAAGATGCATTATTACCCACATTATACAGTTATTATCGCTAGAACTATAATAATTATACCTATTATTCCCAATATTATCAATATAACGTGCATTATTACCCATATTATACAGTTATTATCGCTAGAACTATAATTATTGTACTCATTACTCAAAATATTATCAACATAACATGCATTATTACCCACATTATACTATTATTATCGCTAGAACTATAATAGTTATACTTACTACTCCTAATATTATCAATATAACATGCATTATTACACTCATTATACAGTTATTATCGCTAGGACTACAATGATTATACTTATTACTCCCAATATTATCAATATAACATGCATTATTATCCACATTATACAGTTATTATCGCTAGAACTATAATAATTATACTTAGTTCTTTTATTATTATCAATATACATCCATTATTACCCATACTATACAGTTGTCATCTCTAGATCTATAATAATTATATTTATTATTCCCAATATTATCAATATAACATGCATTATTACCCACATTATACAATTATTATCGCTAGAACTATAATAATTATACTTAGTACTTTTATTATTATCAATTTAACATCCATTATTACCCATACTATACAGTTGTCATCTCTAGATCTATAATAATTATACTTATTATTCCCTATATTATCAATATAACATGCATTATTACCCACATTATACTGTAATTATCGCTAGAACTATAATAATTATACTTATTACTTTTATTATTTTCAATATAAGATGCATTATTTCACATATTATACAGTTATTATCGCTAGAACTGTAATAATTATACTTATTACTTTTATTATTACCAATATAGCATGCATTATTACCCATATTATACTGTTATTATCGCCAGAATTGTAATAATTATTCTTATTACTCCCAATATTATCAATATAACATGCATTATTACCCATATTATACTGTTATAATCGCCAGACCTATAATAATTATACTTATTAACCCCAATATTATCAATATAACATGCATGATTACCCATATTATACAGTTATTATCGCTAGAACTGTAATAATTATACTTATTCCTTTTATTATTACCAATATAACATGCACTATTACCCATATTATGCAGGTATGATCGCTAGAACTATAATAATTATATTTATTACTTTTTTTATTATCAATATAACATGCACTATTACCCATAATATACTGTTATTATCGCCAGAGCTATAATAATTATACTTATTACTCCCAATATTATCAATATAACATGCATGATTACCCATATTATACAGTTATTATCGCTAGAACTGTAATAATTATACTTATTACTCCTAATATTATCAATATAACATGCATTATTACCCATATTATACTGTTATAATCGCCAGAACTATAATAATTATACTTATTACACCCAATATTATCAATATAACATGCATGATTCCCCATATTATACACTTATTATCGTTGGAACTATAATAATTATACTTATTACTCCCAATATTATCAATATAACATGCATTATTACCCATATTATACAGTTAGTATCGCCAGAACTATAATAATTATACTTATTGCTTTTATTATTATGAACATAACATGCTTTATTACACATATTATGCAGTTATTATTGCTAGAACTATAACATTTATACTTATTACTTTTATTATTATCAATATAACATGCATTATTACCCATATTATACGGTTATTATCGCCAGAACTATAATAATTATACTTATTCCATTTATTATTATTAATATAACATGCATTATTACCCATATTATGCAGTTATTATCGCTAGAACTATAATAATTATACTTATTACTTTTATTGTTATCAATATAACATGCATTATTACCCATATCATGCAGTTATTATTGCCAGACCTATAATATATACTTATTACTTTTATTGTTATCAATATAACATGCATTATTACCCATAGTATACTGTTATTATCGCCAGACCTATAATAATTATTCTTATGACTCCCAATATTATAAATATAACATTCATTATGACCCATATTATACAGTTATTATCGCTAGAACTGTAATAATTATACTTATTACTTTTATTATTACCAATATAACATGCACTATTACCCATATTATACTGTTATTCTTGCCAGAGCTATAATAATTATACTTATTACTCCCAATATTATCAACATAACATGCATGATTACCCATATCATACAGTTATTATCGTTAGAACTATAATAATTATACTTATTACTTTTATTGTTATCAATATAACATGCATTATTACCCATATCATGCAGTTATTATCGCCAGACCTATAATAATTATAATTATTACTTTTATTATTACTAATATAACATGCATTATTACCCATAGTATACTTCTATTATCGCCAGAACTATAATAATTATTCTTATTACTCCCAATATTATCAATATAACATGCATTATTACCCATATTATACAGTTATTATCGCCAGAACTATAATAATTATACTTATTACTCCCAATATTATCAATATAACATGCATGATTACCCATATTATACAGATATTATCGTTGGAACTATAATAATTATACTTATTACTCCCAATATTATCAATATAACATGCATTACTACCCACATTATACAGTTAGTATCGCCAGAACTACAATAATTATACTTATTGCTTTTATTATTATGAATATAACATGCTTTATTACCCATATTATGCAGTTATTATTGCTAGAACTATAACATTTATACTTATTACTTTTATTATTATCAATATAACATGCATGATTACCCATATTATACAGTTATTATCGCTAGAACTATAATAATTATACCTATTATTCCCAATATTATCAATATAACATGCATTATTACTCACATTATACAGTTATTATCGCTAGAACGATAATAATTATACCTATTACTCGAAATATTATCAATATAACATGCATTATTACCCAAACTATACAGTTATTATCGTTAGAACTGTAATAATTATACTTATTACTCCCGATATTATCAATATATCATCCATTGTTACCCATATTATACAGTTGTCAACTCTAGAACTATAATAATTATACTCATTACTCCCGATATTATCAATATAACATGCCTTATTACCCATATTATATAGTTGTCATCTCTAGAACTATAATAATTATAACTATTACTCGAAATATTATCAATATAACATGCATTATTACACATATTATACAGTTATTATCGCTAGAACTATAATAATTATACTTATTACTCCCAATATTATCAATATAACATGCATTATTACCCATATTATACAGTTGTTATCTCTAGAACGATAATAATTATACCTATTACTCGAAATATTATCAATATAAAATGCATTATTACCCACATTATACAGTTATTATCTCCTGAACTATAATAATTATACTTATTACTTTTATTATTTTCAATATAAGATGCATTATTACCCACATTATACAGTTATTATCGCTAGAACTATAATAATTATACCTATTATTCCCAATATTATCAATATAACATGCATTATTACCCATATTATACAGTTATTATCGCTAGAACTATAATTACCGTACTCATTACTCAAAATATTATCAACATAACATGCATTATTACCCACATTATACTATTGTTATCGCTAGAAATATAATAATTATACTTACTACTCCTAATATTATCAATATAACATGCATCAATTCACTCATTATACAGTTATTATCGCTAGGACTATAATAACTATAGTTATTATTCCCAATATTATCAATATAACATGCATTATTACCCACATTATACTGTAATTATCGCTAGAACTATAATAATTATACTTATTACTCCCAATATTATCAATATAACATGCATTATTACCCATATTATACAGTTGTTATCTCTAGAACGATAATAATTATACCTATTACTCGAAATATTATCAATATAACATGCATTATTACCCACATTATACAGTTATTATCTTTAGAACTATAATAATTCTACTTATTACTTTTATTATTTTCAATATAAGATGCATTATTACACACATTATACAGTTATTATCGCTAGAACTATAATAATTATACCTATTATTCCCAATATTATCAATATAACATGCATTATTACCCACATTATACAGTTATTATCGCTAGAACTATAATAATTATACCTATTATTCCCAATACTATCAATATAACATGCACTATTACCCACATTATACTGTAATTATCGCTAGAGCTATAATAATTATACTTATTACTCCCAATATTATCAATATAACATGCATTATTACCCACACTATACAGTTATTATCGTTAGAACTGTAATAATTATACTTATTACTCCCGATATTATCAATATATCATCCATTATAACCCATATTATACAGTTGTCATCTCTAGAACTATAATAATTATACTCATTACTCCCAATAGTATCAATATAGCATGCATTATTACCCACATTATACTGTAATTATCGCTAGAACTATAATAATTATACTTATTACTCCCAATATTATCAATATAACATGCATTATTACCCACATTATACAATTATTATCGCTAGAACTATAATAATTATACTTAGTACTTTTATTATTATCAATATAACATCCATTATTACCCATACTATACAGTTGTCATCTCTAGATCTATAATAATTATACTTATTATTCCCAATATTATCAATACAACATGCATTATTACCCACATTATACTGTAATTATCGCTAGAACTATAATAATTATACTTATTACTTTTATTATTTTCAATATAAGATGCATTATTACCCACATTATACAGTTATTATCGCTAGAACTATAATAATTATACCTATTATTCCCAATATTATCAATATAACGTGCATTATTACCCATATTATACAGTTATTATCGCTAGAACTATAATTATTGTACTCATTACTCAAAATATTATCAACATAACATGCATTATTACCCACATTATACTATTATTATCGCTAGAACTATAATAGTTATACTTACTACTCCTAATATTATCAATATAACATGCATTATTACACTCATTATACAGTTATTATCGCTAGGACTACAATGATTATACTTATTACTCCCAATATTATCAATATAACATGCATTATTATCCACATTATACAGTTATTATCGCTAGAACTATAATAATTATACTTAGTTCTTTTATTATTATCAATATACATCCATTATTACCCATACTATACAGTTGTCATCTCTAGATCTATAATAATTATATTTATTATTCCCAATATTATCAATATAACATGCATTATTACCCACATTATACAATTATTATCGCTAGAACTATAATAATTATACTTAGTACTTTTATTATTATCAATTTAACATCCATTATTACCCATACTATACAGTTGTCATCTCTAGATCTATAATAATTATACTTATTATTCCCTATATTATCAATATAACATGCATTATTACCCACATTATACTGTAATTATCGCTAGAACTATAATAATTATACTTATTACTTTTATTATTTTCAATATAAGATGCATTATTTCACATATTATACAGTTATTATCGCTAGAACTGTAATAATTATACTTATTACTTTTATTATTACCAATATAGCATGCATTATTACCCATATTATACTGTTATTATCGCCAGAATTGTAATAATTATTCTTATTACTCCCAATATTATCAATATAACATGCATTATTACCCATATTATACTGTTATAATCGCCAGACCTATAATAATTATACTTATTAACCCCAATATTATCAATATAACATGCATGATTACCCATATTATACAGTTATTATCGCTAGAACTGTAATAATTATACTTATTCCTTTTATTATTACCAATATAACATGCACTATTACCCATATTATGCAGGTATGATCGCTAGAACTATAATAATTATATTTATTACTTTTTTTATTATCAATATAACATGCACTATTACCCATAATATACTGTTATTATCGCCAGAGCTATAATAATTATACTTATTACTCCCAATATTATCAATATAACATGCATGATTACACATATTATACAGTTATTATCGTTAGAACTATAATAATTATACTTATTGCTCCCAATAGTATCAATAAAACATGCACTATTACCCATATTATGCAGTTATTATCGCTAGAACTTTCATAATTATACTTATTACTTTTATTATTATCAATATAACACCCATTATTACCCATGTTATACAGTTACTATCGCCAGAACTATAATAATTATACTTATTACTTTTATTATTATCAATATAACATGCATTATTACCCATATTATACTGTTATTATCGCCAGAACTGTAATAATTATTCTTATTACTCCCACTATTAGGAATATAACATTCATTATGACCCATATTATACAGTTATTATCGCTAGAACTGTAATAATTATACGTATTACTTTTATTATTACCAATATAACATGCATTATTACCCATATTATACTGTTATTATCGCCAGAACTGTAATAATTATTCTTATTACTCCCACTATTATGAATATAACATTCATTATGACCCATATTACTCAGTTATTATCGCTAGAACTGTAATAATTATACTTATTACTTTTATTATTCTCAATATAACATGCACTATTACCCATATTATGCAGTTATTATCGCTAGAACTATAATAATTATACCTATTATTCCCAATATTATCAATATAACATGCATTATTACCCATATTATACAGTTATTATCGCTAGAACTATAATTACTGTACTCATTACTCAAAACATTATCAACATAACATGCATTATTACCCACATTATACTATTGTTATCGCTAGAAATATAATAATTATACTTACTACTCCTAATATTATCAATATAACATGCATCAATTCACTCATTATACAGTTATTATCGCTAGGACTATAATAACTATAGTTATTATTCCCAATATTATCAATATAACATGCATTATTACCCACATTATACTGTAATTATCGCTAGAACTATAATAATTATACTTATTACTCCCAATATTATCAATATAACATGCATTATTACCCATATTATACAGTTGTTATCTCTAGAACGATAATAATTATACCTATTACTCGAAATATTATCAATATAACATGCATTATTACCCACATTATACAGTTATTATCTCTAGAACTATAATAATTCTACTTATTACTTTTATTATTTTCAATATAAGATGCATTATTACACACATTATACAGTTATTATCGCTAGAACTATAATAATTATACCTATTATTCCCAATATTATCAATATAACATGCATTATTACCCACATTATACTGTAATTATCGCTAGAACTATAATAATTATACTTATTACTCCCAATATTATCAATATAACATGCATTATTACCCATATTATGCAGTTATTATCGCCAGAACTATAATAATTATACTTATTCCATTTATTATTATGAATATAACATGCATTATTACCCATATTATGCTGTTATCATTGCTAGAACTATAACAATTGTACTTATTACTTTTATTATTATCAATATAACATGCATTATTACCCATATTATGCAGTTATTAGCGCTAGAACTATAATAATTATACTTATTACTTTTATTATTATCAATATAACATGCATTATTACCCATATTATGCAGTTATAAGCGCTAGAACTATAATAATTATACTTATTACTTTTATTATTATCAATATAACATGCACTATTACCCATACTATACTGTTATTATCGCTAGAACTGTAATAATTATTCTTATTACATTTATTATTTTCAATATAACATGCATTATTTCCCATATTATACTGTTATTATCGCCAGAACTGTAATAATTATTCTTATTACTCCCAATATTATCAATATAACATGCATTATTACTCATATTATACTGTTATTATCGCTAGAACTGTAATAATTATACTTATTACTTTTATTACTACCAATATAACATGCATTATTACCCATATTATACTGTTATTATCGCCAGAACTGTAATAATTATTCTTATTACTCCCAATATTATCAATATGACATGCATTATTACCCATATTATACTGTTATAATCGCCAGAACTATAATAATTATACTTATTACTCCCAATATTATCAATATAACATTCATTATGACCCATATTATACAGTTATTATCGCTAGAACTGTAATAATTGTACTTATTACTTTTATTATTACCAATATAGCATGCATTATTACCCATATTATACTGTCATTATCGCCAGAACTGTAATAATTATTCTTATTACTCCCAATATTATCAATATAACATGCATGATTCCCCATATTATACAGTTATTATCGTTGGAACTATAATAATTATACTTATTACTCCCAATATTATCAATATAACATGCATTACTACCCATATTATACAGTTAGTATCGCCAGAACTATAATAATTATACTTATTGCTTTTATTATTATGAATATAACATGCTTTATTACCCATATTATGCAGTTATTATTGCTAGAACTATACCATTTATACTTACTACTTTTATTATTATCAATATAACATGCATTACTACCCATATTATACTGTTATAATCGCCAGAACTATAATAATTATACTTATTACTCCCACTATTATCAATATAACATTCATTATGACCCATATTATTCAGTTATTATCGCTAGAACTGTAATAATTATACTTATTACTTTTATTATTATCAATATAACATGCACTATTACCCATATTATGCAGGTATTATCGCTAGAACTATAATAATTATACTTATTACTTTTATTATTATCAATATAACATGCATTATTGCCCATATTGTGCTGTTATTATTGCTAGAACTATAACAATTGTACTTATTACTTTTATTATTATCAATATAACATGCATTATTACCCATATTATACTGTTATCGCCAGAACTATAATAATTATACTTATTACTCCCAATATTATCAATAGAACATTCATTATGACCCATATTATACAGTTATTATCGCTAGAACTGTAATAATTATACTTATTACTTTTATTATTATCAATATAACATGCATTATTACCCATATTATACTGTTATTATCGCCAGAACTATAATAATTATACTTATTACTCCCAATATTATCAATAGAACATTCATTATGACCCATATTAGACAGTTATTATCGCTAGAACTGTAATAATTATACTTATTACTTTTAAATTATCAATATAACATGCATTATTACCCATATTATACAGTTATTATCGCCAGACCTATAATAATTACACTTACTACTCCGAATATTATCAATATAACATGCATTATTACCCACATTATACTGTTATAATCGCCAGAACTATAATAATTATACTTATTACCCCCAATATTATCAATATAACATGCATGATTACCCATATTATACAGTTATTATCGCTAGAACTGTAATAATTATACTTATTACTCCTAATATTATCAATATAACATGCATTATTACCCATATTATACTGTTATTATCGCCAGAACTATAATAATTATACTTATTACACCCAATATTATCAATATAACATGCATGATTCCCCATATTATACAGTTATTATCGTTGGAACTATAATAATTATACTTATTACTCCCAATATTATCAATATAACATGCATTATTACCCATATTATACAGTTAGTATCGCCAGAACTATAATAATTATACTTATTGCTTTTATTATTATGAACATAACATGCTTTATTACACATATTATGCAGTTATTATTGCTAGAACTATAACATTTATACTTATTACCTTTATTATTATCAATATAACATGCATTATTACCCATATTATACGGTTATTATCGCCAGAACTATAATAATTATACTTATTCCATTTATTATTATTAATATAACATGCATTATTACCCATATTATGCAGTTATTATCGCTAGAATTATAATAATTATACTTATTACTTTTATTGTTATCAATATAACATGCATTATTACCCATATCATGCAGTTATTATTGCCAGACCTATAATATATACTTATTACTTTTATTGTTATCAATATAACATGCATTATTACCCATAGTATACTGTTATTATCGCCAGACCTATAATAATTATTCTTATGACTCCCAATATTATAAATATAACATTCATTATGACCCATATTATACAGTTATTATCGCTAGAACTGTAATAATTATACTTATTACTTTTATTATTACCAATATAACATGCACTATTACCCATATTATACTGTTATTCTTGCCAGAGCTATAATAATTATACTTATTACTCCCAATATTATCAATATAACATGCATGATTACCCATATTATACAGTTATTATCGTTAGAACTATAATAATTATACTTATTACTTTTATTGTTATCAATATAACATGCATTATTACCCATATCATGCAGTTATTATCGCCAGACCTATAATAATTATAATTATTACTTTTATTATTAGTAATATAACATGCATTATTACCCATAGTATACTCCTATTATCGCCAGAACTATAATAATTATTCTTATTACTCCCAATATTATCAATATAACATGCATTATTACCCATATTATACAGTTATTATCGCCAGAACTATAATAATTATACTTATTACTCCCAATATTATCAATATAACATGCATGATTACCCATATTATACAGATATTATCGTTGGAACTATAATAATTATACTTATTACTCCCAATATTATCAATATAACATGCATTACTACCCACATTATACAGTTAGTATCGCCAGAACTACAATAATTATACTTATTGCTTTTATTATTATGAATATAACATGCTTTATTACCCATATTATGCAGTTATTATTGCTAGAACTATAACATTTATACTTATTACTTTTATTATTATCAATATAACATGCATGATTACCCATATTATACAGTTATTATCGCTAGAACTATAATAATTATACCTATTATTCCCAATATTATCAATATAACATGCATTATTACTCACATTATACAGTTATTATCGCTAGAACGATAATAATTATACCTATTACTCGAAATATTATCAATATAACATGCATTATTACCCAAACTATACAGTTATTATCGTTAGAACTGTAATAATTATACTTATTACTCCCGATATTATCAATATATCATCCATTGTTACCCATATTATACAGTTGTCAACTCTAGAACTATAATAATTATACTCATTACTCCCGATATTATCAATATAACATGCCTTATTACCCATATTATATAGTTGTCATCTCTAGAACTATAATAATTATAACTATTACTCGAAATATTATCAATATAACATGCATTATTACACATATTATACAGTTATTATCGCTAGAACTATAATAATTATACTTATTACTCCCAATATTATCAATATAACATGCATTATTACCCATATTATACAGTTGTTATCTCTAGAACGATAATAATTATACCTATTACTCGAAATATTATCAATATAAAATGCATTATTACCCACATTATACAGTTATTATCTCCTGAACTATAATAATTATACTTATTACTTTTATTGTTTTCAATATAAGATGCATTATTACCCACATTATACAGTTATTATCGCTAGAACTATAATAATTATACCTATTATTCCCAATATTATCAATATAACATGCATTATTACCCATATTATACAGTTATTATCGCTAGAACTATAATTACCGTACTCATTACTCAAAATATTATCAACATAACATGCATTATTACCCACATTATACTATTGTTATCGCTAGAAATATAATAATTATACTTACTACTCCTAATATTATCAATATAACATGCATCAATTCACTCATTATACAGTTATTATCGCTAGGACTATAATAACTATAGTTATTATTCCCAATATTATCAATATAACATGCATTATTACCCACATTATACTGTAATTATCGCTAGAACTATAATAATTATACTTATTACTCCCAATATTATCAATATAACATGCATTATTACCCATATTATACAGTTGTTATCTCTAGAACGATAATAATTATACCTATTACTCGAAATATTATCAATATAACATGCATTATTACCCACATTATACAGTTATTATCTCTAGAACTATAATAATTCTACTTATTACTTTTATTATTTTCAATATAAGATGCATTATTACACACATTATACAGTTATTATCGCTAGAACTATAATAATTATACCTATTATTCCCAATATTATCAATATAACATGCATTATTACCCACATTATACAGTTATTATCGCTAGAACTATAATAATTATACCTATTATTCCCAATACTATCAATATAACATGCACTATTACCCACATTATACTGTAATTATCGCTAGAGCTATAATAATTATACTTATTACTCCCAATATTATCAATATAACATGCATTATTACCCACACTATACAGTTATTATCGTTAGAACTGTAATAATTATACTTATTACTCCCGATATTATCAATATATCATCCATTATAACCCATATTATACAGTTGTCATCTCTAGAACTATAATAATTATACTCATTACTCCCAATATTATCAATACAGCATGCATTATTACCCACATTATACTGTAATTATCGCTAGAACTATAATAATTATACTTATTACTCCCAATATTATCAATATAACATGCATTATTACCCACATTATACAATTATTATCGCTAGAACTATAATAATTATACTTAGTACTTTTATTATTATCAATATAACATCCATTATTACCCATACTATACAGTTGTCATCTCTAGATCTATAATAATTATACTTATTATTCCCAATATTATCAATACAACATGCATTATTACCCACATTATACTGTAATTATCGCTAGAACTATAATAATTATACTTATTACTTTTATTATTTTCAATATAAGATGCATTATTACCCACATTATACAGTTATTATCGCTAGAACTATAATAATTATACCTATTATTCCCAATATTATCAATATAACGTGCATTATTACCCATATTATACAGTTATTATCGCTAGAACTATAATTATTGTACTCATTACTCAAAATATTATCAACATAACATGCATTATTACCCACATTATACTATTATTATCGCTAGAACTATAATAGTTATACTTACTACTCCTAATATTATCAATATAACATGCATTATTACACTCATTATACAGTTATTATCGCTAGGACTACAATGATTATACTTATTACTCCCAATATTATCAATATAACATGCATTATTATCCACATTATACAGTTATTATCGCTAGAACTATAATAATTATACTTAGTTCTTTTATTATTATCAATATACATCCATTATTACCCATACTATACAGTTGTCATCTCTAGATCTATAATAATTATATTTATTATTCCCAATATTATCAATATAACATGCATTATTACCCACATTATACAATTATTATCGCTAGAACTATAATAATTATACTTAGTACTTTTATTATTATCAATTTAACATCCATTATTACCCATACTATACAGTTGTCATCTCTAGATCTATAATAATTATACTTATTATTCCCTATATTATCAATATAACATGCATTATTACCCACATTATACTGTAATTATCGCTAGAACTATAATAATTATACTTATTACTTTTATTATTTTCAATATAAGATGCATTATTTCACATATTATACAGTTATTATCGCTAGAACTGTAATAATTATACTTATTACTTTTATTATTACCAATATAGCATGCATTATTACCCATATTATACTGTTATTATCGCCAGAATTGTAATAATTATTCTTATTACTCCCAATATTATCAATATAACATGCATTATTACCCATATTATACTGTTATAATCGCCAGACCTATAATAATTATACTTATTAACCCCAATATTATCAATATAACATGCATGATTACCCATATTATACAGTTATTATCGCTAGAACTGTAATAATTATACTTATTCCTTTTATTATTACCAATATAACATGCACTATTACCCATATTATGCAGGTATGATCGCTAGAACTATAATAATTATATTTATTACTTTTTTTATTATCAATATAACATGCACTATTACCCATAATATACTGTTATTATCGCCAGAGCTATAATAATTATACTTATTACTCCCAATATTATCAATATAACATCCATTATTACCCATACTATACAGTTGTCATCTCTAGATCTATAATAATTATACTTATTATTCCCAATATTATCAATACAACATGCATTATTACCCACATTATACTGTAATTATCGCTAGAACTATAATAATTATACTTATTACTTTTATTATTTTCAATATAAGATGCATTATTACCCACATTATACAGTTATTATCGCTAGAACTATAATAATTATACCTATTATTCCCAATATTATCAATATAACGTGCATTATTACCCATATTATACAGTTATTATCGCTAGAACTATAATTATTGTACTCATTACTCAAAATATTATCAACATAACATGCATTATTACCCACATTATACTATTATTATCGCTAGAACTATAATAGTTATACTTACTACTCCTAATATTATCAATATAACATGCATTATTACACTCATTATACAGTTATTATCGCTAGGACTACAATGATTATACTTATTACTCCCAATATTATCAATATAACATGCATTATTATCCACATTATACAGTTATTATCGCTAGAACTATAATAATTATACTTAGTTCTTTTATTATTATCAATATACATCCATTATTACCCATACTATACAGTTGTCATCTCTAGATCTATAATAATTATATTTATTATTCCCAATATTATCAATATAACATGCATTATTACCCACATTATACAATTATTATCGCTAGAACTTTAATAATTATACTTAGTACTTTTATTATTATCAATTTAACATCCATTATTACCCATACTATACAGTTGTCATCTCTAGATCTATAATAATTATACTTATTATTCCCTATATTATCAATATAACATGCATTATTACCCACATTATACTGTAATTATCGCTAGAACTATAATAATTATACTTATTACTTTTATTATTTTCAATATAAGATGCATTATTTCACATATTATACAGTTATTATCGCTAGAACTGTAATAATTATACTTATTACTTTTATTATTACCAATATAGCATGCATTATTACCCATATTATACTGTTATTATCGCCAGAATTGTAATAATTATTCTTATTACTCCCAATATTATCAATATAACATGCATTATTACCCATATTATACTGTTATAATCGCCAGACCTATAATAATTATACTTATTAACCCCAATATTATCAATATAACATGCATGATTACCCATATTATACAGTTATTATCGCTAGAACTGTAATAATTATACTTATTCCTTTTATTATTACCAATATAACATGCACTATTGCCCATATTGTGCAGGTATGATCGCTAGAACTATAATAATTATATTTATTACTTTTTTTATTATCAATATAACATGCACTATTACCCATAATATACTGTTATTATCGCCAGAGCTATAATAATTATACTTATTACTCCCAATATTATCAATATAACATGCATGATTACACATATTATACAGTTATTATCGTTAGAACTATAATAATTATACTTATTGCTCCCAATATTATCAATAAAACATGCACTATTACCCATATTATGCAGTTATTATCGCTAGAACTTTCATAATTATACTTATTACTTTTATTATTATCAATATAACACCCATTATTACCCATGTTATACAGTTACTATCGCCAGAACTATAATAATTATACTTATTACTTTTATTATTATCAATATAACATGCATTATTACCCATATTATACTGTTATTATCGCCAGAACTGTAATAATTATTCTTATTACTCCCACTATTAGGAATATAACATTCATTATGACCCATATTATACAGTTATTATCGCTAGAACTGTAATAATTATACGTATTACTTTTATTATTACCAATATAACATGCATTATTACCCATATTATACTGTTATTATCGCCAGAACTGTAATAATTATTCTTATTACTCCCACTATTATGAATATAACATTCATTATGACCCATATTACTCAGTTATTATCGCTAGAACTGTAATAATTATACTTATTACTTTTATTATTCTCAATATAACATGCACTATTACCCATATTATGCAGTTATTATCGCTAGAACTATAATAATTATACCTATTATTCCCAATATTATCAATATAACATGCATTATTACCCATATTATACAGTTATTATCGCTAGAACTATAATTACTGTACTCATTACTCAAAATATTATCAACATAACATGCATTATTACCCACATTATACTATTGTTATCGCTAGAAATGTAATAATTATACTTACTACTCCTAATATTATCAATATAACATGCATCAATTCACTCATTATACAGTTATTATCGCTAGGACTATAATAACTATAGTTATTATTCCCAATATTATCAATATAACATGCATTATTACCCACATTATACTGTAATTATCGCTTGAACTATAATAATTATACTTATTACTCCCAATATTATCAATATAACATGCATTATTACCCATATTATACAGTTGTTATCTCTAGAACGATAATAATTATACCTATTACTCGAAATATTATCAATATAACATGCATTATTACCCACATTATACTGTAATTATCGCTAGAACTATAATAATTATACTTATTACTCCCAATATTATCAATATAACATGCATTATTACCCATATTATACAGTTGTTATCTCTAGAACGATAATAATTATACCTATTACTCGAAATATTATCAATATAACATGCATTATTACCCACATTATACTGTAATTATCGCTAGAACTATAATAATTATACTTATTACTCCCAATATTATCAATATAACATGCATTATTACCCATATTATACAGTTGTTATCTCTAGAACGATAATAATTATACCTATTACTCGAAATATTATCAATATAACATGCATTATTACCCACATTATACAGTTATTATCTCTAGAACTATAATAATTCTACTTATTACTTTTATTATTTTCAATATAAGATGCATTATTACACACATTATACAGTTATTATCGCTAGAACTATAATAATTATACCTATTATTCCCAATATTATCAATATAACATGCATTATTACCCACATTATACAGTTATTATCGCTAGAACTATAATAATTATACCTATTATTCCCAATACTATCAATATAACATGCACTATTACCCACATTATACTGTAATTATCGCTAGAGCTATAATAATTATACTTATTACTCCCAATATTATCAATATAACATGCATTATTACCCACACTATACAGTTATTATCGTTAGAACTGTAATAATTATACTTATTACTCCCGATATTATCAATATATCATCCATTATAACCCATATTATACAGTTGTCATCTCTAGAACTATAATAATTATACTCATTACTCCCAATATTATCAATATAGCATGCATTATTACCCACATTATACTGTAATTATCGCTAGAACTATAATAATTATACTTATTACTCCCAATATTATCAATATAACATGCATTATTACCCACATTATACAATTATTATCGCTAGAACTATAATAATTATACTTAGTACTTTTATTATTATCAATATAACATCCATTATTACCCATACTATACAGTTGTCATCTCTAGATCTATAATAATTATACTTATTATTCCCAATATTATCAATACAACATGCATTATTACCCACATTATACTGTAATTATCGCTAGAACTATAATAATTATACTTATTACTTTTATTATTTTCAATATAAGATGCATTATTACCCACATTATACAGTTATTATCGCTAGAACTATAATAATTATACCTATTATTCCCAATATTATCAATATAACGTGCATTATTACCCATATTATACAGTTATTATCGCTAGAACTATAATTATTGTACTCATTACTCAAAATATTATCAACATAACATGCATTATTACCCACATTATACTATTATTATCGCTAGAACTATAATAGTTATACTTACTACTCCTAATATTATCAATATAGCATGCATTATTACACTCATTATACAGTTATTATCGCTAGGACTACAATGATTATACTTATTA
Source organism: Megachile leachella (assembly GCA_963576845.1). NCBI lineage: Eukaryota > Metazoa > Arthropoda > Insecta > Hymenoptera > Megachilidae > Megachile > Megachile leachella. Next base: position 862,732 of record CAUYWW010000099.1, on the reverse strand, counting down.
CTCCCAATATTATCAATATAACATGCATTATTATCCACATTATACAGTTATTATCGCTAGAACTATAATAATTATACTTAGTTCTTTTATTATTATCAATATACATCCATTATTACCCATACTATACAGTTGTCATCTCTAGATCTATAATAATTATATTTATTATTCCCAATATTATCAATATAACATGCATTATTACCCACATTATACAATTATTATCGCTAGAACTTTAATAATTATACTTATTACTTTTATTATTTTCAATATAAGATGCATTATTACACACATTATACTGTAATTATCGCTAGAACTATAATAATTATACTTATTACTCCCAATATTATCAATATAACATGCATTATTACCCATATTATACAGTTGTTATCTCTAGAACGATAATAATTATACCTATTACTCGAAATATTATCAATATAACATGCATTATTACCCACATTATACTGTAATTATCGCTAGAACTATAATAATTATACTTATTACTCCCAATATTATCAATATAACATGCATTATTACCCATATTATACAGTTGTTATCTCTAGAACGATAATAATTATACCTATTACTCGAAATATTATCAATATAACATGCATTATTACCCACATTATACAGTTATTATCTCTAGAACTATAATAATTATACTTATTCCTTTTATTATTACCAATATAACATGCACTATTACCCATATTATGCAGGTATGATCGCTAGAACTATAATAATTATACTTATTACTCCCAATATTATCAATATAACATGCATGATTACACATATTATACAGTTATTATCGTTAGAACTATAATAATTATACTTATTGCTCCCAATATTATCAATAAAACATGCACTATTACCCATATTATGCAGTTATTATCGCTAGAACTTTCATAATTATACTTATTACTTTTATTATTATCAATATAACACCCATTATTACCCATGTTATACAGTTACTATCGCCAGAACTATAATAATTATACTTATTACTTTTATTATTATCAATATAACATGCATTATTACCCATATTATACTGTTATTATCGCCAGAACTGTAATAATTATTCTTATTACTCCCACTATTAGGAATATAACATTCATTATGACCCATATTATACAGTTATTATCGCTAGAACTGTAATAATTATACGTATTACTTTTATTATTACCAATATAACATGCATTATTACCCATATTATACTGTTATTATCGCCAGAACTGTAATAATTATTCTTATTACTCCCACTATTATGAATATAACATTCATTATGACCCATATTACTCAGTTATTATCGCTAGAACTGTAATAATTATACTTATTACTTTTATTATTCTCAATATAACATGCACTATTACCCATATTATGCAGTTATTATCGCTAGAACTATAATAACTATAGTTATTATTCCCAATATTATCAATATAACATGCATTATTACCCACATTATACTGTAATTATCGCTAGAACTATAATAATTATACTTATTACTCCCAATATTATCAATATAACATGCATTATTACCCATATTATACAGTTGTTATCTCTAGAACGATAATAATTATACCTATTACTCGAAATATTATCAATATAACATGCATTATTACCCACATTATACAGTTATTATCTCTAGAACTATAATAATTCTACTTATTACTTTTATTATTTTCAATATAAGATGCATTATTACACACATTATACAGTTATTATCGCTAGAACTATAATAATTATACCTATTATTCCCAATATTATCAATATAACATGCATTATTACCCACATTATACAGTTATTATCGCTAGAACTATAATAATTATACCTATTATTCCCAATACTATCAATATAACATGCACTATTACCCACATTATACTGTAATTATCGCTAGAGATATAATAATTATACTTATTACTCCCAATATTATCAATATAACATGCATTATTACCCACACTATACAGTTATTATCGTTAGAACTGTAATAATTATACTTATTACTCCCGATATTATCAATATATCATCCATTATAACCCATATTATACAGTTGTCATATCTAGAACTATAATAATTATACTCATTACTCCCAATATTATCAATATAGCATGCATTATTACCCACATTATACTGTAATTATCGCTAGAACTATAATAATTATACTTATTACTTTTATTATTTTCAATATAAGATGCATTATTACCCACATTATACAGTTATTATCGCTAGAACTATAATAATTATACCTATTATTCCCAATATTATCAATATAACGTGCATTATTACCCATATTATACAGTTATTATCGCTAGAACTATAATTATTGTACTCATTACTCAAAATATTATCAACATAACATGCATTATTACCCACATTATACTATTATTATCGCTAGAACTATAATAGTTATACTTACTACTCCTAATATTATCAATATAACATGCATTATTACACTCATTATACAGTTATTATCGCTAGGACTACAATGATTATACTTATTACTCCCAATATTATCAATATAACATGCATTATTATCCACATTATACAGTTATTATCGCTAGAACATAATAATTATACTTACTTCTTTTATTATTATCAATATACATCCATTATTACCCATACTATACAGTTGTCATCTCTAGATCTATAATAATTATATTTATTATTCCCAATATTATCAATATAACATGCATTATTACCCACATTATACAATTATTATCGCTAGAACTATAATAATTATACTTAGTACTTTTATTATTATCAATTTAACATCCATTATTACCCATACTATACAGTTGTCATCTCTAGATCTATAATAATTATACTTATTATTCCCTATATTATCAATATAACATGCATTATTACCCACATTATACTGTAATTATCGCTAGAACTATAATAATTATACTTATTACTTTTATTATTTTCAATATAAGATGCATTATTACACATATTATACAGTTATTATCGCTAGAACTGTAATAATTATACTTATTACTTTTATTATTACCAATATAACATGCATTATTACCCATATTATACTGTTATTATCGCCAGAACTGTAATAATTATTCTTATTACTCCCACTATTATGAATATAACATTCATTATGACCCATATTATACAGTTATTATCGCTAGAACTGTAATAATTATACGTATTACTTTTATTATTACCAATATAACATGCATTATTACCCATATTATACTGTTATTATCGCCAGAACTGTAATAATTATTCTTATTACTCCCACTATTATGAATATAACATTCATTATGACCCATATTACTCAGTTATTATCGCTAGAACTGTAATAATTATACTTATTACTTTTATTATTCTCAATATAACATGCACTATTACCCATATTATGCAGTTATTATCGCTAGAACTATAATAATTATACCTATTATTCCCAATATTATCAATATAACATGCATTATTACCCATATTATACAGTTATTATCGCTAGAACTATAATTACTGTACTCATTACTCAAAATATTATCAACATAACATGCATTATTACCCACATTATACTATTGTTATCGCTAGAAATATAATAATTATACTTACTACTCCTAATATTATCAATATAACATGCATCAATTCACTCATTATACAGTTATTATCGCTAGGACTATAATAACTATAGTTATTATTCCCAATATTATCAATATAACATGCATTATTACCCACATTATACTGTAATTATCGCTAGAACTATAATAATTATACTTATTACTCCCAATATTATCAATATAACATGCATTATTACCCATATTATACAGTTGTTATCTCTAGAACGATAATAATTATACCTATTACTCGAAATATTATCAATATAACATGCATTATTACCCACATTATACAGTTATTATCGCTAGAACTGTAATAATTATACTTATTCCTTTTATTATTACCAATATAACATGCACTATTACCCATATTATGCAGTTATTATCGCTAGAACTTTCATAATTATACTTATTACTTTTATTATTATCAATATAACACCCATTATTACCCATGTTATACAGTTACTATCGCCAGAACTATAATAATTATACTTATTACTTTTATTGTTATCAATATAACATGCATTATTACCCATATTATACTGTTATTATCGCCAGAACTGTAATAATTATTCTTATTACTCCCACTATTATGAATATAACATTCATTATGACCCATATTATACAGTTATTATCGCTAGAACTGTAATAATTATACGTATTACTTTTATTATTACCAATATAACATGCATTATTACCCATATTATACTGTTATTATCGCCAGAACTGTAATAATTATTCTTATTACTCCCACTATTATGAATATAACATTCATTATGACCCATATTACTCAGTTATTATCGCTAGAACTGTAATAATTATACTTATTACTTTTATTATTCTCAATATAACATGCACTATTACCCATATTATGCAGTTATTATCGCTAGAACTATAATAATTATACCTATTATTCCCAATATTATCAATATAACATGCATTATTACCCATATTATACAGTTATTATCGCTAGAACTATAATTACTGTACTCATTACTCAAAATATTATCAACATAACATGCATTATTACCCACATTATACTATTGTTATCGCTAGAAATATAATAATTATACTTACTACTCCTAATATTATCAATATAACATGCATCAATTCACTCATTATACAGTTATTATCGCTAGGACTATAATAACTATAGTTATTATTCCCAATATTATCAATATAACATGCATTATTACCCACATTATACTGTAATTATCGCTAGAACTATAATAATTATACTTATTACTCCCAATATTATCAATATAACATGCATTATTACCCATATTATACAGTTGTTATCTCTAGAACGATAATAATTATACCTATTACTCGAAATATTATCAATATAACATGCATTATTACCCACATTATACAGTTATTATCTCTAGAACTATAATAATTCTACTTATTACTTTTATTATTTTCAATATAAGATGCATTATTACACACATTATACAGTTATTATCGCTAGAACTATAATAATTATACCTATTATTCCCAATATTATCAATATAACATGCATTATTATCCACATTATACAGTTATTATCGCTAGAACTATAATAATTATACTTAGTTCTTTTATTATTATCAATATACATCCATTATTACCCATACTATACAGTTGTCATCTCTAGATCTATAATAATTATATTTATTATTCCCAATATTATCAATATAACATGCATTATTACCCACATTATACAATTATTATCGCTAGAACTATAATAATTATACTTAGTACTTTTATTATTATCAATTTAACATCCATTATTACCCATACTATACAGTTGTCATCTCTAGATCTATAATAATTATACTTATTATTCCCTATATTATCAATATAACATGCATTATTACCCACATTATACTGTAATTATCGCTAGAACTATAATAATTATACTTATTACTTTTATTATTTTCAATATAAGATGCATTATTACACATATTATACAGTTATTATCGCTAGAACTGTAATAATTATACTTATTACTTTTATTATTACCAATATAGCATGCATTATTACCCATATTATACTGTTATTATCGCCAGAATTGTAATAATTATTCTTATTACTCCCAATATTATCAATATAACATGCATTATTACCCATATTATACTGTTATAATCGCCAGACCTATAATAATTATACTTATTAACCCCAATATTATCAATATAACATGCATGATTACCCATATTATACAGTTATTATCGCTAGAACTGTAATAATTATACTTATTCCTTTTATTATTACCAATATAACATGCACTATTACCCATATTATGCAGGTATGATCGCTAGAACTATAATAATTATATTTATTACTTTTTTTATTATCAATATAACATGCACTATTACCCATAATATACTGTTATTATCGCCAGAGCTATAATAATTATACTTATTACTCCCAATATTATCAATATAACATGCATGATTACACATATTATACAGTTATTATCGTTAGAACTATAATAATTATACTTATTGCTCCCAATATTATCAATAAAACATGCACTATTACCCATATTATGCAGTTATTATCGCAGGAACTTTCATAATTATACTTATTACTTTTATTATTATCAATATAACACCCATTATTACCCATGTTATACAGTTACTATCGCCAGAACTATAATAATTATACTTATTACTTTTATTATTATCAATATAACATGCATTATTACCCATATTATACTGTTATTATCGCCAGAACTGTAATAATTATTCTTATTACTCCCACTATTATGAATATAACATTCATTATGACCCATATTATACAGTTATTATCGCTAGAACTGTAATAATTATACGTATTACTTTTATTATTACCAATATAACATGCATTATTACCCATATTATACTGTTATTATCGCCAGAACTGTAATAATTATTCTTATTACTCCCACTATTATGAATATAACATTCATTATGACCCATATTACTCAGTTATTATCGCTAGAACTGTAATAATTATACTTATTACTTTTATTATTCTCAATATAACATGCACTATTACCCATATTATGCAGTTATTATCGCTAGAACTATAATAATTATACCTATTATTCCCAATATTATCAATATAACATGCATTATTACCCATATTATACAGTTATTATCGCTAGAACTATAATTACTGTACTCATTACTCAAAATATTATCAACATAACATGCATTATTACCCACATTATACTATTGTTATCGCTAGAAATATAATAATTATACTTACTACTCCTAATATTATCAATATAACATGCATCAATTCACTCATTATACAGTTATTATCGCTAGGACTATAATAACTATAGTTATTATTCCCAATATTATCAATATAACATGCATTATTACCCACATTATACTGTAATTATCGCTAGAACTATAATAATTATACTTATTACTCCCAATGTTATCAATATAACATGCATTATTACCCATATTATACAGTTGTTATCTCTAGAACGATAATAATTATACCTATTACTCGAAATATTATCAATATAACATGCATTATTACCCACATTATACAGTTATTATCTCTAGAACTATAATAATTCTACTTATTACTTTTATTATTTTCAATATAAGATGCATTATTACACACATTATACAGTTATTATCGCTAGAACTATAATAATTATACCTATTATTCCCAATATTATCAATATAACATGCATTATTACCCACATTATACAGTTATTATCGCTAGAACTATAATAATTATACCTATTATTCCCATTACTATCAATATAACATTGCACTATTACCCACATTATACTGTAATTATCGCTAGAGCTATAATAATTATACTTATTACTCCCAATATTATCAATATAACATGCATTATTACCCACACTATACAGTTATTATCGTTAGAACTGTAATAATTATACTTATTACTCCCGATATTATCAATATATAATCCATTATAACCCATATTATACAGTTGTCATCTCTTGAACTATAATAATTATACTCATTACTCCCAATATTATCAATATAGCATGCATTATTACCCACATTATACTGTAATTATCGCTAGAACTATAATAATTATACTTATTACTCCCAATATTATCAATATAACATGCATTATTACCCACATTATACAATTATTATCGCTAGAACTATAATAATTATACTTAGTACTTTTATTATTATCAATATAACATCCATTATTACCCATACTATACAGTTGTCATCTCTAGATCTATAATAATTATACCTATTATTCCCATTACTATCAATATAACATTGCACTATTACCCACATTATACTGTAATTATCGCTAGAACTATAATAATTATACTTATTACTTTTATTATTTTCAATATAAGATGCATTATTACCCACATTATACAGTTATTATCGCTAGAACTATAATAATTATACCTATTATTCCCAATATTATCAATATAACGTGCATTATTACCCATATTATACAGTTATTATCGCTAGAACTATAATTATTGTACTCATTACTCAAAATATTATCAACATAACATGCATTATTACCCACATTATACTATTATTATCGCTAGAACTATAATAGTTATACTTACTACTCCTAATATTATCAATATAACATGCATTATTACACTCATTATACAGTTATTATCGCTAGGACTACAATGATTATACTTATTACTCCCAATATTATCAATATAACATGCACTATTATCCACATTATACAGTTATTATCGCTAGAACTATAATAATTATACTTAGTTCTTTTATTATTATCAATATACATCCATTATTACCCATACTATACAGTTGTCATCTCTAGATCTATAATAATTATATTTATTATTCCCAATATTATCAATATAACATGCATTATTACCCACATTATACTGTAATTATCGCTAGAACTATAATAATTATACTTATTACTTTTATTATTTTCAATATAAGATGCATTATTACACATATTATACAGTTATTATCGCTAGAACTGTAATAATTATACTTATTACTTTTATTATTACCAATATAGCATGCATTATTACCCATATTAAACTGTTATTATCGCCAGAATTGTAATAATTATTCTTATTACTCCCAATATTATCAATATAACATGCATTATTACCCATATTATACTGTTATAATCGCCAGACCTATAACAATTATACTTATTAACCCCAATATTATCAATATAACATGCATGATTACCCATATTATACAGTTATTATCGCTAGAACTGTAATAATTATACTTATTCCTTTTATTATTACCAATATAACATGCACTATTACCCATATTATGCAGGTATGATCGCTAGAACTATAATAATTATATTTATTACTTTTTTTATTATCAATATAACATGCACTATTACCCATAATATACTGTTATTATCGCCAGAGCTATAATAATTATACTTATTACTCCCAATATTATCAATATAACATGCATGATTACACATATTATACAGTTATTATCGCTAGAACTGTAATAATTATTCTTATTACTCCCAATATTATCAATATAACATGCACTATTACCCATATTATACTGTTATTATCGCCAGAACTATAATAATTATACTTATTACTCCCAATATTATCAATATAACATGCAGGATTACCCATATTATACAGTTATTATCGTTGGAACTCTAATAATTATACTTATTACTCCCAATATTATCAATATAACATGCTTTATTACCCATATTATGCAGTTATTATCGCTAGAACTGTAATAATTATACTTATTCCTTTTATTATTACCAATATAACATGCACTATTACCCATATTATGCAGGTATGATCGCTAGAACTATAATAATTATATTTATTACTTTTATTATTATCAATATAACATGCACTATTACCCATAATATACTGTTATTATCGCCAGAGCTATAATAATTATACTTATTACTCCCAATATTATCAATATAACATGCATGATTACCCATATTATACAGTTATTATCGTTAGAACTATAATAATTATACTTATTGCTCCCAATAATATCAATAAAACATGCACTATTACCCATATTATGCAGTTATTATCGCTAGAACTTTCATAATTATACTTATTACTTTTATTATTATCAATATAACATGCATTATTACCCATATTATGCAGTTATTATCGCTAGAACTATAACAATTATACTTACTACTTTTATTATTATCAATATAGCATGCATTATTACCCATATTATACTGTTATAATCGCCAGAACTATAATAATTATACTTATTACATTTATTATTTTCAATATAACATGCATTATTACCCATATTATACTGTTATTATCGCCAGAACTATAATAATTATACTTATTACTCCCAATATTATCAATATAACATGCATGATTACCCACATTATACAGTTATTATCGTTAGAACTATAATAATTATACTTATTACTCCCAATATTATCAATATAACATCCATTATTACCCATGTTATACAGTTACTATCGCCAGAACTATAATAATTATACTTATTACTTTTATTATTATCAATATAACATTCATTATTACCCATATTATACTCTTATTATCGCCAGAGATATAATAATTATACTTATTACTCCCAATATTATCAATATAACATTCATTATGACCCATATTATACAGTTATTATCGCTAGAACTGTAATAATTATAAGTATTACTTTTATTATTACCAATATAACATGCATTATTACCCATATTATACTGTTATTATCGCCAGAGCTGTAATAATTATTCTTATTACTCCCACTATTATCAATACAACATTCATTATGACCCATATTATTCAGTTATTATCGCTAGAACTGTAATAATTATACTTATTACTTTTATTATTCTCAATATGACATGCACTATTACCCATATTATGCAGTTATTATCGCTAGAACTATAATAATTATATTTATTACTTTTATTATTATCAATATAACATGCACTATTACCCATATTATACTGTTATTCTCGCCAGAGCTATAATAATTATACTTATTGCTCCCAACATTATCAATAAAACATGCACTATTACCCATATTATACGGTTATTATCGCCAGAACTATAATAATTATACTTATTACTCCCAATTTTATCAATAGAACATTCATTATGACCCATATTATACAGTTATTATCGCTAGAACTGTAATAACTAAACTTATTACTTTTATTATTATCAATATAACATGCACTATTACCCATATTATGCAGTTACTATCGCCAGAACTATAATAATTATACTTATTGCTTTTATTATTATGAATATAACATGCTTTATTACCCATATTATGCAGTTATTATTGCTAGAACTATACCATTTATACTTACTACTTTTATTATTATCAATATAACATGCATTACTACCCATATTATACTGTTATAATCGCCAGAACTATAATAATTATACTTATTACATTTATTATTTTCAATATAACATGCATTATTACCCATATTATACAGTTATTATCGCCAGACCTATAATAATTATACTTATTACTCCCACTATTATCAATATAACATTCATTATGACCCATATTATTCAGTTATTATCGCTAGAACTGTAATAATTATATTTATTACTTTTATTATTCTCAATATAACATGCACTATTACCCATATTATTCAGTTATTATCGCTAGAACTGTAATTATTGTACTTATTACTTTTATTATTCTCAATATGACATGCACTATTACCCATATTATGCAGTTATTATCGCTAGAACTATAATAATTATATTTATTACTTTTATTATTATCAATATAACATGCACTATTACCCATATTATACTGTTATTCTCGCCAGAGCTATAATAATTATACGTATTGCTCCCAGCATTATCAATAAAACATGCACTATTACCCATATTATACGGTTATTATCGCCAGAACTATAATAATTATACTTATTACTCCCAATTTTATCAATAGAACATTCATTATGACCCATATTATACAGTTATTATCGCTAGAACTGTAATAATTATACTTATTACTTTTATTATTCTCAATATAACATGCACTATTACCCATATTATGCAGTTATTATCGCTAGAACTATAATAATTATATTTATTACTTTTATTATTATCAATATAACATGCACTATTACCCATATTATACTGTTATTCTCGCCAGAGCTATAATAATTATACGTATTGCTCCCAGCATTATCAATAAAACATGCACTATTACCCATATTATACGGTTATTATCGCCAGAACTATAATAATTATACTTATTACTCCCAATTTTATCAATAGAACATTCATTATGACCCATATTATACAGTTATTATCGCTAGAACTGTAATAATTATACTTATTACTTTTATTATTCTCAATATAACATGCACTATTACCCATATTATGCAGTTATTATCGCTAGAACTATAATAATTATATTTATTACTTTTATTATTATCAATATAACATGCACTATTACCCATATTATACTGTTATTTTCGCCAGAGCTATAATAATTATACTTATTACTCCCAATATTATCAATATAACATTCATTATGACCCATATTATGCAGTTATTATCGCTAGAACTGTAATAATTGTACTTATTACTTTTATTATTACCAATATAGCATGCATTATTACCCATATTATACTGTCATTATCGCCAGAACTGTAATAATTATTATAATTACTCCCAATATTATCAATATAACATGCATGATTCCCCATATTATACAGTTATTATCGTTGGAACTATAATAATTATACTTATTACTCCCAATATTATCAAAATAACATGCATTACTACCCATATTATACAGTTAGTATCGCCAGAACTATAATAATTATACTTATTGCTTTTATTATTATGAATATAACATGCTTTATTACCCATATTATGCAGTTATTATTGCTAGAACTATACCATTTATACTTACTACTTTTATTATTATCAATATAACATGCATTACTACCCATATTATACTGTTATAATCGCCAGAACTATAATAATTATACTTATTACATTTATTACTTTCAATATAACATGCATTATTACCCATATTATACTGTTATTATCGCCAGACCTATAATAATTATACTTATTACTCCCAATATTATCAATAGAACATTCATTATGACCCATATTATACAGTCATTATCGCTAGAACTGTAATAATTATACTTATTACTTTTATTATTATCAATATAACATGCACTATTACCCATATTATGCAGGTATTATCGCTAGAACTATAATAATTATACTTATTACTTTTATTATTATCAATATAACATGCATTATTGCCCATATTGTGCTGTTATTATTGCTAGAACTATAACAATTGTACTTATTACTTTTATTATTATCAATATAACATGCATTATTACCCATATTATACTGTTATTATCGCCAGAACTATAATAATTATACTTACTACTCCCAATATTATCAATAGAACATTCATTATGACCCATATTATACAGTTATTATCGCTAGAACTGTAATAATTATACTTATTACTTTTATTATTATCAATATAACATGGATGATTACCCATATTATACAGTTATTATCGTTGGAACTATAATAATTATACTTATTACTCCCAATATTATCAATATAACATGCATTACTACCCATATTATACAGTTACTATCGCCAGAACTATAATAAATATACTTATTACTTTTATTATTACCAATATAACATGCACTATTACCCATATTATGCAAGTATGATCGCTAGAACTATAATAATTATATTTATTACTTTTATTATTATCAATATAACATGCACTATTACCCATAATATACTGCTATTATCGCCAGAGCTATAATAATTATACTTATTACTCCCAATATTATCAATATAACATGCATGATTGCCCATATTATACAGTTATTATCGTTAGAACTATAATAATTATACTTATTGCTCCCAATATTATCAATAAAACATGCACTATTACCCATATTATGCAGTTATTATCGCTAGAACTTTCATAATTATACTTATTACTTTTATTATTATCAATATAACATGCATTATGACCCATATTATGCAGTTATTACCGCTGGAACTATAACAATCATACTTACTACTTTTATTATTATCAATATAACATGCATTATTACCCATATTATACTGTTATAATCGCCAGAACTATAATAATTATACTTATTACATTTATTATTTTCAATATAACATGCATTATTACCCATATTATACTGTTATTATCGCCAGAACTATAATAATTATACTTATTACTCCCAATATTATCAATAGAACATTCATTATGACCCATATTAGACAGTTATTATCGCTAGAACTGTAATAATTATACTTATTACTTTTAAATTATCAATATAACATGCATTATTACCCATATTATACAGTTATTATCGCCAGACCTATAATAATTACACTTATTACTCCGAATATTATCAATATAACATGCATTATTACCCACATTATACTGTTATAATCGCCAGAACTATAATAATTATACTTATTACCCCCAATATTATCAATATAACATGCATGATTACCCATATTGTACAGTTATTATCGCTAGAACTGTAATAATTATACTTATTACTCCTAATATTATCAATATAACATGCATTATTACCCATATTATACTGTTATTATCGCCAGAACTATAATAATTATACTTATTACACCCAATATTATCAATATAACATGCATGATTCCCCATATTATACAGTTATTATCGTTGGAACTATAATAATTATACTTATTACTCCCAATATTATCAATATAACATGCATTATTACCCATATTATACAGTTAGTATCGCCAGAACTATAATAATTATACTTATTACTCCCAATATTATCAATATAACATGCATTATTACCCATATTATACAGTTGTTATCTCTAGAACGATAATAATTATACCTATTACTCGAAATATTATCAATATAAAATGCATTATTACCCACATTATACAGTTATTATCTCCTGAACTATAATAATTATACTTATTACTTTTATTATTTTCAATATAAGATGCATTATTACCCACATTATACAGTTATTATCGCTAGAACTATAATAATTATACCTATTATTCCCAATATTATCAATATAACATGCACTATTACCCATATTATACAGTTATTATCGCTAGAACTATAATTACTGTACTCATTACTCAAAATATTATCAACATAACATGCATTATTACCCACATTATACTATTGTTATCGCTGGAAATATAATAATTATACTTACTACTCCTAATATTATCAATATAACATGCATCAATTCACTCATTATACAGTTATTATCGCTAGGACTATAATAACTATAGTTATTATTCCCAATATTATCAATATAACATGCATTATTACCCACATTATACTGTAATTATCGCTAGAACTATAATAATTATACTTATTACTCCCAATATTATCAATATAACATGCATTATTACCCATATTATACAGTTGTTATCTCTAGAACGATAATAATTATACCTATTACTCGAAATATTATCAATATAACATGCATTATTACCCACATTATACAGTTATTATCTCTAGAACTATAATAATTCTACTTATTACTTTTATTATTTTCAATATAAGATGCATTATTACCCACATTATACAGTTATTATCGCTAGAACTATAATAATTATACCTATTATTCCCAATGTTATCAATATAACATGCATTATTACCCACATTATACTGTAATTATCGCTAGAACTATAATAATTATACTTATTACTTTTATTATTTTCAATATAAGATGCATTATTACCCACATTATACAGTTATTATCTCTAGAACTATAATAACTTTACTTATTACTTTTATTATTTTCAATATAAGATGCATTATTACCCACATTATACTGCGATTATCGCTAGAAATATAATAATTATACATATTACTCCCAATATTATCAATATAACATGCATTGTTACCCACATTCCACAGTTATTATCGCTGCAACTATAATAATTATACTTTTTACTCCCAATATTATCAATATAACATGCATTATTACCCACATTCCACAGTTATTATCGCTAGAACTATAATAATTATACTTATTACTCCCAATATTATCAATATAACATGCATTATTACCCACATTATACAATTATTATCGCTAGAACCATAATAATTATACCTAGTACTTTTATTATTATCAATATAACATCCATTATTACCCATACTATACAGTTGTCATCTCTAGATCTATAATAATTATATTTATTATTCCCAATATTGTCAATATAACATGCATTATTACCCACATTATACAATTATTATCGCTAGAACTATAATAATTATACTTATTACTTTTATTATTTTCAATATAAGATGCATTATTACCCACATTATACAGTTATTATCGCTAGAACTATAATAATTATACTTATTACTCCGAATATTATCAATATAACATGCATTATTACCCATATTATACAGTTGTTATCTCTAGAACGATAATAATTATACCTATTACTCGAAATATTATCAATATAACATGCATTATTACCCACATTATACAGTTATTATCTGCAGAACTATAATAATTATACTTATTACTTTTATTATTTTCAATATAAGATGCATCATTACCCACATTATACAGTTATTATCGCTAGAACTATAATAATTATACCTATTATTCCCAATATTATCAATATAACTTGCATTATTACCCATATTATACAGTTATTATCGCTAGAACTATAATTACTGTACTCATTACTCAAAATATTATCAAGATAACATGCATTATTACCCACATTATACTATTATTATCGCTAGAACTATAATAATTATACTTACTACTCCTAATATTATCAATATAACATGCATTATTACACTCATTATACAGTTATTATCGCTAGAACTATAATAATTATACTTAATACTTTTATTATTTTCAACATAAGATGCATTATTACCCACATTATACAGTTATTATCGCTAGAACTATAATAATTATACCTATTACTCGAAATATTATCAATATAACATGCATTATTACCCATATTATACCGTTATTATCGCTAGAACTATAATAATTATACTCATTACTCCCAATATTATCAATATAACGTGCATTATTACCCTCAGTGTACTGTAATTATCGCTAGAACTATAATAATTATACTTATTATTCCCAATATTATCAATATAACATGCATTATTACCCACATTATACAGTTATTATCTCTAGAACTATAATAATTATACTTATTACTTTTATTATTTTCAATATAAGATGCATTATTACCCACATTATACAGTAATTATCGCTAGAACTATAATAATTATACCTATTATTCCCAATATTATCAATATAACATGCATTATTACCCATATTATACAGTTATTATCGCTAAAACTATAATTATTGTACTCATTACTCAAAATATTTTCAACATAACATGCATTATTACCCACATTATACTATTATTATCGCTAGAACTATAATAATTATACTTACTACTCCTAATATTATCAATATAACATGCATTATTACACTCGTTATACAGTTATTATCGCTAGGACTACAATTATTATACTTATTACTCCCAATATTATCAATATAACATGCATTATTACCCACATTATACAGTTATTATCGCTAGAACGATAATAATTATACCTATTACTCGAAATATTATCAATATAACATGCATTATTACCCATATTATACCGTTATTATCGCTAGAACTATAACAATTATACTCATTACTCCCAATATTATCAATATAACATGCATTATTACCCACATTATACAGTTATTATCGCTAGAACTCTAATAATTATACTTAGTACTTTTATTATTATCAATATAACATCCATTATTACCCATACTATACAGTTGTCATCTATAGATCTATAATAATTATATTTATTATTCCCAATATTATCAATATAACATGCATTATTACCCATATTATACTGTAATTATCGCTGGAACTATAATAATTATACTTATTATTCCCAATATTATCAATATAACATGCATTATTACCCATATTATACAGTTGTCATCTCTAGAACTATAATAATTATAACTATTACTCGAAATATTATCAATATAACATGCATTATTACCCATATTATACAGTTGTTATCTGCAGAGCGATAATAATTATACCTATTACTCGAAATATTATCAATATAACATGCATTATTATCCACATTATACAGTTATTATCGCTAGAACTATAATAATTATCCTAAGTACTTTTATTATTATCAATATAACATCCATTATTACCCATACTATACAGTTGTCATCTCTAGATCTATAATAATTATATTTATTATTCCCAATATTATCAATATAACATGCATTATTACCCACATTATACTGTAATTATCGCCAGAACTATAATAATTATACTTATTATTCCCAATATTATCAATATAACATGCATTATTACCCATATTATACAGTTAGTATCGCCAGAACTATAATAATTATACTTATTGCTTTTATTATTATGAATATAACATGCTTTATTACCCATATTATGCAGTTATTATTGCTAGAACTATAACATTTATACTTATTACTTTTATTATTATCAATATAACATGCATTATTACCCATATTATGCTGTTATCATTGCTAGAACTATAACAATTGTACTTATTACTTTTATTATTATCAATATAACATGCATTATTACCCATATTATGCAGTTATTATCGCCAGAACTATAATAATTATACTTATTCCATTTATTCTTATGAATATAACATGCATTATTACCCATATTATGCTGTTATCATTGCTAGAACTATAACAATTGTACGTATTACTTTTATTATTATCAATATAACATGCATTATTACCCATATTATACAGTTAGTATCGCCAGAACTATAATAATTATACTTATTGCTTTTATTATTATGAATATAACATGCTTTATTACCCATATTATACTGTTATTATCGCCAGAACTATAATAATTATACTTATTACTCCCAATATTATCAATAGAACATTCATTATGACCCATATTAGACAGTTATTATCGCTAGAACTGTAATAATTATACTTATTACTTTTAAATTATCAATATAACATGCATTATTACCCATATTATACAGTTATTATCGCCAGACCTATAATAATTACACTTATTACTCCGAATATTATCAATATAACATGCATTATTACCCACATTATACTGTTATAATCGCCAGAACTATAATAATTATACTTATTACCCCCAATATTATCAATATAACATGCATGATTACCCATATTGTACAGTTATTATCGCTAGAACTGTAATAATTATACTTATTACTCCTAATATTATCAATATAACATGCATTATTACCCATATTATACTGTTATTATCGCCAGAACTATAATAATTATACTTATTACACCCAATATTATCAATATAACATGCATGATTCCCCATATTATACAGTTATTATCGTTGGAACTATAATAATTATACTTATTACTCCCAATATTATCAATATAACATGCATTATTACCCATATTATACAGTTAGTATCGCCAGAACTATAATAATTATACTTATTACTCCCAATATTATCAATATAACATGCATTATTACCCATATTATACAGTTGTTATCTCTAGAACGATAATAATTATACCTATTACTCGAAATATTATCAATATAAAATGCATTATTACCCACATTATACAGTTATTATCTCCTGAACTATAATAATTATACTTATTACTTTTATTATTTTCAATATAAGATGCATTATTACCCACATTATACAGTTATTATCGCTAGAACTATAATAATTATACCTATTATTCCCAATATTATCAATATAACATGCATTATTACCCATATTATACAGTTATTATCGCTAGAACTATAATTACTGTACTCATTACTCAAAATATTATCAACATAACATGCATTATTACCCACATTATACTATTGTTATCGCTGGAAATATAATAATTATACTTACTACTCCTAATATTATCAATATAACATGCATCAATTCACTCATTATACAGTTATTATCGCTAGGACTATAATAACTATAGTTATTATTCCCAATATTATCAATATAACATGCATTATTACCCACATTATACTGTAATTATCGCTAGAACTATAATAATTATACTTATTACTCCCAATATTATCAATATAACATGCATTATTACCCATATTATACAGTTGTTATCTCTAGAACGATAATAATTATACCTATTACTCGAAATATTATCAATATAACATGCATTATTACCCACATTATACAGTTATTATCTCTAGAACTATAATAACTTTACTTATTACTTTTATTATTTTCAATATAAGATGCATTATTACCCACATTATACAGTTATTATCGCTAGAACTATAATAATTATACCTATTATTCCCAATGTTATCAATATAACATGCATTATTTCCCACATTATACTGTAATTATCGCTAGAACTATAATAATTATACTTATTACTTTTATTATTTTCAATATAAGATGCATTATTACCCACATTATACAGTTATTATCTCTAGAACTATAATAACTTTACTTATTACTTTTATTATTTTCAATATAAGATGCATTATTACCCACATTATACTGCGATTATCGCTAGAAATATAATAATTATACATATTACTCCCAATATTATCAATATAACATGCATTGTTACCCACATTCCACAGTTATTATCGCTGCAACTATAATAATTATACTTTTTACTCCCAATATTATCAATATAACATGCATTATTACCCACATTCCACAGTTATTATCGCTAGAACTATAATAATTATACTTATTACTCCCAATATTATCAATATAACATGCATTATTACCCACATTATACAATTATTATCGCTAGAACCATAATAATTATACCTAGTACTTTTATTATTATCAATATAACATCCATTATTACCCATACTATACAGTTGTCATCTCTAGATCTATAATAATTATATTTATTATTCCCAATATTGTCAATATAACATGCATTATTACCCACATTATACAATTATTATCGCTAGAACTATAATAATTATACTTATTACTTTTATTATTTTCAATATAAGATGCATTATTACCCACATTATACAGTTATTATCGCTAGAACTATAATAATTATACTTATTACTCCGAATATTATCAATATAACATGCATTATTACCCATATTATACAGTTGTTATCTCTAGAACGATAATAATTATACCTATTACTCGAAATATTATCAATATAACATGCATTATTACCCACATTATACAGTTATTATCTGCAGAACTATAATAATTATACTTATTACTTTTATTATTTTCAATATAAGATGCATCATTACCCACATTATACAGTTATTATCGCTAGAACTATAATAATTATACCTATTATTCCCAATATTATCAATATAACTTGCATTATTACCCATATTATACAGTTATTATCGCTAGAACTATAATTACTGTACTCATTACTCAAAATATTATCAAGATAACATGCATTATTACCCACATTATACTATTATTATCGCTAGAACTATAATAATTATACTTACTACTCCTAATATTATCAATATAACATGCATTATTACACTCATTATACAGTTATTATCGCTAGAACTATAATAATTATACTTAATACTTTTATTATTTTCAACATAAGATGCATTATTACCCACATTATACAGTTATTATCGCTAGAACTATAATAATTATACCTATTACTCGAAATATTATCAATATAACATGCATTATTACCCATATTATACCGTTATTATCGCTAGAACTATAATAATTATACTCATTACTCCCAATATTATCAATATAACGTGCATTATTACCCTCAGTGTACTGTAATTATCGCTAGAACTATAATAATTATACTTATTATTCCCAATATTATCAATATAACATGCATTATTACCCACATTATACAGTTATTATCTCTAGAACTATAATAATTATACTTATTACTTTTATTATTTTCAATATAAGATGCATTATTACCCACATTATACAGTAATTATCGCTAGAACTATAATAATTATACCTATTATTCCCAATATTATCAATATAACATGCATTATTACCCATATTATACAGTTATTATCGCTAAAACTATAATTATTGTACTCATTACTCAAAATATTTTCAACATAACATGCATTATTACCCACATTATACTATTATTATCGCTAGAACTATAATAATTATACTTACTACTCCTAATATTATCAATATAACATGCATTATTACACTCGTTATACAGTTATTATCGCTAGGACTACAATTATTATACTTATTACTCCCAATATTATCAATATAACATGCATTATTACCCACATTATACAGTTATTATCGCTAGAACGATAATAATTATACCTATTACTCGAAATATTATCAATATAACATGCATTATTACCCATATTATACCGTTATTATCGCTAGAACTATAACAATTATACTCATTACTCCCAATATTATCAATATAACATGCATTATTACCCACATTATACAGTTATTATCGCTAGAACTCTAATAATTATACTTAGTACTTTTATTATTATCAATATAACATCCATTATTACCCATACTATACAGTTGTCATCTATAGATCTATAATAATTATATTTATTATTCCCAATATTATCAATATAACATGCATTATTACCCATATTATACTGTAATTATCGCTGGAACTATAATAATTATACTTATTATTCCCAATATTATCAATATAACATGCATTATTACCCATATTATACAGTTGTCATCTCTAGAACTATAATAATTATAACTATTACTCGAAATATTATCAATATAACATGCATTATTACCCATATTATACAGTTGTTATCTGCAGAGCGATAATAATTATACCTATTACTCGAAATATTATCAATATAACATGCATTATTATCCACATTATACAGTTATTATCGCTAGAACTATAATAATTATCCTAAGTACTTTTATTATTATCAATATAACATCCATTATTACCCATACTATACAGTTGTCATCTCTAGATCTATAATAATTATATTTATTATTCCCAATATTATCAATATAACATGCATTATTACCCACATTATACTGTAATTATCGCCAGAACTATAATAATTATACTTATTATTCCCAATATTATCAATATAACATGCATTATTACCCATATTATACTGTTATTATCGCCAGAACTATAATAATTATACTTATTACTCCCAATATTATCAATATAACATGCATGATTACCCATATTATACAGTTATTATCGTTGGAACTATAATAATTATACTTATTACTCCCAATATTATCAATATAACATGCATTATTACCCATATTATACAGTTAGTATCGCCAGAACTATAATAATTATACTTATTGCTTTTATTATTATGAATATAACATGCTTTATTACCCATATTATGCAGTTATTATTGCTAGAACTATAACATTTATACTTATTACTTTTATTATTATCAATATAACATGCATTATTACCCATATTATGCTGTTATCATTGCTAGAACTATAACAATTGTACTTATTACTTTTATTATTATCAATATAACATGCATTATTACCCATATTATGCAGTTATTATCGCCAGAACTATAATAATTATACTTATTCCATTTATTCTTATGAATATAACATGCATTATTACCCATATTATGCTGTTATCATTGCTAGAACTATAACAATTGTACGTATTACTTTTATTATTATCAATATAACATGCATTATTACCCATATTATACAGTTAGTATCGCCAGAACTATAATAATTATACTTATTGCTTTTATTATTATGAATATAACATGCTTTATTACCCATATTATGCAGTTATTATTGCTGGAACTATAACATTTATACTTATTACTTTTATTATTATCAATATATCATGCATGATTACCCATATTATGCAGTCATTATCGCTAGAACTATAATAATTATACTTATTACTTTTATTATTATCAATATAACATGCATTATTACCCATATTATGCAGTTACTATCTCCAGAACTATAATAATTATACTTATACCATTTTTTATTATGAATATAACATGCATTATTACCCATATTATGCTGTTATCATTGCTAGAACTATAACAATTGTACTTATTACTTTTATTATTATCAATATAACATGCATTATTACCCATATTATGCAGTTATTATCGCCAGAACTATAATAATTATACTTATTCCATTTATTATTATGAATATAACATGCATTATTACCCATATTATGCTGTTATCATTGCTAGAACTATAACAATTGTACTTATTACTTTTATTATTATCAATATAACATGCATTATTACCCATATTATGCAGTTATTAGCGCTAGAACTATAATAATTATACTTATTACTTTTATTATTATCAATATAACATGCATTATTACCCATATTATGCAGTTATTAGCGCTAGAACTATAATAATTATACTTATTACTTTTATTATTATCAATATAACATGCACTATTACCCATACTATACTGTTATTATCGCTAGAACTGTAATAATTATTCTTATTACATTTATTATTTTCAATATAACATGCATTATTTCCCATATTATACTGTTATTATCGCCAGAACTGTAATAATTATTCTTATTACTCCCAATATTATCAATATAACATGCATTATTACCCATATTATATTGTTATTATCGCTAGAACTGTAATAATTATACTTATTACTTTTATTACTACCAATATAACATGCATTATTACCCATATTATACTGTTATTATCGCCAGAACTGTAATAATTATTCTTATTACTCCCAATATTATCAATATGACATGCATTATTACCCATATTATACTGTTATAATCGCCAGAACTATAATAATTATACTTATTACTCCCAATATTATCAATATAACATTCATTATGACCCACATTATACAGTTATTATCTCTGGAACTATAATAATTATACTTATTACTTTTATTATTTTCAATATAAGATGCATTATTACCCACATTATACAGTTATTATCGCTAGAACTATAATAATTATACTTATTACTCCGAATATTATCAATATAACATGCATTATTACCCATATTATACAGTTGTTATCTCTAGAACGATAATAATTATACCTATTACTCGAAATATTATCAATATAACATGCATTATTACCCACATTATACAGTTATTATCTGCAGAACTATAATAATTATACTTATTACTTTTATTATTTTCAATATAAGATGCATCATTACCCACATTATACAGTTATTATCGCTGGAACTATAATAATTATACCTATTATTCCCAATATTATCAATATAACTTGCATTATTACCCATATTATACAGTTATTATCGCTAGACCTATAATTACTGTACTCATTACTCAAAATATTATCAACATAACATGCATTATTACCTACATTATACTATTATTATCGCTAGAACTATAATAATTATACTTACTACTCCTAATATTATCAATATAACATGCATTATTACCCACATTATACAGTTATTATCTCTAGAACTATAATAATTATACTTATTACTTTTATTATTTTCAATATAAGATGCATTATTACCCACATTATACAGTAATTATCGCTAGAACTATAATAATTATACCTATTATTCCCAATATTATCAATATAACATGCATTATTACCCATATTATACAGTTATTATCGCTAAAACTATAATTATTGTACTCATTACTCAAAATATTTTCAACATAACATGCATTATTACCCACATTATACTATTATTATCGCTAGAACTATAATAATTATACTTACTACTCCTAATATTATCAATATAACATGCATTATTACACTCGTTATACAGTTATTATCGCTAGGACTACAATTATTATACTTATTACTCCCAATATTATCAATATAACATGCATTATTACCCACATTATACAGTTATTATCGCTAGAACGATAATAATTATACCTATTACTCGAAATATTATCAATATAACATGCATTATTACCCATATTATACCGTTATTATCGCTAGAACTATAACAATTATACTCATTACTCCCAATATTATCAATATAACATGCATTATTACCCACATTATACAGTTATTATCGCTAGAACTCTAATAATTATA
Source organism: Megachile leachella (assembly GCA_963576845.1). Classification (NCBI taxonomy): domain Eukaryota; kingdom Metazoa; phylum Arthropoda; class Insecta; order Hymenoptera; family Megachilidae; genus Megachile; species Megachile leachella. The sequence continues at coordinate 837,097 of CAUYWW010000099.1, read as the reverse complement.
CTTAGTACTTTTATTATTATCAATATAACATCCATTATTACCCATACTATACAGTTGTCATCTATAGATCTATAATAATTATATTTATTATTCCCAATATTATCAATATAACATGCATTATTACCCATATTATACTGTAATTATCGCTGGAACTATAATAATTATACTTATTATTCCCAATATTATCAATATAACATGCATTATTACCCATATTATACAGTTGTCATCTCTAGAACTATAATATTTATAACTATTACTCGAAATATTATCAATATAACATGCATTATTACCCATATTATACAGTTGTTATCTGCAGAGCGATAATAATTATACCTATTACTCGAAATATTATCAATATAACATGCATTATTATCCACATTATACAGTTATTATCGCTAGAACTATAATAATTATCCTAAGTACTTTTATTATTATCAATATAACATCCATTATTACCCATACTATACAGTTGTCATCTCTAGATCTATAATAATTATATTTATTATTCCCAATATTATCAATATAACATGCATTATTACCCACATTATACTGTAATTATCGCCAGAACTATAATAATTATACTTATTATTCCCAATATTATCAATATAACATGCATTATTACCCATATTATACTGTTATTATCGCCAGAACTATAATAATTATACTTATTACTCCCAATATTATCAATATAACATGCATGATTACCCATATTATACAGTTATTATCGTTGGAACTATAATAATTATACTTATTACTCCCAATATTATCAATATAACATGCATTATTACCCATATTATACAGTTAGTATCGCCAGAACTATAATAATTATACTTATTGCTTTTATTATTATGAATATAACATGCTTTATTACCCATATTATGCAGTTATTATTGCTAGAACTATAACATTTATACTTATTACTTTTATTATTATCAATATAACATGCATTATTACCCATATTATGCTGTTATCATTGCTAGAACTATAACAATTGTACTTATTACTTTTATTATTATCAATATAACATGCATTATTACCCATATTATGCAGTTATTATCGCCAGAACTATAATAATTATACTTATTCCATTTATTCTTATGAATATAACATGCATTATTACCCATATTATGCTGTTATCATTGCTAGAACTATAACAATTGTACGTATTACTTTTATTATTATCAATATAACATGCATTATTACCCATATTATACAGTTAGTATCGCCAGAACTATAATAATTATACTTATTGCTTTTATTATTATGAATATAACATGCTTTATTACCCATATTATGCAGTTATTATTGCTGGAACTATAACATTTATACTTATTACTTTTATTATTATCAATATATCATGCATGATTACCCATATTATGCAGTCATTATCGCTAGAACTATAATAATTATACTTATTACTTTTATTATTATCAATATAACATGCATTATTACCCATATTATGCAGTTATTAGCGCTAGAACTATAATAATTATACTTATTACTTTTATTATTATCAACATAACATGCACTATTACCCATACTATACAGTTATTATCGCTAGAACTGTAATAATTTTACTTATTACTTTTAAATTATCAATATAACATGCATTATTACCCATATTATACAGTTACTATCGCCAGAACTATAATAATTATACTTATTGCTTTTATTATTATGAATATAACATGCATTATTACCCATATTTTGCAGTTATTATTGCTAGAACTATAACAATTATACTTACTACTTTTATTATTATCAATATAACATGCATTACTACCCATATTATACTGTTATAATCGGCAGAACTATAATAATTATACTTATTACTCCCAATATTATCAATATAACATGCATGATTACCCATATTATACAGTTATTATCGCTAGAACTGTAATAATTATACTTATTACTCCTAATATTATCAATATAACATGCATTATTACCCATATTATACTGTTATTATCGCCAGAACTATAATAATTATACTTATTACTCCCAATATTATCAATATAACATGCATGATTACCCATATTATACAGTTATTATCGTTGGAACTATAATAATTATACTTATTACTCCCAATATTATCAATATAACGTGCATTATTACCCATATTATACAGTTTGTATCGCCAGAACTATAATAATTATACTTATTCCATTTCTTATTATGAATATAACATGCATTATTACCCATATTATACAGTTAGTATCGCCAGAACTCTAATAATTATACTTATTGCTTTTATTATTATGAATATAACATGCTTTATTACCCATATTATGCAGTTATTATTGCTGGAACTATAACATTTATACTTATTACTTTTATTATTATCAATATATCATGCATGATTACCCATATTATGCAGTCATTATCGCTAGAACTATAATAATTATACTTATTACTTTTATTATTATCAATATAACATGCATTATTACCCATATTATGCAGTTATAAGCGCTAGAACTATAATAATTATACTTATTACTTTTATTATTATCAATATAACATGCATTATTACCCATATTATACAGTTATTATCGGCAGACCTATAATAATTACACTTATTACCCCCAATATTATCAATATAACATGCATTATTACCCATATTATGCAGTTACTATCTCCAGAACTATAATAATTATACTTATACCATTTTTTATTATGAATATAACATGCATTATTACCCATATTATGCTGTTATCATTGCTAGAACTATAACAATTGTACTTATTACTTTTATTATTATCAATATAACATGCATTATTACCCATATTACGCAGTTATTATCGCCAGAACTATAATAATTATACTTATTCCATTTATTATTATGAATATAACATGCATTATTACCCATATTATGCTGTTATCATTGCTAGAACTATAACAATTGTACTTATTACTTTTATTATTATCAATATAACATGCATTATTACCCATATTATGCAGTTATTAGCGCTAGAACTATAATAATTATACTTATTACTTTTATTATTATCAATATAACATGCATTATTACCCATATTATGCAGTTATTAGCGCTAGAACTATAATAATTATACTTATTACTTTTATTATTATGAATATAACATGCACTATTACCCATACTATACTGTTATTATCGCTAGAACTGTAATAATTATTCTTATTACATTTATTATTTTCAATATAACATGCATTATTTCCCATATTATACTGTTATTATCGCCAGAACTGTAATAATTATTCTTATTACTCCCAATATTATCAATATAACATGCATTATTACCCATATTATACTGTTATTATCGCTAGAACTGTAATAATTATACTTATTACTTTTATTACTACCAATATAACATGCATTATTACCCATATTATACTGTTATTATCGCCAGAACTGTAATAATTATTCTTATTACTCCCAATATTATCAATATGACATGCATTATTACCCATATTATACTGTTATAATCGCCAGAACTATAATAATTATACTTATTACTCCCAATATTATCAATATAACATTCATTATGACCCATATTATACAGTTATTATCGCTAGAACTGTAATAATTGTACTTATTACTTTTATTATTACCAATATAGCATGCATTATTACCCATATTATACTGTCATTATCGCCAGAACTGTAATAATTATTCTTATTACTCCCAATGTTATCAATATAACATGCATGATTCCCCATATTATACAGTTATTATCGTTGGAACTATAATAATTATACTTATTACTCCCAATATTATCAATATAACATGCATTACTACCCATATTATACAGTTAGTATCGCCAGAACTATAATAATTATACTTATTGCTTTTATTATTATGAATATAACATGCTTTATTACCCATATTATGCAGTTATTATTGCTAGAACTATACCATTTATACTTACTACTTTTATTATTATCAATATAACATGCATTACTACCCATATTATACTGTTATAATCGCCAGAACTATAATAATTATACTTATTACTCCCACTATTATCAATATAACATTCATTATGACCCATATTATTCAGTTATTATCGCTAGAACTGTAATAATTATACTTATTACTTTTATTATTATCAATATAACATGCACTATTACCCATATTATGCAGGTATTATCGCTAGAACTATAATAATTATACTTATTACTTTTATTATTATCAATATAACATGCATTATTGCCCATATTGTGCTGTTATTATTGCTAGAACTATAACAATTGTACTTATTACTTTTATTATTATCAATATAACATGCATTATTACCCATATTATACTGTTATTATCGCCAGAACTATAATAATTATACTTATTACTCCCAATATTATCAATAGAACATTCATTATGACCCATATTATACAGTTATTATCGCTAGAACTGTAATAATTATACTTATTACTTTTATTATTATCAATATAACATGCATGATTACCCATATTATACAGTTATTATCGTTGAAACTATAATAATTATACTTATTACTCCCAATATTATCAATATAACATGCATTATTACCCATATTATACAGTTGTTATCTCTAGAACGATAATAATTATACCTATTACTCGAAATATTATCAATATAAAATGCATTATTACCCACATTATACAGTTATTATCTCCTGAACTATAATAATTATACATATTACTTTTATTATTTTCAATATAAGATGCATTATTACCCACATTATACAGTTATTATCGCTAGAACTATAATAATTATACCTATTATTCCCAATATTATCAATATAACATGCATTATTACCCATATTATACAGTTATTATCGCTAGAACTATAATTACTGTACTCATTACTCAAAATATTATCAACATAACATGCATTATTACCCACATTATACTGTAATTATCGCTAGAACTATAATAATTATACTTATTACTCCCAATATTATCAATATAACATGCATTATTACCCTCAGTGTACTGTAATTATCGCTAGAACTATAATAATTATACTTATTATTCCCAATATTATCAATATAACATGCATTATTACCCACATTATACAGTTATTATCTCTAGAACTATAATAATTATACTTATTACTTTTATTATTTTCAATATAAGATGCATTATTACCCACATTATACAGTAATTATCGCTAGAACTATAATAATTATACCTATTATTCCCAATATTATCAATATAACATGCATTATTACCCATATTATACAGTTATTATCGCTAAAACTATAATTATTGTACTCATTACTCAAAATATTTTCAACATAACATGCATTATTACCCACATTATACTATTATTATCGCTAGAACTATAATAATTATACTTACTACTCCTAATATTATCAATATAACATGCATTATTACACTCGTTATACAGTTATTATCGCTAGGACTACAATTATTATACTTATTACTCCCAATATTATCAATATAACATGCATTATTACCCACATTATACAGTTATTATCGCTAGAACGATAATAATTATACCTATTACTCGAAATATTATCAATATAACATGCATTATTACCCATATTATACCGTTATTATCGCTAGAACTATAACAATTATACTCAATACTCCCAATATTATCAATATAACATGCATTATTACCCACATTATACAGTTATTATCGCTAGAACTCTAATAACACTGTTCAACACCAATTTTGTTTTTTAATACCCACTATGTGATCCTTGTAGAGTTTCTCGTCCTGAACAAGAATCCGAAAACCGAATTGCTCTATCACCCTCAGTTTTTGAAAAACACGAGCTTTTGTAAAAACACGTGTTTTGGGTAGAAAATGCGATATTGCGAGGAAACTAAAAAAGCTAGGTCATTCGAATTAGTTTTAAAAGATAGAGGAGAGTCTCCCGAATAAATTGGTATATATAAGTGTAATATTGCATAATTCTAAATAGGTGTAAATATTGATGAAAGTTTAAAAAACGGCGGTTGTACGCATTTCCGACGTGTTATTTTTGCAGTTTTAGAAAAAAGTATATGTCTAGCGCGAATTCTCTATACAGGATCGAATTCTATAGACATTTCTGATTAAAAAACTATACGGGGTAAGTATCGTAGCTGTACGCAATTCCAGTAAATCGAAAAAATATCTGCCGGGAGCACGCGTGCGGCGTTTTGCCGCGAAGCGGCCATAGCACGCTCTCCTCGCCAAGTCAGTGCCGTAGCTACGCGCAATCAACCTCAATGACGGAGCCTAATATACATTCACTTTTTATATGTACAATGTATAATATTTTTTAGTCTTATTATTTCATAATTATTGTTATTCATATTTTGTTATTATTCGTTATTATTTTTAGCTACCAATGATACAATTATAAAATATTATAATTCAAAATTTAAAAATCAAATGATTACGGATAGTTTTGAAATCTGTTTATAATATAGAAAAAACATAACGTATACAATAGAAAGTTACCTGCTAAATAAACCATATTGTTCACAGTTTAAAATAGCGTTGAGTTATTTAATGATCCTCAGATACCGCGATCGTTAATTTCCGTACAAAATACAATGTTTTAATATTTGTAAAAAACTATTAAACAGTTATATTTTAAACAGGTCCGCAAAACTGTCCTCAATCATTCGATTTGTAAATTTTGAATTATAATATTTTATAATTGTATCATTGGTAGCTAAAAATAATAACGAATAATAACAAAATATGAATAACAATAATTATGAAATAATAAGACTAAAAAATATTATACATTGTACATATAAAAAGTGAATGTATATTAGGCTCCGTCATTGAGGTTGATTGCGCGTAGCTACGGCACTGACTTGGCGAGGAGAGCGTGCTATGGCCGCTTCGCGGCAAAACGCCGCACGCGTGCTCCCGGCAGATATTTTTTCGATTTACTGGAATTGCGTACAGCTACGATACTTACCCCGTATAGTTTTTTAATCAGAAATGTCTATAGAATTCGATCCTGTATAGAGAATTCGCGCTAGACATATACTTTTTTCTAAAACTGCAAAAATAACACGTCGGAAATGCGTACAACCGCCGTTTTTTAAACTTTCATCAATATTTACACCTATTTAGAATTATGCAATATTACACTTATATATACCAATTTATTCGGGAGACTCTCCTCTATCTTTTAAAACTAATTCGAATGACCTAGCTTTTTTAGTTTCCTCGCAATATCGCATTTTCTACCCAAAACACGTGTTTTTACAAAAGCTCGTGTTTTTCAAAAACTGAGGGTGATAGAGCAATTCGGTTTTCGGATTCTTGTTCAGGACGAGAAACTCTACAAGGATCACATAGTGGGTATTGCAAAACACAAAAAAAGTTAAAATTTGTTGAACAGTGTAATTATACTTAGTACTTTTATTATTATCAATATAACATCCATTATTACCCATACTATACAGTTGTCATCTATAGATCTATAATAATTATATTTATTATTCCCAATATTATCAATATAACATGCATTATTACCCATATTATACTGTAATTATCGCTGGAACTATAATAATTATACTTATTATTCCCAATATTATCAATATAACATGCATTATTACCCATATTATACAGTTGTCATCTCTAGAACTATAATAATTATAACTATTACTCGAAATATTATCAATATAACATGCATTATTATCCACATTATACAGTTATTATCGCTAGAACTATAATAATTATCCTAAGTACTTTTATTATTATCAATATAACATCCATTATTACCCATACTATACAGTTGTCATCTCTAGATCTATAATAATTATATTTATTATTCCCAATATTATCAATATAACATGCATTATTACCCATACTATACAGTTGTCATCTCTAGATCTATAATAATTATATTTATTATTCCCAATATTATCAATATAACATGCATTATTACCCACATTATACTGTAATTATCGCTGGAACTATAATAATTATACTTATTATTCCCAATATTATCAATATAACATGCATTATTACCCATATTATACAGTTATTATCGCTAGAACTATAATAATTATACTTATTACTCCCAATATTATCAATATAGCTTGCATTATAACCCATATTATACTGTTATTATCGCCAGAAATATAACAATTATACCTATTACTCCCAATATTATCAATATAACCTGCATAATTACCCAAATTATGCAGTTTTTATCGCTAGAACTACATATAATGTGGGTAATAATGCATGGTATATTGATAATATTGGGAGTAATAAGTATAATTATTATAGTTCTAGCGATAATAACTGTATAATGTGGGTAATAATGCATGTTATATTGATAATATTGGGAGTAGTAAGTATAACTGTTATAGTTCTAGCGATAATAACTGTATAATGTGGGTAATAATGCATGTTATATTGATAATATTGGAAGTAATAAGTATTATTACTATAGTTCTAGCTATAATAACTGTATAATGTTGGTAATAATGCATATTATATTGATAATATTGGGAATAATAAGTATAATTATTATAGATCTAGAGATGACAACTGTATAGTATTGGTAATAATGGATGTTATATTGATAATACTAAAAGTACTAAGTATAATTATTATAGTTCTAGCGATAATAACTGTATAATGTGGGTAATAATGCATGTTATATTGATAATATTGGGAGTAATAAGTATAATGATAATAGTTCTAGCGATAATAACTGTATAATGTGGGTAATAATGCATGTTATATTGATAATGTTGGGAGTAATAAGTATTATTACTATAGTTCTAGCTACAATAAGTGTATAATGTGGGTAATAATGCATGGTATATTGATAATATTGGGAGTAATTAGTATAATTATTATAGTTCTAGCGATAATAACTGTATAATGTGGGTAATAATGCATGTTATATTGATAATATTGGGAGTAATAAGTATAACTATTATAGTTCTAGCGATAATAATTGTATAATGTGGGTAATAATTCATGTTATATTGATAATATTGGGAGTAATAAGTATAATGATAATAGTTCTAGCGATAATAACTGTATAATGTGGGTAATAATGCATGTTATATTGATAATATTGGGAGTAATAAGTATAACTGTTATAGTTCTAGCGATAATAACTGTATAATGTGGGTAATAATGCATGTTATATTGATAATATTGGAAGTAATAAGTATTATTACTATAGTTCTAGCTACAATAACTGTATAATGTGGGTAATAGTGCATGGTATATTGATAATATTGGGAGTAATTAGTATAATTATTATAGTTCTAGCGATAATAACTGTATAATGTGGGTAATAATGCATGTTATATTGATAATATTGGGAGTAATAAGTATAATTATTATAGTTCTAGCGATAATAATTGTATAATGTGGGTAATAATGCATGTTATATTGATAATATTGGGAGTAATAAGTATAATTATTATAGTTCTAGCGATAATAACTGTGTAATGTGGGTAATAGTGCATGTTATATTGATAATACTGGGAGTAGTAAGTATAATTATTATAGTTCTAGCGATAATAACTGTCTAATGTGGGTAATAATGCATGTTATATTGATAATATTGGAAGTAATAAGTATTATTACTATAGTTCTAGCTACAATAACTGTATAATGTGGGTAATAATGCATGGCATATTGATAATATTGGGAGTAATAAGTATAATGATAATAGTTCTAGCGATAATAACTGTATAATGTGGGTAATAATGCATGTTATATTGATAATATTGGGAGTAATAAGTATAATTATTATAGTTCTAGCGATAATAATTGTATAATGTGGGTAATAATGCATGTTATATTGATAATATTGGGAGTAATAAGTATAATTATTATAGTTCTAGCGATAATAACTGTGTAATGTGGGTAATAGTGCATGTTATATTGATAATACTGGGAGTAGTAAGTATAATTATTATAGTTCTAGCGATAATAACTGTCTAATGTGGGTAATAATGCATGTTATATTGATAATATTGGAAGTAATAAGTATTATTACTATAGTTCTAGCTACAATAACTGTATAATGTGGGTAATAATGCATGGTATATTGATAATATTGGGAGTAATTAGTATAATTATTATAGTTCTAGCGATAATAACTGTATAATATGGGTAATAATGCATGTTATATTGATAATATTGGGAGTAATAAGTATAATTATTATAGTTCTAGCGATAATAATTGTATAATGTGGGTAATAATGCATGTTATATTGATAATATTGGGAGTAATAAGTATAATTATTATAGTTCTAGCGATAATAACTGTGTAATGTGGGTGATAGTGCATGTTATATTGATAATACTGGGAGTAGTAAGTATAATTATTATAGTTCTAGCGATAATAACTGTCTAATGTGGGTAATAATGCATGTTATATTGATAATATTGGGAGTAATAAGTATAATTATTATAGTTCTAGCGATAATAACTGTATAATGTGGGTAATAATGCATGTTATATTGATAATATTGGGACTAATAAGTATAATTATTATAGTTCTAGCCATAATAACTGTATAATGTGGGTAATAATGCATGTTATATTGATAATATTGGGAATAATAAGTATAATTATTATAGATCTAGAGATGACAACTATATAGTATGGGTAATAATGGATGTTATAGTGATAATAATAAGAGTACTAAGTATAATTATTATAGTTCTAGCGATAATAACTGTATAATGTTGGTAATAATGCATGTTATATTGATAATATTGGGAATAATAAGTATAATTATTATAGATCTAGAGATGACAACTGTATAGTATTGGTAATAATGGATGTTATATTGATAATAATAAAAGTGCTAAGTATAATTATTATAGTTCTAGCGATAATAACTGTATAATGTGGGTAATAATGCATGTTATATTGATAATATTGGGGGTAATAAGTATAATGATAATAGTTCTAGCGATAATAACTGTATAATGTGGGTAATAATGCATGTTATATTGATAATATTGGGAGTAATAAGTATAACTGTTATAGTTCTAGCGATAATAACTGTATAATGTGGGTAATAATGCATGTTATATTGATAATATTGGAAGTAATAAGTATTATTACTATAGTTCTAGCTTTAATAACTGTGTAATGTTGGTAATAATGCATGTTATATTGATAATATTGGGAATAATAAGTATAATTATTATAGATCTAGAGATGACAACTGTATAGTATTGGTAATAATGGATGTTATATTGATAATAATAAAAGTACTGAGTATAATTATTATAGTTCTAGCGATAATAACTGTATAATGTGGGTAATAATGCATGTTATATTGATAATATTGGGAGTAATAAGTATAACTGTTATAGTTCTAGCGATAATAACTGTATAATGTGGGTAATAATGCATGTTATATTGATAATATTGGAAGTAATAAATATTATTACTATAGTTCTAGCTATAATAACTGTATAATGTGGGTAATAATGCATGGTATATTGATAATATTGGGAGTAATTAGTATAATTATTATAGTTCTAGCGATAATAACTGTATAATGTGGGTAATAATGCAGGTTATATTGATAATATTGGGAGTAATAAGTATAATTATTATAGTTCTAGCGATAATAACTGTGTAATGTGGGTAAGAGTGCATGTTATATTGATAATACTGGGAGTAGTAAGTATAATTATTATAGTTCTAGCGATAATAACTGTCTAATGTGGGTAATAATGCATGTTATATTGATAACATTGGGAGTAATAAGTATAATTATTATAGTTCTAGCGATAATAACTGTGTAATGTGGGTAATAGTGCATGTTATATTGATAATATTGGGAGTAATAAGTATAATTATTATAGTTCTAGCGATAATAACTGTATAATATGGGTAATAATGCATGTTATATTGATAACAATAAAAGCAGTAAGTTTAATTATTATAGATGTAGCGATAATAATTGTATAATATGTGTAATAATGCATGTTATATTGATAATATTGGGAATAATAAGTATAGTTATTATAGTTCTAGCGATAATAACTGTATAATACCGGTAATAATGCATGTTATATTGATAATATTGGGAGTAATAAGTATAATTATTATAGTTCTAGCGATAATACCTGCATAATATTTGTAATATTGCATGTTATATTCATAATATTAGGAGTAATAAGTATAATTATTATAGTTCTAGCGATAATAACTGCATAATATGGGTAATAATGCATGTTGTATTGATAATATGGGGAGTAATGAGTATAATTATTATTGTTCTAGCGATAATGACTGTATAATGAGTGTAATAATGCATGTTATGTTGATAATATTAGGAGTAGTAAGTATAATTATTATAGTTCTAGCGATAATAACTGTATAATGTGGGTAATAATGCATGTTATATTGATAATATTGGGAGTAATAAGTATAATTATTATAGTTCTAGCGCTAATAATAGTATAATGTGGGTAATAATGCATGTTATATTGATAATATTGGGAGTAATATGTATAGTTCTTATAGTTCTAGCGATAATTACAGTATAATGTGGGTAATAGTGCATGTTATATTGAAAATAATAAAAGTAATAAGTATAATTATTATAGTTCTAGCTATAATAACTGTAGAATGTGGGTAATAATGCATGGTATATTGATAATATTGGGAGTAATAAGTATAATTATTATAGTTCTAGCGATAATAACTGTATAATGTGGGTAATAATGCATGTTATATTGATAATATTGGGAGTAATAAGTATAATTATTATAGTTCTAGCGATAATAACTGTATAATGTGGGTAATAATGCATGTTATATTGATAATATTGGGAGTAATAAGTATAATTATTATAGTTCTAGCCATAATAACTGTATAATGTGGGTAATAATGCATGTTATATTGATAATATTGGGAATAATAAGTATAATTATTATAGATCTAGAGATGACAACTGTATAGTATTGGTAATAATGGATGTTATATTGATAATAATAAAAGTACTAAGTATAATTATTATAGTTCCAGCGATAATAACTGTATAATGTGGGTAATAATGCATTTTATATTGATAATATTGGGAGTAATAAGTATAACTATTATAGTTCTAGCGATAATAATTGTATAATGTGGGTAATAATGCATGTTATATTGATAATATTGGGAGTAATAAGTATAATTGCTATAGTTCTAGCGATAATAACTGTGTAATGTGGGTAATAGTGCATGTTATATTGATAATACTGGGAGTAGTAAGTATAATTATTATAGTTCTAGCGATAATAACTGTCTAATGTGGGTAACAATGCATGTTATATTGACAATATTGGGAGTAATAAGTATAATTATTATAGTTCTAGCCATAATAACTGTATAATGTGGGTAATAATGCATGTTATATTGATAATATTGGGAATAATAAGTATAATTATTATAGATCTAGAGATGACAACTGTATAGTATGGGTAATAATGGATGTTATAGTGATAACAATAAGAGTACTAAGTATAATTATTATAGTTCTAGCGATAATAACTGTATAATGTTGGTAATAATGCATGTTATATTGATAATATTGGGAATAATAAGTATAATTATTATAGATCTAGAGATGACAACTGTATAGTATTGGTAATAATGGATGTTATATTGATAATAATAAAAGTACTAAGTATAATTATTATAGTTCTAGCGATAATAACTGTATAATGTGGGTAATAATGCATGTTATATTGATAATATTGGGAGTAATAAGTATAATGATAACAGTTCTAGCGATAATAACTGTATAATGTGGGTAATAATGCATATTATATTGATAATATTGGGAGTAATAAGTATAACTGTTATAGTTCTAGCGATAATAACTGTATAATGTGGGTAATAATGCATGTTATATTGATAATATTGGAAGTAATAAGTATTATTACTATAGTTCTAGCTATAATAACTGTATAATGTTGGTAATAATGCATGTTATATTGATAATATTGGGAATAATAAGTATAATTATTATAGATCTAGAGATGACAACTGTATAGTATTGGTAATAATGGATGTTATATTGATAATAATAAAAGTACTAAGTATAATTATTATAGTTCTAGCGATAATAACTGTATAATGTGGGTAATAATGCATGTTATATTGATAATATTGGGAGTAATAAGTATAATGATAATAGTTCTAGCGATAATAACTGTATAATGTGGGTAATAATGCATGTTATATTGATAATATTGGGAGTAATAAGTATAACTGTTATAGTTCTAGCGATAATAACTGTATAATGTGGGTAATAATGCATGTTATATTGATAATATTGGAAGTAATAAGTATTATTACTATAGTTCTAGCTACAATAACTGTATAATGTGGGTAATAATGCATGGTATATTGATAATATTGGGAGTAATTAGTATAATTATTATAGTTCTAGCGATAATAACTGTATAATGTGGGTAATAATGCATGTTATATTGATAATATTGGGAGTAATAAGTATAACTATTATAGTTCTAGCGATAATAATTGTATAATGTGGGTAATAATGCATGTTATATTGATAATATTGGGAGTAATAAGTATAATGATAATAGTTCTAGCGATAATAACTGTATAATGTGGGTAATAATGCATGTTATATTGATAATATTGGGAGTAATAAGTATAACTGTTATAGTTCTAGCGATAATAACTGTATAATGTGGGTAATAATGCATGTTATATTGATAATATTGGAAGTAATAAGTATTATTACTATAGTTCTAGCTACAATAACTGTATAATGTGGGTAATAATGCATGGTATATTGATAATATTGGGAGTAATTAGTATAATTATTATAGTTCTAGCGATAATAACTGTATAATGTGGGTAATAATGCATGTTATATTGATAATATTGGGAGTAATAAGTATAACTATTATAGTTCTAGCGATAATAATTGTATAATGTGGGTAATAATGCATGTTATATTGATAATATTGGGAGTAGTAAGTATAATTATTATAGTTCTAGCGATAATAACTGTGTAATGTGGGTAATAGTGCATGTTATATTGATAATACTGGGAGTAGTAAGTATAACTATTATAGTTCTAGCGATAATAACTGTCTAATGTGGGTAATAATGCATGTTATATTGATAATATTGGGAGTAATATGTATAATTCTTAAGGTTCTAGCGATAATAACTGTGCAATGTGGGTAATAATGCATGTTATATTGATAATATTGGGAGTAATTAGTATAATTATTATAGTTCTAGCGATAATAACTGTATAATGTGGGTAATAATGCATGGTATATTGATAATATTGGGAATAATAAGTATAATTATTATAGTTCTAGCGATAATAACTGTGTAATGTGGGTAATAGTGCATGTTATATTGATAATACTGGGAGTAGTAAGTATAATTATTATAGTTCTAGCGATAATAACTGTCTAATGTGGGTAATAATGCATGTTATATTGATAACATTGGGAGTAATAAGTATAATTATTATAGTTCTAGCGATAATAACTGTATAATGTGGGTAATAATGCATGTTATATTGATAATATTGGGAGTAATAAGTATAATTATTATAGTTCTAGCGATAATAACTGTATAATGTGGGTAACAATGCATGTTATATTGATAATATTGGGAGTAATAAGTATAATTATTATAGTTCTAGCCATAATAACTGTATAATGTGGGTAATAATGCATGTTATATTGATAATATTGGGAATAATAAGTATAATTATTATAGATCTAGAGATGACAACTGTATAGTATGGGTAATAATGGATGTTATAGTGATAACAATAAGAGTACTAAGTATAATTATTATAGTTCTAGCGATAATAACTGTATAATGTTGGTAATAATGCATGTTATATTGATAATATTGGGAATAATAAGTATAATTATTATAGATCTAGAGATGACAACTGTATAGTATTGGTAATAATGGATGTTATATTGATAATAATAAAAGTACTAAGTATAATTATTATAGTTCTAGCGATAATAACTGTATAATGTGGGTAATAATGCATGTTATATTGATAATATTGGGAGTAATAAGTATAATGATAATAGTTCTAGCGATAATAACTGTATAATGTGGGTAATAATGCATGTTATATTGATAATATTGGGAGTAATAAGTATAACTGTTATAGTTCTAGCGATAATAACTGTATAATGTGGGTAATAATGCATGTTATATTGATAATATTGGGAGTAATAAGTATTATTACTATAGTTCTAGCTATAATAACTGTATAATGTTGGTAATAATGCATGTTATATTGATAATATTGGGAATAATAAGTATAATTATTATAGATCTAGAGATGACAACTGTATAGTATTGGTAATAATGGATGTTATATTGATAATAATAAAAGTACTAAGTATAATTATTATAGTTCTAGCGATAATAACTGTATAATGTGGGTAATAATGCATGTTATATTGATAATATTGGGAGTAATAAGTATAATGATAATAGTTCTAGCGATAATAACTGTATAATGTGGGTAATAATGCATGTTATATTGATAATATTGGGAGTAATAAGTATAACTGTTATAGTTCTAGCGATAATAACTGTATAATGTGGGTAATAATGCATGTTATATTGATAATATTGGAAGTAATAAGTATTATTACTATAGTTCTAGCGATAATAACTGTATAATGTGGGTAATAATGCATGTTATATTGATAATATTGGGAGTAATAAGTATAACTGTTATAGTTCTAGCGATAATAACTGTATAATGTGGGTAATAATGCATGTTATATTGATAATATTGGAAGTAATAAGTATTATTACTATAGTTCTAGCTACAATAACTGTATAATGTGGGTAATAATGCATGGTATATTGATAATATTGGGAGTAATTAGTATAATTATTATAGTTCTAGCGATAATAACTGTATAATGTGGGTAATAATGCATGTTATATTGATAATATTGGGAGTAATAAGTATAACTATTATAGTTCCAGCGATAATAATTGTATAATGTGGGTAATAATGCATGTTATATTGATAATATTGGGAGTAGTAAGTATAATTATTATAGTTCTAGCGATAATAACTGTGTAATGTGGGTAATAGTGCATGTTATATTGATAATACTGGGAGTAATAAGTATAATTATTATAGTTCTAGCTATAATAACTGTATAATGTGGGTAATAATGCATGGTATATTGATAATATTGGGAGTAATAAGTATAATTATTATAGTTCTAGCGATAATAACTGTATAATGTGGGTAATAATGCATGTTATATTGATAATATTGGGAGTAATAAGTATAATTATTATAGTTCTAGCGATAATAACTGTATAATGTGGGTAATAATGCATGTTATATTGATAATATTGGGAGTAATAAGTATAATTATTATAGTTCTAGCCATAATAACTGTATAATGTGGGTAATAATGCATGTTATATTGATAATATTGGGAATAATAAGTATAATTATTATAGATCTAGAGATGACAACTGTATAGTATGGGTAATAATGGATGTTATAGTGATAATAATAAGAGTACTAAGTATAATTATTATAGTTCTGGCGATAATAACTGTATAATGTTGGTAATAATGCATGTTATATTGATAATATTGGGAATAATAAGTATAATTATTATAGATCTGGAGATGACAACTGTATAGTATTGGTAATAATGGATGTTATATTGATAATAATAAAAGTACTAAGTATAATTATTATAGTTCTAGCGATAATAACTGTATAATGTGGGTAATAATGCATGTTATATTGATAATATTGGGAGTAATAAGTATAATTACTATAGTTCTAGCGATAATAACTGTATAATGTGGGTAATAATGCATGTTATATTGATAATATTGGAAGTAATAAGTATTATTACTATAGTTCTAGCTACAATAACTGTATAATGTGGGTAATAATGCATGGTATATTGATAATATTGGGAGTAATTAGTATAATTATTATAGTTCTAGCGATAATAACTGTCTAATGTGGGTAATAATGCATGTTATATTGATAACATTGGGAGTAATAAGTATAATTATTATAGTTCTAGCGATAATAACTGTATAATGTGGGTAATAATGCATGTTATATTGATAATATTGGGAGTAATAAGTATAATTATTATAGTTCTAGCGCTAATAATAGTATAATGTGGGTAATAATGCATGTTATATTGATAATATTGGGAGTAATATATATAATTCTTATAGTTCTAGCGATAATAACAGTGCAATGTGGGTAATAATGCATGTTATATTGATAATATTGGGAATAATAAGTATAATTATTATAGTTCTAGCGATAATTACAGTATAATGTGGGTAATAGTGCATGTTATATTGAAAATAATAAAAGTAATAAGTATAATTATTATAGTTCTAGCGATAATAACTGTATAATGTGGGTAACAATGCATGTTATATTGATAATATTGGGAGTAATAAGTATAATTATTATAGTTCTAGCCATAATAACTGTATAATGTGTGACGAATACGTCACGCACCGTCTCACCGTGCCCCGTTAACCGCGCGCCGTCAACCGCGATCCGACGATCACGCACCGTCAGCCGCGCACCGCGAGGTGGGGATCCCCCACCAAGACCACCCAGGGAGACGCGAGACTATTTAGGCAGCGATCGATCGCGAAATCGATGGAGTTGACTCGGGGCTTCGGCCCCGAGCAGGACCTCCTCGGAGGTCCGCTCCACGGCAGTAAGGCTTTCCTGGTCTGCGGTCAGGCCCGGGCTAGGAAGGCTGGAGGTCGGCAATGGTGTGTGCGGTTAGGCCACGCACCAGAGCTGACCGCGCCAACCCTCGACGACTCCGCCGCCAAGGAACTACGGTCAGGCCTGGTTCCACGGCAGGAGGAGACGCGAGCCAACGGTCAACCCGGCTTCGATTCCCTTGCGGCAAGGCCCGAGGAAAGAGAGGCAGGGGGTGGACAACGTGTCGTCGGTAAGGCCACGACGCGAAGTCTACCGGACCGCCGGGAAGGAGCTAGCCATCCAGCTGGACTTCCTTGTGGCAAGGCCCGAGGAAGGGAAGCTGAGGGTGGACAACGTGTCGTCGGCAAGGCCACGACGCCAAGTCTACCTGGCCTCCAGGAGCAGCGGTCATCCAGCTGGACTTTCTCGCGGCAAGGCCCGAGGAAGGGAAGCTGAGGGTGGACGACGCACCGTCGGCAAGGCCACGGCGCGGGAGCCACCTAACCGCCAGAGCAGCAACGGTCCGCCGGTATAGTTTCCTTGCGGCAAGGCCCGGGGGAACGAAACCGAGGGCGGACAAGACGTCGTCGGCAAGGCCACGGCGTAGAATATACGAAGGTTCTTGGTTTTAATAAGAGCTACGCAAGGCCAGAAGTGGCCACTTTACCCTGTGGTTTATTACTCTCCTTCTCTCTCCTCCTCCTCTTGAGCGCGAACCCTAGTTCTAAGATCCGCGAACCGTTTCAGCCGTCCGATCCGCGAGCGCAAACCGCGAGCGTATTCCCCCGACCGACCGACCGACCGACCCGCGAATGCGTCTCCGCGATCCCGCCGCGAATACCGGCTGACCCGCGACCGAGCCGCGTGTCCGAACTGCGAGCGATATAGTGTAAGATATATTGTACGAGCGTTAGGTAAGCGTAGGTTATAAGATAGATTGTAAGCGTTAGGTAGGACTCTAGTACATAAGTTTGCGCCGCCGTTATACGAATAGATTATAACCCTATCTTGTTAAATTCTAGAAGCCGACCAGCGAGACCGTCGTCCCCACAGGCCCGGCCGATGCGACATCGTCGACCGCCGCGGAGAACCGCTAATCACCATCATATATATATATTTCTATAGTTCCAATAAAGTATCATTTATATTTTCTACTACTCTATGCGTTCTCTCTCTCTGCCTTGCGACCAGTTCCCTTCCGCACCGCGATCGGCTCCCTCGCGTCAACCCTGGCTCGCTGCAGCGTCCGGCACCAGGGGGCCCGCGAGTCGCGACTCCACCGCGTTGCCTGGCAACGCGGTTGGACGGAAAACGACTACGTTACAAATGTTGGTAATAATGCATGTTATATTGATAATATTGGGAATAATAAGTATAATTATTATAGATCTAGAGATGACAACTGTATAGTATTGGTAATAATGGATGTTATATTGATAATAATAAAAGTACTAAGTATAATTATTATAGTTCTAGCGATAATAACTGTATAATGTGGGTAATAATGCATGTTATATTGATAATATTGGGAGTAATAAGTATAATGATAATAGTTCTAGCGATAATAACTGTATATGTGGGTAATTATGCATGTTATATTGATAATATTGGGAGTAATAAGTATAACTGTTATAGTTCTAGCGATAATAACTGTATAATGTGGGTAATAATGCATGTTATATTGATAATATTGGAAGTAATAAGTATTATTACTATAGTTCTAGCTATAATAACTGTATAATGTTGGTAATAATGCATGTTATATTGATAATATTGGGAATAATAAGTATAATTATTATAGATCTAGAGATGACAACTGTATAGTATTGGTAATAATGGATGTTATATTGATAATAATAAAAGTACTAAGTATAATTATTATAGTTCTAGCGATAATAACTGTATAATGTGGGTAATAATGCATGTTATATTGATAATATTGGGAGTAATAAGTATAATGATAATAGTTCTAGCGATAATAACTGTATAATGTGGGTAATAATGCATGTTATATTGATAATATTGGGAGTAATAAGTATAACTGTTATAGTTCTAGCGATAATAACTGTATAATGTGGGTAATAATGCATGTTATATTGATAATATTGGAAGTAATAAGTATTATTACTATAGTTCTAGCTACAATAACTGTATAATGTGGGTAATAATGCATGGTATATTGATAATATTGGGAGTAATTAGTATAATTATTATAGTTCTAGCGATAATAACTGTATAATGTGGGTAATAATGCATGTTATATTGATAATATTGGGAATAATAAGTATAATTATTATAGATCTAGAGATGACAACTGTATAGTATTGGTAATAATGGATGTTATATTGATAATAATAAAAGTACTAAGTATAATTATTATAGTTCTAGCGATAATAACTGTATAATGTGGGTAATAATGCATGTTATATTGATAATATTGGGAGTAATAAGTATAATGATAATAGTTCTAGCGATAATAACTGTATAATGTGGGTAATAATGCATGTTATATTGATAATATTGGGAGTAATAAGTATAACTGTTATAGTTCTAGCGATAATAACTGTATAATGTGGGTAATAATGCATGTTATATTGATAATATTGGAAGTAATAAGTATTATTACTATAGTTCTAGCTACAATAACTGTATAATGTGGGTAATAATGCATGGTATATTGATAATATTGGGAGTAATTAGTATAATTATTATAGTTCTAGCGATAATAACTGTATAATGTGGGTAATAATGCATGTTATATTGATAATATTGGGAGTAATAAGTATAACTATTATAGTTCTAGCGATAATAATTGTATAATGTGGGTAATAATGCATGTTATATTGATAATATTGGGAGTAATAAGTATAATGATAATAGTTCTAGCGATAATAACTGTATAATGTGGGTAATAATGCATGTTATATTGATAATATTGGGAGTAATAAGTATAACTGTTATAGTTCTAGCGATAATTACAGTATAATGTGGGTAATAGTGCATGTTATATTGAAAATAATAAAAGTAATAAGTATAATTATTATAGTTCTAGCTATAATAACTGTATAATGTGGGTAATAATGCATGGTATATTGATAATATTGGGAGTAATAAGTATAATTATTATAGTTCTAGCGATAATAACTGTATAATGTGGGTAATAATGCATGTTATATTGATAATATTGGGAGTAATAAGTATAACTATTATAGTTCTAGCGATAATAATTGTATAATGTGGGTAATAATGCATGTTATATTGATAATATTGGGAGTAATAAGTATAATGATAATAGTTCTAGCGATAATAACTGTATAATGTGGGTAATAATGCATGTTATATTGATAATATTGGGAGTAATAAGTATAACTGTTATAGTTCTAGCGATAATAACTGTATAATGTGGGTAATAATGCATGTTATATTGATAATATTGGAAGTAATAAGTATTATTACTATAGTTCTAGCTACAATAACTGTATAATGTGGGTAATAATGCATGGTATATTGATAATATTGGGAGTAATTAGTATAATTATTATAGTTCTAGCGATAATAACTGTATAATGTGGGTAATAATGCATGTTATATTGATAATATTGGGAGTAATAAGTATAACTATTATAGTTCTAGCGATAATAATTGTATAATGTGGGTAATAATGCATGTTATATTGATAATATTGGGAGTAATAAGTATAATGATAATAGTTCTAGCGATAATACCTGTATAATGTGGGTAATAATGCATGTTATATTGATAATATTGGGAGTAATAAGTATAACTGTTATAGTTCTAGCGATAATAACTGTATAATGTGGGTAATAATGCATGTTATATTGATAATATTGGGAGTAATAAGTATAATTATTATAGTTCTAGCCATAATAACTGTATAATGTGGGTAATAATGCATGTTATATTGATAATATTGGGAATAATAAGTATAATTATTATAGATCTAGAGATGACAACTGTATAGTATGGGTAATAATGGATGTTATAGTGATAATAATAAGAGTACTAAGTATAATTATTATAGTTCTAGCGATAATAACTGTATAATGTTGGTAATAATGCATGTTATATTGATAATATTGGGAATAATAAGTATAATTATTATAGATCTAGAGATGACAACTGTATAGTATTGGTAATAATGGATGTTATATTGATAATAATAAAAGTACTACGTATAATTATTATAGTTCTAGCGATAATAACTGTATAATGTGGGTAATAATGCATGTTATATTGATAATATTGGGAGTAATAAGTATAATGATAATAGTTCTAGCTATAATAACTGTATATGTGGGTAATTATGCATGTTATATTGATAATATTGGGAGTAATAAGTATAACTGTTATAGTTCTAGCGATAATAACTGTATAATGTGGGTAATAATGCCTGTTATATTGATAATATTGGAAGTAATAAGTATTATTACTATAGTTCTAGCTATAATAACTGTATAATGTTGGTAATAATGCATGTTATATTGATAATATTGGGAATAATAAGTATAATTATTATAGATCTAGAGATGACAACTGTATAGTATTGGTAATAATGGATGTTATATTGATAATAATAAAAGTACTAAGTATAATTATTATAGTTCTAGCGATAATAACTGTATAATGTGGGTAATAATGCATGTTATATTGATAATATTGGGAGTAATAAGTATAATGATAATAGTTCTAGCGATAATAACTGTATAATGTGGGTAATAATGCATGTTATATTGATAATATTGGGAGTAATAAGTATAACTGTTATAGTTCTAGCGATAATAACTGTATAATGTGGGTAATAATGCATGTTATATTGATAATATTGGAAGTAATAAGTATTATTACTATAGTTCTAGCTACAATAACTGTATAATGTGGGTAATAATGCATGGTATATTGATAATATTGGAAGTAATTAGTGTAATTATTATAGTTCTAGCGATAATAACTGTATAATGTGGGTAATAATGCATGTTATATTGATAATATTGGGAGTAATAAGTATAACTATTATAGTTCTAGCGATAATAATTGTATAATGTGGGTAATAATGCATGTTATATTGATAATATTGGGAGTAATAAGTATAATGATAATAGTTCTAGCGATAATAACTGTATAATGTGGGTAATAATGCATGTTATATTGATAATATTGGGAGTAATAAGTATAACTGTTATAGTTCTAGCGATAATTACAGTATAATGTGGGTAATAGTGCATGTTATATTGAAAATAATAAAAGTAATAAGTATAATTATTATAGTTCTAGCGATAATAACTGTATAATGTGGGTAATAATGCATGTTATATTGATAATATTGGGAGTAATAAGTATAACTGTTATAGTTCTAGCGATAATAACTGTATAATGTGGGTAATAATGCATGTTATATTGATAATATTGGAAGTAATAAGTATTATTACTATAGTTCTAGCTACAATAACTGTATAATGTGGGTAATAATGCATGGTATATTGATAATATTGGGAGTAATTAGTGTAATTATTATAGTTCTAGCGATAATAACTGTATAATGTGGGTAATAATGCATGTTATATTGATAATATTGGGAGTAATAAGTATAACTATTATAGTTCTAGCGATAATAATTGTATAATGTGGGTAATAATGCATGTTATATTGATAATATTGGGAGTAATAAGTATAATGATAATAGTTCTAGCGATAATAACTGTATAATGTGGGTAATAATGCATGTTATATTGATAATATTGGGAGTAATAAGTATAACTGTTATAGTTCTAGCGATAATTACAGTATAATGTGGGTAATAGTGCATGTTATATTGAAAATAATAAAAGTAATAAGTATAATTATTATAGTTCTAGCTATAATAACTGTATAATGTGGGTAATAATGCATGGTATATTGATAATATTGGGAGTAATAAGTATAATTATTATAGTTCTAGCGATAATAACTGTATAATGTGGGTAATAATGCATGTTATATTGATAATATTGGGAGTAATAAGTATAATTATTATAGTTCTAGCGATAATAACTGTATAATGTGGGTAATAATGCATGTTATATTGATAATATTGGGAATAATAAGTTTAATTATTATTGATCTAGAGATGACAACTGTATAGTATGGGTAATAATGGATGTTATAGTGATAATAATAAGAGTACTAAGTATAATTATTATAGTTCTAGCGATAATAACTGTATAATGTGTGACGAATACGTCACGCACCGTCTCACCGTGCCCCGTTAACCGCGCGCCGTCAACCGCGATCCGACGATCACGCACCGTCAGCCGCGCACCGCGAGGTGGGGATCCCCCACCAAGACCACCCAGGGAGACGCGAGACTATTTAGGCAGCGATCGATCGCGAAATCGATGGAGTTGACTCGGGGCTTCGGCCCCGAGCAGGACCTCCTCGGAGGTCCGCTCCACGGCAGTAAGGCTTTCCTGGTCTGCGGTCAGGCCCGGGCTAGGAAGGCTGGAGGTCGGCAATGGTGTGTGCGGTTAGGCCACGCACCAGAGCTGACCGCGCCAACCCTCGACGACTCCGCCGCCAAGGAACTACGGTCAGGCCTGGTTCCACGGCAGGAGGAGACGCGAGCCAACGGTCAACCCGGCTTCGATTCCCTTGCGGCAAGGCCCGAGGAAAGAGAGGCAGGGGGTGGACAACGTGTCGTCGGTAAGGCCACGACGCGAAGTCTACCGGACCGCCGGGAAGGAGCTAGCCATCCAGCTGGACTTCCTTGTGGCAAGGCCCGAGGAAGGGAAGCTGAGGGTGGACAACGTGTCGTCGGCAAGGCCACGACGCCAAGTCTACCTGGCCTCCAGGAGCAGCGGTCATCCAGCTGGACTTTCTCGCGGCAAGGCCCGAGGAAGGGAAGCTGAGGGTGGACGACGCACCGTCGGCAAGGCCACGGCGCGGGAGCCACCTAACCGCCAGAGCAGCAACGGTCCGCCGGTATAGTTTCCTTGCGGCAAGGCCCGGGGGAACGAAACCGAGGGCGGACAAGACGTCGTCGGCAAGGCCACGGCGTAGAATATACGAAGGTTCTTGGTTTTAATAAGAGCTACGCAAGGCCAGAAGTGGCCACTTTACCCTGTGGTTTATTACTCTCCTTCTCTCTCCTCCTCCTCTTGAGCGCGAACCCTAGTTCTAAGATCCGCGAACCGTTTCAGCCGTCCGATCCGCGAGCGCGAACCGCGAGCGTATTCCCCCGACCGACCGACCGACCGACCCGCGAATGCGTCTCCGCGATCCCGCCGCGAATACCGGCTGACCCGCGACCGAGCCGCGTGTCCGAACTGCGAGCGATATAGTGTAAGATATATTGTACGAGCGTTAGGTAAGCGTAGGTTATAAGATAGATTGTAAGCGTTAGGTAGGACTCTAGTACATAAGTTTGCGCCGCCGTTATACGAATAGATTATAACCCTATCTTGTTAAATTCTAGAAGCCGACCAGCGAGACCGTCGTCCCCACAGGCCCGGCCGATGCTACATCGTCGACCGCCGCGGAGAACCGCTAATCACCATCATATATATATATTTCTATAGTTCCAATAAAGTATCATTTATATTTTCTACTACTCTATGCGTTCTCTCTCTCTGCCTTGCGACCAGTTCCCTTCCGCACCGCGATCGGCTCCCCCGCGTCAACCCTGGCTCGCTGCAGCGTCCGGCACCAGGGGGCCCGCGAGTCGCGACTCCACCGCGTTGCCTGGCAACGCGGTTGGACGGAAAACGACTACGTTACAAATGTTGGTAATAATGCATGTTATATTGATAATATTGGGAATAATAAGTATAATTATTATAGATCTAGAGATGACAACTGTATAGTATTGGTAATAATGGATGTTATATTGATAATAATAAAAGTACTAAGTATAATTATTATAGTTCTAGCGATAATAACTGTATAATGTGGGTAATAATGCATGTTATATTGATAATATTGGGAGTAATAAGTATAATGATAATAGTTCTAGCGATAATAACTGTATATGTGGGTAATTATGCATGTTATATTGATAATATTGGGAGTAATAAGTATAACTGTTATAGTTCTAGCGATAATAACTGTATAATGTGGGTAATAATGCATGTTATATTGATAATATTGGAAGTAATAAGTATTATTACTATAGTTCTAGCTATAATAACTGTATAATGTTGGTAATAATGCATGTTATATTGATAATATTGGGAATAATAAGTATAATTATTATAGATCTAGAGATGACAACTGTATAGTATTGGTAATAATGGATGTTATATTGATAATAATAAAAGTACTAAGTATAATTATTATAGTTCTAGCGATAATAACTGTATAATGTGGGTAATAATGCATGTTATATTGATAATATTGGGAGTAATAAGTATAATGATAATAGTTCTAGCGATAATAACTGTATAATGTGGGTAATAATGCATGTTATATTGATAATATTGGGAGTAATAAGTATAACTGTTATAGTTCTAGCGATAATAACTGTATAATGTGGGTAATAATGCATGTTATATTGATAATATTGGAAGTAATAAGTATTATTACTATAGTTCTAGCTACAATAACTGTATAATGTGGGTAATAATGCATGGTATATTGATAATATTGGGAGTAATTAGTATAATTATTATAGTTCTAGCGATAATAACTGTATAATGTGGGTAATAATGCATGTTATATTGATAATATTGGGAATAATAAGTATAATTATTATAGATCTAGAGATGACAACTGTATAGTATTGGTAATAATGGATGTTATATTGATAATAATAAAAGTACTAAGTATAATTATTATAGTTCTAGCGATAATAACTGTATAATGTGGGTAATAATGCATGTTATATTGATAATATTGGGAGTAATAAGTATAATGATAATAGTTCTAGCGATAATAACTGTATAATGTGGGTAATAATGCATGTTATATTGATAATATTGGGAGTAATGAGTATAACTGTTATAGTTCTAGCGATAATAACTGTATAATGTGGGTAATAATGCATGTTATATTGATAATATTGGAAGTAATAAGTATTATTACTATAGTTCTAGCTACAATAACTGTATAATGTGGGTAATAATGCATGGTATATTGATAATATTGGGAGTAATTAGTATAATTATTATAGTTCTAGCGATAATAACTGTATAATGTGGGTAATAATGCATGTTATATTGATAATATTGGGAGTAATAAGTATAACTATTATAGTTCTAGCGATAATAATTGTATAATGTGGGTAATAATGCATGTTATATTGATAATATTGGGAGTAATAAGTATAATGATAATAGTTCTAGCGATAATAACTGTATAATGTGGGTAATAATGCATGTTATATTGATAATATTGGGAGTAATAAGTATAACTGTTATAGTTCTAGCGATAATTACAGTATAATGTGGGTAATAGTGCATGTTATATTGAAAATAATAAAAGTAATAAGTATAATTATTATAGTTCTAGCTATAATAACTGTATAATGTGGGTAATAATGCATGGTATATTGATAATATTGGGAGTAATAAGTATAATTATTATAGTTCTAGCGATAATAACTGTATAATGTGGGTAATAATGCATGTTATATTGATAATATTGGGAGTAATAAGTATAACTATTATAGTTCTAGCGATAATAATTGTATAATGTGGGTAATAATGCATGTTATATTGATAATATTGGGAGTAATAAGTATAATGATAATAGTTCTAGCGATAATAACTGTATAATGTGGGTAATAATGCATGTTATATTGATAATATTGGGAGTAATAAGTATAACTGTTATAGTTCTAGCGATAATAACTGTATAATGTGGGTAATAATGCATGTTATATTGATAATATTGGAAGTAATAAGTATTATTACTATAGTTCTAGCTACAATAACTGTATAATGTGGGTAATAATGCATGGTATATTGATAATATTGGGAGTAATTAGTATAATTATTATAGTTCTAGCGATAATAACTGTATAATGTGGGTAATAATGCATGTTATATTGATAATATTGGGAGTAATAAGTATAACTATTATAGTTCTAGCGATAATAATTGTATAATGTGGGTAATAATGCATGTTATATTGATAATATTGGGAGTAATAAGTATAATGATAATAGTTCTAGCGATAATACCTGTATAATGTGGGTAATAATGCATGTTATATTGATAATATTGGGAGTAATAAGTATAACTGTTATAGTTCTAGCGATAATAACTGTATAATGTGGGTAATAATGCATGTTATATTGATAATATTGGGAGTAATAAGTATAATTATTATAGTTCTAGCCATAATAACTGTATAATGTGGGTAATAATGCATGTTATATTGATAATATTGGGAATAATAAGTATAATTATTATAGATCTAGAGATGACAACTGTATAGTATGGGTAATAATGGATGTTATAGTGATAATAATAAGAGTACTAAGTATAATTATTATAGTTCTAGCGATAATAACTGTATAATGTTGGTAATAATGCATGTTATATTGATAATATTGGGAATAATAAGTATAATTATTATAGATCTAGAGATGACAACTGTATAGTATTGGTAATAATGGATGTTATATTGATAGTAATAAAAGTACTAAGTATAATTATTATAGTTCTAGCGATAATAACTGTATAATGTGGGTAATAATGCATGTTATATTGATAATATTGGGAGTAATAAGTATAATGATAATAGTTCTAGCTATAATAACTGTATATGTGGGTAATTATGCATGTTATATTGATAATATTGGGAGTAATAAGTATAACTGTTATAGTTCTAGCGATAATAACTGTATAATGTGGGTAATAATGCCTGTTATATTGATAATATTGGAAGTAATAAGTATTATTACTATAGTTCTAGCTATAATAACTGTATAATGTTGGTAATAATGCATGTTATATTGATAATATTGGGAATAATAAGTATAATTATTATAGATCTAGAGATGACAACTGTATAGTATTGGTAATAATGGATGTTATATTGATAATAATAAAAGTACTAAGTATAATTATTATAGTTCTAGCGATAATAACTGTATAATGTGGGTAATAATGCATGTTATATTGATAATATTGGGAGTAATAAGTATAATGATAATAGTTCTAGCGATAATAACTGTATAATGTGGGTAATAATGCATGTTATATTGATAATATTGGGAGTAATAAGTATAACTGTTATAGTTCTAGCGATAATAACTGTATAATGTGGGTAATAATGCATGTTATATTGATAATATTGGAAGTAATAAGTATTATTACTATAGTTCTAGCTACAATAACTGTATAATGTGGGTAATAATGCATGGTATATTGATAATATTGGAAGTAATTAGTGTAATTATTATAGTTCTAGCGATAATAACTGTATAATGTGGGTAATAATGCATGTTATATTGATAATATTGGGAGTAATAAGTATAACTATTATAGTTCTAGCGATAATAATTGTATAATGTGGGTAATAATGCATGTTATATTGATAATATTGGGAGTAATAAGTATAATGATAATAGTTCTAGCGATAATAACTGTATAATGTGGGTAATAATGCATGTTATATTGATAATATTGGGAGTAATAAGTATAACTGTTATAGTTCTAGCGATAATTACAGTATAATGTGGGTAATAGTGCATGTTATATTGAAAATAATAAAAGTAATAAGTATAATTATTATAGTTCTAGCGATAATAACTGTATAATGTGGGTAATAATGCATGTTATATTGATAATATTGGGAGTAATAAGTATAACTGTTATAGTTCTAGCGATAATAACTGTATAATGTGGGTAATAATGCATGTTATATTGATAATATTGGAAGTAATAAGTATTATTACTATAGTTCTAGCTACAATAACTGTATAATGTGGGTAATAATGCATGGTATATTGATAATATTGGGAGTAATTAGTGTAATTATTATAGTTCTAGCGATAATAACTGTATAATGTGGGTAATAATGCATGTTATATTGATAATATTGGGAGTAATAAGTATAACTATTATAGTTCTAGCGATAATAATTGTATAATGTGGGTAATAATGCATGTTATATTGATAATATTGGGAGTAATAAGTATAATGATAATAGTTCTAGCGATAATAACTGTATAATGTGGGTAATAATGCATGTTATATTGATAATATTGGGAGTAATAAGTATAACTGTTATAGTTCTAGCGATAATTACAGTATAATGTGGGTAATAGTGCATGTTATATTGAAAATAATAAAAGTAATAAGTATAATTATTATAGTTCTAGCTATAATAACTGTATAATGTGGGTAATAATGCATGGTATATTGATAATATTGGGAGTAATAAGTATAATTATTATAGTTCTAGCGATAATAACTGTATAATGTGGGTAATAATGCATGTTATATTGATAATATTGGGAGTAATAAGTATAATTATTATAGTTCTAGCGATAATAACTGTATAATGTGGGTAATAATGCATGTTATATTGATAATATTGGGAATAATAAGTTTAATTATTATAGATCTAGAGATGACAACTGTATAGTATGGGTAATAATGGATGTTATAGTGATAATAATAAGAGTACTAAGTATAATTATTATAGTTCTAGCGATAATAACTGTATAATGTGTGACGAATACGTCACGCACCGTCTCACCGTGCCCCGTTAACCGCGCGCCGTCAACCGCGATCCGACGATCACGCACCGTCAGCCGCGCACCGCGAGGTGGGGATCCCCCACCAAGACCACCCAGGGAGACGCGAGACTATTTAGGCAGCGATCGATCGCGAAATCGATGGAGTTGACTCGGGGCTTCGGCCCCGAGCAGGACCTCCTCGGAGGTCCGCTCCACGGCAGTAAGGCTTTCCTGGTCTGCGGTCAGGCCCGGGCTAGGAAGGCTGGAGGTCGGCAATGGTGTGTGCGGTTAGGCCACGCACCAGAGCTGACCGCGCCAACCCTCGACGACTCCGCCGCCAAGGAACTACGGTCAGGCCTGGTTCCACGGCAGGAGGAGACGCGAGCCAACGGTCAACCCGGCTTCGATTCCCTTGCGGCAAGGCCCGAGGAAAGAGAGGGAGGGGGGTGGACAACGTGTCGTCGGTAAGGCCACGACGCGAAGTCTACCGGACCGCCGGGAAGGAGCTAGCCATCCAGCTGGACTTCCTTGTGGCAAGGCCCGAGGAAGGGAAGCTGAGGGTGGACAACGTGTCGTCGGCAAGGCCACGACGCCAAGTCTACCTGGCCTCCAGGAGCAGCGGTCATCCAGCTGGACTTTCTCGCGGCAAGGCCCGAGGAAGGGAAGCTGAGGGTGGACGACGCACCGTCGGCAAGGCCACGGCGCGGGAGCCACCTAACCGCCAGAGCAGCAACGGTCCGCCGGTATAGTTTCCTTGCGGCAAGGCCCGGGGGAACGAAACCGAGGGCGGACAAGACGTCGTCGGCAAGGCCACGGCGTAGAATATACGAAGGTTCTTGGTTTTAATAAGAGCTACGCAAGGCCAGAAGTGGCCACTTTACCCTGTGGTTTATTACTCTCCTTCTCTCTCCTCCTCCTCTTGAGCGCGAACCCTAGTTCTAAGATCCGCGAACCGTTTCAGCCGTCCGATCCGCGAGCGCGAACCGCGAGCGTATTCCCCCGACCGACCGACCGACCGACCCGCGAATGCGTCTCCGCGATCCCGCCGCGAATACCGGCTGACCCGCGACCGAGCCGCGTGTCCGAACTGCGAGCGATATAGTGTAAGATATATTGTACGAGCGTTAGGTAAGCGTAGGTTATAAGATAGATTGTAAGCGTTAGGTAGGACTCTAGTACATAAGTTTGCGCCGCCGTTATACGAATAGATTATAACCCTATCTTGTTAAATTCTAGAAGCCGACCAGCGAGACCGTCGTCCCCACAGGCCCGGCCGATGCGACATCGTCGACCGCCGCGGAGAACCGCTAATCACCATCATATATATATATTTCTATAGTTCCAATAAAGTATCATTTATATTTTCTACTACTCTATGCGTTCTCTCTCTCTGCCTTGCGACCAGTTCCCTTCCGCACCGCGATCGGCTCCCTCGCGTCAACCCTGGCTCGCTGCAGCGTCCGGCACCAGGGGGCCCGCGAGTCGCGACTCCACCGCGTTGCCTGGCAACGCGGTTGGACGGAAAACGACTACGTTACAAATGTTGGTAATAATGCATGTTATATTGATAATATTGGGAATAATAAGTATAATTATTATAGATCTAGAGATGACAACTGTATAGTATTGGTAATAATGGATGTTATATTGATAATAATAAAAGTACTAAGTATAATTATTATAGTTCTAGCGATAATAACTGTATAATGTGGGTAATAATGCATGTTATATTGATAATATTGGGAGTAATAAGTATAATGATAATAGTTCTAGCGATAATAACTGTATATGTGGGTAATTATGCATGTTATATTGATAATATTGGGAGTAATAAGTATAACTGTTATAGTTCTAGCGATAATAACTGTATAATGTGGGTAATAATGCATGTTATATTGATAATATTGGAAGTAATAAGTATTATTACTATAGTTCTAGCTATAATAACTGTATAATGTTGGTAATAATGCATGTTATATTGATAATATTGGGAATAATAAGTATAATTATTATAGATCTAGAGATGACAACTGTATAGTATTGGTAATAATGGATGTTATATTGATAATAATAAAAGTACTAAGTATAATTATTATAGTTCTAGCGATAATAACTGTATAATGTGGGTAATAATGCATGTTATATTGATAATATTGGGAGTAATAAGTATAATGATAATAGTTCTAGCGATAATAACTGTATAATGTGGGTAATAATGCATGTTATATTGATAATATTGGGAGTAATAAGTATAACTGTTATAGTTCTAGCGATAATAACTGTATAATGTGGGTAATAATGCATGTTATATTGATAATATTGGAAGTAATAAGTATTATTACTATAGTTCTAGCTACAATAACTGTATAATGTGGGTAATAATGCATGGTATATTGATAATATTGGGAGTAATTAGTATAATTATTATAGTTCTAGCGATAATAACTGTATAATGTGGGTAATAATGCATGTTATATTGATAATATTGGGAATAATAAGTATAATTATTATAGATCTAGAGATGACAACTGTATAGTATTGGTAATAATGGATGTTATATTGATAATAATAAAAGTACTAAGTATAATTATTATAGTTCTAGCGATAATAACTGTATAATGTGGGTAATAATGCATGTTATATTGATAATATTGGGAGTAATAAGTATAATGATAATAGTTCTAGCGATAATAACTGTATAATGTGGGTAATAATGCATGTTATATTGATAATATTGGGAGTAATAAGTATAACTGTTATAGTTCTAGCGATAATAACTGTATAATGTGGGTAATAATGCATGTTATATTGATAATATTGGAAGTAATAAGTATTATTACTATAGTTCTAGCTACAATAACTGTATAATGTGGGTAATAATGCATGGTATATTGATAATATTGGGAGTAATTAGTATAATTATTATAGTTCTAGCGATAATAATTGTATAATGTGGGTAATAATGCATGTTATATTGATAATATTGGGAGTAATAAGTATAATGATAATAGTTCTAGCGATAATAACTGTATAATGTGGGTAATAATGCATGTTATATTGATAATATTGGGAGTAATAAGTATAACTGTTATAGTTCTAGCGATAATTACAGTATAATGTGGGTAATAGTGCATGTTATATTGAAAATAATAAAAGTAATAAGTATAATTATTATAGTTCTAGCTATAATAACTGTATAATGTGGGTAATAATGCATGGTATATTGATAATATTGGGAGTAATAAGTATAATTATTATAGTTCTAGCGATAATAACTGTATAATGTGGGTAATAATGCATGTTATATTGATAATATTGGGAGTAATAAGTATAACTATTATAGTTCTAGCGATAATAATTGTATAATGTGGGTAATAATGCATGTTATATTGATAATATTGGGAGTAATAAGTATAATGATAATAGTTCTAGCGATAATAACTGTATAATGTGGGTAATAATGCATGTTATATTGATAATATTGGGAGTAATAAGTATAACTGTTATAGTTCTAGCGATAATAACTGTATAATGTGGGTAATAATGCATGTTATATTGATAATATTGGAAGTAATAAGTATTATTACTATAGTTCTAGCTACAATAACTGTATAATGTGGGTAATAATGCATGGTATATTGATAATATTGGGAGTAATTAGTATAATTATTATAGTTCTAGCGATAATAACTGTATAATGTGGGTAATAATGCATGTTATATTGATAATATTGGGAGTAATAAGTATAACTATTATAGTTCTAGCGATAATAATTGTATAATGTGGGTAATAATGCATGTTATATTGATAATATTGGGAGTAATAAGTATAATGATAATAGTTCTAGCGATAATACCTGTATAATGTGGGTAATAATGCATGTTATATTGATAATATTGGGAGTAATAAGTATAACTGTTATAGTTCTAGCGATAATAACTGTATAATGTGGGTAATAATGCATGTTATATTGATAATATTGGGAGTAATAAGTATAATTATTATAGTTCTAGCCATAATAACTTTATAATGTGGGTAATAATGCATGTTATATTGATAATATTGGGAATAATAAGTATAATTATTATAGATCTAGAGATGACAACTGTATAGTATGGGTAATAATGGATGTTATAGTGATAATAATAAGAGTACTAAGTATAATTATTATAGTTCTAGCGATAATAACTGTATAATGTTGGTAATAATGCATGTTATATTGATAATATTGGGAATAATAAGTATAATTATTATAGATCTAGAGATGACAACTGTATAGTATTGGTAATAATGGATGTTATATTGATAATAATAAAAGTACTAAGTATAATTATTATAGTTCTAGCGATAATAACTGTATAATGTGGGTAATAATGCATGTTATATTGATAATATTGGGAGTAATAAGTATAATGATAATAGTTCTAGCTATAATAACTGTATATGTGGGTAATTATGCATGTTATATTGATAATATTGGGAGTAATAAGTATAACTGTTATAGTTCTAGCGATAATAACTGTATAATGTGGGTAATAATGCCTGTTATATTGATAATATTGGAAGTAATAAGTATTATTACTATAGTTCTAGCTATAATAACTGTATAATGTTGGTAATAATGCATGTTATATTGATAATATTGGGAATAATAAGTATAATTATTATAGATCTAGAGATGACAACTGTATAGTATTGGTAATAATGGATGTTATATTGATAATAATAAAAGTACTAAGTATAATTATTATAGTTCTAGCGATAATAACTGTATAATGTGGGTAATAATGCATGTTATATTGATAATATTGGGAGTAATAAGTATAATGATAATAGTTCTAGCTATAATAACTGTATAATGTGGGTAATAATGCATGTTATATTGATAATATTGGGAGTAATAAGTATAACTGTTATAGTTCTAGCGATAATAACTGTATAATGTGGGTAATAATGCATGTTATATTGATAATATTGGAAGTAATAAGTATTATTACTATAGTTCTAGCTACAATAACTGTATAATGTGGGTAATAATGCATGGTATATTGATAATATTGGAAGTAATTAGTGTAATTATTATAGTTCTAGCGATAATAACTGTATAATGTGGGTAATAATGCATGTTATATTGATAATATTGGGAGTAATAAGTATAACTATTATAGTTCTAGCGATAATAATTGTATAATGTGGGTAATAATGCATGTTATATTGATAATATTGGGAGTAATAAGTATAATGATAATAGTTCTAGCGATAATAACTGTATAATGTGGGTAATAATGCATGTTATATTGATAATATTGGGAGTAATAAGTATAACTGTTATAGTTCTAGCGATAATTACAGTATAATGTGGGTAATAGTGCATGTTATATTGAAAATAATAAAAGTAATAAGTATAATTATTATAGTTCTAGCGATAATAACTGTATAATGTGGGTAATAATGCATGTTATATTGATAATATTGGGAGTAATAAGTATAACTGTTATAGTTCTAGCGATAATAACTGTATAATGTGGGTAATAATGCATGTTATATTGATAATATTGGAAGTAATAAGTATTATTACTATAGTTCTAGCTACAATAACTGTATAATGTGGGTAATAATGCATGGTATATTGATAATATTGGGAGTAATTAGTGTAATTATTATAGTTCTAGCGATAATAACTGTATAATGTGGGTAATAATGCATGTTATATTGATAATATTGGGAGTAATAAGTATAACTATTATAGTTCTAGCGATAATAATTGTATAATGTGGGTAATAATGCATGTTATATTGATAATATTGGGAGTAATAAGTATAATGATAATAGTTCTAGCGATAATAACTGTATAATGTGGGTAATAATGCATGTTATATTGATAATATTGGGAGTAATAAGTATAACTGTTATAGTTCTAGCGATAATTACAGTATAATGTGGGTAATAGTGCATGTTATATTGAAAATAATAAAAGTAATAAGTATAATTATTATAGTTCTAGCTATAATAACTGTATAATGTGGGTAATAATGCATGGTATATTGATAATATTGGGAGTAATAAGTATAATTATTATAGTTCTAGCGATAATAACTGTATAATGTGGGTAATAATGCATGTTATATTGATAATATTGGGAGTAATAAGTATAATTATTATAGTTCTAGCGATAATAACTGTATAATGTGGGTAATAATGCATGTTATATTGCTAATATTGGGAGTAATAAGTATAATTATTATAGTTCTAGCCATAATAACTGTATAATGTGGGTAATAATGCATGTTATATTGATAATATTGGGAGTAATAAGTATAATTATTATAGTTCTAGCGATAATAACTGTATAATGTGGGTAATAATGCATGTTATATTGATAATATTGGGAATAATAAGTATAATTATTATAGATCTAGAGATGACAACTGTATAGTATGGGTAATAATGGATGTTATAGTGATAATAATAAGAGTACTAAGTATAATTATTATAGTTCTGGCGATAATAACTGTATAATGTTGGTAATAATGCATGTTATATTGATAATATTGGGAATAATAAGTATAATTATTATAGATCTGGAGATGACAACTGTATAGTATTGGTAATAATGGATGTTATATTGATAATATTGGGAGTAATAAGTATAACTATTATAGTTCTAGCGATAATAACTGTATAATGTGGTTAATAATGCATGTTATATTGATAATATTGGGAGTAATAAGTATAATTATTATAGTTCTAGCGATAATCACAGTATAATGTGGGTAATAATGCATGTTATATTGATAATATTGGGAGTAATAAGTATAATTATTATAGTTCTAGCGATAATAACTGTATAATGTGGGTAATAATGCATGTTATATTGATAATATTGGGAGTAATAAGTATAACTATTATAGTTCTAGCGATAATAATTGTATAATGTGGGTAATAATGCATGTTATATTGATAATATTGGGAGTAATAAGTATAATGATAATAGTTCTAGCGATAATAACTGTATAATGTGGGTAATAATGCATGTTATATTGATAATATTGGGAGTAATAAGTATAACTGTTATAGTTCTAGCGATAATTACAGTATAATGTGGGTAATAGTGCATGTTATATTGAAAATAATAAAAGTAATAAGTATAATTATTATAGTTCTAGCTATAATAACTGTATAATGTGGGTAATAATGCATGGTATATTGATAATATTGGGAGTAATAAGTATAATTATTATAGTTCTAGCGATAATAACTGTATAATGTGGGTAATAATGCATGTTATATTGATAATATTGGGAGTAATAAGTATAATTATTATAGTTC
The DNA here is from genome assembly GCA_963576845.1 of Megachile leachella. Lineage (NCBI taxonomy): Eukaryota > Metazoa > Arthropoda > Insecta > Hymenoptera > Megachilidae > Megachile > Megachile leachella. Next base: position 798,403 of record CAUYWW010000099.1, on the reverse strand, counting down.
TAGCGATAATAACTGTATAATGTGGGTAATAATGCATGTTATATTGATAATATTGGGAGTAATAAGTATAATTATTATAGTTCTAGCCATAATAACTGTATAATGTGGGTAATAATGCATGTTATATTGATAATATTGGGAGTAATAAGTATAATTATTATAGTTCTAGCGATAATAACTGTATAATGTGGGTAATAATGCATGTTATATTGATAATATTGGGAATAATAAGTATAATTATTATAGATCTAGAGATGACAACTGTATAGTATGGGTAATAATGGATGTTATAGTGATAATAATAAGAGTACTAAGTATAATTATTATAGTTCTGGCGATAATAACTGTATAATGTTGGTAATAATGCATGTTATATTGATAATATTGGGAATAATAAGTATAATTATTATAGATCTGGAGATGACAACTGTATAGTATTGGTAATAATGGATGTTATATTGATAATATTGGGAGTAATAAGTATAACTATTATAGTTCTAGCGATAATAACTGTATAATGTGGTTAATAATGCATGTTATATTGATAATATTGGGAGTAATAAGTATAATTATTATAGTTCTAGCGATAATCACAGTATAATGTGGGTAATAATGCATGTTATATTGATAATATTGGGAGTAATAAGTATAATTATTATAGTTCTAGCGATAATAACTGTATAATGTGGGTAACAATGCATGTTATATTGATAATATTGGGAGTAATAAGTATAATTATTATAGTTCTAGCCATAATAACTGTATAATGTGGGTAATAATGCATGTTATATTGATAATATTGGGAATAATAAGTATAATTATTATAGATCTAGAGATGACAACTGTATAGTATGGGTAATAATGGATGTTATAGTGATAATAATAAGAGTACTAAGTATAATTATTATAGTTCTAGCGATAATAACTGTATAATGTTGGTAATAATGCATGTTATATTGATAATATTGGGAATAATAAGTATAATTATTATAGATCTAGAGATGACAACTGTATAGTATTGGTAATAATGGATGTTATATTGATAATAATAAAAGTACTAAGTATAATTATTATAGTTCTAGCGATAATAACTGTATAATGTGGGTAATAATGCATGTTATATTGATAATATTGGGAGTAATAAGTATAATGATAATAGTTCTAGCGATAATAACTGTATAATGTGGGTAATAATGCATGTTATATTGATAATATTGGGAGTAATAAGTATAACTGTTATAGTTCTAGCGATAATAACTGTATAATGTGGGTAATAATGCATGTTATATTGATAATATTGGAAGTAATAAGTATTATTACTATAGTTCTAGCTATAATAACTGTATAATGTTGGTAATAATGCATGTTATATTGATAATATTGGGAATAATAAGTATAATTATTATAGATCTAGAGATGACAACTGTATAGTATTGGTAATAATGGATGTTATATTGATAATAATAAAAGTACTAAGTATAATTATTATAGTTCTAGCGATAATAACTGTATAATGTGGGTAATAATGCATGTTATATTGATAATATTGGGAGTAATAAGTATAATGATAATAGTTCTAGCGATAATAACTGTACAATGTGGGTAATAATGCATGTTATATTGATAATATTGGGAGTAATAAGTATAACTGTTATAGTTCTAGCGATAATAACTGTATAATGTGGGTAATAATGCATGTTATATTGATAATATTGGAAGTAATAAGTATTATTACTATAGTTCTAGATATAATAACTGTATAATGTTGGTAATAATGCATGTTATATTGATAATATTGGGAATAATAAGTATAATTATTATAGATCTAGAGATGACAACTGTATAGTATTGGTAATAATGGATGTTATATTGATAATAATAAAAGTACTAAGTATAATTATTATAGTTCTAGCGATAATAACTGTATAATGTGGGTAATAATGCATGTTATATTGATAATATTGGGAGTAATAAGTATAATGATAATAGTTCTAGCGATAATAACTGTACAATGTGGGTAATAATGCATGTTATATTGATAATATTGGGAGTAATAAATATAACTGTTATAGTTCTAGCGATAATAACTGTATAATGTGGGTAATAATGCATGTTATATTGATAATATTGGAAGTAATAAGTATTATTACTATAGTTCTAGCTACAATAACTGTATAATGTGGGTAATAATGCATGGTATATTGATAATATTGGGAGTAATTAGTATAATTATTATAGTTCTAGCGATAATAACTGTATAATGTGGGTAATAATGCATGTTATATTGATAATATTGGGAGTAATAAGTATAACTATTATAGTTCTAGCGATAATAATTGTATAATGTGGGTAATAATGCATGTTATATTGATAATATTGGGAGTAATAAGTATAATGATAATAGTTCTAGCGATAATAACTGTATAATGTGGGTAATAATGCATGTTATATTGATAATATTGGGAGTAATAAGTATAACTGTTATAGTTCTAGCGATAATAGCTGTATAATGTGGGTAATAATGCATGTTATATTGATAATATTGGAAGTAATAAGTATTATTACTATAGTTCTAGCTACAATAACTGTATAATGTGGGTAATAATGCATGGTATATTGATAATATTGGGAGTAATTAGTATAATTATTATAGTTCTAGCGATAATAACTGTATAATGTGGGTAATAATGCATGTTATATTGATAATATTGGGAGTAATAAGTATAACTATTATAGTTCTAGCGATAATAATTGTATAATGTGGGTAATAATGCATGTTATATTGATAATATTGGGAATAATAAGTATAATTATTATAGTTCTAGCGATAATAACTGTGTAATGTGGGTAATAGTGCATGTTATATTGATAATACTGGGAGTAGTAAGTATAATTATTATAGTTCTAGCGATAATAACTGTCTAATGTGGGTAATAATGCATGTTATATTGATAATATTGGGAGTAATATGTATAATTCTTATAGTTCTAGCGATAATAACTGTGCAATGTGGGTAATAATGCATGTTATATTGATAATATTGGGAATAATAAGTATAATTATTATAGTTCTAGCGATAATTACAGTATAATGTGGTTAATAATGCATGTTATATTGATAATATTGGGAGTAATAAGTATAATTATTATAGTTCTAGCGATAATAACTGTATAATGTGGGTAATAATGCATGTTATATTGATAATATTGGGAATAATAAGTATAATTATTATAGTTCTAGCGATAATAACTGTATAATGTGGGTAATAATGCATGTTATATTGATAATATTGGGAGTAATAAGTATAATGATAATAGTTCTAGCGATAATAACTGTGTAATGTGGGTAATAGTGCATGTTATATTGATAATACTGGGAGTAGTAAGTATAATTATTATAGTTCTGGCGATAATAACTGTCTAATGTGGGTAATAATGCATGTTATATTGATAACATTGGGAGTAATAAGTATAACTATTATAGTTCTAGCGATAATAACTGTATAATGTGGTTAATAATGCATGTTATATTGATAATATTGGGAGTAATAAGTATAATTATTATAGTTCTAGCGATAATCACAGTATAATGTGGGTAATAATGCATGTTATATTGATAATATTGGGAGTAATAAGTATAATTATTATAGTTCTAGTGATAATAACTGTATAATGTGGGTAATAATGCATGTTATATTGATAATATTGAGAGTAATAAGTATAATGATAATAGTTCTAGCGATAATAACTGTATAATGTGGGTAATAATGCATGTTATATTGATAATATTGGGAGTAATAAGTATAACTGTTATAGTTCTAGCGATAATAACTGTATAATGTGGGTAATAATGCATGTTATATTGATAATATTGGAAGTAATAAGTATTATTACTATAGTTCTAGCTATAACAACTGTATAATGTGGGTAATAATGCATGGTATATTGATAATATTGGGAGTAATTAGTATAATTATTATAGTTCTAGCGATAATAACTGTATAATGTGGGTAATAATGCATGTTATATTGATAATATTGGGAGTAATAAGTATAACTATTATAGTTCTAGCGATAATAATTGTATAATGTGGGTAATAATGCATGTTATATTGATAATATTGGGAGTAATAAGTATAATTATTATAGTTCTAGCGATAATAACTGTGTAATGTGGGTAATAGTGCATGTTATATTGATAATACTGGGAGTAGTAAGTATAATTATTATAGTTCTAGCGATAATAACTGTCTAATGTGGGTAACAATGCATGTTATATTGATAACATTGGGAGTAATAAGTATAATTATTATAGTTCTAGCGATAATAACTGTGTAATGTGGGTAATAGTGCATGTTATATTGATAATATTGGGAGTAATAAGTATAATTATTATAGTTCTAGCGATAATAACTGTATAATGTGGGTAATAATGCATGTTATATTGATAATAAAAAAGCAGTAAGTATAATTATTATAGATGTAGCGATAATAATTGTATAATATGGGTAATAATGCATGTTATATTGATAATATTAGGAAGAATAAGTATAGTTATTATAGTTCTAGCGATAATAACTGTATAATGTGGGGAATAATGCATGTTATATTGATAATATTGGGAGTAATAAGTATAACTATTATAGTTCTAGCGATAATAACTGTATAATGTGGTTAATAATGCATGTTATATTGATAATATTGGGAGTAATAAGTATAGTTATTATAGTTCTAGCGATAGTCACAGTATAATGTGGGTAATAATGCATGTTATATTGATAATATTGGAAGTAATAAGTATAATTATTATAGTTCTAGCGATAATAACTGTATAATGTGGGTAATAATGCATGTTATATTGATAATATTGGGAATAATAAGTATAATTATTATAGATCTAGAGATGACAACTGTATAGTATGGGTAATATTGGATGTTATATTGATAATAATAAAAGTACTAAGTATAATTATTATAGTTCTAGCGATAATAACTGTATAATGTTGGTAATAATGCATGTTATATTGATAATATTGGGAATAATAAGTATAATTATTACAGATCTAGAGATGACAACTGTATAGTATTGGTAATAATGGATGTTATATTGAAAATAATAAAAGTAATAAGTATAATTATTATAGTTCTAGCTATAATAACTGTATAATGTGGGTAATAATGCATGTTATATTGATAATTTTGGGAGTAATAAGTATAATTATTATAGTTCTAGCGATGATCACAGTATAATGGGGGTAATAATGCATGTTATATTGATAATAATAATAGTAGTAAGTATAATTAATATAGATGTAGCGATAATAACTGTATAATAAGGGTAATAATGCATGTTATATTGATAATATTGGGAATAATAAGTATAATTATTATAGATCTAGAGATGACAACTGTATAGTATTGGTAATAATGGATGTTATATTGATAATAATAAAAGTGCTAAGTATAATTATTATAGTTCTAGCGATAATAACTGTATAATGTGGGTAATAATGCATGTTATATTGATAATATTGGGAATAATAAGTATAATTATTATAGATCTAGAGATGACAACTGTATAGTATGGGTAATAATGGATGTTATATTGATAATAATAAAAGTACTAAGTATAATTATTATAGTTCTAGCGATAATAACTGTCTAATGTGGGTAATAATGCATGTTATATTGATAATATTGGGAGTAATATGTATAATTCTTATAGTTCTAGCGATAATAACTGTCCAATGTGAGTAATAATGCATGTTATATTGATAATATTGGGAGTAATAAGTATAATGATAATAGTTCTAGCGATAATAACTGTATAATGTGGGTAATAATGCATGTTATATTGATAATATTGGGAGTAATAAGTATAACTGTTATAGTTCTAGCGATAATAACTGTATAATGTGGGTAATAATGCATGTTATATTGATAATATTGGAAGTAATAAGTATTATTACTATAGTTCTAGCTATAACAACTGTATAATGTGGGTAATAATGCATGGTATATTGATAATATTGGGAGTAATTAGTATAATTATTATAGTTCTAGCGATAATAACTGTATAATGTGGGTAATAATGCATGTTATATTGATAATATTGGGAGTAATAAGTATAACTATTATAGTTCTAGCGATAATAATTGTATAATGTGGGTAATAATGCATGTTATATTGATAATATTGGGAGTAATAAGTATAATTATTATAGTTCTAGCGATAATAACTGTGTAATGTGGGTAATAGTGCATGTTATATTGATAATACTGGGAGTAGTAAGTATAATTATTATAGTTCTAGCGATAATAACTGTCTAATGTGGGTAACAATGCATGTTATATTGATAACATTGGGAGTAATAAGTATAATTATTATAGTTCTAGCGATAATAACTGTGTAATGTGGGTAATAGTGCATGTTATATTGATAATATTGGGAGTAATAAGTATAATTATTATAGTTCTAGCGATAATAACTGTATAATGTGGGTAATAATGCATGTTATATTGATAATAATAAAAGCAGTAAGTATAATTATTATAGATGTAGCGATAATAATTGTATAATATGGGTAATAATGCATGTTATATTGATAATATTAGGAATAATAAGTATAGTTATTATAGTTCTAGCGATAATAACTGTATAATGTGGGGAATAATGCATGTTATATTGATAATATTGGGAGTAATAAGTATAACTATTATAGTTCTAGCGATAATAACTGTATAATGTGGTTAATAATGCATGTTATATTGATAATATTGGGAGTAATGAGTATAGTTATTATAGTTCTAGCGATAGTCACAGTATAATGTGGGTAATAATGCATGTTATATTGATAATATTGGAAGTAATAAGTATAATTATTATAGTTCTAGCGATAATAACTGTATAATGTGGGTAATAATGCATGTTATATTGATAATATTGGGAATAATAAGTATAATTATTATAGATCTAGAGATGACAACTGTATAGTATGGGTAATAATGGATGTTATATTGATAATAATAAAAGTACTAAGTATAATTATTATAGTTCTAGCGATAATAACTGTATAATGTTGGTAATAATGCATGTTATATTGATAATATTGGGAATAATAAGTACAATTATTATAGATCTGGAGATGACAACTGTATAGTATTGGTAATAATGGATGTTATATTGATAATAATAAAAGTGCTAAGTATAATTATTATAGTTCTAGCGATAATAATTGTATAATGTGGGTAATAATGCATGTTATATTGATAATATTGGGAGTAATAAGTATAATTATTATAGTTCTAGCGCTAATAACTGTGTAATGTGGGTAATAGTGCATGTTATATTGATAATATTGGGAGTAGTAAGTATAATTATTATAGTTCTAGCGATAATAACTGTCTAATGTGGGTAATAATGCATGTTATATTGATAATATTGGGAGTAATATGTATAATTCTTATAGTTCTAGCGATAATAACTGTGCAATGTGGGTAATAATGCATGTTATATTGATAATATTGGGAGTAATAAGTATAATTATTATAGTTCTAGCGCTAATAATAGTATAATGTGGGTAATAATGCATGTTATATTGATAATATTGGGAGTAATATGTATAATTCTTATAGTTCTAGCGATAATAACTGTGCAATGTGGGTAATAATGCATGTTATATTGATAATATTGGGAATAATAAGTATAATTATTATAGTTCTAGCGATAATTACAGTATAATGTGGGTAATAGTGCATGTTATATTGAAAATAATAAAAGTAATAAGTATAATTATTATAGTTCTAGCTATAATAACTGTATAATGTGGGTAATAATGCATGGTATATTGATAATATTGGGAGTAATAAGTATAATTATTATAGTTCTAGCGATAATAACTGTATAATGTGGGTAATAATGCATGTTATATTGATAATATTGGGAGTAATAAGTATAGTTATTATAGTTCTAGCGATAATAACTGTATAATGTGGGTAATAATGCATGTTATATTGATAATATTGGGAGTAATATGTATAATTCTTATAGTTCTAGCGATAATAACTGTCCAATGTGAGTAATAATGCATGTTATATTGATAATATTGGGAGTAATAAGTATAATGATAATAGTTCTAGCGATAATAACTGTATAATGTGGGTAATAATGCATGTTATATTGATAATATTGGGAGTAATAAGTATAACTGTTATAGTTCTAGCGATAATAACTGTATAATGTGGGTAATAATGCATGTTATATTGATAATATTGGAAGTAATAAGTATTATTACTATAGTTCTAGCTATAACAACTGTATAATGTGGGTAATAATGCATGGTATATTGATAATATTGGGAGTAATTAGTATAATTATTATAGTTCTAGCGATAATAACTGTATAATGTGGGTAATAATGCATGTTATATTGATAATATTGGGAGTAATAAGTATAACTATTATAGTTCTAGCGATAATAATTGTATAATGTGGGTAATAATGCATGTTATATTGATAATATTGGGAGTAATAAGTATAATTATTATAGTTCTAGCGATAATAACTGTGTAATGTGGGTAATAGTGCATGTTATATTGATAATACTGGGAGTAGTAAGTATAATTATTATAGTTCTAGCGATAATAACTGTCTAATGTGGGTAACAATGCATGTTATATTGATAACATTGGGAGTAATAAGTATAATTATTATAGTTCTAGCGATAATAACTGTGTAATGTGGGTAATAGTGCATGTTATATTGATAATATTGGGAGTAATAAGTATAATTATTATAGTTCTAGCGATAATAACTGTATAATGTGGGTAATAATGCATGTTATATTGATAATAATAAAAGCAGTAAGTATAATTATTATAGATGTAGCGATAATAATTGTATAATATGGGTAATAATGCATGTTATATTGATAATATTAGGAATAATAAGTATAGTTATTATAGTTCTAGCGATAATAACTGTATAATGTGGGGAATAATGCATGTTATATTGATAATATTGGGAGTAATAAGTATAACTATTATAGTTCTAGCGATAATAACTGTATAATGTGGTTAATAATGCATGTTATATTGATAATATTGGGAGTAATGAGTATAGTTATTATAGTTCTAGCGATAGTCACAGTATAATGTGGGTAATAATGCATGTTATATTGATAATATTGGAAGTAATAAGTATAATTATTATAGTTCTAGCGATAATAATTGTATAATGTGGGTAATAATGCATGTTATATTGATAATATTGGGAGTAATAAGTATAATTATTATAGTTCTAGCGCTAATAACTGTGTAATGTGGGTAATAGTGCATGTTATATTGATAATATTGGGAGTAGTAAGTATAATTATTATAGTTCTAGCGATAATAACTGTCTAATGTGGGTAATAATGCATGTTATATTGATAATATTGGGAGTAATATGTATAATTCTTATAGTTCTAGCGATAATAACTGTGCAATGTGGGTAATAATGCATGTTATATTGATAATATTGGGAGTAATAAGTATAATTATTATAGTTCTAGCGCTAATAATAGTATAATGTGGGTAATAATGCATGTTATATTGATAATATTGGGAGTAATATGTATAATTCTTATAGTTCTAGCGATAATAACTGTGCAATGTGGGTAATAATGCATGTTATATTGATAATATTGGAAGTAATAAGTATAATTACTATAGTTCTAGCTATAATAACTGTATAATGTGGGTAATAATGCATGGTATATTGATAATATTGGGAGTAATTAGTATAATTATTATAGTTCTAGCGATAATAACTGTATAATGTGGGTAATAATGCATGTTATATTGATAATATTGGGAGTAATAAGTATAACTATTATAGTTCTAGCGATAATAATTGTATAATGTTGGTAATAATGCATGTTATATTGATAATATTGGGAGTAATAAGTATAATTATTATAGTTCTAGCGCTAATAACTGTGTAATGTGGGTAATAGTGCATGTTATATTGATAATATTGGGAGTAGTAAGTATAATTATTATAGTTCTAGCGATAATAACTGTCTAATGTGGGTAATAATGCATGTTATATTGTTAATATTGGGAGTAATAAGTATAATTGTTATAGTTCTAGCGATAATCACAGTATAATGTGGGTAATAATGCATGTTATATTGATAATATTGGGAGTAATAAGTATAACTATTATAGTTCTAGCGATAATAACTGTATAATGTGGGTAATAATGCATGTTATATTGATAGAGTGATGCCCACTTGGACGCCGACCGCTTGGACGCGTCCCGATTGGACGGTCCCGATACGACTCGTTCCAATTCGAAGCGGTGCCGATTGGACGCGTTCCAATTCTAAGCAGGGCTTATAGAACCTAACCTAACCAAATCTAAGCTCTTCGAATTGGGACGCGTCCAATCGGCACCGCTTCGAATTGGAACGCGTCGAATCGGGACCGTCCAAACGGAACGCGTCCAATCGGTCGACGTCCAAGTGGGACACCCCCTATTGATAATATTGGGAGTAATAAGTATAATTATTATAGTTCTAGCGATAATCACAGTATAATGTGGGTAATAATGCATGTTATATTGATAATAATAAAAGTAGTAAGTATAATTATTATAGATGTGGCGAAAATAACTGCATAATATGGGTAATAATGCATGTTATGTTGATCATATTGGGAGTAATAAGTATAATTACTATAGTTCTAGCGATAATAACTGTATAATATGGGTAATAATGCATGTTATATTGATAATATTGGGAATAATAAGTATAACTATTATAGTTCTTGCGATAATTACAGTATAATATGGGTAATAATGCATGTTATATTGATAATATTGGGAGTAATATGTATAATTCTTATAGTTCTAGCGATAATAACTGTGCAATGTGGGTAATAATGCATGTTATATTGATAATATTGGGAGTAATAAGTATAATTATTATAGTTCTAGCGCTAATAATAGTATAATGTGGGTAATAATGCATGTTATATTGATAATATTGGGAGTAATATGTATAATTCTTATAGTTCTAGCGATAATAACTGTGCAATGTGGGTAATAATGCATGTTATATTGATAATATTGGGAATAATAAGTATAATTATTATAGTTCTAGCGATAATTACAGTATAATGTGGGTAATAGTGCATGTTATATTGAAAATAATAAAAGTAATAAGTATAATTATTATAGTTCTAGCTATAATAACTGTATAATGTGGGTAATAATGCATGGTATATTGATAATATTGGGAGTAATAAGTATAATTATTATAGTTCTAGCGATAATAACTGTATAATGTGGGTAATAATGCATGTTATATTGATAATATTGGGAGTAATAAGTATAGTTATTATAGTTCTAGCGATAATAACTGTATAATGTGGGTAATAATGCATGTTATATTGATAATATTGGGAGTAATATGTATAATTCTTATAGTTCTAGCGATCATAACTGTCCAATGTGAGTAATAATGCATGTTATATTGATAATATTGGGAGTAATAAGTATAATGATAATAGTTCTAGCGATAATAACTGTATAATGTGGGTAATAATGCATGTTATAATGATAATATTGGGAGTAATAAGTATAACTGTTATAGTTCTAGCGATAATAACTGTATAATGTGGGTAATAATGCATGTTATACTGATAATATTGGGAGTAATAAGTATAATTACTATAGTTCTAGCTATAATAACTGTATAATGTGGGCAATAATGCATGGTATATTGATAATATTTGGAGTAATAAGTATAATTATTATAGTTCTAGCGATAATAACTGTATAATGTGGGTAATAATGCATGTTATATTGATAACATTGGGAGTAATAAGTATAATTATTATAGTTCTAGCGATAATAACTGTGTAATGTGGGTAATAGTGCATGTTATATTGATAATATTGGGAGTAATAAGTATAATTATTATAGTTCTAGCGATAATAACTGTATAATGTGGGTAATAATGCATGTTATATTGATAATAATAAAAGCAGTAAGTATAATTATTATAGATGTAGCGATAATAATTGTATAATATGGGTAATAATGCATGTTATATTGATAATATTAGGAATAATAAGTATAGTTATTATAGTTCTAGCGATAATAACTGTATAATGTGGGGAATAATGCATGTTATATTGATAATATTGGGAGTAATAAGTATAACTATTATAGTTCTAGCGATAATAACTGTATAATGTGGTTAATAATGCATGTTATATTGATAATATTGGGAGTAATAAGTATAGTTATTATAGTTCCAGCGATAGTCACAGTATAATGTGGGTAATAATGCATGTTATATTGATAATATTGGAAGTAATAAGTATAATTATTATAGTTCTAGCGATAATAACTGTATAATGTGGGTAATAATGCATGTTATATTGATAATATTGGGAATAATAAGTATAATTATTATAGATCTAGAGATGACAACTGTATAGTATTGGTAATAATGGATGTTATATTGATAATAATAAAAGTGCTAAGTATAATTATTATAGTTCTAGCGATAATAACTGTATAATGTGGGTAATAATGCATGTTATATTGATAATATTGGGAATAATAAGTATAATTATTATAGATCTAGAGATGACAACTGTATAGTATGGGTAATAATGGATGTTATATTGATAATAATAAAAGTGCTAAGTATAATTATTATAGTTCTAGCGATAATAATTGTATAATGTGGGTAATAATGCATGTTATATTGATAATATTGGGAGTAATAAGTATAATTATTATAGTTCTAGCGCTAATAACTGTGTAATGTGGGTAATAGTGCATGTTATATTGATAATATTGGGAGTAGTAAGTATAATTATTATAGTTCTAGCGATAATAACTGTCTAATGTGGGTAATAATGCATGTTATATTGATAATATTGGGAGTAATATGTATAATTCTTATAGTTCTAGCGATAATAACTGTGCAATGTGGGTAATAATGCATGTTATATTGATAATATTGGGAGTAATAAGTATAATTATTATAGTTCTAGCGCTAATAATAGTATAATGTGGGTAATAATGCATGTTATATTGATAATATTGGGAGTAATATGTATAATTCTTATAGTTCTAGCGATAATAACTGTGCAATGTGGGTAATAATGCATGTTATATTGATAATATTGGGAATAATAAGTATAATTATTATAGTTCTAGCGATAATTACAGTATAATGTGGGTAATAGTGCATGTTATATTGAAAATAATAAAAGTAATAAGTATAATTATTATAGTTCTAGCTATAATAACTGTATAATGTGGGTAATAATGCATGGTATATTGATAATATTGGGAGTAATAAGTATAATTATTATAGTTCTAGCGATAATAACTGTATAATGTGGGTAATAATGCATGTTATATTGATAATATTGGGAGTAATAAGTATAGTTATTATAGTTCTAGCGATAATAACTGTATAATGTGGGTAATAATGCATGTTATATTGATAATATTGGGAGTAATATGTATAATTCTTATAGTTCTAGCGATAATAACTGTCCAATGTGAGTAATAATGCATGTTATATTGATAATATTGGGAGTAATAAGTATAATGATAATAGTTCTAGCGATAATAACTGTATAATGTGGGTAATAATGCATGTTATATTGATAATATTGGGAGTAATAAGTATAACTGTTATAGTTCTAGCGATAATAACTGTATAATGTGGGTAATAATGCATGTTATATTGATAATATTGGAAGTAATAAGTATTATTACTATAGTTCTAGCTATAACAACTGTATAATGTGGGTAATAATGCATGGTATATTGATAATATTGGGAGTAATTAGTATAATTATTATAGTTCTAGCGATAATAACTGTATAATGTGGGTAATAATGCATGTTATATTGATAATATTGGGAGTAATAAGTATAACTATTATAGTTCTAGCGATAATAATTGTATAATGTGGGTAATAATGCATGTTATATTGATAATATTGGGAGTAATAAGTATAATTATTATAGTTCTAGCGATAATAACTGTGTAATGTGGGTAATAGTGCATGTTATATTGATAATACTGGGAGTAGTAAGTATAATTATTATAGTTCTAGCGATAATAACTGTCTAATGTGGGTAACAATGCATGTTATATTGATAACATTGGGAGTAATAAGTATAATTATTATAGTTCTAGCGATAATAACTGTGTAATGTGGGTAATAGTGCATGTTATATTGATAATATTGGGAGTAATAAGTATAATTATTATAGTTCTAGCGATAATAACTGTATAATGTGGGTAATAATGCATGTTATATTGATAATAATAAAAGCAGTAAGTATAATTATTATAGATGTAGCGATAATAATTGTATAATATGGGTAATAATGCATGTTATATTGATAATATTAGGAATAATAAGTATAGTTATTATAGTTCTAGCGATAATAACTGTATAATGTGGGGAATAATGCATGTTATATTGATAATATTGGGAGTAATAAGTATAACTATTATAGTTCTAGCGATAATAACTGTATAATGTGGTTAATAATGCATGTTATATTGATAATATTGGGAGTAATGAGTATAGTTATTATAGTTCTAGCGATAGTCACAGTATAATGTGGGTAATAATGCATGTTATATTGATAATATTGGAAGTAATAAGTATAATTATTATAGTTCTAGCGATAATAACTGTATAATGTGGGTAATAATGCATGTTATATTGATAATATTGGGAATAATAAGTATAATTATTATAGATCTAGAGATGACAACTGTATAGTATGGGTAATAATGGATGTTATATTGATAATAATAAAAGTACTAAGTATAATTATTATAGTTCTAGCGATAATAACTGTATAATGTTGGTAATAATGCATGTTATATTGATAATATTGGGAATAATAAGTACAATTATTATAGATCTGGAGATGACAACTGTATAGTATTGGTAATAATGGATGTTATATTGATAATAATAAAAGTGCTAAGTATAATTATTATAGTTCTAGCGATAATAATTGTATAATGTGGGTAATAATGCATGTTATATTGATAATATTGGGAGTAATAAGTATAATTATTATAGTTCTAGCGCTAATAACTGTGTAATGTGGGTAATAGTGCATGTTATATTGATAATATTGGGAGTAGTAAGTATAATTATTATAGTTCTAGCGATAATAACTGTCTAATGTGGGTAATAATGCATGTTATATTGATAATATTGGGAGTAATATGTATAATTCTTATAGTTCTAGCGATAATAACTGTGCAATGTGGGTAATAATGCATGTTATATTGATAATATTGGGAGTAATAAGTATAATTATTATAGTTCTAGCGCTAATAATAGTATAATGTGGGTAATAATGCATGTTATATTGATAATATTGGGAGTAATATGTATAATTCTTATAGTTCTAGCGATAATAACTGTGCAATGTGGGTAATAATGCATGTTATATTGATAATATTGGAAGTAATAAGTATAATTACTATAGTTCTAGCTATAATAACTGTATAATGTGGGTAATAATGCATGGTATATTGATAATATTGGGAGTAATTAGTATAATTATTATAGTTCTAGCGATAATAACTGTATAATGTGGGTAATAATGCATGTTATATTGATAATATTGGGAGTAATAAGTATAACTATTATAGTTCTAGCGATAATAATTGTATAATGTTGGTAATAATGCATGTTATATTGATAACATTGGGAGTAATAAGTATAATTATTATAGTTCTAGCGCTAATAACTGTGTAATGTGGGTAATAGTGCATGTTATATTGATAATATTGGGAGTAGTAAGTATAATTATTATAGTTCTAGCGATAATAACTGTCTAATGTGGGTAATAATGCATGTTATATTGTTAATATTGGGAGTAATAAGTATAATTGTTATAGTTCTAGCGATAATCACAGTATAATGTGGGTAATAATGCATGTTATATTGATAATATTGGGAGTAATAAGTATAACTATTATAGTTCTAGCGATAATAACTGTATAATGTGGGTAATAATGCATGTTATATTGATAGAGTGATGCCCACTTGGACGCCGACCGCTTGGACGCCTCCCGATTGGACGGTCCCGATACGACTCGTTCCAATTCGAAGCGGTGCCGATTGGACGCGTTCCAATTCTAAGCAGGGCTTATAGAACCTAACCTAACCAAATCTAAGCTCTTCGAATTGGGACGCGTCCAATCGGCACCGCTTCGAATTGGAACGCGTCGAATCGGGACCGTCCAAACGGAACGCGTCCAATCGGTCGACGTCCAAGTGGGACACCCCCTATTGATAATATTGGGAGTAATAAGTATAATTATTATAGTTCTAGCGATAATCACAGTATAATGTGGGTAATAATGCATGTTATATTGATAATAATAAAAGTAGTAAGTATAATTATTATAGATGTGGCGAAAATAACTGCATAATATGGGTAATAATGCATGTTATGTTGATCATATTGGGAGTAATAAGTATAATTACTATAGTTCTAGCGATAATAACTGTATAATATGGGTAATAATGCATGTTATATTGATAATATTGGGAATAATAAGTATAACTATTATAGTTCTTGCGATAATTACAGTATAATATGGGTAATAATGCATGTTATATTGATAATATTGGGAATAATAAGTATAATTATTATAGATCTAGAGATGACAACTGTATAGTATGGGTAATAATGGATGTTATATTGATAATAATAAAAGTACTAAGTATAATTATTATAGTTCTAGCGATAATAACTGTATAATGTGGGTAATAATGCATGTTATACTGATAATATTGGGAGTAATAAGTATAATTACTATAGTTCTAGCTATAATAACTGTATAATGTGGGCAATAATGCATGGTATATTGATAATATTTGGAGTAATAAGTATAATTATTATAGTTCTAGCGATAATAACTGTATAATGTGGGTAATAATGCATGTTATATTGATAACATTGGGAGTAATAAGTATAATTATTATAGTTCTAGCGATAATAACTGTGTAATGTGGGTAATAGTGCATGTTATATTGATAATATTGGGAGTAATAAGTATAATTATTATAGTTCTAGCGATAATAACTGTATAATGTGGGTAATAATGCATGTTATATTGATAATAATAAAAGCAGTAAGTATAATTATTATAGATGTAGCGATAATAATTGTATAATATGGGTAATAATGCATGTTATATTGATAATATTAGGAATAATAAGTATAGTTATTATAGTTCTAGCGATAATAACTGTATAATGTGGGGAATAATGCATGTTATATTGATAATATTGGGAGTAATAAGTATAACTATTATAGTTCTAGCGATAATAACTGTATAATGTGGTTAATAATGCATGTTATATTGATAATATTGGGAGTAATAAGTATAGTTATTATAGTTCCAGCGATAGTCACAGTATAATGTGGGTAATAATGCATGTTATATTGATAATATTGGAAGTAATAAGTATAATTATTATAGTTCTAGCGATAATAACTGTATAATGTGGGTAATAATGCATGTTATATTGATAATATTGGGAATAATAAGTATAATTATTATAGATCTAGAGATGACAACTGTATAGTATTGGTAATAATGGATGTTATATTGATAATAATAAAAGTGCTAAGTATAATTATTATAGTTCTAGCGATAATAACTGTATAATGTGGGTAATAATGCATGTTATATTGATAATATTGGGAATAATAAGTATAATTATTATAGATCTAGAGATGACAACTGTATAGTATGGGTAATAATGGATGTTATATTGATAATAATAAAAGTACTAAGTATAATTATTATAGTTCTAGCGATAATAACTGTCTAATGTGGGTAATAATGCATGTTATATTGATAATATTGGGAGTAATATGTATAATTCTTATAGTTCTAGCGATAATAACTGTGCAATGTGTGTAATAATGCATGTTATATTGATAATATTGGGAGTAATAAGTATAATTATTATAGTTCTAGCGCTAATAATAGTATAATGTGGGTAATAATGCATGTTATATTGATAATATTGGGAGTAATATGTATAATTCTTATAGTTCTAGCGATAATAACTGTGCAATGTGGGTAATAATGCATGTTATATTGATAATATTGGGAATAATAAGTATAATTATTATAGTTCTAGCGATAATTACAGTATAATGTGGGTAATAGTGCATGTTATATTGAAAATAATATAAGTAATAAGTATAATTATTATAGTTCTAGCTATAATAACTGTATAATGTGGGTAATAATGCATGGTATATTGATAATATTGGGAGTAATAAGTATAATTATTATAGTTCTAGCGATAATAACTGTATAATGTGGGTAATAATGCATGTTATATTGATAATATTGGGAGTAATAAGTATAATTATTATAGTTCTAGCGATAATAACTGTATAATGTGGGTAATAATGCATGTTATATTGATAATATTGGGAGTAATAAGTATAATTATTATAGTTCTAGCCATAATAACTGTATAATGTGGGTAATAATGCATGTTATATTGATAATATTGGGAATAATAAGTATAATTATTATAGATCTAGAGATGACAACTGTATAGTATGGGTAATAATGGATGTTATATTGATAATAATAAATGTACTAAGTATAATTATTATAGTTCTAGCGATAATAACTGTATAATGTGGTTAATAATGCATGTTATATTGATAATATTGGAAGTAATAAGTATAATTACTATAGTTCTAGCTATAATAACTGTATAATGTGGGTAATAATGCATGGTATATTGATAATATTGGGAGTAATTAGTATAATTATTATAGTTCTAGCGATAATAACTGTATAATGTGGGTAATAATGCATGTTATATTGATAATATTGGGAGTAATAAGTATAACTATTATAGTTCTAGCGATAATAATTGTATAATGTGGGTAATAATGCATGTTATATTGATAATATTGGGAGTAATAAGTATAATTATTATAGTTCTAGCGCTAATAACTGTGTAATGTGGGTAATAGTGCATGTTATATTGATAATATTGGGAGTAGTAAGTATAATTATTATACTTCTAGCGATAATAACTGTCTAATGTGGGTAATAATGCATGTTATATTGTTAATATTGGGAGTAATAAGTATAATTGTTATAGTTCTAGCGATAATCACAGTATAATGTGGGTAATAATGCATGTTATATTGATAATATTGGGAGTAATAAGTATAACTATTATAGTTCTAGCGATAATAACTGTATAATGTGGGTAATAATGCATGTTATATTGATAATATTGGGAGTAATAAGTATAATTATTATAGTTCTAGCGATAATCACAGTATAATGTGGGTAATAATGCATGTTATATTGATAATAATAAAAGTAGTAAGTATAATTATTATAGATGTGGCGAAAATAACTGCATAATATGGGTAATAATGCATGTTATGTTGATCATATTGGGAGTAATAAGTATAATTACTATAGTTCTAGCGATAATAACTGTATAATATGGGTAATAATGCATGTTATATTGATAATATTGGGAATAATAAGTATAACTATTATAGTTCTTGCGATAATTACAGTATAATATGGGTAATAATGCATGTTATATTGACAATATTGGGAATAATAAGTATAATTATTATAGATCTAGAGATGACAACTGTATAGTATGGGTAATAATGGATGTTATATTGATAATAATAAAAGTACTAAGTATAATTATTATAGTTCTAGCGATAATAACTGTATAATGTGGGTAATAATGCATGTTATACTGATAATATTGGGAGTAATAAGTATAATTACTACAGTTCTAGCTATAATAACTGTATAATGTGGGTAATAATGCATGTTATATTGATAATATTGGGAGTAATAAGTATAACTGTTATTGTTCTAGCGATAATAACTGTATAATGTGGGTAATAATGCATGTTATATTGATAATATTGGGAGTAATAAGTATAATTATTATAGTTCTAGCGCTAATAACTGTGTAATGTGGGTAATAGTGCATGTTATATTGATAATATTGGGAGTAGTAAGTATAATTATTATAGTTCTAGCGATAATAACTGTCTAATGTGGGTAATAATGCATGTTATATTGTTAATATTGGGAGTAATAAGTATAATTGTTATAGTTCTAGCGATAATCACAGTATAATGTGGGTAATAATGCATGTTATATTGATAATATTGGGAGTAATAAGTATAACTATTATAGTTCTAGCGATAATAACTGTATAATGTGGGTAATAATGCATGTTATATTGATAATATTGGGAGTAATAAGTATAATTATTATAGTTCTAGCGATAATCACAGTATAATGTGGGTAATAATGCATGTTATATTGATAATAATAAAAGTAGTAAGTATAATTATTATAGATGTGGCGAAAATAACTGCATAATATGGGTAATAATGCATGTTATGTTGATCATATTGGGAGTAATAAGTATAATTACTATAGTTCTAGCGATAATAACTGTATAATATGGGTAATAATGCATGTTATATTGATAATATTGGGAATAATAAGTATAACTATTATAGTTCTAGCTATAACAACTGTATAATGTGGGTAATAATGCATGTTATATTGATAATATTGGGAGTAATAAGTATAATTATTATAGTTCTAGCGATAATCACAGTATAATGGGGGTAATAAGGCATGTTATATTGATAACAATAATAGCAGTAAGTATAATTATTATAGATGTAGCGATAATAACTGTATAATATGGGTAATAATGCATGTTATATTGATAATTTTGGGAATAATAGGTATAATTATTATAGTTCTAGCGATAATAACTGTATAATGTGGGTAATAATGCATGTTATATTGATAATATTGGGAGTAATAAGTATAACTGTTATTGTTCTAGCGATAATAACTGTATAATGTGGGTAATAATGCATGTTATATTGATAATATTGGGAGTAATAAGTATAACTGTTATTGTTCTAGCGATAATAACTGTATAATGTGGGTAATAATGCATGTTATATTGATAATATTGGAAGTAATAAGTATTATTACTATAGTTCTAGCTATAACAACTGTATAATGTGGGTAATAATGCATGTTATATTGATAATATTGGGAGTAATAAGTATAATTATTATAGTTCTAGCGATAATCACAGTATAATGGGGGTAATAATGCATGTTATATTGATAACAATAATAGCAGTAAGTATAATTATTATAGATGTAGCGATAATAACTGTATAATATGGGTAATAATGCATGTTATATTGATAATTTTGGGAATAATAGGTATAATTATTATAGTTCTAGCGATAATAACTGTATAATGTGGGTAATAATGCATGTTATATTGATAATATTGGGAGTAATAAGTATAACTGTTATTGGTCTAGCGATAATAACTGTATAATGTGGGTAATAATGCATGTTATATTGATAATATTGGAAGTAATAAGTATTATTACTATAGTTCTAGCTATAACAACTGTATAATGTGGGTAATAATGCATGGTATATTGATAATATTGGGAGTAATTAGTATAATTATTATAGTTCTAGCGATAATAACTGTATAATGTGGGTAATAATGCATGTTATATTGATAATATTGGGAGTAATAAGTATAACTATTATAGTTCTAGCGATAATAATTGTATAATGTGGGTAATAATGCATGTTATATTGATAATATTGGGAGTAATAAGTATAATTATTATAGTTCTAGCGATAATAACTGTGTAATGTGGGTAATAGTGCATGTTATATTGATAATACTGGGAGTAGTAAGTATAATTATTATAGTTCTAGCGATAATAACTGTCTAATGTGGGTAACAATGCATGTTATATTGATAACATTGGGAGTAATAAGTATAATTATTATAGTTCTAGCGATAATAACTGTGTAATGTGGGTAATAGTGCATGTTATATTGATAATATTGGGAGTAATAAGTATAATTATTATAGTTCTAGCGATAATAACTGTATAATGTGGGTAATAATGCATGTTATATTGATAATAATAAAAGCAGTAAGTATAATTATTATAGATGTAGCGATAATAATTGTATAATATGGGTAATAATGCATGTTATATTGATAATATTAGGAATAATAAGTATAGTTATTATAGTTCTAGCGATAATAACTGTATAATGTGGGGAATAATGCATGTTATATTGATAATATTGGGAGTAATAAGTATAACTATTATAGTTCTAGCGATAATAACTGTATAATGTGGTTAATAATGCATGTTATATTGATAATATTGGGAGTAATAAGTATAGTTATTATAGTTCCAGCGATAGTCACAGTATAATGTGGGTAATAATGCATGTTATATTGATAATATTGGAAGTAATAAGTATAATTATTATAGTTCTAGCGATAATAACTGTATAATGTGGGTAATAATGCATGTTATATTGATAATATTGGGAATAATAAGTATAATTATTATAGATCTAGAGATGACAACTGTATAGTATTGGTAATAATGGATGTTATATTGATAATAATAAAAGTGCTAAGTATAATTATTATAGTTCTAGCGATAATAACTGTATAATGTGGGTAATAATGCATGTTATATTGATAATATTGGGAATAATAAGTATAATTATTATAGATCTAGAGATGACAACTGTATAGTATGGGTAATAATGGATGTTATATTGATAATAATAAAAGTACTAAGTATAATTATTATAGTTCTAGCGATAATAACTGTCTAATGTGGGTAATAATGCATGTTATATTGATAATATTGGGAGTAATATGTATAATTCTTATAGTTCTAGCGATAATAACTGTGCAATGTGGGTAATAATGCATGTTATATTGATAATATTGGGAGTAATAAGTATAATTATTATAGTTCTAGCGCTAATAATAGTATAATGTGGGTAATAATGCATGTTATATTGATAATATTGGGAGTAATATGTATAATTCTTATAGTTCTAGCGATAATAACTGTGCAATGTGGGTAATAATGCATGTTATATTGATAATATTGGGAATAATAAGTATAATTATTATAGTTCTAGCGATAATTACAGTATAATGTGGGTAATAGTGCATGTTATATTGAAAATAATAAAAGTAATAAGTATAATTATTATAGTTCTAGCTATAATAACTGTATAATGTGGGTAATAATGCATGTTATACTGATAATATTGGGAGTAATAAGTATAATTACTATAGTTCTAGCTATAATAACTGTATAATGTGGGTAATAATGCATGTTATATTGATAATATTGGGAGTAATAGGTATAATTATTATAGTTCTAGCGATAATAACTGTATAATGTGGGTAATAATGCATGTTATATTGATAATATTGGAAGTAATAAGTATTATTACTATAGTTCTAGCTATAACAACTGTATAATGTGGGTAATAATGCATGTTATATTGATAATATTGGGAGTAATAAGTATAATTATTATAGTTCTAGCGATAATCACAGTATAATGGGGGTAATAATGCATGTTATATTGATAACAATAATAGCAGTAAGTATAATTATTATAGATGTAGCGATAATAACTGTATAATATGGGTAATAATGCATGTTATATTGATAATTTTGGGAATAATAGGTATAATTATTATAGTTCTAGCGATAATAACTGTATAATGTGGGTAATAATGCATGTTATATTGATAATATTGGGAGTAATAAGTATAACTGTTATTGTTCTAGCGATAATAACTGTATAATGTGGGTAATAATGCATGTTATATTGATAATATTGGAAGTAATAAGTATTATTACTATAGTTCTAGCTATAACAACTGTATAATGTGGGTAATAATGCATGGTATATTGATAATATTGGGAGTAATTAGGATAATTATTATAGTTCTAGCGATAATAACTGTATAATGTGGGTAATAATGCATGTTATATTGATAATATTGGGAGTAATAAGTATAACTATTATAGTTCTAGCGATAATAATTGTATAATGTGGGTAATAATGCATGTTATATTGATAATATTGGGAGTAATAAGTATAATTATTATAGTTCTAGCGATAATAACTGTGTAATGTGGGTAATAGTGCATGTTATATTGATAATACTGGGAGTAGTAAGTATAATTATTATAGTTCTAGCGATAATAACTGTCTAATGTGGGTAACAATGCATGTTATATTGATAACATTGGGAGTAATAAGTATAATTATTATAGTTCTAGCGATAATAACTGTGTAATGTGGGTAATAGTGCATGTTATATTGATAATATTGGGAGTAATAAGTATAATTATTATAGTTCTAGCGATAATAACTGTATAATGTGGGTAATAATGCATGTTATATTGATAATAATAAAAGCAGTAAGTATAATTATTATAGATGTAGCGATAATAATTGTATAATATGGGTAATAATGCATGTTATATTGATAATATTAGGAATAATAAGTATAGTTATTATAGTTCTAGCGATAATAACTGTATAATGTGGGGAATAATGCATGTTATATTGATAATATTGGGAGTAATAAGTATAACTATTATAGTTCTAGCGATAATAACTGTATAATGTGGTTAATAATGCATGTTATATTGATAATATTGGGAGTAATAAGTATAGTTATTATAGTTCTAGCGATAATCACAGTATAATGTGGGTAATAATGCATGTTATATTGATAATATTGGAAGTAATAAGTATAATTATTATAGTTCTAGCGATAATAACTGTATAATGTGGGTAATAATGCATGTTATATTGATAATATTGGGAATAATAAGTATAATTATTATAGATCTAGAGATGACAACTGTATAGTATGGGTAATAATGGATGTTATATTGATAATAATAAAAGTACTAAGTATAATTATTATAGTTCTAGCGATAATAACTGTCTAATGTGGGTAATAATGCATGTTATATTGATAATATTGGGAGTAATATGTATAATTCTTATAGTTCTAGCGATAATAACTGTGCAATGTGGGTAATAATGCATGTTATATTGATAATATTGGGAGTAATAAGTATAATTATTATAGTTCTAGCGCTAATAATAGTATAATGTGGGTAATAATGCATGTTATATTGATAATATTGGGAGTAATATGTATAATTCTTATAGTTCTAGCGATAATAACTGTGCAATGTGGGTAATAATGCATGTTATATTGATAATATTGGGAATAATAAGTATAATTATTATAGTTCTAGCGATAATTACAGTATAATGTGGGTAATAGTGCATGTTATATTGAAAATAATAAAAGTAATAAGTATAATTATTATAGTTCTAGCTATAATAACTGTATAATGTGGGTAATAATGCATGGTATATTGATAATATTGGGAGTAATAAGTATAATTATTATAGTTCTAGCGATAATAACTGTATAATGTGGGTAATAATGCATGTTATATTGATAATATTGGGAGTAATAAGTATAATTATTATAGTTCTAGCGATAATAACTGTATAATGTGGGTAATAATGCATGTTATATTGATAATATTGGGAGTAATAAGTATAATTATTATAGTTCTAGCCATAATAACTGTATAATGTGGGTAATAATGCATGTTATATTGATAATATTGGGAATAATAAGTATAATTATTATAGATCTAGAGATGACAACTGTATAGCATGGGTAATAATGGATGTTATATTGATAATAATAAATGTACTAAGTATAATTATTATAGTTCTAGCGATAATAACTGTATAATGTGGTTAATAATGCATGTTATATTGATAATATTGGAAGTAATAAGTATAATTACTATAGTTCTAGCTATAATAACTGTATAATGTGGGTAATAATGCATGGTATATTGATAATATTGGGAGTAATTAGTATAATTATTATAGTTCTAGCGATAATAACTGTATAATGTGGGTAATAATGCATGTTATATTGATAATATTGGGAGTAATAAGTATAACTATTATAGTTCTAGCGATAATAATTGTATAATGTGGGTAATAATGCATGTTATATTGATAATATTGGGAGTAATAAGTATAATTATTATAGTTCTAGCGCTAATAACTGTGTAATGTGGGTAATAGTGCATGTTATATTGATAATATTGGGAGTAGTAAGTATAATTATTATAGTTCTAGCGATAATAACTGTCTAATGTGGGTAATAATGCATGTTATATTGTTAATATTGGGAGTAATAAGTATAATTGTTATAGTTCTAGCGATAATCACAGTATAATGTGGGTAATAATGCATGTTATATTGATAATATTGGGAGTAATAAGTATAACTATTATAGTTCTAGCGATAATAACTGTATAATGTGGGTAATAATGCATGTTATATTGATAATATTGGGAGTAATAAGTATAATTATTATAGTTCTAGCGATAATCACAGTATAATGTGGGTAATAATGCATGTTATATTGATAATAATAAAAGTAGTAAGTATAATTATTATAGATGTGGCGAAAATAACTGCATAATATGGGTAATAATGCATGTTATGTTGATCATATTGGGAGTAATAAGTATAATTACTATAGTTCTAGCGATAATAACTGTATAATATGGGTAATAATGCATGTTATATTGATAATATTGGGAATAATAAGTATAACTATTATAGTTCTTGCGATAATTACAGTATAATATGGGTAATAATGCATGTTATATTGATAATATTGGGAATAATAAGTATAATTATTATAGATCTAGAGATGACAACTGTATAGTATGGGTAATAATGGATGTTATATTGATAATAATAAAAGTACTAAGTATAATTATTATAGTTCTAGCGATAATAACTGTATAATGTGGGTAATAATGCATGTTATACTGATAATATTGGGAGTAATAAGTATAATTACTACAGTTCTAGCTATAATAACTGTATAATGTGGGTAATAATGCATGTTATATTGATAATATTGGGAGTAATAAGTATAACTGTTATTGTTCTAGCGATAATAACTGTATAATGTGGGTAATAATGCATGTTATATTGATAATATTGGAAGTAATAAGTATTATTACTATAGTTCTAGCTATAACAACTGTATAATGTGGGTAATAATGCATGTTATATTGATAATATTGGGAGTAATAAGTATAATTATTATAGTTCTAGCGATAATCACAGTATAATGGGGGTAATAAGGCATGTTATATTGATAACAATAATAGCAGTAAGTATAATTATTATAGATGTAGCGATAATAACCGTATAATATGGGTAATAATGCATGTTATATTGATAATTTTGGGAATAATAGGTATAATTATTATAGTTCTAGCGATAATAACTGTATAATGTGGGTAATAATGCATGTTATATTGATAATATTGGGAGTAATAAGTATAACTGTTATTGGTCTTGCGATAATAACTGTATAATGTGGGTAATAATGCATGTTATATTGATAATATTGGAAGTAATAAGTATTATTACTATAGTTCTAGCTATAACAACTGTATAATGTGGGTAATAATGCATGGTATATTGATAATATTGGGAGTAATTAGTATAATTATTATAGTTCTAGCGATAATAACTGTATAATGTGGGTAATAATGCATGTTATATTGATAATATTGGGAGTAATAAGTATAACTATTATAGTTCTAGCGATAATAATTGTATAATGTGGGTAATAATGCATGTTATATTGATAATATTGGGAGTAATAAGTATAATTATTATAGTTCTAGCGATAATAACTGTGTAATGTGGGTAATAGTGCATGTTATATTGATAATACTGGGAGTAGTAAGTATAATTATTATAGTTCTAGCGATAATAACTGTCTAATGTGGGTAACAATGCATGTTATATTGATAACATTGGGAGTAATAAGTATAATTATTATAGTTCTAGCGATAATAACTGTGTAATGTGGGTAATAGTGCATGTTATATTGATAATATTGGGAGTAATAAGTATAATTATTATAGTTCTAGCGATAATAACTGTATAATGTGGGTAATAATGCATGTTATATTGATAATAATAAAAGCAGTAAGTATAATTATTATAGATGTAGCGATAATAATTGTATAATATGGGTAATAATGCATGTTATATTGATAATATTAGGAATAATAAGTATAGTTATTATAGTTCTAGCGATAATAACTGTACAATGTGGGGAATAATGCATGTTATATTGATAATATTGGGAGTAATAAGTATAACTATTATAGTTCTAGCGATAATAACTGTATAATGTGGTTAATAATGCATGTTATATTGATAATATTGGGAGTAATAAGTATAGTTATTATAGTTCCAGCGATAGTCACAGTATAATGTGGGTAATAATGCATGTTATATTGATAATATTGGAAGTAATAAGTATAATTATTATAGTTCTAGCGATAATAACTGTATAATGTGGGTAATAATGCATGTTATATTGATAATATTGGGAATAATAAGTATAATTATTATAGATCTAGAGATGACAACTGTATAGTATTGGTAATAATGGATGTTATATTGATAATAATAAAAGTGCTAAGTATAATTATTATAGTTCTAGCGATAATAACTGTATAATGTGGGTAATAATGCATGTTATATTGATAATATTGGGAATAATAAGTATAA
This sequence comes from Megachile leachella, assembly GCA_963576845.1. NCBI lineage: Eukaryota > Metazoa > Arthropoda > Insecta > Hymenoptera > Megachilidae > Megachile > Megachile leachella. The sequence continues at coordinate 769,749 of CAUYWW010000099.1, read as the reverse complement.
TTATTATAGATCTAGAGATGACAACTGTATAGTATGGGTAATAATGGATGTTATATTGATAATAATAAAAGTACTAAGTATAATTATTATAGTTCTAGCGATAATAACTGTCTAATGTGGGTAATAATGCATGTTATATTGATAATATTGGGAGTAATATGTATAATTCTTATAGTTCTAGCGATAATAACTGTGCAATGTGGGTAATAATGCATGTTATATTGATAATATTGGGAGTAATAAGTATAATTATTATAGTTCTAGCGCTAATAATAGTATAATGTGGGTAATAATGCATGTTATATTGATAATATTGGGAGTAATATGTATAATTCTTATAGTTCTAGCGATAATAACTGTGCAATGTGGGTAATAATGCATGTTATATTGATAATATTGGGAATAATAAGTATAATTATTATAGTTCTAGCGATAATTACAGTATAATGTGGGTAATAGTGCATGTTATATTGAAAATAATAAAAGAGTTAAGTATAATTATTATAGTTCTAGCTATAATAACTGTATAATGTGGGTAATAATGCATGGTATATTGATAACATTGGGAGTAATAAGTATAATTATTATAGTTCTAGCGATAATAACTGTGTAATGTGGGTAATAGTGCATGTTATATTGATAATATTGGGAGTAATAAGTATAATTATTATAGTTCTAGCGATAATAACTGTATAATGTGGGTAATAATGCATGTTATATTGATAATAATAAATGTACTAAGTATAATTATTATAGTTCTAGCGATAATAACTGTATAATGTGGTTAATAATGCATGTTATATTGATAATATTGGAAGTAATAAGTATAATTACTATAGTTCTAGCTATAATAACTGTATAATGTGGGTAATAATGCATGGTATATTGATAATATTGGGAGTAATTAGTATAATTATTATAGTTCTAGCGATAATAACTGTATAATGTGGGTAATAATGCATGTTATATTGATAATATTGGGAGTAATAAGTATAACTATTATAGTTCTAGCGATAATAATTGTATAATGTGGGTAATAATGCATGTTATATTGATAATATTGGGAGTAATAAGTATAATTATTATAGTTCTAGCGCTAATAACTGTGTAATGTGGGTAATAGTGCATGTTATATTGATAATATTGGGAGTAGTAAGTATAATTATTATAGTTCTAGCGATAATAACTGTCTAATGTGGGTAATAATGCATGTTATATTGTTAATATTGGGAGTAATAAGTATAATTGTTATAGTTCTAGCGATAATCACAGTATAATGTGGGTAATAATGCATTTTATATTGATAATATTGGGAGTAATAAGTATAACTATTATAGTTCTAGCGATAATAACTGTATAATGTGGGTAATAATGCATGTTATATTGATAATATTGGGAGTAATAAGTATAATTATTATAGTTCTAGCGATAATCACAGTATAATGTGGGTAATAATGCATGTTATATTGATAATAATAAAAGTAGTAAGTATAATTATTATAGATGTGGCGAAAATAACTGCATAATATGGGTAATAATGCATGTTATGTTGATCATATTGGGAGTAATAAGTATAATTACTATAGTTCTAGCGATAATAACTGTATAATATGGGTAATAATGCATGTTATATCGATAATATTGGGAGTAATAAGTATATTTATTATAGTTCTGACGATAATAGCAGTATAATATGGGTAATAATGCATGTTATATTGATAATATTGGGAGTAATAAGTATAATTACTACAGTTCTAGCTATAATAACAGTATAATGTGGGTAATAATGCATGGTATATTGATAATATTGGGAGTAATAAGTATAATTATTATAGTTCTAGCGATAATAACTGTATAATGTGGGTAATAATGCATGTTATATTGATAATATTGGGAGTAATAAGTATAATTATTATAGTTCTAGCGATAATAACTGTATAATGTGGGTAATAATGCATGTTATATCGATAATATTGGGAGTAATAAGTATATTTATTATAGTTCTGACGATAATAGCAGTATAATATGGGTAATAATGCATGTTATATTGATAATATTGGGAGTAATAAGTATCATTATTATAGTTCTCGCGATAGTAACTGCATAATAGGGGTAATAATGCATGTTATATTGATAATTTTGGGAGTAATAAGTATAATTATTATAGTTCTAGCGATGATCACAGTATAATGGGGGTAATAATGCATGTTATATTGATAATAATAATAGTAGTAAGTATAATTAATATAGATGTAGCGATAATAACTGTATAATATGGGTAATAATGCATGTTATATTGATAATATTGGGAATAATAAGTATAATTATTATAGATCTAGAGATGACAACTGTATAGTATTGGTAATAATGGATGTTATATTGATAATAATAAAAGTGCTAAGTATAATTATTATAGTTCTAGCGATAATAACTGTATAATGTGGGTAATAATGCATGTTATATTGATAATATTGGGAATAATAAGTATAATTATTATAGATCTAGAGATGACAACTGTATAGTATGGGTAATAATGGATGTTATATTGATAATAATAAAAGTACTAAGTATAATTATTATAGTTCTAGCGATAATAACTGTCTAATGTGGGTAATAATGCATGTTATATTGATAATATTGGGAGTAATATGTATAATTCTTATAGTTCTAGCGATAATAACTGTGCAATGTGGGTAATAATGCATGTTATATTGATAATATTGGGAGTAATAAGTATAATTATTATAGTTCTAGCGCTAATAATAGTATAATGTGGGTAATAATGCATGTTATATTGATAATATTGGGAGTAATATGTATAATTCTTATAGTTCTAGCGATAATAACTGTGCAATGTGGGTAATAATGCATGTTATATTGATAATATTGGGAATAATAAGTATAATTATTATAGTTCTAGCGATAATTACAGTATAATGTGGGTAATAGTGCATGTTATATCGAAAATAATAAAAGTAATAAGTATAATTATTATAGTTCTAGCTATAATAACTGTATAATGTGGGTAATAATGCATGGTATATTGATAATATTGGGAGTAATAAGTATAATTATTATAGTTCTAGCGATAATAACTGTATAATGTGGGTAATAATGCATGTTATATTGATAATATTGGGAGTAATAAGTATAATTATTATAGTTCTAGCGATAATAACTGTATAATGTGGGTAATAATGCATGTTATATTGATAATATTGGGAGTAATAAGTATAATTATTATAGTTCTAGCCATAATAACTGTATAATGTGGGTAATAATGCATGTTATATTGATAATATTGGGAATAATAAGTATAATTATTATAGATCTAGAGATGACAACTGTATAGTATGGGTAATAATGGATGTTATATTGATAATAATAAATGTACTAAGTATAATTATTATAGTTCTAGCGATAATAACTGTATAATGTGGTTAATAATGCATGTTATATTGATAATATTGGAAGTAATAAGTATAATTACTATAGTTCTAGCTATAATAACTGTATAATGTGGGTAATAATGCATGGTATATTGATAATATTGGGAGTAATTAGTATAATTATTATAGTTCTAGCGATAATAACTGTATAATGTGGGTAATAATGCATGTTATATTGATAATATTGGGAGTAATAAGTATAACTATTATAGTTCTAGCGATAATAATTGTATAATGTGGGTAATAATGCATGTTATATTGATAATATTGGGAGTAATAAGTATAATTATTATAGTTCTAGCGCTAATAACTGTGTAATGTGGGTAATAGTGCATGTTATATTGATAATATTGGGAGTAGTAAGTATAATTATTATAGTTCTAGCGATAATAACTGTCTAATGTGGGTAATAATGCATGTTATATTGTTAATATTGGGAGTAATAAGTATAATTGTTATAGTTCTAGCGATAATCACAGTATAATGTGGGTAATAATGCATGTTATATTGATAATATTGGGAGTAATAAGTATAACTATTATAGTTCTAGCGATAATAACTGTATAATGTGGGTAATAATGCATGTTATATTGATAATATTGGGAGTAATAAGTATAATTATTATAGTTCTAGCGATAATCACAGTATAATGTGGGTAATAATGCATGTTATATTGATAATAATAAAAGTAGTAAGTATAATTATTATAGATGTGGCGAAAATAACTGCATAATATGGGTAATAATGCATGTTATGTTGATCATATTGGGAGTAATAAGTATAATTACTATAGTTCTAGCGATAATAACTGTATAATATGGGTAATAATGCATGTTATATTGATAATATTGGGAATAATAAGTATAACTATTATAGTTCTTGCGATAATTACAGTATAATATGGGTAATAATGCATGTTATATTGATAATATTGGGAATAATAAGTATAATTATTATAGATCTAGAGATGACAACTGTATAGTATGGGTAATAATGGATGTTATATTGATAATAATAAAAGTACTAAGTATAATTATTATAGTTCTAGCGATAATAACTGTATAATGTGGGTAATAATGCATGTTATACTGATAATATTGGGAGTAATAAGTATAATTACTACAGTTCTAGCTATAATAACAGTATAATGTGGGTAATAATGCATGGTATATTGATAATATTGGGAGTAATAAGTATAATTATTATAGTTCTAGCGATAATAACTGTATAATGTGGGTAATAATGCATGTTATATTGATAATATTGGGAGTAATAAGTATAATTATTATAGTTCTAGCGATAATAACTGTATAATGTGGGTAATAATGCATGTTATATCGATAATATTGGGAGTAATAAGTATATTTATTATAGTTCTGACGATAATAGCAGTATAATATGGGTAATAATGCATGTTATATTGATAATATTGGGAGTAATAAGTATCATTATTATAGTTCTCGCGATAGTAACTGCATAATAGGGGTAATAATGCATGTTATATTGATAATTTTGGGAGTAATAAGTATAATTATTATAGTTCTAGCGATGATCACAGTATAATGGGGGTAATAATGCATGTTATATTGATAATAATAATAGTAGTAAGTATAATTAATATAGATGTAGCGATAATAACTGTATAATATGGGTAATAATGCATGTTATATTGATAATATTGGGAATAATAAGTATAATTATTATAGATCTAGAGATGACAACTGTATAGTATTGGTAATAATGGATGTTATATTGATAATAATAAAAGTGCTAAGTATAATTATTATAGTTCTAGCGATAATAACTGTATAATGTGGGTAATAATGCATGTTATATTGATAATATTGGGAATAATAAGTATAATTATTATAGATCTAGAGATGACAACTGTATAGTATGGGTAATAATGGATGTTATATTGATAATAATAAAAGTACTAAGTATAATTATTATAGTTCTAGCGATAATAACTGTATAATGTGGGTAATAATGCATGTTATACTGATAATATTGGGAGTAATAAGTATAATTACTATAGTTCCAGCTATAATAACTGTTTAATGTGGGTAATAATGCATGGTATATTGATAATATTGGGAGTAATAAGTATAATTATTATAGTTCTAGCGATAATAACTGTATAATGTGGGTAATAATGCATGTTATATTGATAACATTGGGAGTAATAAGTATAATTATTATAGTTCTAGCGATAATAACTGTGTAATGTGGGTAATAGTGCATGTTATATTGATAATATTGGGAGTAATAAGTATAATTATTATAGATGTAGCGATAATAATTGTATAATATGGGTAATAATGCATGTTATATTGATAATATTGGGAATAATAAGTATAGTTATTATAGTTCTAGCGATAATAACTGTATAATGTGGGTAATAATGCATGTTATATTGATAATATTGGGAGTAATAAGTATAATCATTATTGTTCTAGCGCTAATAACTGTGTAATGTGGGTAATAGTGCATGTTATATTGATAATATTGGGAGTAGGAAGTATAATTATTATAGTTCTAGCGATAATAACTGTCTAATGTGGGTAATAATGCAAGTTATATTGTTAATATTGGGAGTAATATGTATAATTGTTATAGTTCTAGCGATAATAACTGTATAATGTGGGTAATAATGCATGTTATATTGAAAATATTGGGAGTAATAAGTATAATTATTATAGTTCTAGCGATAATAACTGTATAATGTGGGTAATAATGCATGTTATATTGTTAATAATAAAAGCAGTAAGTATAATTATTATAGATGTAGCGATAATAATTGTATAATATGGGTAATAATGCATGTTATATTGATAATATTGGGAATAATAAGTATAGTTATTATAGTTCTAGCGATAATAACTGTATAATGTGGGTAATAATGCATGTTATATTGATAATATTTCGAGTAATAGTTATAATTATTACAGTTCTAGAGATGACAACTGTATAATATGGGTAATAATGCATGTTATATTGATAATATCGGGAGTAATAAGTGTAATTATTATAGCTCTAGCGATAATAACTGCATAATATGGGTAATAATGCATGCTATACTGATAATAATATACGTAATAAGCATAACTATTATAGTTCTAGCGATAATAACTGTATAATGTGGGTAATAATGCATGTTATATTGATAATATTGGGAGTAATACGTATAACTATTATAGTTCTAGCGATAATAACTGTATAATGTGGTTAATAATGCATGTTATATTGATAATATTGGGAGTAATAAGTATAATTATTATAGTTCCAGCGATAATCACAGTATAATGTGGGTAATAATGCATGTTATATTGATAATATTGGGAGTAATAAGTATAATTATTATAGTTCTGGCGATAATAACTGTGTAATGTGGGTAATAGTGCATGTTATATTGATAATATTGGGAGTAATAAGTATAATAATTATAGTTCTAGCGATAATAACTGTATAATGTGGGTAATAATGCATGTTATATTGATAATATTGGGAGTAATAAGTATAATTATTATAGTTCTAGCGATAATAACTGTATAATGTGGGTAATAATGCATGTTATATTGATAATATTGGGAGTAATAAGTATAACTATTATAGTTCTAGCGATAATAACTGTATAATGTGGGTAATAATGCATGTTATATTGATAATATTGGGAGTCACAAGTATATTTATTATAGTTCTAGCGATAATAACTGTATAATGTGGGTAATAATGCATGTTATATTGATAATATTGGGAGTAATAAGTATAATTATTATAGTTCTAGCGATAATCACAGTATAATGGGGGTAATAATGCATGTTATATTGATAACAATAATAGCAGTAAGTATAATTATTATAGATGTAGCGATAATAACTGTATAATATGGGTAATAATGCATGTTATATTGATAATTTTGGGAATAATAGGTATAATTATTATAGTTCTAGCGATAATAACTGTATAATGTGGGTAATAATACATGTTATATTGATAATAATAAAAGCAATAAGCATATTTATTATATTTCTAGCGATAATAACTGTATAATGTGGGTAATAATGCATGTTATATTGATAATATGGAGAGTAATAAGTATAATTATTATAGTTCTAGCGATAATAACTGTATAATTTGGGTAATAATGCATGTTATATTGATAATATTTTGAGTAATCAGTACAATAATTATAGTTCTAGCGATAATAACTGTATAATATGGGTAATAATCCATGTTATATTGATAATATTTCGAGTAATAGGTATAATTATTATAGTTCTATAGATAACAACTGTATAATATGGGTAATAATGCATGTTATATTGATAACATTGGGAACGATAAGTATAGTTATTATAGTTATAGCGATAATAACAGTATAATATGGGTAATAATACATGTTATATTGATAATAATAAAAGCAATAAGCATATTTATTATAGTCCTAGCGATAATAACTGTATAATATGAGTAATAATGCATGTTATATTGATAATATTGGGAATAATAAGTATAACTATTATAGTTCTTGCGATAATTACAGTATAATATGGGTAATAATGCATGTTATATTGATAATATTGGGAATAATAAGTATAATTATTATAGATCTAGAGATGACAACTGTATAGTATGGGTAATAATGGATGTTATATTGATAATAATAAAAGTACTAAGTATAATTATTATAGTTCTAGCGATAATAACTGTATAATGTGGGTAATAATGCATGTTATACTGATAATATTGGGAGTAATAAGTATAATTACTATAGTTCTAGCTATAATAACTGTATAATGTGGGTAATAATGCATGGTATATTGATAATATTGGGAGTAATAAGTATAATTATTATAGTTCTAGCGATAATAACTGTATAATGTGGGTAATAATGCATGTTATATTGATAATATTGGGAGTAATAAGTATAATTATTATAGTTCTAGCGATAATAACTGTATAATGTGGGTAATAATGCATGTTATATCGATAATATTGGGAGTAATAAGTATATTTATTATAGTTCTGACGATAATAGCAGTATAATATGGGTAATAATGCATGTTATATTGATAATATTGGGAGTAATAAGTATCATTATTATAGTTCTCGCGATAGTAACTGCATAATAGGGGTAATAATGCATGTTATATTGATAATTTTGGGAGTAATAAGTATAATTATTATAGTTCTAGCGATGATCACAGTATAATGGGGCAAATAATGCATGTTATATTGATAATAATAATAGTAGTAAGTATAATTAATATAGATGTAGCGATAATAACTGTATAATATGGGTAATAATGCATGTTATATTGATAATATTGGGAATAATAAGTATAATTATTATAGATCTAGAGATGACAACTGTATAGTATTGGTAATAATGGATGTTATATTGATAATAATAAAAGTGCTAAGTATAATTATTATAGTTCTAGCGATAATAACTGTATAATGTGGGTAATAATGCATGTTATATTGATAATATTGGGAATAATAAGTATAATTATTATAGATCTAGAGATGACAACTGTATAGTATGGGTAATAATGGATGTTATATTGATAATAATAAAAGTACTAAGTATAATTATTATAGTTCTAGCGATAATAACTGTATAATGTGGGTAATAATGCATGTTATACTGATAATATTGGGAGTAATAAGTATAATTATTATAGTTCTAGCGCTAATAACTGCGTAATGTGGGTAATAGTGCATGTTATATTGATAATATTGGGAGTAGTAAGTATAATTATTATAGTTCTAGCGATAATAACTGTCTAATGTGGGTAATAATGCATGTTATATTGTTAATATTGGGAGTAATATGTATAATTGTTATAGTTCTAGCGATAATAACTGTATAATGTGGGTAATAATGCATGTTATATTGATAATATTGGGAGTAATAAGTATAATTATTATAGTTCTAGCGATAATAACTGTATAATGTGGGTAATAATGCATGTTATATTGATAATAATAAAAGCAGTAAGTATAATTATTATAGATGTAGCGATAATAATTGTATAATATGGGTAATAATGCATGTTATATTGATAATATTGGGAATAATAAGTATAGTTATTATAGTTCTAGCGATAATAACTGTATAATGTGGGTAATAATGCATGTTATATTGATAATATTTCGAGTAATAGTTATAATTATTATAGTTCTAGAGATGACAACTGTATAATATGGGTAATAATGCATGTTATATTGATAATATTGGGAGTAATAAGTGTAATTATTATAGCTCTAGCGATAATAACTGCATAATATGGGTAATAATGCATGTTATACTGATAATAATATACGTAATAAGCATAACTATTATAGTTCTAGCGATAATAACTGTATAATGTGGGTAATAATGCATGTTATATTGATAATATTGGGAGTAATACGTATAACTATTATAGTTCTAGCGATAATAACTGTATAATGTGGTTAATAATGCATGTTATATTGATAATATTGGGAGTAATAAGTATAATTATTATAGTTCCAGCGATAATCACAGTATAATGTGGGTAATAATGCATGTTATATTGATAATATTGGGAGTAATAAGTATAATTATTATAGTTCTGGCGATAATAACTGTGTAATGTGGGTAATAGTGCATGTTATATTGATAATATTGGGAGTAATAAGTATAATTATTATAGTTCTAGCGATAATAACTGTATAATGTGGGTAATAATGCATGTTATATTGATAATATTGGGAGTAATAAGTATAATTATTATAGTTCTAGCGATAATAACTGTATAATGTGGGTAATAATGCATGTTATATTGATAATATTGGGAGTAATAAGTATAACTATTATAGTTCTAGCGATAATAACTGTATAATGTGGGTAATAATGCATGTTATATTGATAATATTGGGAGTCACAAGTATATTTATTATAGTTCTAGCGATAATAACTGTATAATGTGGGTAATAATGCATGTTATATTGATAATATGGAGAGTAATAAGTATAATTATTATAGTTCTAGCGATAATAACTGTATAATTTGGGTAATAATGCATGTTATATTGATAATATTTTGAGTAATCAGTACAATAATTATAGTTCTAGCGATAATAACTGTATAATATGGGTAATAATCCATGTTATATTGATAATATTTCGAGTAATAGGTATAATTATTATAGTTCTATACATGACAACTGTATAATATGGGTAATAATGCATGTTATATTGATAACATTGTGAATGATAAGTATAGTTATTATAGTTCTAGCGATAATAACAGTATAATATGGGTAATAATACATGTTATATTGATAATAATAAAAGCAATAAGCATATTTATTATAGTCCTAGCGATAATAACTGTATAATGTGGGTAATAATGCATGTTATATTGATAATATTGGGAGTAATAAGTATAATTATTATAGTTCTAGCGATAATCACAGTATAATGGGCGTAATAATGCATGTTATATTGATAATATTGGGAATAATAAGTAAAATTATTATAGATCTAGAGATGACAACTGTATAGTATGGGTAATAATGGATGTTATATTGATAATAATAAAAGTACTAAGTATAATTATTATAGTTCTAGCGATAATAACTGTATAATGTGGGTAATAATGCATGTTATACTGATAATATTGGGAGTAATAAGTATAATTACTATAGTTCTAGCTATAATAACTGTATAATGTGGGTAATAATGCATGGTATATTGATAATATTGGGAGTAATAAGTATAATTATTATAGTTCTAGCGATAATAACTGTATAATGTGGGTAATAATGCATGTTATATTGATAATATTGGGAGTAATAAGTATAATTATTATAGTTCTAGCGATAATAACTGTATAATGTGGGTAATAATGCATGTTATATCGATAATATTGGGAGTAATAAGTATATTTATTATAGTTCTGACGGTAATAGCAGTATAATATGGGTAATAATGCATGTTATATTGATAATATTGGGAGTAATAAGTATAATTATTATAGTTCTAGCGATAATAACTGTATAATGTGGGTAATAATGCATGTTGTATTGATAATAATAAAAGCAGTAAGTATAATTATTATAGATGTAGCGATAATAATTGTATAATATGGGTAATAATGCATGTTATATTGATAATATTGGGAATAATAAGTATAGTTATTATAGTTCTAGCGATAATAACTGTATAATGTGGGTAATAATGCATGTTATATTGATAATATTTCGAGTAATAGTTATAATTATTATAGTTCTAGAGATGACAACTGTATAATATGGGTAATAATGCATGTTATATTGATAATATTGGGAGTAATAAGTGTAATTATTATAGCTCTAGCGATAATAACTGCATAATATGGGTAATAATGCATGTTATACTGATAATAATATACGTAATAAGCATAACTATTATAGTTCTAGCGATAATAACTGTATAATGTGGGTAATAATGCATGTTATATTGATAATATTGGGAGTAATACGTATAACTATTATAGTTCTAGCGATAATAACTGTATAATGTGGGTAATAATGCATGTTATATTGATAATATTGGGAGTAATAAGTATAATTATTATAGTTCCAGCGATAATCACAGTATAATGTGGGTAATAATGCATGTTATATTGATAATATTGGGAGTAATAAGTATAATTATTATAGTTCTGGCGATAATAACTGTGTAATGTGGGTAATAGTGCATGTTATATTGATAATATTGGGAGTAATAAGTATAATTATTATAGTTCTAGCGATAATAACTGTATAATGTGGGTAATAATGCATGTTATATTGATAATATTGGGAGTAATAAGTATAATTATTATAGTTCTAGCGATAATAACTGTATAATGTGGGTAATAATGCATGTTATATTGATAATATTGGGAGTAATAAGTATAACTATTATAGTTCTAGCGATAATAACTGTATAATGTGGGTAATAATGCATGTTATATTGATAATATTGGGAGTCACAAGTATATTTATTATAGTTCTAGCGATAATAACTGTATAATGTGGGTAATAATGCATGTTATATTGATAATATGGAGAGTAATAAGTATAATTATTATAGTTCTAGCGATAATAACTGTATAATTTGGGTAATAATGCATGTTATATTGATAACATTTTGAGTAATCAGTACAATAATTATAGTTCTAGCGATAATAACTGTATAATATGGGTAATAATCCATGTTATATTGATAATATTTCGAGTAATAGGTATAATTATTATAGTTCTATAGATGACAACTGTATAATATGGGTAATAATGCATGTTATATTGATAACATTGTGAATGATAAGTATAGTTATTATAGTTCTAGCGATAATAACAGTATAATATGGGTAATAATACATGTTATATTGATAATAATAAAAGCAATAAGCATATTTATTATAGTCCTAGCGATAATAACTGTATAATGTGGGTAATAATGCATGTTATATTGATAATATTGGGAGTAATAAGTATAATTATTATAGTTCTAGCGATAATCACAGTATAATGGGCGTAATAATGCATGTTATATTGATAATATTGGGAATAATAAGTAAAATTATTATAGATCTAGAGATGACAACTGTATAGTATGGGTAATAATGGATGTTATATTGATAATAATAAAAGTACTAAGTATAATTATTATAGTTCTAGCGATAATAACTGTATAATGTGGGTAATAATGCATGTTATATTGATAATAATAAAAGCAGTAAGTATAATTACTATAGATGTAGCGATAATAATTGTATAATATGGGTGATAATGCATGTTATATTGATAATATTGGGAATAATAAGTATAGTTATTATAGTTCTAGCGATAATAACAGTATAATATGGGTAATAATACATGTTATATTGATAATAATAAAAGCAATAAGCATATTTATTATAGTCCTAGCGATAATAACTGTATAATGTGGGTAATAATGCATGTTATATTGATAATATTGGGAGTAATAAGTATAATTATTATAGTTCTAGCGATAATCACAGTATAATGGGCGTAATAATGCATGTTATATTGATAATATTGGGAATAATAAGTAAAATTATTATAGATCTAGAGATGACAACTGTATAGTATGGGTAATAATGGATGTTATATTGATAATAATAAAAGTACTAAGTATAATTATTATAGTTCTAGCGATAATAACTGTATAATGTGGGTAATAATGCATGTTATATTGATAATAATAAAAGCAGTAAGTATAATTACTATAGATGTAGCGATAATAATTGTATAATATGGGTGATAATGCATGTTATATTGATAATATTGGGAATAATAAGTATAGTTATTATAGTTCTAGCGATAATAACAGTATAATATGGGTAATAATACATGTTATATTGATAATAATAAAAGCAATAAGCATATTTATTATAGTCCTAGCGATAATAACTGCATAATGTGGGTAATAATGCATGTTATATTGATAATATTGGGAGTAATAAGTATAATTATTATAGTTCTAGCGATAATCACAGTATAATGGGGGTAATAATGCATGTTATATTGATAATATTGGGAATAATAAGTAAAATTATTATAGATCTAGAGATGACAACTGTATAGTATGGGTAATAATGGATGTTATATTGATAATAATAAAAGTACTAAGTATAATTATTATAGTTCTAGCGATAATAACTGTATAATGTGGGTAATAATGCATGTTATACTGATAATATTGGGAGTAATAAGTATAATTACTATAGTTCTAGCTATAATAACTGTATAATGTGGGTAATAATGCATGGTATATTGATAATATTGGGAGTAATAAGTATAATTATTATAGTTCTAGCGATAATAACTGTATAATGTGGGTAATAATGCATGTTATATTGATAATATTGGGAGTAATAAGTATAATTATTATAGTTCTAGCGATAATAACTGTATAATGTGGGTAATAATGCATGTTATATCGATAATATTGGGAGTAATAAGTATATTTATTATAGTTCTGACGATAATAGCAGTATAATATGGGTAATAATGCATGTTATATTGATAATATTGGGAGTAATAAGTATCATTATTATAGTTCTCGCGATAGTAACTGCATAATAGGGGTAATAATGCATGTTATATTGATAATTTTGGGAGTAATAAGTATAATTATTATAGTTCCAGCGATGATCACAGTATAATGGGGGTAATAATGCATGTTATATTGATAATAATAATAGTAGTAAGTATAATTAATATAGATGTAGCGATAATAACTGTATAATATGGGTAATAATGCATGTTATATTGATAATATTGGGAATAATAAGTATAATTATTATAGATCTAGAGATGACAACTGTATAGTATTGGTAATAATGGATGTTATATTGATAATAATAAAAGTACTAAGTATAATTATTATAGTTCTAGCGATAATAACTGTATAATGTGGGTAATAATGCATGTTATACTGATAATATTGGGAGTAATAAGTATAATTATTATAGTTCTAGCGCTAATAACTGCGTAATGTGGGTAATAGTGCATGTTATATTGATAATATTGGGAGTAGTAAGTATAATTATTATAGTTCTAGCGATAATAACTGTCTAATGTGGGTAATAATGCATGTTATATTGTTAATATTGGAAGTAATATGTATAATTGTTATAGTTCTAGCGATAATAACTGTATAATGTGGGTAATAATGCATGTTATATTGATAATATTGGGAGTAATAAGTATAATTATTATAGTTCTAGCGATAATAACTGTATAATGTGGGTAATAATGCATGTTATATTGATAATAATAAAAGCAGTAAGTATAATTATTATAGATGTAGCGATAATAATTGTATAATATGGGTAATAATGCATGTTATATTGATAATATTGGGAATAATAAGTATAGTTATTATAGTTCTAGCGATAATAACTGTATAATGTGGGTAATAATGCATGTTATATTGATAATATTTCGAGTAATAGTTATAATTATTATAGTTCTAGAGATGACAACTGTATAATATGGGTAATAATGCATGTTATATTGATAATATTGGGAGTAATAAGTGTAATTATTATAGCTCTAGCGATAATAACTGCATAATATGGGTAATAATGCATGTTATACTGATAATAATATACGTAATAAGCATAACTATTATAGTTCTAGCGATAATAACTCTATAATGTGGGTAATAATGCATGTTATATTGATAATATTGGGAGTAATACGTATAACTATTATAGTTCTAGCGATAATAACTGTATAATGTGGTTAATAATGCATGTTATATTGATAATATTGGGAGTAATAAGTATAATTATTATAGTTCCAGCGATAATCAAAGTATAATGTGGGTAATAATGCATGTTATATTGATAATATTGGGAGTAATAAGTATAATTATTATAGTTCTGGCGATAATAACTGTGTAATGTGGGTAATAGTGCATGTTATATTGATAATATTGGGAGTAATAAGTATAATTATTATAGTTCTAGCGATAATAACTGTATAATGTGGGTAATAATGCATGTTATATTGATAATATTGGGAATAATAAGTATAATTATTATAGATCTAGAGATGACAACTGTATAGTATGGGTAATAATGGATGTTATATTGATAATAATAAAAGTACTAAGTATAATTATTATAGTTCTAGCGATAATAACTGTATAATGTGGGTAATAATGCATGTTATACTGATAATATTGGGAGTAATAAGTATAATTACTATAGTTCTAGCTATAATAACTGTATAATGTGGGTAATAATGCATGGTATATTGATAATATTGGGAGTAATAAGTATAATTATTATAGTTCTAGCGATAATAACTGTATAATGTGGGTAATAATGCATGTTATATTGATAATATTGGGAGTAATAAGTATAATTATTATAGTTCTAGCGATAATAACTGTATAATGTGGGTAATAATGCATGTTATATCGATAATATTGGGAGTAATAAGTATATTTATTATAGTTCTGACGATAATAGCAGTATAATATGGGTAATAATGCATGTTATATTGATAATATTGGGAGTAATAAGTATCATTATTATAGTTCTCGCGATAGTAACTGCATAATAGGGGTAATAATGCATGTTATATTGATAATTTTGGGAGTAATAAGTATAATTATTATAGTTCCAGCGATGATCACAGTATAATGGGGGTAATAATGCATGTTATATTGATAATAATAATAGTAGTAAGTATAATTAATATAGATGTAGCGATAATAACTGTATAATATGGGTAATAATGCATGTTATATTGATAATATTGGGAATAATAAGTATAATTATTATAGATCTAGAGATGACAACTGTATAGTATTGGTAATAATGGATGTTATATTGATAATAATAAAAGTACTAAGTATAATTATTATAGTTCTAGCGATAATAACTGTATAATGTGGGTAATAATGCATGTTATACTGATAATATTGGGAGTAATAAGTATAATTATTATAGTTCTAGCGCTAATAACTGCGTAATGTGGGTAATAGTGCATGTTATATTGATAATATTGGGAGTAGTAAGTATAATTATTATAGTTCTAGCGATAATAACTGTCTAATGTGGGTAATAATGCATGTTATATTGTTAATATTGGAAGTAATATGTATAATTGTTATAGTTCTAGCGATAATAACTGTATAATGTGGGTAATAATGCATGTTATATTGATAATATTGGGAGTAATAAGTATAATTATTATAGTTCTAGCGATAATAACTGTATAATGTGGGTAATAATGCATGTTATATTGATAATAATAAAAGCAGTAAGTATAATTATTATAGATGTAGCGATAATAATTGTATAATATGGGTAATAATGCATGTTATATTGATAATATTGGGAATAATAAGTATAGTTATTATAGTTCTAGCGATAATAACTGTATAATGTGGGTAATAATGCATGTTATATTGATAATATTTCGAGTAATAGTTATAATTATTATAGTTCTAGAGATGACAACTGTATAATATGGGTAATAATGCATGTTATATTGATAATATTGGGAGTAATAAGTGTAATTATTATAGCTCTAGCGATAATAACTGCATAATATGGGTAATAATGCATGTTATACTGATAATAATATACGTAATAAGCATAACTATTATAGTTCTAGCGATAATAACTCTATAATGTGGGTAATAATGCATGTTATATTGATAATATTGGGAGTAATACGTATAACTATTATAGTTCTAGCGATAATAACTGTATAATGTGGTTAATAATGCATGTTATATTGATAATATTGGGAGTAATAAGTATAATTATTATAGTTCCAGCGATAATCAAAGTATAATGTGGGTAATAATGCATGTTATATTGATAATATTGGGAGTAATAAGTATAATTATTATAGTTCTGGCGATAATAACTGTGTAATGTGGGTAATAGTGCATGTTATATTGATAATATTGGGAGTAATAAGTATAATTATTATAGTTCTAGCGATAATAACTGTATAATGTGGGTAATAATGCATGTTATATTGATAATATTGGGAATAATAAGTATAATTATTATAGATCTAGAGATGACAACTGTATAGTATGGGTAATAATGGATGTTATATTGATAATAATAAAAGTACTAAGTATAATTATTATAGTTCTAGCGATAATAACTGTATAATGTGGGTAATAATGCATGTTATACTGATAATATTGGGAGTAATAAGTATAATTACTATAGTTCCAGCTATAATAACTGTTTAATGTGGGTAATAATGCATGGTATATTGATAATATTGGGAGTAATAAGTATAATTATTATAGTTCTAGCGATAATAACTGTATAATGTGGGTAATAATGCATGTTATATTGATAATATTGGGAGTAATAAGTATAACTATTATAGTTCTAGCGATAATAATTGTATAATGTGGGTAACAATGCATGTTATATTGATAACATTGGGAGTAATAAGTATAATTATTATAGTTCTAGCGATAATAACTGTGTAATGTGGGTAATAGTGCATGTTATATTGATAATATTGGGAGTAATAAGTATAATTATTATAGATGTAGCGATAATAATTGTATAATATGTGTAATAATGCATGTTATATTGATAATATTGGGAATAATAAGTATAGTTATTATAGTTCTAGCGATAATAACTGTATAATGTGGGTAATAATGCATGTTATATTGATAATATTGGGAGTAATAAGTATAATTATTATAGTTCTAGCGATAATAACTGTGTAATGTGGGTAATAGTGCATGTTATATTGATAATATTGGGAGTAGGAAGTATAATTATTATAGTTCTAGCGATAATAACTGTCTAATGTGGGTAATAATGCAAGTTATATTGTTAATATTGGGAGTAATATGTATAATTGTTATAGTTCTAGCGATAATAACTGTATAATGTGGGTAATAATGCATGTTATATTGATAACATTGGGAGTAATAAGTATAATTATTATAGTTCTAGCGATAATAACTGTATAATGTGGGTAATAATGCATGTTATATTGATAATAATAAAAGCAGTAAGTATAATTATTATAGATGTAGCGATAATAATTGTATAATATGGGTAATAATGCATGTTATATTGATAATATTGGGAGTAATAAGTATAATTATTATAGTTCTAGCGATAATAACTGTATAATGTGGGTAATAATGCATGTTATATTGATAATATTGGGAGTAATAAGTATAATTATTATAGTTCTAGCGATAATCACAGTATAATGGGGGTAATAATGCATGTTATATTGATAACAATAATAGCAGTAAGTATAATTATTATAGATGTAGCGATAATAACTGTATAATATGGGTAATAATGCATGTTATATTGATAATTTTGGGAATAATAGGTATAATTATTATAGTTCTAGCGATAATAACTGTACAATGTGGGTAATAATGCATGTTATATTGATAATATTGGGAGTAATACGTATAACTATTATAGTTCTAGCGATAATAACTGTATAATGTGGTTAATAATGCATGTTATATTGATAATATGGAGAGTAATAAGTATAATTATTATAGTTCTAGCGATAATAACTGTATAATTTGGGTAATAATGCATGTTATATTGATAATATTTTGAGTAATCAGTACAATAATTATAGTTCTAGCGATAATAACTGTATAATATGGGTAATAATCCATGTTATATTGATAATATTGGGAATAATAAGTATAATTATTATAGATCTAGAGATGACAACTGTATAGTATGGGTAATAATGGATGTTATATTGATAATAATAAAAGTACTAAGTATAATTATTATAGTTCTAGCGATAATAACTGTATAATGTGGGTAATAATGCATGTTATACTGATAATATTGGGAGTAATAAGTATAATTATTATAGTTCTAGCGCTAATAACTGCGTAATGTGGGTAATAGTGCATGTTATATTGATAA
Source organism: Megachile leachella (assembly GCA_963576845.1). Classification (NCBI taxonomy): domain Eukaryota; kingdom Metazoa; phylum Arthropoda; class Insecta; order Hymenoptera; family Megachilidae; genus Megachile; species Megachile leachella. The sequence continues at coordinate 749,850 of CAUYWW010000099.1, read as the reverse complement.
TATTGGGAGTAGTAAGTATAATTATTATAGTTCTAGCGATAATAACTGTCTAATGTGGGTAATAATGCATGTTATATTGTTAATATTGGGAGTAATATGTATAATTGTTATAGTTCTAGCGATAATAACTGTATAATGTGGGTAATAATGCATGTCATATTGATAATATTGGGAGTAATAAGTATAATTATTATAGTTCTAGAGATGACAACTGTATAGTATGGGTAATAATGGATGTTATATTGATAATAATAAAAGTACTAAGTATAATTATTATAGTTCTAGCGATAATAACTGTATAATGTGGGTAATAATGCATGTTATACTGATAATATTGGGAGTAATAAGTATAATTATTATAGTTCTAGCGCTAATAACTGCGTAATGTGGGTAATAGTGCATGTTATATTGATAATATTGGGAGTAGTAAGTATAATTATTATAGTTCTAGCGATAATAACTGTATAATGTGGGTAATAATGCATGTTATATTGATAATATTTCGAGTAATAGTTATAATTATTATAGTTCTAGAGATGACAACTGTATAATATGGGTAATAATGCATGTTATATTGATAATATTGGGAGTAATAAGTGTAATTATTATAGCTCTAGCGATAATAACTGCATAATATGGGTAATAATGCATGTTATACTGATAATAATATACGTAATAAGCATAACTATTATAGTTCTAGCGATAATAACTGTATAATGTGGGTAATAATGCATGTTATATTGATAATATTGGGAGTAATACGTATAACTATTATAGTTCTAGCGATAATAACTGTATAATGTGGTTAATAATGCATGTTATATTGATAATATTGGGAGTAATAAGTATAATTATTATAGTTCCAGCGATAATCACAGTATAATGTGGGTAATAATGCATGTTATATTGATAATATTGGGAGTAATAAGTATAATTATTATAGTTCTGGCGATAATAACTGTGTAATGTGGGTAATAGTGCATGTTATATTGATAATATTGGGAGTAATAAGTATAATTATTATAGTTCTAGCGATAATAACTGTATAATGTGGGTAATAATGCATGTTATATTGATAATATTGGGAGTAATAAGTATAATTATTATAGTTCTAGCGATAATAACTGTATAATTTGGGTAATAATGCATGTTATACTGATAATAATATACGTAATAAGCATAACTATTATAGTTCTAGCGATAATAACTGTATAATGTGGGTAATAATGCATGTTATATTGATAATATTGGGAGTAATACGTATAACTATTATAGTTCTAGCGATAATAACTGTATAATGTGGTTAATAATGCATGTTATATTGATAATATTGGGAGTAATAAGTATAATTATTATAGTTCCAGCGATAATCACAGTATAATGTGGGTAATAATGCATGTTATATTGATAATATTGGGAGTAATAAGTATAATTATTATAGTTCTAGCGATAATAACTGTCTAATGTGGGTAATAATGCATGTTATATTGTTAATATTGGGAGTAATATGTATAATTGTTATAGTTCTAGCGATAATAACTGTATAATGTGGGTAATAATGCATGTCATATTGATAATATTGGGAGTAATAAGTATAATTATTATAGTTCTAGCGATAATAACTGTATAATGTGGGTAATAATGCATGTTATATTGATAATATTGGGAGTAATAAGTATAACTATTATAGTTCTAGCGATAATAACTGTATAATGTGGGTAATAATGCATGTTATATTGATAATATTGGGAGTCACAAGTATATTTATTATAGTTCTAGCGATAATAACTGTATAATGTGGGTAATAATGCATGTTATATTGATAATATGGAGAGTAATAAGTATAATTATTATAGTTCTAGCGATAATAACTGTATAATTTGGGTAATAATGCATGTTATATTGATAATATTTTGAGTAATCAGTACAATAATTATAGTTCTAGCGATAATAACTGTATAATATGGGTAATAATCCATGTTATATTGATAATATTTCGAGTAATAGGTATAATTATTATAGTTCTATAGATGACAACTGTATAATATGGGTAATAATGCATGTTATATTGATAACATTGTGAATGATAAGTATAGTTATTATAGTTCTAGCGATAATAACAGTATAATATGGGTAATAATACATGTTATATTGATAATAATAAAAGCAATAAGCATATTTATTATAGTCCTAGCGATAATAACTGTATAATGTGGGTAATAATGCATGTTATATTGATAATATTGGGAGTAATAAGTATAATTATTATAGTTCTAGCGATAATCACAGTATAATGGGCGTAATAATGCATGTTATATTGATAATATTGGGAATAATAAGTAAAATTATTATAGATCTAGAGATGACAACTGTATAGTATGGGTAATAATGGATGTTATATTGATAATAATAAAAGTACTAAGTATAATTATTATAGTTCTAGCGATAATAACTGTATAATGTGGGTAATAATGCATGTTATATTGATAATAATAAAAGCAGTAAGTATAATTACTATAGATGTAGCGATAATAATTGTATAATATGGGTGATAATGCATGTTATATTGATAATATTGGGAATAATAAGTATAGTTATTATAGTTCTAGCGATAATAACAGTATAATATGGGTAATAATACATGTTATATTGATAATAATAAAAGCAATAAGCATATTTATTATAGTCCTAGCGATAATAACTGTATAATGTGGGTAATAATGCATGTTATATTGATAATATTGGGAGTAATAAGTATAATTATTATAGTTCTAGCGATAATCACAGTATAATGGGCGTAATAATGCATGTTATATTGATAATATTGGGAATAATAAGTAAAATTATTATAGATCTAGAGATGACAACTGTATAGTATGGGTAATAATGGATGTTATATTAATAATAATAAAAGTACTAAGTATAATTATTATAGTTCTAGCGATAATAACTGTATAATGTGGGTAATAATGCATGTTATATTGATAATAATAAAAGCAGTAAGTATAATTACTATAGATGTAGCGATAATAATTGTATAATATGGGTGATAATGCATGTTATATTGATAATATTGGGAATAATAAGTATAGTTATTATAGTTCTCGCGATAATAACAGTATAATATGGGTAATAATACATGTTATATTGATAATAATAAAAGCAATAAGCATATTTATTATAGTCCTAGCGATAATAACTGTATAATGTGGGTAATAATGCATGTTATATTGATAATATTGGGAGTAATAAGTATAATTATTATAGTTCTAGCGATAATCACAGTATAATGGGGGTAATAATGCATGTTATATTGATAATATTGGGAATAATAAGTAAAATTATTATAGATCTAGAGATGACAACTGTATAGTATGGGTAATAATGGATGTTATATTGATAATAATAAAAGTACTAAGTATAATTATTATAGTTCTAGCGATAATAACTGTATAATGTGGGTAATAATGCATGTTATATTGATAATATTAGGAGTAATGAGTATAATTATTATAGTTCTAGCGATAATAACTGTATAATGTGGGTAATAATGCATGTTATATTGATAATAATAAAAGCAGTAAGTATAATTACTATAGATGTAGCGATAATAATTGTATAATATGGGTGATAATGCATGTTATATTGATAATATTGGGAATAATAAGTATAGTTATTATAGTTCTAGCGATAATAACTGTATAATGTGGGTAATAATGCATGTTATATTGATAATATTGGAAGTAATAAGTATAACTATTATAGTTCTAGCGATAATAATTGTATAATATGGGTAATACTGCATGTTATATTGATAATATTGGGAGTAATAAGTATAATTATTATAGTTCTAGCGATAATAACTGTGTAATGTGGGTAATAGTGCATGTTATATTGATAATATTGGGAGTAGTAAGTATAATTATTATAGTTCTAGCGATAATAACTGTCCAATGTGGGTAATAATGCATGTTATATTGTTAATATTGGGAGTAATAAGTATAATTGTTATAGTTCTAGCGATAATAACTGTATAATGTGGGTAATAATGCATGTTATATTGATAATATTGGGAGTAATAAGTATAATTATTATAGTTCTAGCGATAATAACTGGATAATGTGGGTAATAATGCATGTTATATTGATAATAATAAAAGCAGTAAGTATAATTATTATAGATGTAGCGATAATAATTGTATAATATGGGTAATAATGCATGTTATATTGATAATATTGGGAATAATAAGTATAGTTATTATAGTTCTAGCGATAATAACTGTATAATGTGGGTAATAATGCATGTTATATTGATAATATTTCCAGTAATAGTTATAATTATTATAGTTCTAGAGATGACAACTGTATAATATGGGTAATAATGCATGTTATATTGATAATATTGGGAGTAATAAGTATAACTATTATAGTTCTAGCGATAATAACTGTATAATGTGGGTAATAATGCATGTTATATTGATAATATTGGGAGTAATAAGTATAATTATTATAGTTCTAGCGATAATCACAGTATAATGTGGGTAATAATGCATGTTATATTGATAATAATAAAAGTAGTAAGTATAATTATTATAGATGTAGCGAAAATAACTGCATAATATGGGTAATAATGCATGTTATGTTGATCATATTGGGAGTAATAAGTATAATTACTATAGTTCTAGCGATAATAACTGTATAATATGGGTAATAATGCATGTTATATTGATAATATTGGGAATAATAAGTATAACTATTATAGTTCTTGCGATAATTACAGTATAATATGGGTAATAATGCATGTTATATTGATAATATTGGGAATAATAAGTATAATTATTATAGATCTAGAGATGACAACTGTATAGTATGGGTAATAATGGATGTTATATTGATAATAATAAAAGTACTAAGTACAATTATTATAGTTCTAGCGATAATAACTGTATAATGTGGGTAATAATGCATGTTATACTGATAATATTGGGAGTAATAAGTATAATTACTATAGTTCTAGCTATAATAACTGTATAATGTGGGTAATAATGCATGGCATATTGATAATATTGGGAGTAATAAGTATAATTATTATAGTTCTAGCGATAATAACTGTATAATGTGGGTAATAATACATGTTATATTGATAATATTGGGAGTAATAAGTATAATTATTATAGTTCTAGCGATTATAACTGTATAATGTGGGTAATAATGCATGTTATATCGATAATATTGGGAGTAATAAGTATATTTATTATAGTTCTGTCGATAATAGCAGTACAATATGGGTAATAATGCATGTTATATTGATAATAATAAAAGCAATAAGCATATTTATTATAGTTCTAGCGATAATAACTGTATAATGTGGGTAATAATGCATGTTATATTGATAATTTTGGGAGTAATAAGTATAATTATTATAGTTCTAGCGATGATCACAGTATAATGGGGGTAATAATGCATGTTATATTGATAATAATAATAGTAGTAAGTATAATTAATATAGATGTAGCGATAATAACTGTATAATATGGGTAATAATGCATGTTATATTGATAATATTGGGAATAATAAGTATAATTATAATAGATCTAGAGATGACAACTGTATAGTATTGGTAATAATGGATGTTATATTGATAATAATAAAAGTGCTAAGTATAATTATTATAGTTCTAGCGATAATAACTGTATAATGTGGGTAATAATGCATGTTATATTGATAATATTGGGAATAATAAGTATAATTATTATAGATCTAGAGATGACGACTGTATAGTATGGGTAATAATGGATGTTATATTGATAATAATAAAAGTACTAAGTATAATTATTATAGTTCTAGCGATAATAACTGTATAATGTGGGTAATAATGCATGTTATACTGATAATATTGGGAGTAATAAGTATAATTACTATAGTTCTAGCTATAATAACTGTTTAATGTGGGTAATAATGCATGGTATATTGATAATATTGGGAGTAATAAGTATAATTATTATGGTTCTAGCGATAATAACTGTATAATGTGGGTAATAATGCATGTTATATTGATAATATTGGGAGTAATAAGTATAACTATTATAGTTCTAGCGATAATAATTGTATAATGTGGGTAACAATGCATGTTATATTGATAACATTGGGAGTAATAAGTATAATTATTATAGTTCTAGCGATAATAACTGTGTAATGTGGGTAATAGTGCATGTTATATTGATAATATTGGGAGTAATAAGTATAATTATTATAGATGTAGCGATAATAATTGTATAATATGGGTAATAATGCATGTTATATTGATAATATTGGGAATAATAAGTATAGTTATTATAGTTCTAGCGATAATAACTGTATAATGTGGGTAATAATGCATGTTATATTGATACTATTGGGAGTAATAAGTATAATTATTATAGTTCTAGCGCTAATAACTGTGTAATGTGGGTAATAGTGCATGTTATATTGATAATATTGGGAGTAGTAAGTATAATTATTATAGTTCTAGCGATAATAACTGTCTAATGTGGGTAATAATGCATGTTATATTGTTAATATTGGGAGTAATAAGTATAATTGTTATAGTTCTAGCGATAATAACTGTATAATGTGGGTAATAATGCATGTTATATTGATAATATTGGGAGTAATAAGTATAATTATTATAGTTCTAGCGATAATAACTGTATAATGTGGGTAATAATGCATGTTATATTGATAATATTGGGAGTAATAAGTATAATTATTATAGTTCTAGCGATAATCACAGTATAATGTGGGTAATAATGCATGTTATACTGATAATAATATACGTAATAAGCATAACTATTATAGTTCTAGCGATAATAACTGTATAATGTGGGTAATAATGCATGTTATATTGATAATATTGGGAGTAATAAGTATAATTATTATAGTTCTAGCGATAATCACAGTATAATGTGGGTAATAATGCATGTTATATTGATAATATTGGGAGTAATAAGTATAATTATTATAGTTCTAGCGATAATCACAGTATAATGTGGGTAATAATGCATGTTATACTGATAATAATATACGTAATAAGCATAACTATTATAGTTCTAGCGATAATAACTGTATAATGTGGGTAATAATGCATGTTATATTGATAATATTGGGAGTAATAAGTATAATTATTATAGTTCTAGCGATAATCACAGTATAATGTGGGTAATAATGCATGTTATATTGATAATATTGGGAGTAATAAGTATAATTATTATAGTTCTAGCGATAATCACAGTATAATGTGGGTAATAATGCATGTTATACTGATAATAATATACGTAATAAGCATAACTATTATAGTTCTAGCGATAATAACTGTATAATGTGGGTAATAATGCATGTTATATTGATAATATTGGGAGTAATAAGTATAATTATTATAGTTCTAGCGATAATAACTGTATAATGTGGGTAATAATGCATGTTATATTGATAATATTGGGAGTCACAAGTATATTTATTATAGTTCTAGCGATAATAACTGTATAATGTGGGTAATAATGCATGTTATATTGATAATATGGAGAGTAATAAGTATAATTATTATAGTTCTAGCGATAATAACTGTATAATTTGGGTAATAATGCATGTTATATTGATAATATTTTGAGTAATCAGTACAATAATTATAGTTCTAGCGATAATAACTGTATAATATGGGTAATAATCCATGTTATATTGATAATATTTCGAGTAATAGGTATAATTATTATAGTTCTATAGATGACAACTGTATAATATGGGTAATAATGCATGTTATATTGATAACATTGTGAATGATAAGTATAGTTATTATAGTTCTAGCGATAATAACAGTATAATATGGGTAATAATACATGTTATATTGATAATAATAAAAGCAATAAGCATATTTATTATAGTCCTAGCGATAATAACTGTATAATGTGGGTAATAATGCATGTTATATTGATAATATTGGGAGTAATAAGTATAATTATTATAGTTCTAGCGATAATCACAGTATAATGGGCGTAATAATGCATGTTATATTGATAATATTGGGAATAATAAGTAAAATTATTATAGATCTAGAGATGACAACTGTATAGTATGGGTAATAATGGATGTTATATTGATAATAATAAAAGTACTAAGTATAATTATTATAGTTCTAGCGATAATAACTGTATAATGTGGGTAATAATGCATGTTATATTGATAATAATAAAAGCAGTAAGTATAATTACTATAGATGTAGCGATAATAATTGTATAATATGGGTGATAATGCATGTTATATTGATAATATTGGGAATAATAAGTATAGTTATTATAGTTCTAGCGATAATAACAGTATAATATGGGTAATAATACATGTTATATTGATAATAATAAAAGCAATAAGCATATTTATTATAGTCCTAGCGATAATAACTGTATAATGTGGGTAATAATGCATGTTATATTGATAATATTGGGAGTAATAAGTATAATTATTATAGTTCTAGCGATAATCACAGTATAATGGGCGTAATAATGCATGTTATATTGATAATATTGGGAATAATAAGTAAAATTATTATAGATCTAGAGATGACAACTGTATAGTATGGGTAATAATGGATGTTATATTGATAATAATAAAAGTACTAAGTATAATTATTATAGTTCTAGCGATAATAACTGTATAATGTGGGTAATAATGCATGTTATATTGATAATAATAAAAGCAGTAAGTATAATTACTATAGATGTAGCGATAATAATTGTATAATATGGGTGATAATGCATGTTATATTGATAATATTGGGAATAATAAGTATAGTTATTATAGTTCTCGCGATAATAACAGTATAATATGGGTAATAATACATGTTATATTGATAATAATAAAAGCAATAAGCATATTTATTATAGTCCTAGCGATAATAACTGTATAATGTGGGTAATAATGCATGTTATATTGATAATATTGGGAGTAATAAGTATAATTATTATAGTTCTAGCGATAATCACAGTATAATGGGGGTAATAATGCATGTTATATTGATAATATTGGGAATAATAAGTAAAATTATTATAGATCTAGAGATGACAACTGTATAGTATGGGTAATAATGGATGTTATATTGATAATAATAAAAGTACTAAGTACAATTATTATAGTTCTAGCGATAATAACTGTATAATGTGGGTAATAATGCATGTTATACTGATAATATTGGGAGTAATAAGTATAATTACTATAGTTCTAGCTATAATGACTGTATAATGTGGGTAATAATGCATGGCATATTGATAATATTGGGAGTAATAAGTATAATTATTATAGTTCTAGCGATAATAACTGTATAATGTGGGTAATAATACATGTTATATTGATAATATTGGGAGTAATAAGTATAATTATTATAGTTCTAGCGATTATAACTGTATAATGTGGGTAATAATGCATGTTATATCGATAATATTGGGAGTAATAAGTATATTTATTATAGTTCTGTCGATAATAGCAGTACAATATGGGTAATAATGCATGTTATATTGATAATAATAAAAGCAATAAGCATATTTATTATAGTTCTAGCGATAATAACTGTATAATGTGGGTAATAATGCATGTTATATTGATAATTTTGGGAGTAATAAGTATAATTATTATAGTTCTAGCGATGATCACAGTATAATGGGGGTAATAATGCATGTTATATTGATAATAATAATAGTAGTAAGTATAATTAATATAGATGTAGCGATAATAACTGTATAATATGGGTAATAATGCATGTTATATTGATAATATTGGGAATAATAAGTATAATTATAATAGATCTAGAGATGACAACTGTATAGTATTGGTAATAATGGATGTTATATTGATAATAATAAAAGTGCTAAGTATAATTATTATAGTTCTAGCGATAATAACTGTATAATGTGGGTAATAATGCATGTTATATTGATAATATTGGGAATAATAAGTATAATTATTATAGATCTAGAGATGACGACTGTATAGTATGGGTAATAATGGATGTTATATTGATAATAATAAAAGTACTAAGTATAATTATTATAGTTCTAGCGATAATAACTGTATAATGTGGGTAATAATGCATGTTATACTGATAATATTGGGAGTAATAAGTATAATTACTATAGTTCTAGCTATAATAACTGTTTAATGTGGGTAATAATGCATGGTATATTGATAATATTGGGAGTAATAAGTATAATTATTATGGTTCTAGCGATAATAACTGTATAATGTGGGTAATAATGCATGTTATATTGATAATATTGGGAGTAATAAGTATAACTATTATAGTTCTAGCGATAATAATTGTATAATGTGGGTAACAATGCATGTTATATTGATAACATTGGGAGTAATAAGTATAATTATTATAGTTCTAGCGATAATAACTGTGTAATGTGGGTAATAGTGCATGTTATATTGATAATATTGGGAGTAATAAGTATAATTATTATAGATGTAGCGATAATAATTGTATAATATGGGTAATAATGCATGTTATATTGATAATATTGGGAATAATAAGTATAGTTATTATAGTTCTAGCGATAATAACTGTATAATGTGGGTAATAATGCATGTTATATTGATACTATTGGGAGTAATAAGTATAATTATTATAGTTCTAGCGCTAATAACTGTGTAATGTGGGTAATAGTGCATGTTATATTGATAATATTGGGAGTAGTAAGTATAATTATTATAGTTCTAGCGATAATAACTGTCTAATGTGGGTAATAATGCATGTTATATTGTTAATATTGGGAGTAATAAGTATAATTGTTATAGTTCTAGCGATAATAACTGTATAATGTGGGTAATAATGCATGTTATATTGATAATATTGGGAGTAATAAGTATAATTATTATAGTTCTAGCGATAATAACTGTATAATGTGGGTAATAATGCATGTTATATTGATAATATTGGGAGTAATAAGTATAATTATTATAGTTCTAGCGATAATCACAGTATAATGTGGGTAATAATGCATGTTATACTGATAATAATATACGTAATAAGCATAACTATTATAGTTCTAGCGATAATAACTGTATAATGTGGGTAATAATGCATGTTATATTGATAATATTGGGAGTAATAAGTATAATTATTATAGTTCTAGCGATAATCACAGTATAATGTGGGTAATAATGCATGTTATATTGATAATATTGGGAGTAATAAGTATAATTATTATAGTTCTAGCGATAATCACAGTATAATGGGGGTAATAATGCATGTTATATTGATAATAATAATAGCAGTAAGTATAATTATTATAGATGTAGCGATAATAACTGTATAATATGGGTAATAATGCGTGTTATATTGATAATATTGGGAATAATAAGTATAGTTATTATAGTTCTAGCGATAATAACTGTATAATGTGGGTAATAATGCATGTTATATTGATAATATTTCGAGTAATAGTTATAATTATTATAGTTCTAGAGATGACAACTGTATAATATGGGTAATAATGCATGTTATATTGATAATATTGGGAGTAATAAGTGTAATTATTATAGCTCTAGCGATAATAACTGCATAATATGGGTAATAATGCATGTTATACTGATAATAATATACGTAATAAGCATAACTATTATAATTCTAGCGATAATAACTGTATAATGTGGGTAATAATGCATGTTATATTGATAATATTGGGAGTAATACGTATAACTATTATAGTTCTAGCGATAATAACTGTATAATGTGGTTAATAATGCATGTTATATTGATAATATTGGGAGTAATAAGTATAATTATTATAGTTCTAGCGATAATCACAGTATAATGTGGGTAATAATGCATGTTATATTGATAATATTGGGAGTAATAAGTATAATTATTATAGTTCTGGCGATAATAACTGTGTAATGTGGGTAATAGTGCATGTTATATTGATAATATTGGGAGTAATAAGTATAATTATTATAGTTCTAGCGATAATAACTGTATAATGTGGGTAATAATGCATGTTATATTGATAATATTGGGAGTAATAAGTATAACTATTATAGTTCTAGCGATAATAACTGTATAATGTGGGTAATAATGCATGTTATATTGATAATATTGGGAGTCACAAGTATAATTATTATAGTTCTAGCGATAATAACTGTATAATGTGGGTAATAATGCATGTTATATTGATAATATTGGGAGTAATAAGTATAATTATTATAGTTCTAGCGATAATAACTGTATAATTTGGGTAATAATGCATGTTATATTGATAATATTTTGAGTAATCAGTACAATAATTATAGTTCTAGCGATAATAACTGTATAATATGGGTAATAATCCATGTTATATTGATAATATTGGGAGTAATAAGTATAATTATTATAGTTCTAGCGATAATAACTGTATAATGTGGGTAATAATGCATGTTATATTGATAATAATAAAAGCAGCAAGTATAATTATTATAGATGTAGCGACAATAATTGTATAATATGGGTAATAATGCATGTTATATTGATAATATTGGGAATAATAAGTATAGTTATTATAGTTCTAGCGATAATAACTGTATAATGTGGGTAATAATGCATGTTATATTGTGAATATTGGGAGTAATAAGTATAATTGTTATAGTTCTAGCGATAATAACTGTATAATTTGGGTAATAATGCATGTTATATTGATAATATTGGGAATAATAAGTATAATTATTATAGATCCAGAGATGACAACTGTATAGTATGGGTAATAATGGATGTTATATTGATAATAATAAAAGTACTAAGTATAATTATTATAGTTCTAGCGATAATAACTGTATAATGTGGGTAATAATGCATGTTATACTGATAATATTGGGAGTAATAAGTATAATTACTATAGTTCTAGCTATAATAACTGTATAATGTGGGTAATAATGCATGGTATATTGATAATATTGGGAGTAATATGTATAATTATTATAGTTCTAGCGATAATAACTGTATAGTATGGGTAATAATGGATGTTATATTGATAATAATAAAAGTACTAAGTATAATTATTATAGTTCTAGCGATAATAACTGTATAATGTTGGTAATAATGCATGTTATATTGATAATATTGCGAATAATAAGTATAATTATTATAGATCTGGAGATGACAACTGTATAGTATGGGTAATAATGGATGTTATATTGATAATAATAAAAGTACTAAGTATAATTATTATAGTTCTAGCAATAATAACTGTATAATGTTGGTAATAATGCATGTTATATTGATAATATTGGGAATAATAAGTATAATTATTATAGATCTAGAGATGACAACTGTATAGTATTGCTAATAATGGATGTTATATTGATAATAATAAAAGTACTAAGTATAATTATTATAGATGTAGCGATAATAATTGTATAATATGGGTAATAATGCATGTTATATTGATAATATTGGGAGTAATATGTATAACTATTATAGTTCTAGCGATAATAACTGTATAATGTGGTTAATAATGCACGTTATATTGATAATATTGGGAGTAATAAGTATAATTATTATAGTTCTAGCGATAATCACAGTATAATGTGGGTAATAATGCATGTTATATTGATAATATTGGGAGTAATAAGTATAATTAAAATAGTTCTAGCGATAATAACTGTAAATTTGGGTAATAATGCATGTTATATTGATAATATTGGGAATAATAAGTATAATTATTATAGATCCAGAGATGACAACTGTATAGTATGGGTAATAATGGATGTTATATTGATAATAATAAAAGTACTAAGTATAATTATTATAGTTCTAGCGATAATAACTGTATAATGTGGGTAATAATGCATGTTATACTGATAATATTGGGAGTAATAAGTATAATTACTATAGTTCTAGCTATAATAACTGTATAATGTGGGTAATAATGCATGGTATATTGATAATATTGGGAGTAATAAGTATAATTATTATAGTTCTAGCGATAATAACTGTATAATGTGGGTAATAATGCATGTTATATTGATAATATTGGGAGTAATAAGTATAATTATTATAGTTCTAGCGATAATAACTGTATAATGTGGGTAATAATGCATGTTATATTGATAATAATAAAAGCAGCAAGTATAATTATTATAGATGTAGCGACAATAATTGTATAATATGGGTAATAATGCATGTTATATTGATAATATTGGGAATAATAAGTATAGTTATTATAGTTCTAGCGATAATAACTGTATAATGTGGGTAATAATGCATGTTATATTGTGAATATTGGGAGTAATAAGTATAATTGTTATAGTTCTAGCGATAATAACTGTATAATGTCGTTAATAATGCATGTTATATTGATAATATTGGGAATAGTAAGTATAATCATTATAGATCTGGAGATGATAACTGTATAGTATGGGTAATAATGGATGTTATATTGATAATAATAAAAGTACTAAGTATAATTATTATAGTTCTAGCGATAATAACTGTATAATGTTGGTAATAATGCATGTTATATTGATAATATTGGGAATAATAAGTATAATTATTATAGATCTAGAGATGACAACTGTATAGTATTGGTAATAATGGATGTTATATTGATAATAATAAAAGTACTAAGTATAATTATTATAGTTCTAGCGATAATAACTGTATAATGTGGGTAATAGTGCATGTTATATTGATAATATTGGGAGTAATAAGTATAATTATTATAGTTCTAGCGATAATAACTGTATAATGTGGGTAATAATGCATGTTATACTGATAATATTGGGAGTAATAAGTATAATTACTATAGTTCTAGCTATAATAACTGTATAATGTGGGTAATAATGCATGGTATATTGATAATATTGGGAGTAATAAGTATAATTATTATAGTTCTAGCGATAATAACTGTATAATGTGGGTAATAATGCATGTTATATTGATAATATTGGGAGTAATAAGTATAACTATTATAGTTCTAGCGATAATAATTGTATAATGTGGGTAACAATGCATGTTATATTGATAACATTGGAAGTAATGAGTATAATTATTATAGTTCTAGCGATAATAACTGTATAATATGGGTAATAATGCATGTTATATTGATAATATTGGGAGTCACAAGTATAATTGTTATAGTTCTAGCGATAATAACTGTGTAATGTGGGTAATAGTGCATGTTATATGGATAATATTGGGAGTAATAAGTATAATTATTATAGTTCTAGCGATAATCACAGTATAATGGGGGTAATAATGCATGTTATATTGATAATATTGGAAGTAATGAGTATAATTATTATAGTTCTAGCGATAATAACTGTATAATATGGGTAATAATACATGTTATATTGATAATAATAAAAGCAATAAGCATATTTATTATATTTCTAGCGATAATAACTGTATAATGTGGGTAATAATGCATGTTATATTGATAATATGGAGAGTAATAAGTATAATTATTATAGTTCTAGCGATAATAACTGTATAATTTGGGTAATAATGCATGTTATATTGATAATATTGGGAGTAATAAGTATAATTATTATAGTTCTAGCGATAATAACTGTGTAATGTGGGTAATAATGCATCTTATATTGAAAATAGTAAAAGTAATAAGTATGATTATTATAGTTCTAGAGATAATAACTGTATAATGTGGGTAATAATGCATGTTACATTGATAATAATAAAAGCAGTAAGTATAATTACTATAGATGTAGCGATAATAATTGTATAATATGGGTGATAATGCATGTTATATTGATAATATTGGGAATAATAAGTATAGTTATTATAGTTCTAGCGATAATAACAGTATAATATGGGTAATAATACATGTTATATTGATAATAATAAAAGCAATAAGCATATTTATTATAGTCCTAGCGATAATAACTGTATAATGTGGGTAATAATGCATGTTATATTGATAATATTGGGAGTAATAAGTATAACTATTATAGTTCTAGCGATAATAACTGTATAATGTGGGTAATAATGCATGTTATATTGATAATATTGGGAGTCACAAGTATAATTATTATAGTTCTAGCGATAATAATTGTATAATGTGGGTAATAATGCATGTTATATTGATAATATTGGGAGTAATAAGTATAATTATTATAGTTCTAGCGATAATCACAGTATAATGTGGGTAATAATGCATGTTATATTCATAATATTGGGAGTAATAAGTATAATTATTATAGTTCTAGCGATAATCACAGTATAATGGGGGTAATAATGCATGTTATATTGATAATAATAATAGCAGTAAGTATAATTATTATAGATGTAGCGATAATAACTGTATAATATGGGTAATAATGCATGTTATATTGATAATTTTGGGAATAATAGGTATAATTATTATAGTTCTAGCGATAATAACTGTATAATGTGGGTAATAATACATGTTATATTGATAATAATAAAAGCAATAAGCATATTTATTATATTTCTAGCGATAATAACTGTATAATGTGGGTAATAATGCATGTTATACGGATAATATGGAGAGTAATAAGTATAATTATTATAGTTCTAGCGATAATAACTGTATAATTTGGGTAATAATGCATGTTATATTGATAATATTTTGAGTAATCAGTACAATAATTATAGTTCTAGCGATAATAACTGTATAATATGGGTAATAATCCATGTTATATTGATAATATTTCGAGTAATAGGTATAATTATTATAGTTCTATAGATGACAACTGTATAATATGGGTAATAATGCATGTTATATTGATAACATTGGGAATGATAAGTATAGTTATTATAGTTCTAGCGATAATAACAGTATAATATGGGTAATAATACATGTTATATTGATAATAATAAAAGCAATAAGCATATTTATTATAGTCCTAGCGATAATAACTGTATAATGTGGGTAATAATGCATGTTATATTGATAATATTGGGAGTAATAAGTATAATTATTATAGTTCTAGCGATAATCACAGTATAATGGGCGTAATAATGCATGTTATATTGATAATATTGGGAATAATAAGTAAAATTATTATAGATCTAGAGATGACAACTGTATAGTATAGGTAATAATGGATGTTATATTGATAATAATAAAAGTACTAAGTATAATTATTATAGTTCTAGCGATAATAACTGTATAATGTGGGTAATAATGCATGTTATATTGATAGTAATAAAAGCAGTAAGTATAATTACTATAGATGTGGCGATAATAATTGTATAATATGGGTGATAATGCATGTTATATTGATAATATTGGGAATAATAAGTATAGTTATTATAGTTCTAGCGATAATAACAGTATAATATGGGCAATAATACATGTTATATTGATAATAATAAAAGCAATAAGCATATTTATTATAGTCCTAGCGATAATAACTGTATAATGTGGGTAATAATGCATGTTATATTGATAATATTGGGAGTAATAAGTATAATTATTATAGTTCTAGCGATAATAACTGTATAATGTGGGTAATAATGCATGTTATATTGATAATAATAAAAGCAGTAAGTATAATTATTATAGATGTAGCGATAATAATTGTATAATATGGGTAATAATGCATGTTATATTGATAATATTGGGAATAATAAGTATAGTTATTATAGTTCTAGCGATAATAACTGTATAATGTGGGTAATAATGCATGTTATATTGTGAATATTGGGAGTAATAAGTATAATTGTTATAGTTCTAGCGATAATAACTGTATAATGTCGTTAATAATGCATGTTATATTGATAATATTGGGAATAGTAAGTATAATTATTATAGATCTAGAGATGACAACTGTATAGTATGGGTAATAATGGATGTTATATTGATAATAATAAAAGTACTAAGTATAATTATTATAGTTCTAGCGATAATAACTGTATAATGTTGGTAATAATGCATGTTATATTGATAATATTGGGAATAATAAGTATAATTATTATAGATCTAGAGATGACAACTGTATAGTATTGGTAATAATGGATGTTATATTGATAATAATAAAAGTACTAAGTATAATTATAATAGTTCTAGCGATAATAACTGTATAATGTGGGTAATAATGCATGTTATATTGATAATATTGGGAGTAATAAGTATAATTATTATAGTTCTAGCGATAATAACTGTATAATGTGGGTAATAATGCATGTTATATTGATAATATTGGGAGTAATAAGTATAACTATTATAGTTCTAGCGATAATAACTGTATAATGTGGTTAATAATGCACGTTATATTGATAATATTGGGAGTAATAAGTATAATTATTATAGTTCTAGCGATAATCACAGTATAATGGGGGTAATAATGCATGTTATATTGATAATATTGGGAGTAATAAGTATAATTATTATAGTTCTAGCGATAATAACTGTATAATGTGGGTAATAATGCATGTTATATTGATAATATTGGGAATAATAAGTATGATTATTATAGATCCAGAGATGACAACTGTATAGTATGGGTAATAATGGGTGTTATATTGATAATAATAAAAGTACTAAGTATAATTATTATAGTTCTAGCGATAATAACTGTATAATGTGGGTAATAATGCATGTTATACTGATAATATTGGGAGTAATAAGTATAATTACTATAGTTCTAGCTATAATAACTTTATAATGTGGGTAATAATGCATGGTATATTGATAATATTGGGAGTAATAAGTATAATTACTATAGTTCTAGCGATAATAACTGTATAATGTGGGTAGTAATGCATGTTATATTGATAATATTGGGAGTAATAAGTATAACTATTATAGTTCTAGCGATAATAATTGTATAATGTAGGTAACAATGCATGTTATATTGATAACATTGGGAGTAATAAGTATAATTATTATAGTTCTAGCGATAATAACTGTATAATGTGGGTAATAATGCATGTTATATTGATAATATTGGGAATAGTAAGTATAATTATTATAGATCTGGAGATGACAACTGTATAGTATGGGTAATAATGGATGTTATATTGATAATAATAAAAGTACTAAGTATAATTATTATAGTTCTAGCGATAATAACTGTATAATGTTGGTAATAATGCATGTTATATTGATAATATTGGGAATAATAAGTATAATTATTATAGATCTAGAGATGACAACTGTATAGTATTGGTAATAATGGATGTTATATTGATAATAATAAAAGTACTAAGTATAATTATTATAGTTCTAGCGATAATAACTGTATAATGTGGGTAATAATGCATGTTATATTGATAATATTGGGAGTAATAAGTATAATTATTATAGTTCTAGCGATAATAACTGTATAATGTGGGTAATAATGCATGTTATATTGATAATATTGGGAGTAATAAGTATAATTATTATAGTTCTAGCGATAATCACAGTATAATGGGGGTAATAATGCATGTTATATTGATAATAATAATAGTAGTAAGTATAATTATTATAGATGTAGCGATAATAACTGTATAATATGGGTAATAATGCATGTTATATAGATAATATTGGGAATAATAGGTATAATTATTATAGTTCTAGCGATAATAACTGTATAATGTGGGTAATAATGCATCTTATATTGAAAATTGTAAAAGTAATAAGTATGATTATTATAGTTCTAGAGATAATAACTGTATAATGTGGGTAATAATGCATGTTATATTGATAATATTAGGAGTAATGAGTATAATTATTATAGTTCTAGCGATAATAACTGTATAATGCGGGTAATAATGCATGTTATATTGATAATAATAAAAGCAGTAAGTATAATTATTATAGATGTAGCGAAAATAACTATATAATATGGGTAATAATGCATGTTATATTGATCATATTGGGAGTAATAAGTATAATTACTATAGTTCTAGCGATAATAACTGTATAATATGGGTAATAATGCATGTTATATTGATAATGTTGGGAGTAATGAGCATAATTCTTATAGTTCTAGCGATAATCACAGTATAATGTGGGTAATAATGCATGTTATATTGATAATAATAAAAGTAGTAAGTGTAATTATTATAGATGTAGCGATAATAACTGTATAATATGGGTAATAGTGCATGTTATATTGATAATATTGGGAGTAATAAGTGTAATTATTATAGCTCTAGCGATAATAACTGCATAATATGGGTAATAATGCATGTTATACTGATAATAATATACGTAATAAGTATAACTATTACAGTTCTAGCGATAATAACGGCATAATATGGGTAATAGTGCATGTTATATGGATAATAATAAAAGTAATAAGTATAATTATTATAGTTCTAGCGATAATAACTCTATGATATGGGTAATAATGCATGTTATATTGATAATATTTCGAGTAATCTGTATAATTATTATAATTCTAGAGATGACAACTGTATAATATGGGTAATAATGCATGCTATATTGATAATATTGGGAATAATAAGTATAATTATTATAGTTCTAGCGATAATCACAGTATAATGTGCTTAATAATGCATGTTATATTGATAATAATAAAAATAGTGAGTATAATTATTATAGATGTAGCGATAATAACTGTATAATGTGGGTAATAATGCATGTTATACTGATAATATTAGGAGTAATAAGTATAATTACTATAGTTCTAGCTATAATAGCTGTATAATGTGGGTAATAATGCATGGTATATTGATAATATTGGGAGTAATAAGTATAATTATTATAGTTCTAGCGATAATAACTGTATAATGTGGGTAATAATGCATGTTATATTGATAATAATTAAAGCAGTAAGTATAATTATTATAGATGTAGCGATAATAATTGTATAATATGGGTAATAATGCATGTTATATTGATAATATTGGGAGTAATAGGTATAATTATTATAGTTCTAGCGATAATAACTGTGTAATGTGGGTAATAATGCATGTTATATTGATAATATTGGGAGTAATAAGTATAATTATTATAGTTCTAGCGATAATAACTCTATAATGTGGGTAATAATGCATGTTATATTGATAATATTGGGAGTAATAAGTATAATTATTATAGTTCTAGCGATAATCACAGTATAATGGGGGTAATAATGCATGTTATATTGATAATAATAATAGTAGTAAGTATAATTATTATAGATGTAGCGATAATAACTGTATAATATGGGTAATAATGCATGTTATATAGATAATATTGGGAATAATAGGTATAATTATTATAGTTCTAGCGATAATAACTGTATAATGTGGGTAATAATGCATCTTATATTGAAAATTGTAAAAGTAATAAGTATGATTATTATAGTTCTAGAGATAATAACTGTATAATGTGGGTAATAATGCATGTTATATTGATAATATTTCGAGTAATAGGTATAATTATTATAGTTCTAGAGGTGACAACTGTATAATATAGGTAATAATGGATGTTATATTGATAATATGGGGAGTAATGAGTATAATTATTATAGTTCTAGCCATAATAACTGTATAATATGGGTAATAATACATGTTATATTGATAATAATAAAAGCAATAAGCATATTTATTATATTTCTAGCGATAATAACTGTATAATGTGGGTAATAATGCATGTTATATTGATAATATGGAGAGTAATAAGTATAATTATTATAGTTCTAGCGATAATAACTGTATAATTTGGGTAATAATGCATGTTATATTGATAATATTGGGAGTAATAAGTATAATTATTATAGTTCTAGCGATAATAACTGTGTAATGTGGGTAATAATGCATCTTATATTGAAAATAGTAAAAGTAATAAGTATGATTATTATAGTTCTAGAGATAATAACTGTATAATGTGGGTAATAATGCATGTTATATTGATAATATTTCGAGTAATAGGTATAATTATTATAGTTCTAGAGGTGACAACTGTATAATATAGGTAATAATGGATGTTATATTGATAATATGGGGAGTAATGAGTATAATTATTATAGTTCTAGCGATAATGACTGTATAATGAGTGTAATAATGCATGTTATATTGATAATATTAGGAGTAGTACATATAAATATCATAGTTCTAGGGATGATAATAGTATAATGTGGGTAATAATGCATGTTATATTGATAATATTTTGAGTAATCAGTACAATAATTATAGTTCTAGCGATAATAACAGTATAATGTGGGTAATAATACATGTTATATTGATAATAATAAAAGCAATAATCATATTTATTATAGTCCTAGTGATAATAACTGTATAATGTGGGTAATAATGCATGTTATATTGATAATATTGGGAGTAATAAGTATAATTATTATAGTTCTAGCGATAATCACATTATAATGGGGGTAATAATGCATGTCATATTGATAATATTGGGAATAATAAGTATAGCTATTATAGTTCTAGCGATAATAACAGTATAATATGGGTAATAATACATGTTATATTGATAATAATAAAAGCAATAAGCATATTTATTATAGTCCTAGCGATAATAACTGTATAATGTGGGTAATAATGCATGTTATATTGATAATATTGGGAGTAATAAGTATAATTATTATAGTTCTAGCGATAATCACAGTATAATGGGGGTAATAATGCATGTTATATTGATAATATTGGGAATAATAAGTAAAATTATTATAGATCTAGAGATGACAACTGTATA
Organism: Megachile leachella; assembly: GCA_963576845.1. NCBI lineage: Eukaryota > Metazoa > Arthropoda > Insecta > Hymenoptera > Megachilidae > Megachile > Megachile leachella. The sequence continues at coordinate 727,223 of CAUYWW010000099.1, read as the reverse complement.
GTATGGGTAATAATGGATGTTATATTGATAATAATAAAAGTACTAAGTATAATTATTATAGTTCTAGCGATAATAACTGTATAATGTGGGTAATAATGCATGTTATATTGATAATATTATGAGTAATGAGTATAATTATTATAGTTCTAGCGATAATAACTGTATAATGTGGGTAATAATGCATGTTATATTGATAATAATAAAATTAATAAGTATAATTATTATAGTTCTAGCGATAATCACAGTATAATGTGTGTAATAATGCATGTTATATTGTTAATAATAAAAGTAGTAAGTATAATTATTATAGATGTAGCGAAAATAACTGTATAATATGGGTAATAATGCATGTTATATTGATCATATTGGGAGTAATAAGTATAATTACTATAGTTCTAGCGATAATAACTGTATAATATGGGTAATAATGCATGTTATATTGATAATATTGGGAATAATAAGTATAATTATTATAGTTCTTGCGATAATTACAGTATAATATGGGTAATAATGCATGTTATATTGATAATATTGGGAGTAATGAGCATAATTCTTATAGTTCTAGCGATAATCACAGTATAATGTGGGTAATAATGCATGTTATATTGATAATAATAAAAGTAGTAAGTATAATTATTATAGATGTAGCGATAATAACTGTATAATATGGGTAATAGTGCATGTTATATTGATAATATTGGGAGTAATAAGTGTAATTATTATAGCTCTAGCGATAATAACTGCATAATATGGGTAATAATGCATGTTATACGGATAATAATATACGTAATAAGTATAACTATTACAGTTCTAGCGATAATAACGGCATAATATGGGTAATAGTGCATGTTATATGGATAATAATAGAAGTAATAAGTATAATTATTATAGTTCTAGCGATAATAACTCTATGATATGGGTAATAATGCATGTTATATTGATAATATTTCGAGTAATCTGTATAATTATTATAATTCTAGAGATGACAACTGTATAATATGGGTAATAATGCATGCTATATTGATAATATTGGGAATAATAAGTATAATTATTATAGTTCTTGCGATAATCACAGTATAATGTGCTTAATAATGCATGTTATATTGATAATAATAAAAATAGTGAGTATAATTATTATAGATGTAGCGATAATAACTGTATAATGTGGGTAATAATGCATGTTATATTGATAATATTTCGAGTAATAGTTATAATTATTATAGTTCTAGAAATGACAACTGCATAATATGGGTAATAATGAATGTTATATTGATAATATTGGGAGTAATACGTATAATTATTATAGTTCTAGCGAAAATAACTGTATAATGTGGGTAATAATGCATGTTATATTGATAATATAGGGAGTAATAAGTATAATTATTATAGTTCTAGCGATAATCACAGTATAATGTGGGTAATAATGCATGTTATATTGATAATAATAAAAGTAGTAAGTATAATAATTATAGATGTAGCGATAATAACTGTATAATGTGGGTAATTATGCATGTTATATTGATAATATTGGGAGTAATAAGTATAATTATTATAGTTCTAGCGATAATAACGGTATAATATGGGTAATAATGCATGTTATATTGATAATATTTCAAGTAATAGGTATAATTATTATCGTTCTAGCGATAATTACTGTATAATGTGGGTAATAATGCATGTTATATTGATAATATTGGGAGTAATAAGTATAATTATTATAGTTCTAGCGATAATCACAGTATAATGTGGGTAATAATGCATGTTATATTGATAATATTGGGAGTAATAAGTATAATTATTATAGATCTAGAGATGACAACTGTATAGTATGGGTAATAATGCATGTTATATTGATAATAATAAAAGTACTAAGTATAATTATTATAGTTCTAGCGATAATAACTGTATAATGTGGGTAATAATGCATGTTATATTGATAATATTGGGAGTAATAAGTATAATTACTGTAGTTCTAGCTATAATAACTGTATAATGTGGGTAGTAATGCATGGTATATTGATAATATTGGGAGTAATTAGTATAATTATTATATTTCTAGCGATAATAACTGTATAATGTGGGTAATAATGCATGTTATATTGATAATATTGGGAGTAATACGTATAACTATTATAGTTCTAGCGACAAAAACTGTATAATGTGGTTAATAATGCATGTTATATTGATCATATTGGGAGTAATAAGTATAATTATTATAGTTCTAGCGATAATCACAGTATAATGTGGGTAATAATGCATGTTATATTGATAATATTGGGAGTAATAAGTATAATTATTATAGTTCTAGCGATAATAACTGTATAATGTGGGTAATAATGCATGTTATATTGATAATATTGGGAATAATAAGTATAATTATTATATATCTAGAGATGACAACTGTATAGTATGGTTAATAATGGATGTTATAGTGATAATAATGAAAGTACTAAGTATAATTATTATAGTTCTAGCGATAATAACTGTATAATGTTGGTAATAATGCATGTTATATTGATAATATTGGGAATAATAAGTGTAATTATTATAGATCTAGAGATGACAACTGTATAGTATTGGTAATAATGGATGTTATATTGATAATAATAAAAGTACTAAGTATAATTATTATCGTTCTAGCGATAATAACTGTATAATGTGGGTAATAATGCATGTTATATTGATAATATTGGAAGTAATAAGTATAATTATTATAGTTCTAGCGATAATCACAGTATAATGTGGGTAATAATGCATGTTATATTGATAATATTGGGAGTAATAAGTATAATTATTATAGTTCTAGCGATAATAACTGTATAATGTCGGTAATAATGCATGTTATATTGATAATATTGGGAATAATACGTATAACTATTATAGTTCTTGCGATAATTACAGTATAATATGGGTAATAATGCATGTTATATTGATAATATTGGGAGTAATAAGTATAATTATTATAGTTCTAGCGAAAATAACTGTATAATGTGGGTAATAATGCATGTTATATTGATAATATTGGGAATAATAGGTATAACTATTATAGTTCTTGCGATAATTACAGTATAATATGGGTAATAATGCATGTTATATTGATAATGTTGGGAATAATAAGTATAATTATTATAGATCTAGAGATGACAACTGTATAGTATGGGCAATAATGGATGTTATATTGATAATAATAAAAGTACTAAGTATAATTATTATAGTTCTAGCTATAATAACTGTATAATGTGGGTAATAATGCATGGTATATTGATAATATTGGGAGTAATAAGTATAATTATTATAGTTCTAGCGATAATAACTGTATAATGTGGGTAATAATGCATGTTATATTGAAAATATTGGGAATAATAAGTATAATTATTATAGATCTAGAGATGACAACTGTATAGTATTGGTAATAATGGATGTGATATTGATAATAATAAAAGTACTAAGTATAATTATTATAGTTCTAGCGATAATAACTGTATAATGTGGGTAATAATGCATGTTATATTGATAATATTGGGAGTAATAAGTATAATGATAATAGTTCTAGCGATAATAACTGTATCATGTGGGTAATAATGCATGTTATATTGATAATATTGGGAGTAATAAGTATAATTATTATAGTTCTAGCGATAATAACTGTGTAATGTGGGTAATAGTGCATGTTATATTGATAATACTGGGAGTAGTAAGTATAATTATTATAGTTCTAGCGATAATAACTGTCTAATGTGGGTAATAATGCATGTTATATTGATAATATTGGGAGTAATATGTATAATTCTTATAGTTCTAGCGATAATAACTGTGCAATGTGGGTAATAATGCATGTTATATTGATAATATTGGGAGTAATAAGTATAATTATTATAGTTCTAGCGCTAATAATAGTATAATGTGGGTAATAATGCATGTTATATTGATAATATTGGGAGTAATATGTATAATTCTTATAGTTCTAGCGCTAATAATAGTATAATGTGGGTAATAATGCATGTTATATTGATAATATTGGGAGTAATATGTATAATTCTTATAGTTCTAGCGATAATAACTGTGCAATGTGGGTAATAATGCATGTTATATTGATAATATTGGGAATAATAAGTATAATTATTATAGTTCTAGCGATAATTACAGTATAATGTGGGTAATAGTGCATGTTATATTGAAAATAATAAAAGTAATAAGTATAATTATTATAGTTCTAGCGATAATAACTGTATAATGTGGGTAATAATGCATGTTATATTGATAATATTGGGAGTAATAAGTATAATGATAATAGTTCTAGCGATAATAACTGTATAATGTGGGTAATAATGCATGTTATATTGATAATATTGGGAGTAATAAGTATAACTGTTATAGTTCTAGCGATAATAACTGTATAATGTGGGTAATAATGCATGTTATATTGATAATATTGGAAGTAATAAGTATTATTACTATAGTTCTAGCTATAATAACTGTATAATGTTGGTAATAATGCATGTTATATTGATAATATTGGGAATAATAAGTATAATTATTATAGATCTAGAGATGACAACTGTATAGTATTGGTAATAATGGATGTTATATTGATAATAATAAAAGTACTAAGTATAATTATTATAGTTCTAGCGATAATAACTGTATAATGTGGGTAATAATGCATGTTATATTGATAATATTGGGAGTAATAAGTATAATGATAATAGTTCTAGCGATAATAACTGTATAATGTGGGTAATAATGCATGTTATATTGATAATATTGGGAGTAATAAGTATAACTGTTATAGTTCTAGCGATAATAACTGTATAATGTGGGTAATAATGCATGTTATATTGATAATATTGGAAGTAATAAGTATTATTACTATAGTTCTAGCTATAATAACTGTATAATGTGGGTTTTAATGCATGGTATATTGATAATATTGGGAGTAATTAGTATAATTATTATAGTTCTAGCGATAATAACTGTATAATGTGGGTAATAATGCATGTTATATTGATAATATTGGGAGTAATAAGTATAACTATTATAGTTCTAGCGATAATAATTGTATAATGTGGGTAATAATGCATGTTATATTGATAATATTGGGAGTAATAAGTATAATTATTATAGTTCTAGCGATAATAACTGTGTAATGTGGGTAATAGTGCATGTTATATTGATAATACTGGGAGTAGTAAGTATAATTATTATATTTCTAGCGATAATAACTGTCTAATGTGGGTAATAATGCATGTTATATTGATAACATTGGGAGTAATAAGTATAATTATTATAGTTCTAGCGATAATAACTGTGTAATGTGGGTAATAGTGCATGTTATATTGATAATATTGGGAGTAATAAGTATAATTATTATAGTTCTAGCGATAATAACTGTATAATGTGGGTAATAATGCATGTTATATTGATAATAATAAAAGCAGTAAGTTTAATTATTATAGATGTAGCGATAATAATTGTATAATATGGGTAATAATGCATGTTATATTGATAATATTGGGAATAATAAGTATAGTTATTATAGTTCTAGCGATAATAACTGTATAATACGGGTAATAATGCATGTTATATTGATAATATTGGGAGTAATATGTATAATTCTTATAGTTCTAGCGATAATAACTGTATAATGTGGGTAATAATGCATGTTATATTGATAACATTGGGAGTAATAAGTATAATTATTATAGGTCTAGCGATAATAACTGTATAATGTGGGTAATAATGCATGTTATATTGATAATATTGGCAGTAATAAGTATAATTATTATAGTTCTAGCCATAATAACTATATAATGTGGATAATAATGCATGTTATATTGATAATATTGGGAATAATAAGTATAATTATTATAGATCTAGAGATGACAACTGTATAGTATGGGTAATAATGGATGTTATAGTGATAATAATAAGAGTACTAAGTATAATTATTATAGTTCTAGCGATAATAACTGTATAATGTTGGTAATAATGCATGTTATATTGATAATATTGGGAATAATAAGTGTAATTATTATAGATCTAGAGATGACAACTGTATAGTATTGGTAATAATGCATGTTATATTGATAATAATAAAAGTACTAAGTATAATTATTATAGTTCTAGCGATAATAACTGTATAATGTGGGTAATAATGCATGTTATATTGATAATATTGGGAGTAATAAGTATAATGATAATAGTTCTAGCGATAATAACTGTATAATGTGGGTAATAATGCATGTTATATTGATAATATTGGGAGTAATAAGTATAACTGTTATAGTTCTAGCGATAATAACTGTATAATGTGGGTAATAATGCATGTTATATTGATAATATTGGAAGTAATAAGTATTATTACTATAGTTCTAGCTATAATAACTGTATAATGTTGGTAATAATGCATGTTATATTGATAATATTGGGAATAATAAGTATAATTATTATAGATCTAGAGATGACAACTGTATAGTATTGGTAATAATGGATGTTATATTGATAATAATAAAAGTACTAAGTATAATTATTATAGTTCTAGCGATAATAACTGTATAATGTGGGTAATAATGCATGTTATATTGATAATATTGGGAGTAATAAGTATAATGATAATAGTTCTAGCGATAATAACTGTATAATGTGGGTAATAATGCATGTTATATTGATAATATTGGGAGTAATAAGTATAACTGTTATAGTTCTAGCGATAATAACTGTATAATGTGGGTAATAATGCATGTTATATTGATAATATTGGAAGTAATAAGTATTATTACTATAGTTCTAGCTATAATAACTGTATAATGTGGGTAATAATGCATGCTATATTGATAATATTGGGAATAATAAGTATAATTATTATAGTTCTAGCGATAATCACAGTATAATGTGCTTAATAATGCATGTTATATTGATAATAATAAAAATAGTGAGTATAATTATTATAGATGTAGCGATAATAACTGTATAATGTGGGTAATAATGCATGTTATATTGATAATATTTCGAGTAATAGTTATAATTATTATAGTTCTAGAAATGACAACTGCATAATATGGGTAATAATGAATGTTATATTGATAATATTGGGAGTAATACGTATAATTATTATAGCTCTAGCGAAAATAACTGTATAATGTGGGTAATAATGCATGTTATATTGATAATATAGGGAGTAATAAGTATAATTATTATAGTTCTAGCGATAATCACAGTATAATGTGGGTAATAATGCATGTTATATTGATAATAATAAAAGTAGTAAGTATAATTATTATAGATGTAGCGATAATAACTGTATAATGTGGGTAATTATGCATGTTATATTGATAATATTGGGAGTAATAAGTATAATTATTATAGTTCTAGCGATAATCACAGTATAATGTGGGTAATAATGCATGTTATATTGATAATATTGGGAGTATTGAGTATAATTATTATAGTTCTAGCGATAATAACGGTATAATATGGGTAATAATGCATGTTATATTGATAATATTTCAAGTAATAGGTATAATTATTATCGTTCTAGCGATAATTACTGTATAATGTGGGTAATAATGCATGTTATATTGATAATATTGGGAGTAATAAGTATAATTATTATAGTTCTAGCGATAATCACAGTATAATGTGGGTAATAATGCATGTTATATTGATAATATTGGGAGTAATAAGTATAATTATTATAGATCTAGAGATGACAACTGTATAGTATGGGTAATAATGCATGTTATATTGATAATAATAAAAGTACTAAGTATAATTATTATAGTTCTAGCGATAATAACTGTATAATGTGGGTAATAATGCATGTTATATTGATAATATTGGGAGTAATAAGTATAATTACTGTAGTTCTAGCTATAATAACTGTATAATGTGGGTAGTAATGCATGGTATATTGATAATATTGGGAGTAATTAGTATAATTATTATATTTCTAGCGATAATAACTGTATAATGTGGGTAATAATGCATGTTATATTGATAATATTGGGAGTAATACGTATAACTATTATAGTTCTAGCGATAAAAACTGTATAATGTGGTTAATAATGCATGTTATATTGATCATATTGGGAGTAATAAGTATAATTATTATAGTTCTAGCGATAATCACAGTATAATGTGGGTAATAATGCATGTTATATTGATAATATTGGGAGTAATAAGTATAATTATTATAGTTCTAGCGATAATAACTGTATAATGTGGGTAATAATGCATGTTATATTGATAATATTGGGAATAATAAGTATAATTATTATATATCTAGAGATGACAACTGTATAGTATGGGTAATAATGGATGTTATAGTGATAATAATGAAAGTACTAAGTATAATTATTATAGTTCTAGCGATAATAACTGTATAATGTTGGTAATAATGCATGTTATATTGATAATATTGGGAATAATAAGTATAATTATTATAGATCTAGAGATGACAACTGTATAGTATTGGTAATAATGGATGTTATATTGATAATAATAAAAGTACTAAGTATAATTATTATCGTTCTAGCGATAATAACTGTATAATGTGGGTAATAATGCATGTTATATTGATAATATTGGAAGTAATAAGTATAATTATTATAGTTCTAGCGATAATCACAGTATAATGTGGGTAATAATGCATGTTATATTGATAATATTGGGAGTAATAAGTATAATTATTATAGTTCTAGCGATAATAACTGTATAATGTCGGTAATAATGCATGTTATATTGATAATATTGGGAATAATACGTATAACTATTATAGTTCTTGCGATAATTACAGTATAATATGGGTAATAATGCATGTTATATTGATAATATTGGGAGTAATAAGTATAATTATTATAGTTCTAGCGAAAATAACTGTATAATGTGGGTAATAATGCATGTTATATTGATAATATTGGGAATAATAGGTATAACTATTATAGTTCTAGCGATAAAAACTGTATAATGTGGTTAATAATGCATGTTATATTGATCATATTGGGAGTAATAAGTATAATTATTATAGTTCTAGCGATAATCACAGTATAATGTGGGTAATAATGCATGTTATATTGATAATATTGGGAGTAATAAGTATAATTATTATAGTTCTAGCGATAATAACTGTATAATGTGGGTAATAATGCATGTTATATTGAAAATATTGGGAATAATAAGTATAATTATTATAGATCTAGAGATGACAACTGTATAGTATTGGTAATAATGGATGTGATATTGATAATAATAAAAGTACTAAGTATAATTATTATAGTTCTAGCGATAATAACTGTATAATGTGGGTAATAATGCATGTTATATTGATAATATTGGGAGTAATAAGTATAATGATAATAGTTCTAGCGATAATAACTGTATCATGTGGGTAATAATGCATGTTATATTGATAATATTGGGAGTAATAAGTATAATTATTATAGTTCTAGCGATAATAACTGTGTAATGTGGGTAATAGTGCATGTTATATTGATAATACTGGGAGTAGTAAGTATAATTATTATAGTTCTAGCGATAATAACTGTCTAATGTGGGTAATAATGCATGTTATATTGATAATATTGGGAGTAATATGTATAATTCTTATAGTTCTAGCGATAATAACTGTGCAATGTGGGTAATAATGCATGTTATATTGATAATATTGGGAGTAATAAGTATAATTATTATAGTTCTAGCGCTAATAATAGTATAATGTGGGTAATAATGCATGTTATATTGATAATATTGGGAGTAATATGTATAATTCTTATAGTTCTAGCGATAATAACTGTGCAATGTGGGTAATAATGCATGTTATATTGATAATATTGGGAATAATAAGTATAATTATTATAGTTCTAGCGATAATTACAGTATAATGTGGGTAATAGTGCATGTTATATTGAAAATAATAAAAGTAATAAGTATAATTATTATAGTTCTAGCGATAATAACTGTATAATGTGGGTAATAATGCATGTTATATTGATAATATTGGGAGTAATAAGTATAATGATAATAGTTCTAGCGATAATAACTGTATAATGTGGGTAATAATGCATGTTATATTGATAATATTGGGAGTAATAAGTATAACTGTTATAGTTCTAGCGATAATAACTGTATAATGTGGGTAATAATGCATGTTATATTGATAATATTGGAAGTAATAAGTATTATTACTATAGTTCTAGCTATAATAACTGTATAATGTTGGTAATAATGCATGTTATATTGATAATATTGGGAATAATAAGTATAATTATTATAGATCTAGAGATGACAACTGTATAGTATTGGTAATAATGGATGTTATATTGATAATAATAAAAGTACTAAGTATAATTATTATAGTTCTAGCGATAATAACTGTATAATGTGGGTAATAATGCATGTTATATTGATAATATTGGGAGTAATAAGTATAATGATAATAGTTCTAGCGATAATAACTGTATAATGTGGGTAATAATGCATGTTATATTGATAATATTGGGAGTAATAAGTATAACTGTTATAGTTCTAGCGATAATAACTGTATAATGTGGGTAATAATGCATGTTATATTGATAATATTGGAAGTAATAAGTATTATTACTATAGTTCTAGCTATAATAACTGTATAATGTGGGTAATAATGCATGGTATATTGATAATATTGGGAGTAATTAGTATAATTATTATAGTTCTAGCGATAATAACTGTATATTGTGGGTAATAATGCATGTTATATTGATAATATTGGGAGTAATAAGTATAACTATTATAGTTCTAGCGATAATAATTGTATAATGTGGGTAATAATGCATGTTATATTGATAATATTGGGAGTAATAAGTATAATTATTATAGTTCTAGCGATAATAACTGTGTAATGTGGGTAATAGTGCATGTTATATTGATAATACTGGGAGTAGTAAGTATAATTATTATATTTCTAGCGATAATAACTGTCTAATGTGGGTAATAATGCATGTTATATTGATAACATTGGGAGTAATAAGTATAATTATTATAGTTCTAGCGATAATAACTGTGTAATGTGGGTAATAGTGCATGTTATATTGATAATATTGGGAGTAATAAGTATAATTATAATAGTTCTAGCGATAATAACTGTATAATGTGGGTAATAATGCATGTTATATTGATAATAATAAAAGCAGTAAGTTTAATTATTATAGATGTAGCGATAATAATTGTATAATATGGGTAATAATGCATGTTATATTGATAATATTGGGAATAATAAGTATAGTTATTATAGTTCTAGCGATAATAACTGTATAATACGGGTAATAATGCATGTTATATTGATAATATTGGGAGTAATATGTATAATTCTTATAGTTCTAGCGATAATAACTGTATAATGTGGGTAATAATGCATGTTATATTGATAACATTGGGAGTAATAAGTATAATTATTATAGGTCTAGCGATAATAACTGTATAATGTGGGTAATAATGCATGTTATATTGATAATATTGGCAGTAATAAGTATAATTATTATAGTTCTAGCCATAATAACTATATAATGTGGATAATAATGCATGTTATATTGATAATATTGGGAATAATAAGTATAATTATTATAGATCTAGAGATGACAACTGTATAGTATGGGTAATAATGGATGTTATAGTGATAATAATAAGAGTACTAAGTATAATTATTATAGTTCTAGCGATAATAACTGTATAATGTTGGTAATAATGCATGTTATATTGATAATATTGGGAATAATAAGTATAATTATTATAGATCTAGAGATGACAACTGTATAGTATTGGTAATAATGCATGTTATATTGATAATAATAAAAGTACTAAGTATAATTATTATAGTTCTAGCGATAATAACTGTATAATGTGGGTAATAATGCATGTTATATTGATAATATTGGGAGTAATAAGTATAATGATAATAGTTCTAGCGATAATAACTGTATAATGTGGGTAATAATGCATGTTATATTGATAATATTGGGAGTAATAAGTATAACTGTTATAGTTCTAGCGATAATAACTGTATAATGTGGGTAATAATGCATGTTATATTGATAATATTGGAAGTAATAAGTATTATTACTATAGTTCTAGCTATAATAACTGTATAATGTTGGTAATAATGCATGTTACATTGATAATATTGGGAATAATAAGTATAATTATTATAGATCTAGAGATGACAACTGTATAGTATTGGTAATAATGGATGTTATATTGATAATAATAAAAGTACTAAGTATAATTATTATAGTTCTAGCGATAATAACTGTATAATGTGGGTAATAATGCATGTTATATTGATAATATTGGGAGTAATAAGTATAATGATAATAGTTCTAGCGATAATAACTGTATAATGTGGGTAATAATGCATGTTATATTGATAATATTGGGAGTAATAAGTATAACTGTTATAGTTCTAGCGATAATAACTGTATAATGTGGGTAATAATGCATGTTATATTGATAATATTGGAAGTAATAAGTATTATTACTATAGTTCTAGCTATAATAACTGTATAATGTTGGTAATAATGCATGTTATATTGATAATATTGGGAATAATAAGTATAATTATTATAGATCTAGAGATGACAACTGTATAGTATTGGTAATAATGGATGTTATATTGATAATAATAAAAGTACTAAGTATAATTATTATAGTTCTAGCGATAATAACTGTATAATGTGGGTAATAATGCATGTTATATTGATAATATTGGGAGTAATAAGTATAATGATAATAGTTCTAGCGATAATAACTGTATAATGTGGGTAATAATGCATGTTATATTGATAATATTGGGAGTAATAAGTATAACTGTTATAGTTCTAGCGATAATAACTGTATAATGTGGGTAATAATGCATGTTATATTGATAATATTGGAAGTAATAAGTATTATTACTATAGTTCTAGCTATAATAACTGTATAATGTGGGTAATAATGCATGGTATATTGATAATATTGGGAGTAATTAGTATAATTATTATAGTTCTAGCGATAATAACTGTATAATGTGGGTAATAATGCATGTTATATTGATAATATTGGGAGTAATAAGTATAACTATTATAGTTCTAGCGATAATAATTGTATAATGTGGGTAATAATGCATGTTATATTGATAATATTGGGAGTAATAAGCATAATTATTATAGTTCTAGCGATAATAACTGTGTAATGTGGGTAATAGTGCATGTTATATTGATAATATTGGGAGTAATAAGTATAATTATTATAGTTCTAGCGATAATACCTGCATAATATTTGTAATATTGCATGTTATATTCATAATATTAGGAGTAATAAGTATAATTATTATAGTTCTAGCGATAATAACTGCATAATATGGGTAATAATGCATGTTGTATTGATAATATGGGGAGTAATGAGTATAATTATTATTGTTCTAGCGATAATAACTGTATAATGTGGGTAATAATGCATGTTATATTGATAACATTGGGAGTAATAAGTATAATTATTATAGTTCTAGCGATAATAACTGCATAATATGGGTAATAATGCATGCTGTATTGATAATATGGGGAGTAATGAGTATAATTATTATTGTTCTAGCGATAATGACTGTATAATGAGTGTAATAATGCATGTTATATTGATAATATTGGGAGTAATAAGTATAATTATTATAGTTCTAGCGCTAATAATAGTATAATGTGGGTAATAATGCATGTTATATTGATAATATTGGGAGTAATATGTATAATTCTTATAGTTCTAGCGATAATAACAGTGCAATGTGGGTAATAATGCATGTTATATTGATAATATTGGGAATAATAAGTATAATTATTATAGTTCTAGCGATAATTACAGTATAATGTGGGTAATAGTGCATGTTATATTGAAAATAATAAAAGTAATAAGTATAATTAATAAAGTTCTAGCTATAATAACTGTATAATGTGGGTAACAATGCATGGTATATTGATAATATTGGGAGTAATAAGTATAATTATTATAGTTCTAGCGATAATAACTGTATAATGTGGGTAATAATGCATGTTATATTGATAACATTGGGAGTAATAAGTATAATTATTATAGGTCTTGCGATAATAACTGTATAATGTGGGTAATAATGCATGTTATATTGATAATATTGGCAGTAATAAGTATAATTATTATAGTTCTAGCCATAATAACTATATAATGTGGATAATAATGCATGTTATATTGATAATATTGGGAATAATAAGTATAATTATTATAGATCTAGAGATGACAACTGTATAGTATGGGTAATAATGGATGTTATAGTGATAATAATAAGAGTACTAAGTATAATTATTATAGTTCTAGCGATAATAACTGTATAATGTTGGTAATAATGCATGTTATATTGATAATATTGGGAATAATAAGTATAATTATTATAGATCTAGAGATGACAACTGTATAGTATTGGTAATAATGCATGTTATATTGATAATAATAAAAGTACTAAGTATAATTATTATAGTTCTAGCGATAATAACTGTATAATGTGGGTAATAATTCATGTTATATTGATAATATTGGGAGTAATAAGTATAATGATAATAGTTCTAGCGATAATAACTGTATAATGTGGGTAATAATGCATGTTATATTGATAATATTGGGAGTAATAAGTATAACTGTTATAGTTCGAGCGATAATAACTGTATAATGTGGGTAATAATGCATGTTATATTGATAATATTGGAAGTAATAAGTATTATTACTATAGTTCTAGCTATAATAACTGTATAATGTGGGTAATAATGCATGTTATATTGATAATATTGGGAATAATAAGTATAATTATTATTGTTCTAGCGATAATTACAGTATAATGTGGGTAATAGTGCATGTTATATTGAAAATAATAAAAGTAATAAGTATAATTAATATAGTTCTAGCTATAATAACTGTATAATGTGGGTAACAATGCATGGTATATTGATAATATTGGGAGTAATAAGTATAATTATTATAGTTCTAGCGATAATAACTGTATAATGTGGGTAATAATGCATGTTATATTGATAATATTGGGAGTAATAAGTATAATTATTATAGTTCAAGCGATAATAACTGTATAATGTGGGTAATAATGCATGTTATATTGATAATATTGGCAGTAATAAGTATAATTATTATAGTTCTAGCCGTAATAACTGTATAATGTGGGTAATAATGCATGTTATATTGATAATATTGGGAATAGTAAGTATAATTATTATAGATCTAGAGATGACAACTGTATAGTATGGGTAATAATGGATGTTATAGTGATAATAATAAGAGTACTAAGTATAATTATTATAGTTCTAGCTATAATAACTGTATAATGTGGGTAATAATGCATGTTATATTGATAATATTGGGAGTAATAAGTATAATGATAATAGTTCTAGCGATAATAACTGTATAATGTGGGTAATAATGCATGTTATATTGATAACATTGGGAGTAATAAGTATAACTGTTATAGTTCTAGCGATAATAACTGTATAATGTGGGTAATAATGCATGTTATATTGATAATATTGGAAGTAATAAGTATTATTACTATAGTTCTAGCTATAATAACTGTATAATGTGGGTAACAATGCATGGTATATTGATAATATTGGGAGTAATAAGTATAATTATTATAGTTCTAGCGATAATAACTGTATAATGTGGGTAATAATGCATGTTATATTGATAATATTGGGAGTAATAAGTATAGTTATTATAGTTCTAGCGATAATAACAGTATAATGTGGTTAATAATGCATGTTATATTGATAATATTGGGAGTAATAAGTATAATTATTATAGTTCTAGCGATAATCACAGTATAATGTGGGTAATAATGCATGTTATATTGATAATATTGGGAGTAATAAGTATAACTATTATAGTTCTAGCGATAATAACTGTATAATGTGGGTAATAATGCATGTTATATTGATAATATTGGGAGTAATAAGTATAATTATTATAGTTCTAGCGATAATCACAGTATAATGTGGGTAATAATGCATGTTATATTGATAATAATAAAAGTAGTAAGTATAATTATTATAGATGTAGCGAAAATAACTGCATAATATGGGTAATAATGCATGTTATGTTGATCATATTGGGAGTAATAAGTATAATTACTATAGTTCTAGCGATAATAACTGTATAATATGGGTAATAATGCATGTTATATTGATAATATTGGGAGTAATAAGTATCATTATTATAGTTCTCGCGATAGTAACTGCATAATAGGGGTAATAATGCATGTTATACTGATAATAATAAAGTAATAAGTATAGTTATTGTAGTTCTAGCGATAATAACTGCATAATATGGGTAATAGTGCATGTTATATTGATAATAATAAAAGCAATAAGCATATTTATTATAGTTCTAGCGATAATAACTGTATAATGTGGGTAATAATGCATGTTATATTGATAATTTTGGGAGTAATAAGCATAATTATTATAGTTCTAGCGATGATCACAGTATAATGGGGGTAATAATGCATGTTATATTGATAATAATAATAGTAGTAAGTATAATTAATATAGATGTAGCGATAATAACTGTATAATATGGGTAATAATGCATGTTATATTGATAATATTGGGAATAATAAGTATAATTATTATAGATCTAGAGATGACAACTGTATAGTATTGGTAATAATGGATGTTATATTGATAATAATAAAAGTGCTAAGTATAATTATTATAGTTCTAGCGCTAATAACTGTATAATGTGGGTAATAATGCATGTTATATTGATAATATTGGCAATAATAAGTATAATTATTATAGATCTAGAGATGACAACTGTATAGTATGGGTAATAATGGATGTTATATTGATAATAATAAAAGTACTAAGTATAATTATTATAGTTCTAGCGATAATAACTGTATAATGTGGGTAATAATGCATGTTATACTGATAATATTGGGAGTAATAAGTATAATTACTATAGTTCTAGCTATAATAACTGTATAATGTGGGTAATAATGCATGGTATATTGATAATATTGGGAGTAATAAGTATAACTATTATAGTTCTAGCGATAATAACTGTATAATGTGGGTAATAATGCATGTTATGTTGATCATATTGGGAGTAATAAGTATAATTACTATAGTTCTAGCGATAATAACTGTATAATATGGGTAATAATGCATGTTATATTGATAATATTGGGAATAATATGTATAACTATTATAGTTCTTGCGATAATTACAGTATAATATGGGTAATAATGCACGTTATATTGATAATATTGGGAATAATAAGTATAATTATTATAGATCTAGAGATGACAACTGTATAGTATGGGTAATAATGGATGTTATATTGATAATAATAAAACTACTAAGTATAATTATTATAGTTCTAGCGATAATAACTGTATAATGTGGGTAATAATGCATGTTATACTGATAATATTGGGAGTAATAAGTATAATTACTATAGTTCTAGCTATAATAACTGTATAATGTGGGTAATAATGCATGGTATATTGATAATATTGGGAGTAATAAGTATAATTATTATAGTTCTAGCGATAATAACTGTATAATGTGGGTAATAATGCATGTTATATTGATAATATTGGGAGTAATAAGTATAATTATTATAGTTCTAGCGATAATAACTGTATAATATGGGTAATAATGCATGTTATATTGATAACAATAAAAGTAGTAAGTATAATTATTATAGATGTAGCGAAAATAACTGCATAATATGGGTAATAATGCATGTTATGTTGATCATATTGGGAGTAATAAGTATAATTACTATAGTTCTAGCGATAATAACTGTATAATATGGGTAATAATGCATGTTATATTGATAATATTGGGAATAATAAGTATAACTATTATAGTTCTTGCGATAATTACAGTATAATATGGGTAATAATGCACGTTATATTGATAATATTGGGAATAATAAGTATAATTATTATAGATCTAGAGATGACAACTGTATAGTATGGGTAATAATGGATGTTATATTGATAATAATAAAAGTACTAAGTATAATTATTATAGTTCTAGCGATAATAACTGTATAATGTGGGTAATAATGCATGTTATACTGATAATATTGGGAGTAATAAGTATAATTACTATAGTTCTAGCTATAATAACTGTATAATGTGGGTAATAATGCATGGTATATTGATAATATTGGGAGTAATAAGTATAATTATTATAGTTCTAGCGATAATAACTGTATAATGTGGGTAATAATGCATGTTATATTGATAATATTGGGAGTAATAAGTATAATTATTATAGTTCTAGCGATAATAACTGTATAATGTGGGTAATAATGCATGTTATATCGATAATATTGGGAGTAATAAGTATATTTATTATAGTTCTGACGATAATAGCAGTATAATATGGGTAATAATGCATGTTATATTGATAATATTGGGAGTAATAAGTATCATTATTATAGTTCTCGCGATAGTAACTGCATAATAGGGGTAATAATGCATGTTATACTGATAATAATAAAGTAATAAGTATAGTATTGTAGTTCTAGCGATAATAACTGCATAATATGGGTAATAGTGCATGTTATATTGATAATAATAAAAGCAATAAGCATATTGATTATTGTTCTATCGATAATAACTGTATAATGTGGGTAATAATGCATGTTATATTGATAATTTTGGGAGTAATAAGCATAATTATTATAGTTCTAGCGATGATCACAGTATAATGGGGGTAATAATGCATGTTATATTGATAATAATAATAGTAGTAAGTATAATTAATATAGATGTAGCGATAATAACTGTATAATATGGGTAATAATGCATGTTATATTGATAATATTGGGAATAATAAGTATAATTATTATAGATCTAGAGATGACAACTGTATAGTATTGGTAATAATGGATGTTATATTGATAATAATAAAAGTGCTAAGTATAATTATTATAGTTCTAGCGCTAATAACTGTATAATGTGGGTAATAATGCATGTTATATTGATAATATTGGGAATAATAAGTATAATTATTATAGATCTAGAGATGACAACTGTATAGTATGGGTAATAATGGATGTTATATTGATAATAATAAAAGTACTAAGTATAATTATTATAGTTCTAGCGATAATAACTGTATAATGTGGGTAATAATGCATGTTATACTGATAATATTGGGAGTAATAAGTATAATTACTATAGTTCTAGCTATAATAACTGTATAATGTGGGTAATAATGCATGGTATATTGATAATATTGGGAGTAATAAGTATAATTATTATAGTTCTAGCGATAATAACTGTATAATGTGGGTAATAATGCATGTTATATTGATAATATTGGGAGTAATAAGTATAACTATTATAGTTCTAGCGATAATAATTGTATAATGTGGGTAACAATGCATGTTATATTGATAACATTGGGAGTGATAAGTATAATTATTATAGTTCTAGCGATTATAACTGTGTAATGTGGGTAATAGTGCATGTTATATTGATAATATTGGGAGTAATAAGTATAATTATTATAGTTCTAGCGATAATAACTGTATAATGTGGGTAATAATGCATGTTATATCGATAATATTGGGAGTAATAAGTATATTTATTATAGTTCTGACGATAATAGCAGTATAATATGGGTAATAATGCATGTTATATTGATAATATTGGGAGTAATAAGTATCATTATTATAGTTCTCGCGATAGTAACTGCATAATAGGGGTAATAATGCATGTTATACTGATAATAATAAAGTAATAAGTATAGTTATTGTAGTTCTAGCGATAATAACTGCATAATATGGGTAATAGTGCATGTTATATTGATAATAATAAAAGCAATAAGCATATTGATTATAGTTCTATCGATAATAACTGTATAATGTGGGTAATAATGCATGTTATATTGATAATTTTGGGAGTAATAAGCATAATTATTATAGTTCTAGCGATGATCACAGTATAATGGGGGTAATAATGCATGTTATATTGATAATAATAATAGTAGTAAGTATAATTAATATAGATGTAGCGATAATAACTGTATAATATGGGTAATAATGCATGTTATATTGATAATATTGGGAATAATAAGTATAATTATTATAGATCTAGAGATGACAACTGTATAGTATTGGTAATAATGGATGTTATATTGATAATAATAAAAGTGCTAAGTATAATTATTATAGTTCTAGCGCTAATAACTGTATAATGTGGGTAATAATGCATGTTATATTGATAATATTGGGAATAATAAGTATAATTATTATAGATCTAGAGATGACAACTGTATAGTATGGGTAATAATGGATGTTATATTGATAATAATAAAAGTACTAAGTATAATTATTATAGTTCTAGCGATAATAACTGTATAATGTGGGTAATAATGCATGTTATACTGATAATATTGGGAGTAATAAGTATAATTACTATAGTTCTAGCTATAATAACTGTATAATGTGGGTAATAATGCATGGTATATTGATAATATTGGGAGTAATAAGTATAATTATTATAGTTCTAGCGATAATAACTGTATAATGTGGGTAATAATGCATGTTATATTGATAATATTGGGAGTAATAAG
Source organism: Megachile leachella (assembly GCA_963576845.1). Classification (NCBI taxonomy): domain Eukaryota; kingdom Metazoa; phylum Arthropoda; class Insecta; order Hymenoptera; family Megachilidae; genus Megachile; species Megachile leachella. Next base: position 706,596 of record CAUYWW010000099.1, on the reverse strand, counting down.
TATAACTATTATAGTTCTAGCGATAATAATTGTATAATGTGGGTAACAATGCATGTTATATTGATAACATTGGGAGTGATAAGTATAATTATTATAGTTCTAGCGATTATAACTGTGTAATGTGGGTAATAGTGCATGTTATATTGGTAATATTGGGAGTAATAAGTATAATTATTATAGATGTAGCGATAATAATTGTATAATATGGGTAATAATGCATGTTATATTGATAATATTGGGAATAATAAGTATAGTTATTATAGTTCTAGCGATAATAACTGTATAATGTGGGTAATAATGCATGTTATATTGATAATATTGGGAGTAATAAGTATAATTATTATAGTTCTAGCGCTAATAACTGTGTAATGTGGGTAATAGTGCATGTTATATTGATAATATTGGGAGTAGTAAGTATAATTATTATAGTTCTAGCGATAATAACTGGCTAATGTGGGTAATAATGCATGTTATATTGTTAATATTGGGAGTAATAAGTATAATTGTTATAGTTCTAGCGATAATAACTGTATAATGTGGGTAATAATGCATGTTATATTGATAATATTGGGAGTAATAAGTATAATTATTATAGTTCTAGCGATAATAACTGTATAATGTGGGTAATAATGCTTGTTATATTGATAATAATAAAAGCAGTAAGCATAATTATTATAGATGTAGCGATAATAATTGTATAATATGGGTAATAATGCATGTTATATTGATAATATTGGGAATAATAAGTATAGTTATTATAGTTCTAGCGATAATAACTGTATAATGTGGGTAATAATGCATGTTATATTGATAATATTTCGAGTAATAGTTATAATTATTATAGTTCTAGAGATGACAACTGTATAATATGAGTAATAATGCATGTTATATTGATAATATTGGGAGTAATAAGTGTAATTATTATAGCTCTAGCGATAATAACTGCATAATATGGGTAATAATGCATGTTATACTGATAATAATATACGTAATAAGTATAACTATTATAGTTCTAGCGATAATAACTGTATAATGTGGGTAATAATGCATGTTATATTGATAATATTGGGAGTAATACGTATAACTATTATAGTTCTAGCGATAATAACTGTATAATGTGGTTAATAATGCATGTTATATTGATAATATTGGGAGTAATAAGTATAATTATTATAGTTCTAGCGATAATCACAGTATAATGTGGCTAATAATGCATGTTATATTGATAATATTGGGAGTAATAAGTATAATTATTATAGTTCTGGCGATAATAACTGTGTAATGTGGGTAATAGTGCATGTTATATTGATAATATTGGGAGTAATAAGTATAATTATTATAGTTCTAGCGATAATAACTGTATAATGTGGGTAATAATGCATGTTATATTGATAATATTGGGAGTAATAAGTATAATTATTACAGTTCTAGCGATAATAACTGTATAATGTGGGTAATAATGCATGTTATATTGATAATATTGGGAGTAATAAGTATAACTATTATAGTTCTAGCGATAATAACTGTATAATGTGGGTAATAATGCATGTTATATTGATAATATTGGGAGTCACAAGTATAATTATTATAGTTCTAGCGATAATCACAGTATAATGTGGGTAATAATGCATGTTATATTGATAATATTGGGAGTAATAAGTATAATTATTATAGTTCTAGCGATAATCACAGTATAATGGGGGTAATAATGCATGTTATATTGATAATATTGGGAATAATAAGTAAAATTATTATAGATCTAGAGATGACAACTGTATAGTATGGGTAATAATGGATGTTATATTGATAATAATAAAAGTACTAAGTATAATTATTATAGTTCTAGCGATAATAACTGTATAATGTGGGTAATAATGCATGTTATATGGATAATAATAAAAGCAGTAAGTATAATTACTATAGATGTAGCGATAATAATTGTATAATATGGGTGATAATGCATGTTATATTGATAATATTGGGAATAATAAGTATAGTTGTTATAGTTCTAGCGATAATAACAGTATAATATGGGTAATAATACATGTTATATTGATAATAATAAAAGCAATAAGCATATTTATTATAGTCCTAGCGATAATAACTGTATAATGTGGGTAATAATGCATGTTATATTGATAATATTGGGAGTAATAAGTATAATTATTATAGTTCTAGCGATAATCACAGTATAATGGGGGTAATAATGCATGTTATATTGATAATATTGGAAGTAATAAGTATAACTATTATAGTTCTAGCGATAATAATTGTATAATGTGGGTAATAATGCATGTTATATTGATAATATTGGGAGTAATAAGTATAATTATGATAGTTCTAGCGATAATAACTGTGTAATGTGGGTAATAGTGTATGTTATATTGATAATATTGGGAGTAGTAAGTATAATTATTATAGTTCTAGCGATAATAACTGTCTAATGTGGGTAATAATGCATGTTATATTGTGAATATTGGGAGTAATAAGTATAATTGTTATAGTTCTAGCGAAAATAACTGTATAATGTGGGTAATAATGCATGTTATATTGATAATATTGGGAGTAATAAGTATAATTATTATAGTTCTAGCGATAATAACTGTATAATGTGGGTAATAATGCATGTTATATTGATAATAATAAAAGCAGTAAGTATAATTATTATAGATGTAGCGATAATAATTGTATAATATGGGTAATAATGCATGTTATATTGATAATATTGGGAATAATAAGTATAGTTATTATAGTTCTAGCGATAATAACAGTATAATGTGGGTAATAATGCATGTTATATTGTGAATATTGGGAGTAATAAGTATAATTGTTATAGTTCTAGCGATAATAACTGCATAATATGGGTAATAGTGCATGTTATATTGATAGTAATAAAAGCAATAAGCATATTTATTATAGTTCTAGCGATAATAACTGTATAATGTGGGTAATAATGCATGTTATATTGATAATTTTGGGAGTAATAAGCATAATTATTATAGTTCTAGCGATGATCACAGTATAATGGGGGTAATAATGCATGTTATATTGATAATAATAATAGTAGTAAGTATAATTAATATAGATGTAGCGATAATAACTGTATAATATGGGTAATAATGCATGTTATATTGATAATATTGGGAATAATAAGTATAATTATTATAGATCTAGAGATGACAACTGTATAGTATTGGTAATAATGGATGTTATATTGATAATAATAAAAGTGCTAAGTATAATTATTATAGTTCTAGCGCTAATAACTGTATAATGTGGGTAATAATGCATGTTATATTGATAATATTGGGAATAATAAGTATAATTATTATAGATCTAGAGATGACAACTGTATAGTATTGGTAATAATGGATGTTATATTGATAATAATAAAAGTGCTAAGTATAATTATTATAGTTCTAGCGCTAATAACTGTATAATGTGGGTAATAATGCATGTTATATTGATAATATTGGGAATAATAAGTATAATTATTATAGTTCTAGCGATAATAACTGTATAATGTGGGTAATAATGCATGTTATACTGATAATATTGGGAGTAATAAGTATAATTACTATAGTTCTAGCTATAATAACTGTATAATGTGGGTAATAATGCATGGTATATTGATAATATTCGGAGTAATAAGTATAATTATTATAGTTCTAGCGATAATAACTGTATAATGTGGGTAATAATGCATGTTATATTGATAATATTGGGAGTAATAAGTATAACTATTATAGTTCTAGCGATAATAATTGTATAATGTGGGTAACAATGCATGTTATATTGATAACATTGGGAGTGATAATTATAATTATTATAGTTCTAGCGATTATAACTGTGTAATGTGGGTAATAGTGCATGTTATATTGATAATATTGGGAGTAATAAGTATAATTATTATAGATGTAGCGATAATAATTGTATAATATGGGTAATAATGCATGTTATATTGATAATATTGGGAATAATAAGTATAGTTATTATAGTTCTAGCGATTATATCTGTATAATGTGGGTAATAATGCATGTTATATTGATAATATTGGGAGTAATAAGTATAATTATTATAGTTCTAGCGCTAATAACTGTGTAATGTGGGTAATAGTGCATGTTATATTGATAATATTGGGAGTAGTAAGTATAATTATTATAGTTCTAGCGATAATAACTGTCTAATGTGGGTAATAATGCATGTTATATTGTTAACATTGGGAGTAATAAGTATAATTGTTATAGTTCTAGCGATAATAACTGTATAATGTGGGTAATAATGCATGTTATATTGATAATATTGGGAGTAATAAGTATAATTATTATAGTTCTAGCGATAATAACTGTATAATGTGGGTAATAATGCATGTTATATTGATAATAATAAAAGCAGTAAGTATAATTATTATAGATGTAGCGATAATAATTGTATAATATGGGTAATAATGCATGTTATATTGATAATATTGGGAATAATAAGTATAGTTATTATAGTTCTAGCGATAATAACTGTATAATGTGGGTAATAATGCATGTTATATTGATAATATTTCGAGTAATAGTTATAATTATTATAGTTCTAGAGATGACAACTGTATAATATGGGTAATAATGCATGTTATATTGATAATATTGGGAGTAATAAGTGTAATTATTATAGCTCTAGCGATAATAACTGCATAATATGGGTAATAATGCATGTTATACTGATAATAATATACGTAATAAGTATAACTATTATAGTTCTAGCGATAATAACTGTATAATGTGGGTAATAATGCATGTTATATTGATAATATTGGGAGTAATACGTATAACTATTATAGTTCTAGCGATAATAACTGTATAATGTGGTTAATAATGCATGTTATATTGATAATATTGGGAGTAATAAGTATAATTATTATAGTTCTAGCGATAATCACAGTATAATGTGGCTAATAATGCATGTTATATTGATAATATTGGGAGTAATAAGTATAATTATTATAGTTCTGGCGATAATAACTGTGTAATGTGGGTAATAGTGCATGTTATATTGATAATATTGGGAGTAATAAGTATAATTATTATAGTTCTAGCGATAATAACTGTATAATGTGGGTAATAATGCATGTTATATTGATAATATTGGGAGTAATAAGTATAATTATTACAGTTCTAGCGATAATAACTGTATAATGTGGGTAATAATGCATGTTATATTGATAATATTGGGAGTAATAAGTATAACTATTATAGTTCTAGCGATAATAACTGTATAATGTGGGTAATAATGCATGTTATATTGATAATATTGGGAGTCACAAGTATAATTATTATAGTTCTAGCGATAATCACAGTATAATGTGGGTAATAATGCATGTTATATTGATAATATTGGGAGTAATAAGTATAATTATTATAGTTCTAGCGATAATCACAGTATAATGGGGGTAATAATGCATGTTATATTGATAATATTGGGAATAATAAGTAAAATTATTATAGATCTAGAGATGACAACTGTATAGTATGGGTAATAATGGATGTTATATTGATAATAATAAAAGTACTAAGTATAATTATTATAGTTCTAGCGATAATAACTGTATAATGTGGGTAATAATGCATGTTATATGGATAATAATAAAAGCAGTAAGTATAATTACTATAGATGTAGCGATAATAATTGTATAATATGGGTGATAATGCATGTTATATTGATAATATTGGGAATAATAAGTATAGTTGTTATAGTTCTAGCGATAATAACAGTATAATATGGGTAATAATACATGTTATATTGATAATAATAAAAGCAATAAGCATATTTATTATAGTCCTAGCGATAATAACTGTATAATGTGGGTAATAATGCATGTTATATTGATAATATTGGGAGTAATAAGTATAATTATTATAGTTCTAGCGATAATCACAGTATAATGGGGGTAATAATGCATGTTATATTGATAATATTGGAAGTAATAAGTATAACTATTATAGTTCTAGCGATAATAATTGTATAATGTGGGTAATAATGCATGTTATATTGATAATATTGGGAGTAATAAGTATAATTATGATAGTTCTAGCGATAATAACTGTGTAATGTGGGTAATAGTGTATGTTATATTGATAATATTGGGAGTAGTAAGTATAATTATTATAGTTCTAGCGATAATAACTGTCTAATGTGGGTAATAATGCATGTTATATTGTGAATATTGGGAGTAATAAGTATAATTGTTATAGTTCTAGCGAAAATAACTGTATAATGTGGGTAATAATGCATGTTATATTGATAATATTGGGAGTAATAAGTATAATTATTATAGTTCTAGCGATAATAACTGTATAATGTGGGTAATAATGCATGTTATATTGATAATAATAAAAGCAGTAAGTATAATTATTATAGATGTAGCGATAATAATTGTATAATATGGGTAATAATGCATGTTATATTGATAATATTGGGAATAATAAGTATAGTTATTATAGTTCTAGCGATAATAACAGTATAATGTGGGTAATAATGCATGTTATATTGTGAATATTGGGAGTAATAAGTATAATTGTTATAGTTCTAGCGATAATAACTGCATAATATGGGTAATAGTGCATGTTATATTGATAGTAATAAAAGCAATAAGCATATTTATTATAGTTCTAGCGATAATAACTGTATAATGTGGGTAATAATGCATGTTATATTGATAATTTTGGGAGTAATAAGCATAATTATTATAGTTCTAGCGATGATCACAGTATAATGGGGGTAATAATGCATGTTATATTGATAATAATAATAGTAGTAAGTATAATTAATATAGATGTAGCGATAATAACTGTATAATATGGGTAATAATGCATGTTATATTGATAATATTGGGAATAATAAGTATAATTATTATAGATGTAGAGATGACAACTGTATAGTATTGGTAATAATGGATGTTATATTGATAATAATAAAAGTGCTAAGTATAATTATTATAGTTCTAGCGCTAATAACTGTATAATGTGGGTAATAATGCATGTTATATTGATAATATTGGGAATAATAAGTATAATTATTATAGATCTAGAGATGACAACTGTATAGTATTGGTAATAATGGATGTTATATTGATAATAATAAAAGTGCTAAGTATAATTATTATAGTTCTAGCGCTAATAACTGTATAATGTGGGTAATAATGCATGTTATATTGATAATATTGGGAATAATAAGTATAATTATTATAGATCTAGAGATGACAACTGTATAGTATGGGTAATAATGGATGTTATATTGATAATAATAAAAGTACTAAGTATAATTATTATAGTTCTAGCGATAATAACTGTATAATGTGGGTAATAATGCATGTTATACTGATAATATTGGGAGTAATAAGTATAATTACTATAGTTCTAGCTATAATAACTGTATAATGTGGGTAATAATGCATGGTATATTGATAATATTGGGAGTAATAAGTATAATTATTATAGTTCTAGCGATAATAACTGTATAATGTGGGTAATAATGCATGTTATATTGATAATATTGGGAGTAATAAGTATAACTATTATAGTTCTAGCGATAATAATTGTATAATGTGGGTAACAATGCATGTTATATTGATAACATTGGGAGTGATAAGTATAATTATTATAGTTCTAGCGATTATAACTGTGTAATGTGGGTAATAGTGCATGTTATATTGATAATATTGGGAGTAATAAGTATAATTATTATAGATGTAGCGATAATAATTGTATAATATGGGTAATAATGCATGTTATATTGATAATATTGGGAATAATAAGTATAGTTATTATAGTTCTAGCGATTATAACTGTATAATGTGGGTAATAATGCATGTTATATTGATAATATTGGGAGTAATAAGTATAATTATTATAGTTCTAGCGCTAATAACTGTGTAATGTGGGTAATAGTGCATGTTATATTGATAATATTGGGAGTAGTAAGTATAATTATTATAGTTCTAGCGATAATAACTGTCTAATGTGGGTAATAATGCATGTCATATTGTTAACATTGGGAGTAATAAGTATAATTGTTATAGTTCTAGCGATAATAACTGTATAATGTGGGTAATAATGCATGTTATATTGATAATATTGGGAGTAATAAGTATAATTATTATAGTTCTAGCGATAATAACTGTATAATGTGGGTAATAATGCATGTTATATTGATAATAATAAAAGCAGTAAGTATAATTATTATAGATGTAGCGATAATAATTGTATAATATGGGTAATAATGCATGTTATATTGATAATATTGGGAATAATAAGTATAGTTATTATAGTTCTAGCGACAATAACTGTATAATGTGGGTAATAATGCATGTTATATTGATAATATTTCGAGTAATAGTTATAATTATTATAGTTCTAGAGATGACAACTGTATAATATGGGTAATAATGCATGTTATATTGATAATATTGGGAGTAATAAGTGTAATTATTATAGCTCTAGCGATAATAACTGCATAATATGGGTAATAATGCATGTTTTACTGATAATAATATATGTAATAAGTATAACTATTATAGTTCTAGCGATAATAACTGTATAATGTGGGTAATAATGCATGTTATATTGATAATATTGGGAGTAATACGTATAACTATTATAGTTCTAGCGATAATAACTGTATAATGTGGTTAATAATGCATGTTATATTGATAATATTGGGAGTAATAAGTATAATTATTATAGTTCTAGCGATAATCACAGTATAATGTGGCTAATAATGCATGTTATATTGATAATATTGGGAGTAATAAGTATAATTATTATAGTTCTGGCGATAATAACTGTGTAATGTGGGTAATAGTGCATGTTATATTGATAATATTGGGAGTAATAAGTATAATTATTATAGTTCTAGCGATAATAACTGTATAATGTGGGTAATAATGCATGTTATATTGATAATATTGGGAGTAATAAGTATAATTATTACAGTTCTAGCGATAATAACTGTATAATGTGGGTAATAATGCATGTTATATTGATAATATTGGGAGTAATAAGTATAACTATTATAGTTCTAGCGATAATAACTGTATAATGTGGGTAATAATGCATGTTATATTGATAATATTGGGAGTCACAAGTATAATTATTATAGTTCTAGCGATAATCACAGTATAATGTGGGTAATAATGCATGTTATATTGATAATATTGGGAGTAATAAGTATAATTATTATAGTTCTAGCGATAATCACAGTATAATGGGGGTAATAATGCATGTTATATTGATAATAATAATAGCAGTAAGTATAATTATTATAGATGTAGAGATAATAACTGTATAATATGGGTAATAATGCATGTTATATTGATAATTTTGGGAATAATAGGTATAATTATTATAGTTCTAGCGATAATAACTGTATAATGTGGGTAATAATACATGTTATATTGATAATAATAAAAGCAATAAGCATATTTATTATAGTCCTAGCGATAATAACTGTATAATGTGGGTAATAATGCATGTTATATTGATAATATTGGGAGTAATAAGTATAATTATTATAGTTCTAGCGATAATCACAGTATAATGGGGGTAATAATGCATGTTATATTGATAATATTGGGAATAATAAGTAAAATTATTATAGATCTAGAGATGACAACTGTATAGTATGGGTAATAATGGATGTTATATTGATAATAATAAAAGTACTAAGTATAATTATTATAGTTCTAGCGATAATAACTGTATAATGTGGGTAATAATGCATGTTATATGGATAATAATAAAAGCAGTAAGTATAATTACTATAGATGTAGCGATAATAATTGTATAATATGGGTGATAATGCATGTTATATTGATAATATTGGGAATAATAAGTATAGTTGTTATAGTTCTAGCGATAATAACAGTATAATATGGGTAATAATACATGTTATATTGATAATAATAAAAGCAATAAGCATATTTATTATAGTCCTAGCGATAATAACTGTATAATGTGGGTAATAATGCATGTTATATTGATAATATTGGGAGTAATAAGTATAATTATTATAGTTCTAGCGATAATCACAGTATAATGGGGGTAATAATGCATGTTATATTGATAATATTGGGAATAATAAGTAAAATTATTATAGATCTAAAGATGACAACTGTATAGTATGGGTAATAATGGATGTTATATTGATAATAATAAAAGTACTAAGTATAATTATTATAGTTCTAGCGATAATAACTGTATAATGTGGGTAATAATGCATGTTATATTGATAATATTAGGAGTAATGAGTATAATTATTATAGTTCTAGCGATAATAACTGTATAATGTGGGTAATAATGCATGTTATATTGATAATAATAAAAGCAGTAAGTATAATTACTATAGATGTAGCGATAATAATTGTATAATATAGGTGATAATGCATGTTATATTGATAATATTGGGAATAATAAGTATAGTTATTATAGTTCTAGCGATAATAACAGTATAATGTGGGTAATAATGCATGTTATATTGTGAATATTGGGAGTAATAAGTATAATTGTTATAGTTCTAGCGATAATAACTGCATAATATGGGTAATAGTGCATGTTATATTGATAGTAATAAAAGCAATAAGCATATTTATTATAGTTCTAGCGATAATAACTGTATAATGTGGGTAATAATGCATGTTATATTGATAATATTGGGAGTAATAAGTATAATTATGATAGTTCTAGCGATAATAACTGTGTAATGTGGGTAATAGTGTATGTTATATTGATAATATTGGGAGTAGTAAGTATAATTATTATAGTTCTAGCGATAATAACTGTCTAATGTGGGTAATAATGCATGTTATATTGTGAATATTGGGAGTAATAAGTATAATTGTTATAGTTCTAGCGAAAATAACTGTATAATGTGGGTAATAATGCATGTTATATTGATAATATTGGGAGTAATAAGTATAATTATTATAGTTCTAGCGATAATAACTGTATAATGTGGGTAATAATGCATGTTATATTGATAATAATAAAAGCAGTAAGTATAATTATTATAGATGTAGCGATAATAATTGTATAATATGGGTAATAATGCATGTTATATTGATAATATTGGGAATAATAAGTATAGTTATTATAGTTCTAGCGATAATAACAGTATAATGTGGGTAATAATGCATGTTATATTGTGAATATTGGGAGTAATAAGTATAATTGTTATAGTTCTAGCGATAATAACTGCATAATATGGGTAATAGTGCATGTTATATTGATAGTAATAAAAGCAATAAGCATATTTATTATAGTTCTAGCGATAATAACTGTATAATGTGGGTAATAATGCATGTTATATTGATAATTTTGGGAGTAATAAGCATAATTATTATAGTTCTAGCGATGATCACAGTATAATGGGGGTAATAATGCATGTTATATTGATAATAATAATAGTAGTAAGTATAATTAATATAGATGTAGCGATAATAACTGTATAATATGGGTAATAATGCATGTTATATTGATAATATTGGGAATAATAAGTATAATTATTATAGATCTAGAGATGACAACTGTATAGTATTGGTAATAATGGATGTTATATTGATAATAATAAAAGTGCTAAGTATAATTATTATAGTTCTAGCGCTAATAACTGTATAATGTGGGTAATAATGCATGTTATATTGATAATATTGGGAATAATAAGTATAATTATTATAGATCTAGAGATGACAACTGTATAGTATTGGTAATAATGGATGTTATATTGATAATAATAAAAGTGCTAAGTATAATTATTATAGTTCTAGCGCTAATAACTGTATAATGTGGGTAATAATGCATGTTATATTGATAATATTGGGAATAATAAGTATAATTATTATAGATCTAGAGATGACAACTGTATAGTATGGGTAATAATGGATGTTATATTGATAATAATAAAAGTACTAAGTATAATTATTATAGTTCTAGCGATAATAACTGTATAATGTGGGTAATAATGCATGTTATACTGATAATATTGGGAGTAATAAGTATAATTACTATAGTTCTAGCTATAATAACTGTATAATGTGGGTAATAATGCATGGTATATTGATAATATTGGGAGTAATAAGTATAATTATTATAGTTCTAGCGATAATAACTGTATAATGTGGGTAATAATGCATGTTATATTGATAATATTGGGAGTAATAAGTATAATTATTATAGTTCTAGCGCTAATAACTGTGTAATGTGGGTAATAGTGCATGTTATATTGATAATATTGGGAGTAGTAAGTATAATTATTATAGTTCTAGCGATAATAACTGTCTAATGTGGGTAATAATGCATGTTATATTGTTAACATTGGGAGTAATAAGTATAATTGTTATAGTTCTAGCGATAATAACTGTATAATGTGGGTAATAATGCATGTTATATTGATAATATTGGGAGTAATAAGTATAATTATTATAGTTCTAGCGATAATAACTGTATAATGTGGGTAATAATGCATGTTATATTGATAATAATAAAAGCAGTAAGTATAATTATTATAGATGTAGCGATAATAATTGTATAATATGGGTAATAATGCATGTTATATTGATAATATTGGGAATAATAAGTATAGTTATTATAGTTCTAGCGATAATAACTGTATAATGTGGGTAATAATGCATGTTATATTGATAATATTTCGAGTAATAGTTATAATTATTATAGTTCTAGAGATGACAACTGTATAATATGGGTAATAATGCATGTTATATTGATAATATTGGGAGTAATAAGTGTAATTATTATAGCTCTAGCGATAATAACTGCATAATATGGGTAATAATGCATGTTTTACTGATAATAATATACGTAATAAGTATAACTATTATAGTTCTAGCGATAATAACTGTATAATGTGGGTAATAATGCATGTTATATTGATAATATTGGGAGTAATACGTATAACTATTATAGTTCTAGCGATAATAACTGTATAATGTGGTTAATAATGCATGTTATATTGATAATATTGGGAGTAATAAGTATAATTATTATAGTTCTAGCGATAATCACAGTATAATGTGGCTAATAATGCATGTTATATTGATAATATTGGGAGTAATAAGTATAATTATTATAGTTCTGGCGATAATAACTGTGTAATGTGGGTAATAGTGCATGTTATATTGATAATATTGGGAGTAATAAGTATAATTATTATAGTTCTAGCGATAATAACTGTATAATGTGGGTAATAATGCATGTTATATTGATAATATTGGGAGTAATAAGTATAATTATTACAGTTCTAGCGATAATAACTGTATAATGTGGGTAATAATGCATGTTATATTGATAATATTGGGAGTAATAAGTATAACTATTATAGTTCTAGCGATAATAACTGTATAATGTGGGTAATAATGCATGTTATATTGATAATATTGGGAGTCACAAGTATAATTATTATAGTTCTAGCGATAATCACAGTATAATGTGGGTAATAATGCATGTTATATTGATAATATTGGGAGTAATAAGTATAATTATTATAGTTCTAGCGATAATCACAGTATAATGGGGGTAATAATGCATGTTATATTGATAATAATAATAGCAGTAAGTATAATTATTATAGATGTAGAGATAATAACTGTATAATATGGGTAATAATGCATGTTATATTGATAATTTTGGGAATAATAGGTATAATTATTATAGTTCTAGCGATAATAACTGTATAATGTGGGTAATAATACATGTTATATTGATAATAATAAAAGCAATAAGCATATTTATTATAGTCCTAGCGATAATAACTGTATAATGTGGGTAATAATGCATGTTATATTGATAATATTGGGAGTAATAAGTATAATTATTATAGTTCTAGCGATAATCACAGTATAATGGGGGTAATAATGCATGTTATATTGATAATATTGGGAATAATAAGTAAAATTATTATAGATCTAGAGATGACAACTGTATAGTATGGGTAATAATGGATGTTATATTGATAATAATAAAAGTACTAAGTATAATTATTATAGTTCTAGCGATAATAACTGTATAATGTGGGTAATAATGCATGTTATATGGATAATAATAAAAGCAGTAAGTATAATTACTATAGATGTAGCGATAATAATTGTATAATATGGGTGATAATGCATGTTATATTGATAATATTGGGAATAATAAGTATAGTTGTTATAGTTCTAGCGATAATAACAGTATAATATGGGTAATAATACATGATATATTGATAATAATAAAAGCAATAAGCATATTTATTATAGTCCTAGCGATAATAACTGTATAATGTGGGTAATAATGCATGTTATATTGATAATATTGGGAGTAATAAGTATAATTATTATAGTTCTAGCGATAATCACAGTATAATGGGGGTAATAATGCATGTTATATTGATAATATTGGGAATAATAAGTAAAATTATTATAGATCTAAAGATGACAACTGTATAGTATGGGTAATAATGGATGTTATATTGATAATAATAAAAGTACTAAGTATAATTATTATAGTTCTAGCGATAATAACTGTATAATGTGGGTAATAATGCATGTTATATTGATAATATTAGGAGTAATGAGTATAATTATTATAGTTCTAGCGATAATAACTGTATAATGTGGGTAATAATGCATGTTATATTGATAATAATAAAAGCAGTAAGTATAATTACTATAGATGTAGCGATAATAATTGTATAATATAGGTGATAATGCATGTTATATTGATAATATTGGGAATAATAAGTATAGTTATTATAGTTCTAGCGATAATAACAGTATAATGTGGGTAATAATGCATGTTATATTGTGAATATTGGGAGTAATAAGTATAATTGTTATAGTTCTAGCGATAATAACTGCATAATATGGGTAATAGTGCATGTTATATTGATAGTAATAAAAGCAATAAGCATATTTATTATAGTTCTAGCGATAATAACTGTATAATGTGGGTAATAATGCATGTTATATTGATAATATTGGAAGTAATAAGTATAACTATTATAGTTCTAGCGATAATAATTGTATAATGTGAGTAATAATGCATGTTATATTGATAATATTGGGAGTAATAAGTATAATTATGATAGTTCTAGCGATAATAACTGTGTAATGTGGGTAATAGTGTATGTTATATTGATAATATTGGGAGTAGTAAGTATAATTATTATAGTTCTAGCGATAATAACTGTCTAATGTGGGTAATAATGCATGTTATATTGTGAATATTGGGAGTAATAAGTATAATTGTTATAGTTCTAGCGAAAATAACTGTATAATGTGGGTAATAATGCATGTTATATTGATAATATTGGGAGTAATAAGTATAATTATTATAGTTCTAGCGATAATAACTGTATAATGTGGGTAATAATGCATGTTATATTGATAATAATAAAAGCAGTAAGTATAATTATTATAGATGTAGCGATAATAATTGTATAATATGGGTAATAATGCATGTTATATTGATAATATTGGGAATAATAAGTATAGTTATTATAGTTCTAGCGATAATAACAGTATAATGTGGGTAATAATGCATGTTATATTGTGAATATTGGGAGTAATAAGTATAATTGTTATAGTTCTAGCGATAATAACTGCATAATATGGGTAATAGTGCATGTTATATTGATAGTAATAAAAGCAATAAGCATATTTATTATAGTTCTAGCGATAATAACTGTATAATGTGGGTAATAATGCATGTTATATTGATAATTTTGGGAGTAATAAGCATAATTATTATAGTTCTAGCGATGATCACAGTATAATGGGGGTAATAATGCATGTTATATTGATAATAATAATAGTAGTAAGTATAATTAATATAGATGTAGCGATAATAACTGTATAATATGGGTAATAATGCATGTTATATTGATAATATTGGGAATAATAAGTATAATTATTATAGATCTAGAGATGACAACTGTATAGTATTGGTAATAATGGATGTTATATTGATAATAATAAAAGTGCTAAGTATAATTATTATAGTTCTAGCGCTAATAACTGTATAATGTGGGTAATAATGCATGTTATATTGATAATATTGGGAATAATAAGTATAATTATTATAGATCTAGAGATGACAACTGTATAGTATTGGTAATAATGGATGTTATATTGATAATAATAAAAGTGCTAAGTATAATTATTATAGTTCTAGCGCTAATAACTGTATAATGTGGGTAATAATGCATGTTATATTGATAATATTGGGAATAATAAGTATAATTATTATAGATCTAGAGATGACAACTGTATAGTATGGGTAATAATGGATGTTATATTGATAATAATAAAAGTACTAAGTATAATTATTATAGTTCTAGCGATAATAACTGTATAATGTGGGTAATAATGCATGTTATACTGATAATATTGGGAGTAATAAGTATAATTACTATAGTTCTAGCTATAATAACTGTATAATGTGGGTAATAATGCATGGTATATTGATAATATTGGGAGTAATAAGTATAATTATTATAGTTCTAGCGATAATAACTGTATAATGTGGGTAATAATGCATGTTATATTGATAATATTGGGAGTAATAAGTATAATTATTATAGTTCTAGCGCTAATAACTGTGTAATGTGGGTAATAGTGCATGTTATATTGATAATATTGGGAGTAGTAAGTATAATTATTATAGTTCTAGCGATAATAACTGTCTAATGTGGGTAATAATGCATGTTATATTGTTAACATTGGGAGTAATAAGTATAATTGTTATAGTTCTAGCGATAATAACTGTATAATGTGGGTAATAATGCATGTTATATTGATAATATTGGGAGTAATAAGTATAATTATTATAGTTCTAGCGATAATAACTGTATAATGTGGGTAATAGTGCATGTTATATTGATAATAATAAAAGCAGTAAGTATAATTATTATAGATGTAGCGATAATAATTGTATAATATGGGTAATAATGCATGTTATATTGATAATATTGGGAATAATAAGTATAGTTATTATAGTTCTAGCGATAATAACTGTATAATGTGGGTAATAATGCATGTTATATTGATAATATTTCGAGTAATAGTTATAATTATTATAGTTCTAGAGATGACAACTGTATAATATGGGTAATAATGCATGTTATATTGATAATATTGGGAGTAATAAGTGTAATTATTATAGCTCTAGCGATAATAACTGCATAATATGGGTAATAATGCATGTTTTACTGATAATAATATACGTAATAAGTATAACTATTATAGTTCTAGCGATAATAACTGTATAATGTGGGTAATAATGCATGTTATATTGATAATATTGGGAGTAATACGTATAACTATTATAGTTCTAGCGATAATAACTGTATAATGTGGTTAATAATGCATGTTATATTGATAATATTGGGAGTAATAAGTATAATTATTATAGTTCTAGCGATAATCACAGTATAATGTGGCTAATAATGCATGTTATATTGATAATATTGGGAGTAATAAGTATAATTATTATAGTTCTGGCGATAATAACTGTGTAATGTGGGTAATAGTGCATGTTATATTGATAATATTGGGAGTAATAAGTATAATTATTATAGTTCTAGCGATAATAACTGTATAATGTGGGTAATAATGCATGTTATATTGATAATATTGGGAGTAATAAGTATAATTATTACAGTTCTAGCGATAATAACTGTATAATGTGGGTAATAATGCATGTTATATTGATAATATTGGGAGTAATAAGTATAACTATTATAGTTCTAGCGATAATAACTGTATAATGTGGGTAATAATGCATGTTATATTGATAATATTGGGAGTCACAAGTATAATTATTATAGTTCTAGCGATAATCACAGTATAATGTGGGTAATAATGCATGTTATATTGATAATATTGGGAGTAATAAGTATAATTATTATAGTTCTAGCGATAATCACAGTATAATGGGGGTAATAATGCATGTTATATTGATAATAATAATAGCAGTAAGTATAATTATTATAGATGTAGAGATAATAACTGTATAATATGGGTAATAATGCATGTTATATTGATAATTTTGGGAATAATAGGTATAATTATTATAGTTCTAGCGATAATAACTGTATAATGTGGGTAATAATACATGTTATATTGATAATAATAAAAGCAATAAGCATATTTATTATAGTCCTAGCGATAATAACTGTATAATGTGGGTAATAATGCATGTTATATTGATAATATTGGGAGTAATAAGTATAATTATTATAGTTCTAGCGATAATCACAGTATAATGGGGGTAATAATGCATGTTATATTGATAATATTGGGAATAATAAGTAAAATTATTATAGATCTAGAGATGACAACTGTATAGTATGGGTAATAATGGATGTTATATTGATAATAATAAAAGTACTAAGTATAATTATTATAGTTCTAGCGATAATAACTGTATAATGTGGGTAATAATGCATGTTATATGGATAATAATAAAAGCAGTAAGTATAATTACTATAGATGTAGCGATAATAATTGTATAATATGGGTGATAATGCATGTTATATTGATAATATTGGGAATAATAAGTATAGTTGTTATAGTTCTAGCGATAATAACAGTATAATATGGGTAATAATACATGTTATATTGATAATAATAAAAGCAATAAGCATATTTATTATAGTCCTAGCGATAATAACTGTATAATGTGGGTAATAATGCATGTTATATTGATAATATTGGGAGTAATAAGTATAATTATTATAGTTCTAGCGATAATCACAGTATAATGGGGGTAATAATGCATGTTATATTGATAATATTGGGAATAATAAGTAAAATTATTATAGATCTAGAGATGACAACTGTATAGTATGGGTAATAATGGATGTTATATTGATAATAATAAAAGTACTAAGTATAATTATTATAGTTCTAGCGATAATAACTGTATAATGTGGGTAATAATGCATGTTATATTGATAATATTAGGAGTAATGAGTATAATTATTATAGTTCTAGCGATAATAACTGTATAATGTGGGTAATAATGCATGTTATATTGATAATAATAAAAGCAGTAAGTATAATTACTATAGATGTAGCGATAATAATTGTATAATATAGGTGATAATGCATGTTATATTGATAATATTGGGAATAATAAGTATAGTTATTATTGTTCTAGCGATAATAACAGTATAATGTGGGTAATAATGCATGTTATATTGTGAATATTGGGAGTAATAAGTATAATTGTTATAGTTCTAGCGATAATAACTGCATAATATGGGTAATAGTGCATGTTATATTGATAGTAATAAAAGCAATAAGCATATTTATTATAGTTCTAGCGATAATAACTGTATAATGTGGGTAATAATGCATGTTATATTGATAATATTGGAAGTAATAAGTATAACTATTATAGTTCTAGCGATAATAATTGTATAATGTGGGTAATAATGCATGTTATATTGATAATATTGGGAGTAATAAGTATAATTATGATAGTTCTAGCGATAATAACTGTGTAATGTGGGTAATAGTGTATGTTATATTGATAATATTGGGAGTAGTAAGTATAATTATTATAGTTCTAGCGATAATAACTGTCTAATGTGGGTAATAATGCATGTTATATTGTGAATATTGGGAGTAATAAGTATAATTGTTATAGTTCTAGCGAAAATAACTGTATAATGTGGGTAATAATGCATGTTATATTGATAATATTGGGAGTAATAAGTATAATTATTATAGTTCTAGCGATAATAACTGTATAATGTGGGTAATAATGCATGTTATATTGATAATAATAAAAGCAGTAAGTATAATTATTATAGATGTAGCGATAATAATTGTATAATATGGGTAATAATGCATGTTATATTGATAATATTGGGAATAATAAGTATAGTTATTATAGTTCTAGCGATAATAACAGTATAATGTGGGTAATAATGCATGTTATATTGTGAATATTGGGAGTAATAAGTATAATTGTTATAGTTCTAGCGATAATAACTGCATAATATGGGTAATAGTGCATGTTATATTGATAGTAATAAAAGCAATAAGCATATTTATTATAGTTCTAGCGATAATAACTGTATAATGTGGGTAATAATGCATGTTATATTGATAATTTTGGGAGTAATAAGCATAATTATTATAGTTCTAGCGATGATCACAGTATAATGGGGGTAATAATGCATGTTATATTGATAATAATAATAGTAGTAAGTATAATTAATATAGATGTAGCGATAATAACTGTACAATATGGGTAATAATGCATGTTATATTGATAATATTGGGAATAATAAGTATAATTATTATAGATCTAGAGATGACAACTGTATAGTATTGGTAATAATGGATGTTATATTGATAATAATAAAAGTGCTAAGTATAATTATTATAGTTCTAGCGCTAATAACTGTATAATGTGGGTAATAATGCATGTTATATTGATAATATTGGGAATAATAAGTATAATTATTATAGATCTAGAGATGACAACTGTATAGTATTGGTAATAATGGATGTTATATTGATAATAATAAAAGTGCTAAGTATAATTATTATAGTTCTAGCGCTAATAACTGTATAATGTGGGTAATAATGCATGTTATATTGATAATATTGGGAATAATAAGTATAATTATTATAGATCTAGAGATGACAACTGTATAGTATGGGTAATAATGGATGTTATATTGATAATAATAAAAGTACTAAGTATAATTATTATAGTTCTAGCGATAATAACTGTATAATGTGGGTAATAATGCATGTTATACTGATAATATTGGGAGTAATAAGTATAATTACTATAGTTCTAGCTATAATAACTGTATAATGTGGGTAATAATGCATGGTATATTGATAATATTGGGAGTAATAAGTATAATTATTATAGTTCTAGCGATAATAACTGTATAATGTGGGTAATAATGCATGTTATATTGATAATATTGGGAGTAATAAGTATAACTATTATAGTTCTAGCGATAATAATTGTATAATGTGGGTAACAATGCATGTTATATTGATAACATTGGGAGTGATAAGTATAATTATTATAGTTCTAGCGATTATAACTGTGTAATGTGGGTAATAGTGCATGTTATATTGATAATATTGGGAGTAATAAGTATAATTATTATAGATGTAGCGATAATAATTGTATAATATGGGTAATAATGCATGTTATATTGATTATATTGGGAATAATAAGTATAGTTATTATAGTTCTAGCGATAATAACTGTATAATGTGGGTAATAATGCATGTTATATTGATAATATTGGGAGTAATAAGTATAATTATTATAGTTCTAGCGCTAATAACTGTGTAATGTGGGTAATAGTGCATGTTATATTGATAATATTGGGAGTAGTAAGTATAATTATTATAGTTCTAGCGATAATAACTGTCTAATGTGGGTAATAATGCATGTTATATTGTTAACATTGGGAGTAATAAGTATAATTGTTATAGTTCTAGAGATGACAACTGTATAATATGGGTAATAATGCATGTTATATTGATAATATTGGGAGTAATAAGTGTAATAATTATAGCTCCAGCGATAATAACTGCATAATATGGGTAATAATGCATGTTTTACTGATAATAATATACGTAATAAGTATAACTATTATAGTTCTAGCGATAATAACTGTATAATGTGGGTAATAATGCATGTTATATTGATAATATTGGGAGTAATACGTATAACTATTATAGTTCTAGCGATAATAACTGTATAATGTGGTTAATAATGCATGTTATATTGATAATATTGGGAGTAATAAGTATAATTATTATAGTTCTAGCGATAATCACAGTATAATGTGGCTAATAATGCATGTTATATTGATAATATTGGGAGTAATAAGTATAATTATTATAGTTCTGGCGATAATAACTGTGTAATGTGGGTAATAGTGCATGTTATATTGATAATATTGGGAGTAATAAGTATAATTATTATAGTTCTAGCGATAATAACTGTATAATGTGGGTAATAATGCATGTTATATTGATAATATTGGGAGTAATAAGTATAATTATTACAGTTCTAGCGATAATAACTGTATAATGTGGGTAATAATGCATGTTATATTGATAATATTGGGAGTAATAAGTATAACTATTATAGTTCTAGCGATAATAACTGTATAATGTGGGTAATAATGCATGTTATATTGATAATATTGGGAGTCACAAGTAGGATTATTATAGTTCTAGCGATAATCACAGTATAATGTGGGTAATAATGCATGATATATTGATAATATTGGGAGTAATAAGTATAATTATTATAGTTCTAGCGATAATCACAGTATAATGGGGGTAATAATGCATGTTATATTGATAATAATAATAGCAGTAAGTATAATTATTATAGATGTAGCGATAATAACTGTATAATATGGGTAATAATGCATGTTATATTGATAATTTTGGGAATAATAGGTATAATTATTATAGTTCTAGCGATAATAACTGTATAAGGTGGGTAATAATACATGTTATATTGATAATAATAAAAGCAATAAGCATATTTATTATATTTCTAGCGATAATAACTGTATAATGTGGGTAATAACGCATGTTATATTGATAATATGGAGAGTAATAAGTATAATTATTATAGTTCTAGCGATAATAACTGTATAATTTGGGTAATAATGCATGTTATATTGATAATATTTTGAGTAATCAGTACAATAATTATAGTTCTAGCGATAATAACTGTATAATATGGGTAATAATCCATGTTATATTGATAATATTTCGAGTAATAGGTATAATTATTATAGTTCTATAGATGACAACTGTATAATATGGGTAATAATGCATGTTATATTGATAACATTGGGAATAATAAGTATAGTTATTATAGTTCTAGCGATAATAACAGTATAATATGGGTAATAATACATGTTATATTGATAATAATAAAAGCAATAAGTATATTTATTATAGTCCTAGCGATAATAACTGTATAATGTGGGTAATAATGCATGTTATATTGATAATATTGGGAGTAATAAGTATAATTATTATAGTTCTAGCGATAATCACAGTATAATGGGGGTAATAATGCATGTTATATTGATAATATTGGGAGTAATAAGTATAATTATTATAGTTCTAGCGATAATCACAGTATAATGGGGGTAATAATGCATGTTATATTGATAATATTGGGAACAATAAGTAAAATTATTATAGATCTAGAGATGACAACTGTATAGTGTGGGTAATAATGGATGTTATATTGATAATAATAAAAGTACTAAGTATAATTATTATAGTTCTAGCGATAATAACTGTATAATGTGGGTAATAATGCATGTTATATTGATAATATTAGGAGTAATGGGTATAATTATTATAGTTCTAGCGATAATAACTGTATAATGTGGGTAATAATGCATGTTATATTGATAATAATAAAAGCAGTAAGTATAATTACTATAGATGTAGCGATAATAATTGTATAATATAGGTGATAATGCATGTTATATTGATAATATTGGGAATAATAAGTATAGTTATTATAGTTCTAGCGATAATAACTGTATAATGTGGGTAATAATGCATGTTATATTGATAATATTGGAAGTAATAAGTATAACTATTATAGTTCTAGCGATAATAATTGTATAATGTGGGTAATAATGCATGTTATATTGATAATATTGGGAGTAATAAGTATAATTATTATAGTTCTAGCGATAATAACTGTGTAATGTGGGTAATAGTGCATGTTATATTGATAATATTGGGAGTAGTAAGTATAATTATTATAGTTCTAGCGATAATAACTGTCTAATGTGGGTAATAATGCATGTTATATTGTGAATATTGGGAGTAATAAGTATAATTGTTATAGTTCTAGAGAAAATAACTGTATAATGTGGGTAATAATGCATGTTATATTGATAATATTGGGAGTAATAAGTATAATTATTATAGTTCTAGCGATAATAACTGTATAATGTGGGTAATAATGCATGTTATATTGATAATAATAAAAGCAGTAAGTATAATTACTATAGATGTAGCGATAATAATTGTATAATATAGGTGATAATGCATGTTATATTGATAATATTGGGAATAATAAGTATAGTTATTATAGTTCTAGCGATAATAACTGTATAATGTGGGTAATAATGCATGTTATATTGATAATATTGGAAGTAATAAGTATAACTATTATAGTTCTAGCGATAATAATTGTATAATGTGGGTAATAATGCATGTTATATTGATAATATTGGGAGTAATAAGTATAATTATTATAGTTCTAGCGATAATAACTGTGTAATGTGGGTAATAGTGTATGTTATATTGATAATATTGGGAGTAGTAAGTATAATTATTATAGTTCGAGCGATAATAACTGTCTAATGTGGGTAATAATGCATGTTATATTGTGAATATTGGGAGTAATAAGTATAATTGTTATAGTTCTAGCGAAAATAACTGTATAATGTGGGTAATAATGCATGTTATATTGATAATATTGGGAGTAATAAGTATAATTATTATAGTTCTAGCGATAATCACAGTATAATGGGGGTAATAATGCATGTTATATTGATAATATTGGGAATAATAAGTAAAATTATTATAGATCTAGAGATGACAAATGTATGGTATGGGTAATAATGGATGTTATATTGATAATAATAAAAGTACTAAGTATAATTATTATAGTTCTAGCGATAATAACTGTATAATGTGGGTAATAATGCATGTTATATTGATAATAATAAAAGCAGTAAGTATAATTACTATAGATGTAGCGATAATAATTGTATAATATGGGTGATAATGCATGTTATATTGATAATATTGGGAATAATAAGTATAGTTATTATAGTTCTAGCGATAATAACAGTATAATATGGGTAATAATACATGTTATATTGATAATATTTCAAGTAATAGGTATAATTATTATCGTTCTAGCGATAATCACAGTATAATGGGGGTAATAATGCATGTTATATTGATAATATTGGGAATAATAAGTAAAATTATTATAGATCTAGAGATGACAAATGTATGGTATGGGTAATAATGGATGTTATATTGATAATAATAAAAGTACTAAGTATAATTATTATAGTTCTAGCGATAATAACTGTATAATGTGGGTAATAATGCATGTTATATTGATAATAATAAAAGCAGTAAGTATAATTACTATAGATGTAGCGATAATAATTGTATAATATGGGTGATAATGCATGTTATATTGATAATATTGGGAATAATAAGTATAGTTATTATAGTTCTAGCGATAATAACAGTATAATATGGGTAATAATACATGTTATATTGATAATAATAAAAGCAATAAGCATATTTATTATAGTCCTAGCGATAATAACTGTATAATGTGGGTAATAATGCATGTTATATTGATAATATTGGGAGTAATAAGTATAATTATTATAGTTCTAGCGATAATCACAGTATAATGGGGGTAATAATGCATGTTATATTGATAATATTGGGAACAATAAGTAAAATTATTATAGATCTAGAGATGACAACTGTATAGTGTGGGTAATAATGGATGTTATATTGATAATAATAAAAGTACTAAGTATAATTATTATAGTTCTAGCGATAATAACTGTATAATGTGGGTAATAATGCATGTTATATTGATAATATTAGGAGTAATGGGTATAATTATTATAGTTCTAGCGATAATAACTGTATAATGTGGGTAATAATGCATGTTATATTGATAATAATAAAAGCAGTAAGTATAATTACTATAGATGTAGCGATAATAATTGTATAATATAGGTGATAATGCATGTTATATTGATAATATTGGGAATAATAAGTATAGTTATTATAGTTCTAGCGATAATAACTGTATAATGTGGGTAATAATGCATGTTATATTGATAATATTGGAAGTAATAAGTATAACTATTATAGTTCTAGCGATAATAATTGTATAATGTGGGTAATAATGCATGTTATATTGATAATATTGGGAGTAATAAGTATAATTATTATAGTTCTAGCGATAATAACTGTGTAATGTGGGTAATAGTGTATGTTATATTGATAATATTGGGAGTAGTAAGTATAATTATTATAGTTCGAGCGATAATAACTGTCTAATGTGGGTAATAATGCATGTTATATTGTGAATATTGGGAGTAATAAGTATAATTGTTATAGTTCTAGCGAAAATGACTGTATAATGTGGGTAATAATGCATGTTATATTGATAATATTGGGAGTAATAAGTATAATTATTATAGTTCTAGCGATAATAACTGTATAATGTGGGTAATAATGCATGTTATATTGATAATAATAAAAGCAGTAAGTATAATTATTATAGATGTAGCGATAATAATTGTATAATATGGGTAATAATGCATGTTATATTGATAATATTGGGAATAATAAGTATAATTATTATAGATCTAGAGATGACAACTGTATAGTATTGGTAATAATGGATGCTATATTGATAATAATAAAAGTGCTAAGTATAATTATTATAGTTCTAGCGCTAATAACTGTATAATGTGGGTAATAATGCATGTTATATTGATAATATTGGGAATAGTAAGTATAATTATTATAGATCTAGAGATGACAACTGTATAGTATGGGTAATAATGGATGTTATATTGATAATAATAAAAGTACTAAGTATAATTATTATAGTTCTAGCGATAATAACTGTATAATGTGGGTAATAATGCATGTTATACTGATAATATTGGGAATAATAAGTATAGTTATTATAGTTCTAGCGATAATAACTGTATAATGTGGGTAATAATGTATGTTATATTGATAATATTGGGAGTAATAAGTATAATTATTATAGTTCTAGCGCTAATAACTGTGTAATGTGGGTAATAGTGCATGTTATATTGATAATATTGGGAATAATAAGTATAGTTATTATAGTTCTAGCGATAATAACAGTATAATGTGGGTAATAATGCATGTTATATTGTGAATATTGGGAATAATAAGTATAATTGTTATAGTTCTAGCGATAATAACTGCATAGTATGGGTAATAGTGCATGTTATATTGATAGTAATAAAAGCAATAAGCATATTTATTATAGTTCTAGCGATAATAACTGTATAATGTGGGTAATAATGCATGTTATATTGATAATTTTGGGAGTAATAAGCATAATTATTATAGTTCTAGCGATGATCACAGTATAATGGGGGTAATAATGCATGTTATATTGATAATAATAATAGTAGTAAGTATAATTAATATAGATGTAGCGATAATAACTGTATAATATGGGTAATAATGCATGTTATATTGATAATATTGGGAATAATAAGTATAATTATTATAGATCTAGAGATGACAACTGTATAGTATTGGTAATAATGGATGTTATATTGATAATAATAAAAGTGCTAAGTATAATTATTATAGTTCTAGCGCTAATAACTGTATAATGTGGGTAATAATTCATGTTATATTGATAATATTGGGAATAATAAGTATAATTATTATAGATCTAGAGATGACAACTGTATAGTATGGGTAATAATGGATGTTATATTGATAATAATAAAAGTACTAAGTATAATTATTATAGTTCTAGCGATAATAACTGTATAATGTGGGTGATAATGCATGTTATACTGATAATATTGGGAGTAATAAGTATAATTACTATAGTTCTAGCTATAATAACTGTATAATGTGGGTAATAATGCATGGTATATTGATAATATTGGGAGTAATAAGTATAATTATTATAGTTCTAGCGATAATAACTGTATAATGTGGGTAATATTGCATGTTATATTGATAATATTGGGAGTAATAAGTATAATTATTATAGATGTAGCGATAATAATTGTATAATATGGGTAATAATGCATGTTATATTGATAATATTGGGAATAATAAGTATAGTTATTATAGTTCTAGCGATAATAACTGTATAATGTGGGTAATAATGCATGTTATATTGATAATATTGGGAGTAATAAGTATAATTATTATAGTTCTAGCGCTAATAACTGTGTAATGTGGGTAATAGTGCATGTTATATTGATAATATTGGGAGTAGTAAGTATAATTATTATAGTTCTAGCGATAATAACTGTCTAATGTGGGTAATAATGCATGTTATATTGTTAACATTGGGAGTAATAAGTATAATTGTTATAGTTCTAGAGATGACAACTGTATAATATGGGTAATAATGCATGTTATATTGATAATATTGGGAGTAATAAGTGTAATTATTATAGCTCCAGCGATAATAACTGCATAATATGGGTAATAATGCATGTTTTACTGATAATAATATACGTAATAAGTATAACTATTATAGTTCTAGCGATAATAACTGTATAATGTGGGTAATAATGCATGTTATATTGATAATATTGGGAGTAATACGTATAACTATTATAGTTCTAGCGATAATAACTGTATAATGTGGTTAATAATGCATGTTATATTGATAATATTGGGAGTAATAAGTATAATTATTATAGTTCTAGCGATAATCACAGTATAATGTGGCTAATAATGCATGTTATATTGATAATATTGGGAGTAATAAGTATAATTATTATAGTTCTGGCGATAATAACTGTGTAATGTGGGTAATAGTGCATGTTATATTGATAATATTGGGAGTAATAAGTATAATTATTATAGTTCTAGCGATAATAACTGTATAATGTGGGTAATAATGCATGTTATATTGATAATATTGGGAGTAATAAGTATAATTATTACAGTTCTAGCGATAATAACTGTATAATGTGGGTAATAATGCATGTTATATTGATAATATTGGGAGTAATAAGTATAACTATTATAGTTCTAGCGATAATAACTGTATAATGTGGGTAATAATGCATGTTATATTGATAATATTGGGAGTAATAAGTATAATTATTATAGTTCTAGCGATAATCACAGTATAATGGGGGTAATAATGCATGTTATATTGATAATAATAATAGCAGTAAGTATAATTATTATAGATGTAGCGATAATAACTGTATAATATGGGTAATAATGCATGTTATATTGATAATTTTGGGAATAATAGGTATAATTATTATAGTTCTAGCGATAATAACTGTATAATGTGGGTAATAATACATGTTATATTGATAATAATAAAAGCAATAAGCATATTTATTATATTTCTAGCGATAATAACTGTATAATGTGGGTAATAATGCATGTTATATTGATAATATGGAGAGTAATAAGTATAATTATTATAGTTCTAGCGATAATAACTGTATAATTTGGGTAATAATGCATGTTATATTGATAATATTTTGAGTAATCAGTACAATAATTATAGTTCTAGCGATAATAACTGTATAATATGGGTAATAATCCATGTTATATTGATAATATTTCGAGTAATAGGTATAATTATTATAGTTCTATAGATGACAACTGTATAATATGGGTAATAATGCATGTTATATTGATAACATTGGGAATAATAAGTATAGTTATTATAGTTCTAGCGATAATAACAGTATAATATGGGTAATAATACATGTTATATTGATAATAATAAAAGCAATAAGTATATTTATTATAGTCCTAGCGATAATAACTGTATAATGTGGGTAATAATGCATGTTATATTGATAATATTGGGAGTAATAAGTATAATTATTATAGTTCTAGCGATAATCACAGTATAATGGGGGTAATAATGCATGTTATATTGATAATATTGGGAATAATAAGTAAAATTATTATAGATCTAGAGATGACAAATGTATGGTATGGGTAATAATGGATGTTATATTGATAATAATAAAAGTACTAAGTATAATTATTATAGTTCTAGCGATAATAACTGTATAATGTGGGTAATAATGCATGTTATATTGATAATATTAGGAGTAATGGGTATAATTATTATAGTTCTAGCGATAATAACTGTATAATGTGGGTAATAATGCATGTTATATTGATAATAATAAAAGCAGTAAGTATAATTATTATAGATGTAGCGATAATAATTGTATAATATGGGTAATAATGCATGTTATATTGATAATATTGGGAATAATAAGTATAATTATTATAGATCTAGAGATGACAACTGTATAGTATTGGTAATAATGGATGTTATATTGATAATAATAAAAGTGCTAAGTATAATTATTATAGTTCTAGCGCTAATAACTGTATAATGTGGGTAATAATGCATGTTATATTGATAATATTGGGAATAGTAAGTATAATTATTATAGATCTAGAGATGACAACTGTATAGTATGGGTAATAATGGATGTTATATTGATAATAATAAAAGTACTAAGTATAATTATTATAGTTCTAGCGATAATAACTGTATAATGTGGGTAATAATGCATGTTATACTGATAATATTGGGAGTAATAAGTATAATTACTATAGTTCTAGCTATAATAACTGTATAATGTGGGTAATAATGCATGGTATATTGATAATATTGGGAGTAATAAGTATAATTATTATAGTTCTAGCGATAATAACTGTATAATGTGGGTAATAATGCATGTTATATTGATAATATTGGGAGTAATAAGTATAACTATTATAGTTCTAGCGCTAATAACTGTGTAATGTGGGTAATAGTGCATGTTATATTGATAATATTGGGAATAATAAGTATAGTTATTATAGTTCTAGCGATAATAACAGTATAATGTGGGTAATAATGCATGTTATATTGTGAATATTGGGAGTAATAAGTATAATTGTTATAGTTCTAGCGATAATAACTGCATAATATGGGTAATAGTGCATGTTATATTGATAGTAATAAAAGCAATAAGCATATTTATTATAGTTCTAGCGATAATAACTGTATAATGTGGGTAATAATGCATGTTATATTGATAATTTTGGGAGTAATAAGCATAATTATTATAGTTCTAGCGATGATCACAGTATAATGGGGGTAATAATGCATGTTATATTGATAATAATAATAGTAGTAAGTATAATTAATATAGATGTAGCGATAATAACTGTATAATATGGGTAATAATGCATGTTATATTGATAATATTGGGAATAATAAGTATAATTATTATAGATCTAGAGATGACAACTGTATAGTATTGGTAATAATGGATGTTATATTGATAATAATAAAAGTGCTAAGTATAATTATTATAGTTCTAGCGCTAATAACTGTATAATGTGGGTAATAATGCATGTTATATTGATAATATTGGGAATAATAAGTATAATTATTATAGATCTAGGGATGACAACTGTATAGTATGGGTAATAATGGATGTTATATTGATAATAATAAAAGTACTAAGTATAATTATTATAGTTCTAGCGATAATAACTGTATAATGTGGGTAATAATGCATGTTATATTGATAATATTGGGAGTAATAAGTATAATTATTATAGATGTAGCGATAATAATTGTATAATATGGGTAATAATGCATGTTATATTGATAATATTGGGAATAATAAGTATAGTTATTATAGTTCTAGCGATAATAACTGTATAATGTGGGTAATAATGCATGTTATATTGATAATATTGGGAGTAATAAGTATAATTATTATAGTTCTAGCGCTAATAACTGTGTAATGTGGGTAATAGTGCATGTTATATTGATAATATTGGGAATAATAAGTATAATTATTATAGATCTAGCGATAATAACTGTCTAATGTGGGTAATAATGCATGTTATATTGTTAATATTGGGAGTAATAAGTATAATTGTTATAGTTCTAGCGATAATAACTGTATAATGTGGGTAATAATGCATGTTATATTGATAATATTGGGAATAATAAGTTTAATTATTATAGTTCTAGCGATAATAACTGTCTAATGTGGGTAATAATGCATGTTATATTGTTAATATTGGGAGTAATAAGTATAATTGTTATAGTTCTAGCGATAATAACTGTATAATGTGGGTAATAATGCATGTTATATTGATAATATTGGGAGTAATAAGTATAATTATTATAGTTCTAGCGATAATAACTGTATAATGTGGGTAATAATGCATGTTATATTGATAATAATAAAAGCAGTAAGTATAATTATAATAGATGTAGCGATAATAATTGTATAATATGGGTAATAATGCATGTTATATTGATAATATTGGGAATAATAAGCATAATTATTATAGTTCTAGCGATGATCACAGTATAATGGGGGTAATAATGCATGTTATATTGATAATAATAATAGTAGTAAGTATAATTAATATAGATGTAGCGATAATAACTGTATAATATGGGTAATAATGCATGTTATATTGATAATATTGGGAATAATAAGTATAATTATTATAGATCTAGAGATGACAACTGTATAGTATTGGTAATAATGGATGTTATATTGATAATAATAAAAGTGCTAAGTATAATTATTATAGTTCTAGCGCTAATAACTGTATAATGTGGGTAATAATGCATGTTATATTGATAATATTGGGAATAATAAGTATAATTATTATAGATCTAGGGATGACAACTGTATAGTATGGGTAATAATGGATGTTATATTGATAATAATAAAAGTACTAAGTATAATTATTATAGTTCTAGCGATAATAACTGTATAATGTGGGTAATAATGCATGTTATATTGATAATATTGGGAGTAATAAGTATAATTATTATAGATGTAGCGATAATAATTGTATAATATGGGTAATAATGCATGTTATATTGATAATATTGGGAATAATAAGTATAGTTATTATAGTTCTAGCGATAATAACTGTATAATGTGGGTAATAATGCATGTTATATTGATAATATTGGGAGTAATAAGTATAATTATTATAGTTCTAGCGCTAATAACTGTGTAATGTGGGTAATAGTGCATGTTATATTGATAATATTGGGAATAATAAGTATAATTATTATAGATCTAGCGATAATAACTGTCTAATGTGGGTAATAATGCATGTTATATTGTTAATATTGGGAGTAATAAGTATAATTGTTATAGTTCTAGCGATAATAACTGTATAATGTGGGTAATAATGCATGTTATATTGATAATATTGGGAATAATAAGTTTAATTATTATAGTTCTAGCGATAATAACTGTCTAATGTGGGTAATAATGCATGTTATATTGTTAATATTGGGAGTAATAAGTATAATTGTTATAGTTCTAGCGATAATAACTGTATAATGTGGGTAATAATGCATGTTATATTGATAATATTGGGAGTAATAAGTATAATTATTATAGTTCTAGCGATAATAACTGTATAATGTGGGTAATAATGCATGTTATATTGATAATAATAAAAGCAGTAAGTATAATTATAATAGATGTAGCGATAATAATTGTATAATATGGGTAATAATGCATGTTATATTGATAATATTGGGAATAATAAGTATAGTTATTACAGTTCTAGCGATAATAACTGTATAATGTGGGTAATAATGCATGTTATATTGATAATATTTCGAGTAATAGTTATAATTATTATAGTTCTAGAGATGACAACTGTATAATATGGGTAATAATGCATGTTATATTGATAATATTGGGAGTAATAAGTGTAATTATTATAGCTCTAGCGATAATAACTGCATAATATGGGTAATAATGCATGTTTTACTGATAATAATATACGTAATAAGTATAACTATTATAGTTCTAGCGATAATAACTGTATAATGTGGGTAATAATGCATGTTATATTCATAATATTGGGAGTAGTAAGTATAATTATTATAGTTCTAGCGATAATAACTGTCTAATGTGGGTAATAATGCATGTTATATTGTGAATATTGGGAGTAATAAGTATAATTGTTATAGTTCTAGCGAAAATAACTGTATAATGTGGGTAATAATGCATGTTATATTGATAATATTGGGAGTAATAAGTATAATTATTATAGTTCTAGCGATAATAACTGTGTAATGTGGGTAATAGTGCATGTTATATTGATAATATTGGGAGTAATAAGTATAATTATTATAGTTCTAGCGATAATAACTGTATAATGTGGGTAATAATGCATGTTATATTGATAATATTGGGAGTAATAAGTATAATTATTATAGTTCTAGCGCTAATAACTGTGTAATGTGGGTAATAGTGCATGTTATATTGATAATATTGGGAGTAGTAAGTGTAATTATTATAGTTCTAGCGATAATAACTGTCTAATGTGGGTAATAATGCATGTTATATTGTTAATATTGTGAGTAATAAGTATAATTGTTATAGTTCTAGCGATAATAACTGTATAATGTGGGTAATAATGCATGTTATATTGATAATATTGGGAGTAATAAGTATAATTATTATAGTTCTAGCGATAATAACTGTATAATGTGGGTAATAATGCATGTTATATTGATAATAATAAAAGCAGTAAGTATAATTATTATAGATGTAGCGATAATAATTGTATAATATGGGTAATAATGCATGTTATATTGATAATATTGGGAATAATAAGTATAGTTATTATAGTTCTAGCGATAATAACTGTATAATGTGGGTAATAATGCATGTTATATTGATAATATTTCGAGTAATAGTTATAATTATTATAGTTCTAGAGATGACAACTGTATAATATGGGTAATAATGGATGTTATATTGATAATATTGGGAGTAATAAGTGTAATTATTATAGCTCTAGCGATAATAACTGCATAATATGGGTAATAATGCATGTTTTACTGATAATAATATACGTAATAAGTATAACTATTATAGTTCTAGCGATAATAACTGTATAATGTGGGTAATAATGCATGTTATATTGATAATATTGGGAGTAATACGTATAACTATTATAGTTCTAGCGATAATAACTGTATAATGTGGTTAATAATGCATGTTATATTGATAATATTGGGAGTAATAAGTATAATTATTATAGTTCTAGCGATAATCACAGTATAATGTGGCTAATAATGCATGTTATATTGATAATATTGGGAGTAATAAGTATAATTATTATAGTTCTGGCGATAATAACTGTGTAATGTGGGCAATAGTGCATGTTATATTGATAATATTGGGAGTAATAAGTATAATTATTACAGTTCTAGCGATAATAACTGTGTAATGTGGGTAATAGTGCATGTTATATTGATAATATTGGGAGAAATAAGTATAATTATTATAGTTCTAGCGATAATAACTGTATAATGTGGGTAATAATGCATGTTATATTGATAATATTGGGAGTAATAAGTATAATTATTATAGTTCTAGCGATAATCACAGTATAATGTGGCTAATAATGCATGTTATATTGATAATATTGGGAGTAATAAGTATAATTATTATAGTTCTGGCGATAATAACTGTGTAATGTGGGTAATAGTGCATGTTATATTGATAATATTGGGAGTAATAAGTATAATTATTATAGTTCTAGCGATAATAACTGTATAATGTGGGTAATAATGCATGTTTTACTGATAATAATATACGTAATAAGTATAACTATTATAGTTCTAGCGATAATAACTGTATAATGTGGGTAATAATGCATGTTACATTGATAATATTGGGAGTAATACGTATAACTATTATAGTTCTAGCGATAATAACTGTATAATGTGGTTAATAATGCATGTTATATTGATAATATTGGGAGTAATAAGTATAATTATTATAGTTCTAGCGATAATCACAGTATAATGTGGCTAATAATGCATGTTATATTGATAATATTGGGAGTAATAAGTATAATTATTATAGTTCTGGCGATAATAACTGTGTAATGTGGGTAATAGTGCATGTTATATTGATAATATTGGGAGTAATAAGTATAATTATTATAGTTCTAGCGATAATAACTGTATAATGTGGGTAATAATGCATGTTATATTGATAATATTGGGAGTAATAAGTATAATTATTATAGTTCTAGCGATAATAACTGTATAATGTGGGTAATAATGCATGTTATATTGATAATATTGGGAGTAATAAGTATAATTATTATAGTTCTAGCGATAATCACAGTATAATGTGGCTAATAATGCATGTTATATTGATAATATTGGGAGTAATAAGTATAATTACTATAGTTCTGGCGATAATAACTGTGTAATGTGGGTAATAGTGCATGTTATATTGATAATATTGGGAGTAATAAGTATAATTATTATAGTTCTAGCGATAATAACTGTATAATGTGGGTAATAATGCATGTTATATTGATAATATAGGGGGTAATAAGTATAATTATTATAGTTCTAGCGCTAATAACTGTGTAATGTGGGTAATAGTGCATGTTATATTGATAATATTGGGAGTAGTAAGTGTAATTATTATAGTTCTAGCGATAATCACAGTATAATGTGGCTAATAATGCATGTTATATTGATAATATTGGGAGTAATAAGTATAATTATTATAGTTCTGGCGATAATAACTGTGTAATGTGGGTAATAGTGCATGTTATATTGATAATATTGGGAGTAATAAGTATAATTATTATAGTTCTAGCGATAATAACTGTATAATGTGGGTAATAATGCATGTTTTACTGATAATAATATACGTAATAAGTATAACTATTATAGTTCTAGCGATAATAACTGTATAATGTGGGTAATAATGCATGTCATATTGATAATATTGGGAGTAATACGTATAACTATTATAGTTCTAGCGATAATAACTGTATAATGTGGTTAATAATGCATGTTATATTGATAATATTGGGAGTAATAAGTATAATTATTATAGTTCTAGCGATAATCACAGTATAATGTGGCTAATAATGCATGTTATATTGATAATATTGGGAGTAATAAGTATAATTATTATAGTTCTGGCGATAATAACTGTGTAATGTGGGTAATAGTGCATGTTATATTGATAATATTGGGAGTAATAAGTATAATTATTATAGTTCTAGCGATAATAACTGTATAATGTGGGTAATAATGCATGTTATATTGATAATATTGGGAGTAATAAGTATAATTATTATAGTTCTAGCGATAATAACTGTATAATGTGGGTAATAATGCATGTTATATTGATAATATTGGGAGTAATAAGTATAATTATTATAGTTCTAGCGATAATCACAGTATAATGTGGCTAATAATGCATGTTATATTGATAATATTGGGAGTAATAAGTATAATTACTATAGTTCTGGCGATAATAACTGTGTAATGTGGGTAATAGTGCATGTTATATTGATAATATTGGGAGTAATAAGTATAATTATTATAGTTCTAGCGATAATAACTGTATAATGTGGGTAATAATGCATGTTATATTGATAATATTGGGAGTAATAAGTATAATTATTATAGTTCTAGCGATAATAACGGTATAATATGGGTAATAATGCATGTTATATTGATAATATTTCAAGTAATAGGTATAATTATTATCGTTCTAGCGATAATTACTGTATAATGTGGGTAATAATGCATGTTATATTGATAATATTGGGAGTAATAAGTATAATTATTATAGTTCTAGCGATAATCACAGTATAATGTGGGTAATAATGCATGTTATATTGATAATATTGGGAGTAATAAGTATAATTATTATAGTTCTAGCGATAATAACTGTATAATGTGGATAATAATGCATGTTATATTGATAATATTGGGAATAATACGTATAACTATTATAGTTCTTGCGATAATTACAGTATAATATGGGTAATAATGCATGTTATATTGATAATATTGGGAATAATAAGTATAATTATTATAGATCTAGAGATGACAACTGTATAGTATGGGCAATAATGCATGTTATATTGATAATAATAAAAGTACTAAGTATAATTATTATAGTTCTAGCGATAATCACAGTATAATGGGGGTAATAATGCATGTTATATTGATAATAATAATAGCAGTAAGTATAATTATTATAGATGTAGCGATAATAACTGTATAATATGGGTAATAATGCATGTTATATTGATAATTTTGGGAATAATAGGTATAATTATTATAGTTCTAGCGATAATAACTGTATAATGTGGGTAATAATGCATGTTATATTCATAATATTGGGAGTAGTAAGTATAATTATTATAGTTCTAGCGATAATAACTGTCTAATGTGGGTAATAATGCATGTTATATTGTGAATATTGGGAGTAATAAGTATAATTGTTATAGTTCTAGCGAAAATAACTGTATAATGTGGGTAATAATGCATGTTATATTGATAATATTGGGAGTAATAAGTATAATTATTATAGTTCTAGCGATAATAACTGTGTAATGTGGGTAATAGTGCATGTTATATTGATAATATTGGGAGTAATAAGTATAATTATTATAGTTCTAGCGATAATAACTGTATAATGTGGGTAATAATGCATGTTATATTGATAATATTGGGAGTAATAAGTATAATTATTATAGTTCTAGCGCTAATAACTGTGTAATGTGGGTAATAGTGCATGTTATATTGATAATATTGGGAGTAGTAAGTGTAATTATTATAGTTCTAGCGATAATAACTGTCTAATGTGGGTAATAATGCATGTTATATTGTTAATATTGTGAGTAATAAGTATAATTGTTATAGTTCTAGCGATAATAACTGTATAATGTGGGTAATAATGCATGTTATATTGATAATATTGGGAGTAATAAGTATAATTATTATAGTTCTAGCGATAATAACTGTATAATGTGGGTAATAATGCATGTTATATTGATAATAATAAAAGCAGTAAGTATAATTATTATAGATGTAGCGATAATAATTGTATAATATGGGTAATAATGCATGTTATATTGATAATATTGGGAATAATAAGTATAGTTATTATAGTTCTAGCGATAATAACTGTATAATGTGGGTAATAATGCATGTTATATTGATAATATTTCGAGTAATAGTTATAATTATTATAGTTCTAGAGATGACAACTGTATAATATGGGTAATAATGGATGTTATATTGATAATATTGGGAGTAATAAGTGTAATTATTATAGCTCTAGCGATAATAACTGCATAATATGGGTAATAATGCATGTTTTACTGATAATAATATACGTAATAAGTATAACTATTATAGTTCTAGCGATAATAACTGTATAATGTGGGTAATAATGCATGTTATATTGATAATATTGGGAGTAATACGTATAACTATTATAGTTCTAGCGATAATAACTGTATAATGTGGTTAATAATGCATGTTATATTGATAATATTGGGAGTAATAAGTATAATTATTATAGTTCTGGCGATAATAACTGTGTAATGTGGGCAATAGTGCATGTTATATTGATAATATTGGGAGTAATAAGTATAATTATTACAGTTCTAGCGATAATAACTGTGTAATGTGGGTAATAGTGCATGTTATATTGATAATATTGGGAGAAATAAGTATAATTATTATAGTTCTAGCGATAATAACTGTGTAATGTGGGTAATAGTGCATGTTATATTGATAATCTTTGGGAGAAATAAGTATAATTATTATAGTTCTAGCGATAATAACTGTATAATGTGGGTAATAATGCATGTTATATTGATAATATTGGGAGTAATAAGTATAATTATTATAGTTCTAGCGATAATCACAGTATAATGTGGCTAATAATGCATGTTATATTGATAATATTGGGAGTAATAAGTATAATTATTATAGTTCTGGCGATAATAACTGTGTAATGTGGGTAATAGTGCATGTTATATTGATAATATTGGGAGTAATAAGTATAATTATTATAGTTCTAGCGATAATAACGGTATAATATGGGTAATAATGCATGTTATATTGATAATATTTCAAGTAATAGGTATAATTATTATCGTTCTAGCGATAATTACTGTATAATGTGGGTAATAATGCATGTTATATTGATAATATTGGGAGTAATAAGTATAATTATTATAGTTCTAGCGATAATCACAGTATAATGTGGGTAATAATGCATGTTATATTGATAATATTGGGAGTAATAAGTATAATTATTATAGTTCTAGCGATAATAACGGTATAATATGGGTAATAATGCATGTTATATTGATAATATTTCAAGTAATAGGTATAATTATTAT
Source organism: Megachile leachella (assembly GCA_963576845.1). Taxonomy (NCBI): domain Eukaryota; kingdom Metazoa; phylum Arthropoda; class Insecta; order Hymenoptera; family Megachilidae; genus Megachile; species Megachile leachella. Next base: position 666,494 of record CAUYWW010000099.1, on the reverse strand, counting down.
CGTTCTAGCGATAATTACTGTATAATGTGGGTAATAATGCATGTTATATTGATAATATTGGGAGTAATAAGTATAATTATTATAGTTCTAGCGATAATCACAGTATAATGTGGGTAATAATGCATGTTATATTGATAATATTGGGAGTAATAAGTATAATTATTATAGTTCTAGCGATAATAACTGTATAATGTGGATAATAATGCATGTTATATTGATAATATTGGGAATAATACGTATAACTATTATAGTTCTTGCGATAATTACAGTATAATATGGGTAATAATGCATGTTATATTGATAATATTGGGAATAATAAGTATAATTATTATAGATCTAGAGATGACAACTGTATAGTATGGGCAATAATGCATGTTATATTGATAATAATAAAAGTACTAAGTATAATTATTATAGTTCTAGCGATAATCACAGTATAATGGGGGTAATAATGCATGTTATATTGATAATTTTGGGAATAATAGGTATAATTATTATAGTTCTAGCGATAATAACTGTATAATGTGGGTAATAATGCATGTTATATTCATAATATTGGGAGTAGTAAGTATAATTATTATAGTTCTAGCGATAATAACTGTCTAATGTGGGTAATAATGCATGTTATATTGTGAATATTGGGAGTAATAAGTATAATTGTTATAGTTCTAGCGAAAATAACTGTATAATGTGGGTAATAATGCATGTTATATTGATAATATTGGGAGTAATAAGTATAATTATTATAGTTCTAGCGATAATAACTGTGTAATGTGGGTAATAGTGCATGTTATATTGATAATATTGGGAGTAATAAGTATAATTATTATAGTTCTAGCGATAATAACTGTATAATGTGGGTAATAATGCATGTTATATTGATAATATTGGGAGTAATAAGTATAATTATTATAGTTCTAGCGCTAATAACTGTGTAATGTGGGTAATAGTGCATGTTATATTGATAATATTGGGAGTAGTAAGTGTAATTATTATAGTTCTAGCGATAATAACTGTCTAATGTGGGTAATAATGCATGTTATATTGTTAATATTGTGAGTAATAAGTATAATTGTTATAGTTCTAGCGATAATAACTGTATAATGTGGGTAATAATGCATGTTATATTGATAATATTGGGAGTAATAAGTATAATTATTATAGTTCTAGCGATAATAACTGTATAATGTGGGTAATAATGCATGTTATATTGATAATAATAAAAGCAGTAAGTATAATTATTATAGATGTAGCGATAATAATTGTATAATATGGGTAATAATGCATGTTATATTGATAATATTGGGAATAATAAGTATAGTTATTATAGTTCTAGCGATAATAACTGTATAATGTGGGTAATAATGCATGTTATATTGATAATATTTCGAGTAATAGTTATAATTATTATAGTTCTAGAGATGACAACTGTATAATATGGGTAATAATGGATGTTATATTGATAATATTGGGAGTAATAAGTGTAATTATTATAGCTCTAGCGATAATAACTGCATAATATGGGTAATAATGCATGTTTTACTGATAATAATATACGTAATAAGTATAACTATTATAGTTCTAGCGATAATAACGGTATAATATGGGTAATAATGCATGTTATATTGATAATATTTCAAGTAATAGGTATAATTATTATCGTTCTAGCGATAATTACTGTATAATGTGGGTAATAATGCATGTTATATTGATAATATTGGGAGTAATAAGTATAATTATTATAGTTCTAGCGATAATCACAGTATAATGTGGGTAATAATGCATGTTATATTGATAATATTGGGAGTAATAAGTATAATTATTATAGTTCTAGCGATAATAACGGTATAATATGGGTAATAATGCATGTTATATTGATAATATTTCAAGTAATAGGTATAATTATTATCGTTCTAGCGATAATTACTGTATAATGTGGGTAATAATGCATGTTATATTGATAATATTGGGAGTAATAAGTATAATTATTATAGTTCTAGCGATAATCACAGTATAATGTGGGTAATAATGCATGTTATATTGATAATATTGGGAGTAATAAGTATAATTATTATAGTTCTAGCGATAATAACTGTATAATGTGGATAATAATGCATGTTATATTGATAATATTGGGAATAATACGTATAACTATTATAGTTCTTGCGATAATTACAGTATAATATGGGTAATAATGCATGTTATATTGATAATATTGGGAATAATAAGTATAATTATTATAGATCTAGAGATGACAACTGTATAGTATGGGCAATAATGCATGTTATATTGATAATAATAAAAGTACTAAGTATAATTATTATAGTTCTAGCGATAATCACAGTATAATGGGGGTAATAATGCATGTTATATTGATAATTTTGGGAATAATAGGTATAATTATTATAGTTCTAGCGATAATAACTGTATAATGTGGGTAATAATGCATGTTATATTCATAATATTGGGAGTAGTAAGTATAATTATTATAGTTCTAGCGATAATAACTGTCTAATGTGGGTAATAATGCATGTTATATTGTGAATATTGGGAGTAATAAGTATAATTGTTATAGTTCTAGCGAAAATAACTGTATAATGTGGGTAATAATGCATGTTATATTGATAATATTGGGAGTAATAAGTATAATTATTATAGTTCTAGCGATAATAACTGTGTAATGTGGGTAATAGTGCATGTTATATTGATAATATTGGGAGTAATAAGTATAATTATTATAGTTCTAGCGATAATAACTGTATAATGTGGGTAATAATGCATGTTATATTGATAATATTGGGAGTAATAAGTATAATTATTATAGTTCTAGCGCTAATAACTGTGTAATGTGGGTAATAGTGCATGTTATATTGATAATATTGGGAGTAGTAAGTGTAATTATTATAGTTCTAGCGATAATAACTGTCTAATGTGGGTAATAATGCATGTTATATTGTTAATATTGTGAGTAATAAGTATAATTGTTATAGTTCTAGCGATAATAACTGTATAATGTGGGTAATAATGCATGTTATATTGATAATATTGGGAGTAATAAGTATAATTATTATAGTTCTAGCGATAATAACTGTATAATGTGGGTAATAATGCATGTTATATTGATAATAATAAAAGCAGTAAGTATAATTATTATAGATGTAGCGATAATAATTGTATAATATGGGTAATAATGCATGTTATATTGATAATATTGGGAATAATAAGTATAGTTATTATAGTTCTAGCGATAATAACTGTATAATGTGGGTAATAATGCATGTTATATTGATAATATTTCGAGTAATAGTTATAATTATTATAGTTCTAGCGATGACAACTGTATAATATGGGTAATAATGGATGTTATATTGATAATATTGGGAGTAATAAGTGTAATTATTATAGCTCTAGCGATAATAACTGTATAATGTGGGTAATAATGCATGTTATATTGATAATATTGGGAGTAATAAGTATAATTATTATAGTTCTAGCGATAATAACGGTATAATATGGGTAATAATGCATGTTATATTGATAATATTTCAAGTAATAGGTATAATTATTATCGTTCTAGCGATAATTACTGTATAATGTGGGTAATAATGCATGTTATATTGATAATATTGGGAGTAATAAGTATAATTATTATAGTTCTAGCGATAATCACAGTATAATGTGGGTAATAATGCATGTTATATTGATAATATTGGGAGTAATAAGTATAATTATTATAGTTCTAGCGATAATAACTGTATAATGTGGATAATAATGCATGTTATATTGATAATATTGGGAATAATACGTATAACTATTATAGTTCTTGCGATAATTACAGTATAATATGGGTAATAATGCATGTTATATTGATAATATTGGGAATAATAAGTATAATTATTATAGATCTAGAGATGACAACTGTATAGTATGGGCAATAATGCATGTTATATTGATAATAATAAAAGTACTAAGTATAATTATTATAGTTCTAGCGATAATCACAGTATAATGGGGGTAATAATGCATGTTATATTGATAATAATAATAGCAGTAAGTATAATTATTATAGATGTAGCGATAATAACTGTATAATATGGGTAATAATGCATGTTATATTGATAATTTTGGGAATAATAGGTATAATTATTATAGTTCTAGCGATAATAACTGTATAATGTGGGTAATAATGCATGTTATATTCATAATATTGGGAGTAGTAAGTATAATTATTATAGTTCTAGCGATAATAACTGTCTAATGTGGGTAATAATGCATGTTATATTGTGAATATTGGGAGTAATAAGTATAATTGTTATAGTTCTAGCGAAAATAACTGTATAATGTGGGTAATAATGCATGTTATATTGATAATATTGGGAGTAATAAGTATAATTATTATAGTTCTAGCGATAATAACTGTGTAATGTGGGTAATAGTGCATGTTATATTGATAATATTGGGAGTAATAAGTATAATTATTATAGTTCTAGCGATAATAACTGTATAATGTGGGTAATAATGCATGTTATATTGATAATATTGGGAGTAATAAGTATAATTATTATAGTTCTAGCGCTAATAACTGTGTAATGTGGGTAATAGTGCATGTTATATTGATAATATTGGGAGTAGTAAGTGTAATTATTATAGTTCTAGCGATAATAACTGTCTAATGTGGGTAATAATGCATGTTATATTGTTAATATTGTGAGTAATAAGTATAATTGTTATAGTTCTAGCGATAATAACTGTATAATGTGGGTAATAATGCATGTTATATTGATAATATTGGGAGTAATAAGTATAATTATTATAGTTCTAGCGATAATAACTGTATAATGTGGGTAATAATGCATGTTATATTGATAATAATAAAAGCAGTAAGTATAATTATTATAGATGTAGCGATAATAATTGTATAATATGGGTAATAATGCATGTTATATTGATAATATTGGGAATAATAAGTATAGTTATTATAGTTCTAGCGATAATAACTGTATAATGTGGGTAATAATGCATGTTATATTGATAATATTTCGAGTAATAGTTATAATTATTATAGTTCTAGAGATGACAACTGTATAATATGGGTAATAATGGATGTTATATTGATAATATTGGGAGTAATAAGTGTAATTATTATAGCTCTAGCGATAATAACTGCATAATATGGGTAATAATGCATGTTTTACTGATAATAATATACGTAATAAGTATAACTATTATAGTTCTAGCGATAATAACTGTATAATGTGGGTAATAATGCATGTTATATTGATAATATTGGGAGTAATACGTATAACTATTATAGTTCTAGCGATAATAACTGTATAATGTGGTTAATAATGCATGTTATATTGATAATATTGGGAGTAATAAGTATAATTATTATAGTTCTGGCGATAATAACTGTGTAATGTGGGCAATAGTGCATGTTATATTGATAATATTGGGAGTAATAAGTATAATTATTACAGTTCTAGCGATAATAACTGTGTAATGTGGGTAATAGTGCATGTTATATTGATAATATTGGGAGAAATAAGTATAATTATTATAGTTCTAGCGATAATAACTGTGTAATGTGGGTAATAGTGCATGTTATATTGATAATCTTTGGGAGAAATAAGTATAATTATTATAGTTCTAGCGATAATAACTGTATAATGTGGGTAATAATGCATGTTATATTGATAATATTGGGAGTAATAAGTATAATTATTATAGTTCTAGCGATAATCACAGTATAATGTGGCTAATAATGCATGTTATATTGATAATATTGGGAGTAATAAGTATAATTATTATAGTTCTGGCGATAATAACTGTGTAATGTGGGTAATAGTGCATGTTATATTGATAATATTGGGAGTAATAAGTATAATTATTATAGTTCTAGCGATAATAACGGTATAATATGGGTAATAATGCATGTTATATTGATAATATTTCAAGTAATAGGTATAATTATTATCGTTCTAGCGATAATTACTGTATAATGTGGGTAATAATGCATGTTATATTGATAATATTGGGAGTAATAAGTATAATTATTATAGTTCTAGCGATAATCACAGTATAATGTGGGTAATAATGCATGTTATATTGATAATATTGGGAGTAATAAGTATAATTATTATAGTTCTAGCGATAATAACGGTATAATATGGGTAATAATGCATGTTATATTGATAATATTTCAAGTAATAGGTATAATTATTATCGTTCTAGCGATAATTACTGTATAATGTGGGTAATAATGCATGTTATATTGATAATATTGGGAGTAATAAGTATAATTATTATAGTTCTAGCGATAATCACAGTATAATGTGGGTAATAATGCATGTTATATTGATAATATTGGGAGTAATAAGTATAATTATTATAGTTCTAGCGATAATAACTGTATAATGTGGATAATAATGCATGTTATATTGATAATATTGGGAATAATACGTATAACTATTATAGTTCTTGCGATAATTACAGTATAATATGGGTAATAATGCATGTTATATTGATAATATTGGGAATAATAAGTATAATTATTATAGATCTAGAGATGACAACTGTATAGTATGGGCAATAATGCATGTTATATTGATAATAATAAAAGTACTAAGTATAATTATTATAGTTCTAGCGATAATCACAGTATAATGGGGGTAATAATGCATGTTATATTGATAATTTTGGGAATAATAGGTATAATTATTATAGTTCTAGCGATAATAACTGTATAATGTGGGTAATAATGCATGTTATATTCATAATATTGGGAGTAGTAAGTATAATTATTATAGTTCTAGCGATAATAACTGTCTAATGTGGGTAATAATGCATGTTATATTGTGAATATTGGGAGTAATAAGTATAATTGTTATAGTTCTAGCGAAAATAACTGTATAATGTGGGTAATAATGCATGTTATATTGATAATATTGGGAGTAATAAGTATAATTATTATAGTTCTAGCGATAATAACTGTGTAATGTGGGTAATAGTGCATGTTATATTGATAATATTGGGAGTAATAAGTATAATTATTATAGTTCTAGCGATAATAACTGTATAATGTGGGTAATAATGCATGTTATATTGATAATATTGGGAGTAATAAGTATAATTATTATAGTTCTAGCGCTAATAACTGTGTAATGTGGGTAATAGTGCATGTTATATTGATAATATTGGGAGTAGTAAGTGTAATTATTATAGTTCTAGCGATAATAACTGTCTAATGTGGGTAATAATGCATGTTATATTGTTAATATTGTGAGTAATAAGTATAATTGTTATAGTTCTAGCGATAATAACTGTATAATGTGGGTAATAATGCATGTTATATTGATAATATTGGGAGTAATAAGTATAATTATTATAGTTCTAGCGATAATAACTGTATAATGTGGGTAATAATGCATGTTATATTGATAATAATAAAAGCAGTAAGTATAATTATTATAGATGTAGCGATAATAATTGTATAATATGGGTAATAATGCATGTTATATTGATAATATTGGGAATAATAAGTATAGTTATTATAGTTCTAGCGATAATAACTGTATAATGTGGGTAATAATGCATGTTATATTGATAATATTTCGAGTAATAGTTATAATTATTATAGTTCTAGAGATGACAACTGTATAATATGGGTAATAATGGATGTTATATTGATAATATTGGGAGTAATAAGTGTAATTATTATAGCTCTAGCGATAATAACTGCATAATATGGGTAATAATGCATGTTTTACTGATAATAATATACGTAATAAGTATAACTATTATAGTTCTAGCGATAATAACGGTATAATATGGGTAATAATGCATGTTATATTGATAATATTTCAAGTAATAGGTATAATTATTATCGTTCTAGCGATAATTACTGTATAATGTGGGTAATAATGCATGTTATATTGATAATATTGGGAGTAATAAGTATAATTATTATAGTTCTAGCGATAATCACAGTATAATGTGGGTAATAATGCATGTTATATTGATAATATTGGGAGTAATAAGTATAATTATTATAGTTCTAGCGATAATAACGGTATAATATGGGTAATAATGCATGTTATATTGATAATATTTCAAGTAATAGGTATAATTATTATCGTTCTAGCGATAATTACTGTATAATGTGGGTAATAATGCATGTTATATTGATAATATTGGGAGTAATAAGTATAATTATTATAGTTCTAGCGATAATCACAGTATAATGTGGGTAATAATGCATGTTATATTGATAATATTGGGAGTAATAAGTATAATTATTATAGTTCTAGCGATAATAACTGTATAATGTGGATAATAATGCATGTTATATTGATAATATTGGGAATAATACGTATAACTATTATAGTTCTTGCGATAATTACAGTATAATATGGGTAATAATGCATGTTATATTGATAATATTGGGAATAATAAGTATAATTATTATAGATCTAGAGATGACAACTGTATAGTATGGGCAATAATGCATGTTATATTGATAATAATAAAAGTACTAAGTATAATTATTATAGTTCTAGCGATAATCACAGTATAATGGGGGTAATAATGCATGTTATATTGATAATTTTGGGAATAATAGGTATAATTATTATAGTTCTAGCGATAATAACTGTATAATGTGGGTAATAATGCATGTTATATTCATAATATTGGGAGTAGTAAGTATAATTATTATAGTTCTAGCGATAATAACTGTCTAATGTGGGTAATAATGCATGTTATATTGTGAATATTGGGAGTAATAAGTATAATTGTTATAGTTCTAGCGAAAATAACTGTATAATGTGGGTAATAATGCATGTTATATTGATAATATTGGGAGTAATAAGTATAATTATTATAGTTCTAGCGATAATAACTGTGTAATGTGGGTAATAGTGCATGTTATATTGATAATATTGGGAGTAATAAGTATAATTATTATAGTTCTAGCGATAATAACTGTATAATGTGGGTAATAATGCATGTTATATTGATAATATTGGGAGTAATAAGTATAATTATTATAGTTCTAGCGCTAATAACTGTGTAATGTGGGTAATAGTGCATGTTATATTGATAATATTGGGAGTAGTAAGTGTAATTATTATAGTTCTAGCGATAATAACTGTCTAATGTGGGTAATAATGCATGTTATATTGTTAATATTGTGAGTAATAAGTATAATTGTTATAGTTCTAGCGATAATAACTGTATAATGTGGGTAATAATGCATGTTATATTGATAATATTGGGAGTAATAAGTATAATTATTATAGTTCTAGCGATAATAACTGTATAATGTGGGTAATAATGCATGTTATATTGATAATAATAAAAGCAGTAAGTATAATTATTATAGATGTAGCGATAATAATTGTATAATATGGGTAATAATGCATGTTATATTGATAATATTGGGAATAATAAGTATAGTTATTATAGTTCTAGCGATAATAACTGTATAATGTGGGTAATAATGCATGTTATATTGATAATATTTCGAGTAATAGTTATAATTATTATAGTTCTAGCGATGACAACTGTATAATATGGGTAATAATGGATGTTATATTGATAATATTGGGAGTAATAAGTGTAATTATTATAGCTCTAGCGATAATAACTGCATAATATGGGTAATAATGCATGTTTTACTGATAATAATATACGTAATAAGTATAACTATTATAGTTCTAGCGATAATAACTGTATAATGTGGGTAATAATGCATGTTATATTGATAATATTGGGAGTAATACGTATAACTATTATAGTTCTAGCGATAATAACTGTATAATGTGGTTAATAATGCATGTTATATTGATAATATTGGGAGTAATAAGTATAATTATTATAGTTCTAGCGATAATCACAGTATAATGTGGCTAATAATGCATGTTATATTGATAATATTGGGAGTAATAAGTATAATTATTATAGTTCTGGCGATAATAACTGTGTAATGTGGGCAATAGTGCATGTTATATTGATAATATTGGGAGTAATAAGTATAATTATTACAGTTCTAGCGATAATAACTGTGTAATGTGGGTAATAGTGCATGTTATATTGATAATACTGGGAGTAATAAGTATAATTATTATAGTTCTGGCGATAATAACTGTGTAATGTGGGTAATAGTGCATGTTATATTGATAATATTGGGAGTAATAAGTATAATTATTATAGTTCTAGCGATAATAACTGTATAATGTGGGTAATAATGCATGTTTTACTGATAATAATATACGTAATAAGTATAACTATTATAGTTCTAGCGATAATAACTGTATAATGTGGGTAATAATGCATGTTATATTGATAATATTGGGAGTAATACGTATAACTATTATAGTTCTAGCGATAATAACTGTATAATGTGGTTAATAATGCATGTTATATTGATAATATTGGGAGTAATAAGTATAATTATTATAGTTCTAGCGATAATCACAGTATAATGTGGCTAATAATGCATGTTATATTGATAATATTGGGAGTAATAAGTATAATTATTATAGTTCTGGCGATAATAACTGTGTAATGTGGGTAATAATGCATGTTATATTGATAATATTGGGAGTAATAAGTATAATTATTATAGTTCTAGCGATAATAACTGTGTAATGTGGGTAATAGTGCATGTTATATTGATAATATTGGGAGTAATAAGTATAATTATTATAGTTCTAGCGATAATAACTGTATAATGTGGGTAATAATGCATGTTATATTGATAATATTGGGAGTAATAAGTATAATTATTATAGTTCTAGCGCTAATAACTGTGTAATGTGGGTAATAGTGCATGTTATATTGATAATATTGGGAGTAGTAAGTGTAATTATTATAGTTCTAGCGATAATAACTGTCTAATGTGGGTAATAATGCATGTTATATTGATAATATTGGGAGTAATAAGTATAATTATTATAGTTCTAGCGATAATAACTGTATAATGTGGGTAATAATGCATGTTATATTGATAATAATAAAAGCAGTAAGTATAATTATTATAGATGTAGCGATAATAATTGTATAATATGGGTAATAATGCATGTTATATTGATAATATTGGGAATAATAAGTATAGTTATTATAGTTCTAGCGATAATAACTGTATAATGTGGGTAATAATGCATGTTATATTGATAATATTTCGAGTAATAGTTATAATTATTATAGTTCTAGAGATGACAACTGTATAATATGGGTAATAATGGATGTTATATTGATAATATTGGGAGTAATAAGTGTAATTATTATAGCTCTAGCGATAATAACTGCATAATATGGGTAATAATGCATGTTTTACTGATAATAATATACGTAATAAGTATAACTATTATAGTTCTAGCGATAATAACTGTATAATGTGGGTAATAATGCATGTTATATTGATAATATTGGGAGTAATACGTATAACTATTATAGTTCTAGCGATAATAACTGTATAATGTGGTTAATAATGCATGTTATATTGATAATATTGGGAGTAATAAGTATAATTATTATAGTTCTAGCGATAATCACAGTATAATGTGGCTAATAATGCATGTTATATTGATAATATTGGGAGTAATAAGTATAATTATTATAGTTCTGGCGATAATAACTGTGTAATGTGGGCAATAGTGCATGTTATATTGATAATATTGGGAGTAATAAGTATAATTATTACAGTTCTAGCGATAATAACTGTGTAATGTGGGTAATAGTGCATGTTATATTGATAATATTGGGAGAAATAAGTATAATTATTATAGTTCTAGCGATAATAACTGTATAATGTGGGTAATAATGCATGTTATATTGATAATATTGGGAGTAATAAGTATAATTATTATAGATGTAGCGATAATAATTGTATAATATGGGTAATAATGCATGTTATATTGATAATATTGGGAATAATAAGTATAGTTATTATAGTTCTAGCGATAATAACAGTATAATGTGGGTAATAATGCATGTTATATTGTGAATATTGGGAGTAATAAGTATAATTGTTATAGTTCTAGCGATAATAACTGCATAATATGGGTAATAGTGCATGTTATATTGATAGTAATAAAAGCAATAAGCATATTTATTATAGTTCTAGCGATAATAACTGTATAATGTGGGTAATAATGCATGTTATATTGATAATTTTGGGAGTAATAAGCATAATTATTATAGTTCTAGCGATGATCACAGTATAATGGGGGTAATAATGCATGTTATATTGATAATAATAATAGTAGTAAGTATAATTAATATAGATGTAGCGATAATAACTGTATAATATGGGTAATAATGCATGTTATATTGATAATATTGGGAATAATAAGTATAATTATTATAGATCTAGAGATGACAACTGTATAGTATTGGTAATAATGGATGTTATATTGATAATAATAAAAGTGCTAAGTATAATTATTATAGTTCTAGCGCTAATAACTGTATAATGTGGGTAATAATGCATGTTATATTGATAATATTGGGAATAATAAGTATAATTATTATAGATCTAGAGATGACAACTGTATAGTATGGGTAATAATGGATGTTATATTGATAATAATAAAAGTACTAAGTATAATTATTATAGTTCTAGCGATAATAATTGTATAATGTGGGTGATAATGCATGTTATACTGATAATATTGGGAGTAATAAGTATAATTACTATAGTTCTAGCTATAATAACTGTATAATGTGGGTAATAATGCATGGTATATTGATAATATTGGGAGTAATAAGTATAATTATTATAGTTCTAGCGATAATAACTGTATAATGTGGGTAATAATGCATGTTATATTGATAATATTGGGAGTAATAAGTATAATTATTATAGATGTAGCGATAATAATTGTATAATATGGGTAATAATGCATGTTATATTGATAATATTGGGAATAATAAGTATAGTTATTATAGTTCTAGCGATAATAACTGTATAATGTGGGTAATAATGCATGTTATATTGATAATATTGGGAGTAATAAGTATAATTATTATAGTTCTAGCGCTAATAACTGTGTAATGTGGGTAATAGTGCATGTTATATTGATAATATTGGGAATAATAAGTATAATTATTATAGTTCTAGCGATAATAACTGTCTAATGTGGGTAATAATGCATGTTATATTGTTAATATTGGGAGTAATAAGTATAATTGTTATAGTTCTAGCGATAATAACTGTATAATGTGGGTAATAATGCATGTTATATTGATAATATTGGGAATAATAAGTATAATTATTATAGTTCTAGCGATAATAACTGTCTAATGTGGGTAATAATGCATGTTATATTGTTAATATTGGGAGTAATAAGTATAATTGTTATAGTTCTAGCGATAATAACTGTATAATGTGGGTAATAATGCATGTTATATTGATAATATTGGGAGTAATAAGTATAATTATTATAGTTCTAGCGATAATAACTGTATAATGTGGGTAATAATGCATGTTATATTGATAATAATAAAAGCAGTAAGTATAATTATTATAGATGTAGCGATAATAATTGTATAATATGGGTAATAATGCATGTTATATTGATAATATTGGGAATAATAAGTATAGTTATTACAGTTCTAGCGATAATAACTGTATAATGTGGGTAATAATGCATGTTATATTGATAATATTTCGAGTAATAGTTATAATTATTATAGTTCTAGAGATGACAACTGTATAATATGGGTAATAATGCATGTTATATTGATAATATTGGGAGTAATAAGTGTAATTATTATAGCTCTAGCGATAATAACTGCATAATATGGGTAATAATGCATGTTTTACTGATAATAATATACGTAATAAGTATAACTATTATAGTTCTAGCGATAATAACTGTATAATGTGGGTAATAATGCATGTTATATTCATAATATTGGGAGTAGTAAGTATAATTATTATAGTTCTAGCGATAATAACTGTCTAATGTGGGTAATAATGCATGTTATATTGTGAATATTGGGAGTAATAAGTATAATTGTTATAGTTCTAGCGAAAATAACTGTATAATGTGGGTAATAATGCATGTTATATTGATAATATTGGGAGTAATAAGTATAATTATTATAGTTCTAGCGATAATAACTGTGTAATGTGGGTAATAGTGCATGTTATATTGATAATATTGGGAGTAATAAGTATAATTATTATAGTTCTACCGATAATAACTGTATAATGTGGGTAATAATGCATGTTATATTGATAATATTGGGAGTAATAAGTATAATTATTATAGTTCTAGCGCTAATAACTGTGTAATGTGGGTAATAGTGCATGTTATATTGATAATATTGGGAGTAGTAAGTGTAATTATTATAGTTCTAGCGATAATAACTGTCTAATGTGGGTAATAATGCATGTTATATTGTTAATATTGTGAGTAATAAGTATAATTGTTATAGTTCTAGCGATAATAACTGTATAATGTGGGTAATAATGCATGTTATATTGATAATATTGGGAGTAATAAGTATAATTATTATAGTTCTAGCGATAATAACTGTATAATGTGGGTAATAATGCATGTTATATTGATAATAATAAAAGCAGTAAGTATAATTATTATAGATGTAGCGATAATAATTGTATAATATGGGTAATAATGCATGTTATATTGATAATATTGGGAATAATAAGTATAGTTATTATAGTTCTAGCGATAATAACTGTATAATGTGGGTAATAATGCATGTTATATTGATAATATTTCGAGTAATAGTTATAATTATTATAGTTCTAGAGATGACAACTGTATAATATGGGTAATAATGGATGTTATATTGATAATATTGGGAGTAATAAGTGTAATTATTATAGCTCTAGCGATAATAACTGCATAATATGGGTAATAATGCATGTTTTACTGATAATAATATACGTAATAAGTATAACTATTATAGTCCTAGCGATAATAACTGTATAATGTGGGTAATAATGCATGTTATATTGATAATATTGGGAGTAATACGTATAACTATTATAGTTCTAGCGATAATAACTGTATAATGTGGGTAATAATGCATGTTATATTGATAATATTGGGAGTAATACGTATAACTATTATAGTTCTAGCGATAATAACTGTATAATGTGGTTAATAATGCATGTTATATTGATAATATTGGGAGTAATAAGTATAATTATTATAGTTCTAGCGATAATCACAGTATAATGTGGCTAATAATGCATGTTATATTGATAATATTGGGAGTAATAAGTATAATTATTATAGTTCTGGCGATAATAACTGTGTAATGTGAGTAATAGTGCATGTTATATTGATAATATTGGGAGTAATAAGTATAATTATTATAGTTCTAGCGATAATAACTGTATAATGTGGGTAATAATGCATGTTATATTGATAATATTGGGAGTAATAAGTATAATTATTATAGTTCTAGCGATAATAACTGTATAATGTGGGTAATAATGCATGTTATATTGATAATATTGGGAGTAATAAGTATAATTATTATAGTTCTAGCGATAATCACAGTATAATGTGGCTAATAATGCATGTTATATTGATAATATTGGGAGTAATAAGTATAATTACTATAGTTCTGGCGATAATAACTGTGTAATGTGGGTAATAGTGCATGTTATATTGATAATATTGGGAGTAATAAGTATAATTATTATAGTTCTAGCGATAATAACTGTATAATGTGGGTAATAATGCATGTTATATTGATAATATAGGGGGTAATAAGTATAATTATTATAGTTCTAGCGCTAATAACTGTGTAATGTGGGTAATAGTGCATGTTATATTGATAATATTGGGAGTAGTAAGTGTAATTATTATAGTTCTAGCGATAATCACAGTATAATGTGGCTAATAATGCTTGTTATATTGATAATATTGGGAGTAATAAGTATAATTATTATAGTTCTGGCGATAATAACTGTGTAATGTGGGTAATAGTGCATGTTATATTGATAATATTGGGAGTAATAAGTATAATTATTATAGTTCTAGCGATAATAACTGTATAATGTGGGTAATAATGCATGTTATATTGATAATATTGGGAGTAATACGTATAACTATTATAGTTCTAGCGATAATAACTGTATAATGTGGTTAATAATGCATGTTATATTGATAATATTGGGAGTAATAAGTATAATTATTATAGTTCTAGCGATAATCACAGTATAATGTGGCTAATAATGCATGTTATATTGATAATATTGGGAGTAATAAGTATAATTATTATAGTTCTGGCGATAATA
This sequence comes from Megachile leachella, assembly GCA_963576845.1. Classification (NCBI taxonomy): domain Eukaryota; kingdom Metazoa; phylum Arthropoda; class Insecta; order Hymenoptera; family Megachilidae; genus Megachile; species Megachile leachella. The sequence goes on along the minus strand of CAUYWW010000099.1, from coordinate 650,209 downwards.
ACTGTGTAATGTGGGTAATAGTGCATGTTATATTGATAATATTGGGAGTAATAAGTATAATTATTATAGTTCTAGCGATAATAACTGTATAATGTGGGTAATAATGCATGTTATATTGATAATATTGGGAGTAATAAGTATAATTATTATAGTTCTAGCGATAATAACTGTATAATGTGGGTAATAATGCATGTTATATTGATAATATTGGGAGTAATAAGTATAATTATTATAGTTCTAGCGATAATCACAGTATAATGTGGCTAATAATGCATGTTATATTGATAATATTGGGAGTAATAAGTATAATTATTATAGTTCTGGCGATAATAACTGTGTAATGTGGGCAATAGTGCATGTTATATTGATAATATTGGGAGTAATAAGTATAATTATTACAGTTCTAGCGATAATAACTGTGTAATGTGGGTAATAGTGCATGTTATATTGATAATATTGGGAGTAATAAGTATAATTATTATAGTTCTGGCGATAATAACTGTGTAATGTGGGTAATAGTGCATGTTATATTGATAATATTGGGAGTAATAAGTATAATTATTATAGTTCTAGCGATAATAACTGTATAATGTGGGTAATAATGCATGTTTTACTGATAATAATATACGTAATAAGTATAACTATTATAGTTCTAGCGATAATAACTGTATAATGTGGGTAATAATGCATGTTATATTGATAATATTGGGAGTAATACGTATAACTATTATAGTTCTAGCGATAATAACTGTATAATGTGGTTAATAATGCATGTTATATTGATAATATTGGGAGTAATAAGTATAATTATTATAGTTCTAGCGATAATCACAGTATAATGTGGCTAATAATGCATGTTATATTGATAATATTGGGAGTAATAAGTATAATTATTATAGTTCTGGCGATAATAACTGTGTAATGTGGGTAATAATGCATGTTATATTGATAATATTGGGAGTAATAAGTATAATTATTATAGTTCTAGCGATAATAACTGTGTAATGTGGGTAATAGTGCATGTTATATTGATAATATTGGGAGTAATAAGTATAATTATTATAGTTCTAGCGATAATAACTGTATAATGTGGGTAATAATGCATGTTATATTGATAATATTGGGAGTAATAAGTATAATTATTATAGTTCTAGCGCTAATAACTGTGTAATGTGGGTAATAGTGCATGTTATATTGATAATATTGGGAGTAGTAAGTGTAATTATTATAGTTCTAGCGATAATAACTGTCTAATGTGGGTAATAATGCATGTTATATTGTTAATATTGTGAGTAATAAGTATAATTGTTATAGTTCTAGCGATAATAACTGTATAATGTGGGTAATAATGCATGTTATATTGATAATATTGGGAGTAATAAGTATAATTATTATAGTTCTAGCGATAATAACTGTATAATGTGGGTAATAATGCATGTTATATTGATAATAATAAAAGCAGTAAGTATAATTATTATAGATGTAGCGATAATAATTGTATAATATGGGTAATAATGCATGTTATATTGATAATATTGGGAATAATAAGTATAGTTATTATAGTTCTAGCGATAATAACTGTATAATGTGGGTAATAATGCATGTTATATTGATAATATTTCGAGTAATAGTTATAATTATTATAGTTCTAGAGATGACAACTGTATAATATGGGTAATAATGGATGTTATATTGATAATATTGGGAGTAATAAGTGTAATTATTATAGCTCTAGCGATAATAACTGCATAATATGGGTAATAATGCATGTTTTACTGATAATAATATACGTAATAAGTATAACTATTATAGTTCTAGCGATAATAACTGTATAATGTGGGTAATAATGCATGTTATATTGATAATATTGGGAGTAATACGTATAACTATTATAGTTCTAGCGATAATAACTGTATAATGTGGTTAATAATGCATGTTATATTGATAATATTGGGAGTAATAAGTATAATTATTATAGTTCTAGCGATAATCACAGTATAATGTGGCTAATAATGCATGTTATATTGATAATATTGGGAGTAATAAGTATAATTATTATAGTTCTGGCGATAATAACTGTGTAATGTGGGCAATAGTGCATGTTATATTGATAATATTGGGAGTAATAAGTATAATTATTACAGTTCTAGCGATAATAACTGTGTAATGTGGGTAATAGTGCATGTTATATTGATAATATTGGGAGAAATAAGTATAATTATTATAGTTCTAGCGATAATAACTGTATAATGTGGGTAATAATGCATGTTATATTGATAATATTGGGAGTAATAAGTATAATTATTATAGATGTAGCGATAATAATTGTATAATATGGGTAATAATGCATGTTATATTGATAATATTGGGAATAATAAGTATAGTTATTATAGTTCTAGCGATAATAACTGTATAATGTGGGTAATAATGTATGTTATATTGATAATATTGGGAGTAATAAGTATAATTATTATAGTTCTAGCGCTAATAACTGTGTAATGTGGGTAATAATGCATGTTATATTGATAATATTGGGAATAATAAGTATAATTATTATAGATCTAGAGATGACAACTGTATAGTATGGGTAATAATGGATGTTATATTGATAATAATAAAAGTACTAAGTATAATTATTATAGTTCTAGCGATAATAATTGTATAATGTGGGTGATAATGCATGTTATACTGATAATATTGGGAGTAATAAGTATAATTACTATAGTTCTAGCTATAATAACTGTATAATGTGGGTAATAATGCATGGTATATTGATAATATTGGGAGTAATAAGTATAATTATTATAGTTCTAGCGATAATAACTGTATAATGTGGGTAATAATGCATGTTATATTGATAATATTGGGAGTAATAAGTATAATTATTATAGATGTAGCGATAATAATTGTATAATATGGGTAATAATGCATGTTATATTGATAATATTGGGAATAATAAGTATAGTTATTATAGTTCTAGCGATAATAACTGTATAATGTGGGTAATAATGCATGTTATATTGATAATATTGGGAGTAATAAGTATAATTATTATAGTTCTAGCGCTAATAACTGTGTAATGTGGGTAATAGTGCATGTTATATTGATAATATTGGGAATAATAAGTATAATTATTATAGTTCTAGCGATAATAACTGTCTAATGTGGGTAATAATGCATGTTATATTGTTAATATTGGGAGTAATAAGTATAATTGTTATAGTTCTAGCGATAATAACTGTATAATGTGGGTAATAATGCATGTTATATTGATAATATTGGGAATAATAAGTATAATTATTATAGTTCTAGCGATAATAACTGTCTAATGTGGGTAATAATGCATGTTATATTGTTAATATTGGGAGTAATAAGTATAATTGTTATAGTTCTAGCGATAATAACTGTATAATGTGGGTAATAATGCATGTTATATTGATAATATTGGGAGTAATAAGTATAATTATTATAGTTCTAGCGATAATAACTGTATAATGTGGGTAATAATGCATGTTATATTGATAATAATAAAAGCAGTAAGTATAATTATTATAGATGTAGCGATAATAATTGTATAATATGGGTAATAATGCATGTTATATTGATAATATTGGGAATAATAAGTATAGTTATTACAGTTCTAGCGATAATAACTGTATAATGTGGGTAATAATGCATGTTATATTGATAATATTTCGAGTAATAGTTATAATTATTATAGTTCTAGAGATGACAACTGTATAATATGGGTAATAATGCATGTTATATTGATAATATTGGGAGTAATAAGTGTAATTATTATAGCTCTAGCGATAATAACTGCATAATATGGGTAATAATGCATGTTTTACTGATAATAATATACGTAATAAGTATAACTATTATAGTTCTAGCGATAATAACTGTATAATGTGGGTAATAATGCATGTTATATTCATAATATTGGGAGTAGTAAGTATAATTATTATAGTTCTAGCGATAATAACTGTCTAATGTGGGTAATAATGCATGTTATATTGTGAATATTGGGAGTAATAAGTATAATTGTTATAGTTCTAGCGAAAATAACTGTATAATGTGGGTAATAATGCATGTTATATTGATAATATTGGGAGTAATAAGTATAATTATTATAGTTCTAGCGATAATAACTGTGTAATGTGGGTAATAGTGCATGTTATATTGATAATATTGGGAGTAATAAGTATAATTATTATAGTTCTAGCGATAATAACTGTATAATGTGGGTAATAATGCATGTTATATTGATAATATTGGGAGTAATAAGTATAATTATTATAGTTCTAGCGCTAATAACTGTGTAATGTGGGTAATAGTGCATGTTATATTGATAATATTGGGAGTAGTAAGTGTAATTATTATAGTTCTAGCGATAATAACTGTCTAATGTGGGTAATAATGCATGTTATATTGTTAATATTGTGAGTAATAAGTATAATTGTTATAGTTCTAGCGATAATAACTGTATAATGTGGGTAATAATGCATGTTATATTGATAATATTGGGAGTAATAAGTATAATTATTATAGTTCTAGCGATAATAACTGTATAATGTGGGTAATAATGCATGTTATATTGATAATAATAAAAGCAGTAAGTATAATTATTATAGATGTAGCGATAATAATTGTATAATATGGGTAATAATGCATGTTATATTGATAATATTGGGAATAATAAGTATAGTTATTATAGTTCTAGCGATAATAACTGTATAATGTGGGTAATAATGCATGTTATATTGATAATATTTCGAGTAATAGTTATAATTATTATAGTTCTAGAGATGACAACTGTATAATATGGGTAATAATGGATGTTATATTGATAATATTGGGAGTAATAAGTGTAATTATTATAGCTCTAGCGATAATAACTGCATAATATGGGTAATAATGCATGTTTTACTGATAATAATATACGTAATAAGTATAACTATTATAGTTCTAGCGATAATAACTGTATAATGTGGGTAATAATGCATGTTATATTGATAATATTGGGAGTAATACGTATAACTATTATAGTTCTAGCGATAATAACTGTATAATGTGGTTAATAATGCATGTTATATTGATAATATTGGGAGTAATAAGTATAATTATTATAGTTCTAGCGATAATCACAGTATAATGTGGCTAATAATGCACGTTATATTGATAATATTGGGAGTAATAAGTATAATTATTATAGTTCTGGCGATAATAACTGTGTAATGTGGGCAATAGTGCATGTTATATTGATAATATTGGGAGTAATAAGTATAATTATTACAGTTCTAGCGATAATAACTGTGTAATGTGGGTAATAGTGCATGTTATATTGATAATATTGGGAGAAATAAGTATAATTATTATAGTTCTAGCGATAATAACTGTATAATGTGGGTAATAATGCATGTTATATTGATAATATTGGGAGTAATAAGTATAATTATTATAGTTCTAGCGATAATCACAGTATAATGTGGCTAATAATGCATGTTATATTGATAATATTGGGAGTAATAAGTATAATTATTATAGTTCTGGCGATAATAACTGTGTAATGTGGGTAATAGTGCATGTTATATTGATAATATTGGGAGTAATAAGTATAATTATTATAGTTCTAGCGATAATAACTGTATAATGTGGGTAATAATGCATGTTTTACTGATAATAATATACGTAATAAGTATAACTATTATAGTTCTAGCGATAATAACTGTATAATGTGGGTAATAATGCATGTTATATTGATAATATTGGGAGTAATACGTATAACTATTATAGTTCTAGCGATAATAACTGTATAATGTGGTTAATAATGCATGTTATATTGATAATATTGGGAGTAATAAGTATAATTATTACAGTTCTAGCGATAATCACAGTATAATGTGGCTAATAATGCATGTTATATTGATAATATTGGGAGTAATAAGTATAATTATTATAGTTCTGGCGATAATAACTGTGTAATGTGGGTAATAGTGCATGTTATATTGATAATATTGGGAGTAATAAGTATAATTATTATAGTTCTAGCGATAATAACTGTATAATGTGGGTAATAATGCATGTTATATTGATAATATTGGGAGTAATAAGTATAATTATTATAGTTCTAGCGATAATAACTGTATAATGTGGGTAATAATGCATGTTATATTGATAATATTGGGAGTAATAAGTATAATTATTATAGTTCTAGCGATAATCACAGTATAATGTGGCTAATAATGCATGTTATATTGATAATATTGGGAGTAATAAGTATAATTACTATAGTTCTGGCGATAATAACTGTGTAATGTGGGTAATAGTGCATGTTATATTGATAATATTGGGAGTAATAAGTATAATTATTATAGTTCTAGCGATAATAACTGTATAATGTGGGTAATAATGCATGTTATATTGATAATATAGGGGGTAATAAGTATAATTATTATAGTTCTAGCGCTAATAACTGTGTAATGTGGGTAATAGTGCATGTTATATTGATAATATTGGGAGTAGTAAGTGTAATTATTATAGTTCTAGCGATAATCACAGTATAATGTGGCTAATAATGCATGTTATATTGATAATATTGGGAGTAATAAGTATAATTATTATAGTTCTGGCGATAATAACTGTGTAATGTGGGTAATAGTGCATGTTATATTGATAATATTGGGAGTAATAAGTATAATTATTATAGTTCTAGCGATAATAACTGTATAATGTGGGTAATAATGCATGTTTTACTGATAATAATATACGTAATAAGTATAACTATTATAGTTCTAGCGATAATAACTGTATAATGTGGGTAATAATGCATGTTATATTGATAATAATAAAAGCAGTAAGTATAATTATTATAGATGTAGCGATAATAATTGTATAATATGGGTAATAATGCATGTTATATTGATAATATTGGGAATAATAAGTATAGTTATTACAGTTCTAGCGATAATAACTGTATAATGTGGGTAATAATGCATGTTATATTGATAATATTTCGAGTAATAGTTATAATTATTATAGTTCTAGAGATGACAACTGTATAATATGGGTAATAATGCATGTTATATTGATAATATTGGGAGTAATAAGTGTAATTATTATAGCTCTAGCGATAATAACTGCATAATATGGGTAATAATGCATGTTTTACTGATAATAATATACGTAATAAGTATAACTATTATAGTTCTAGCGATAATAACTGTATAATGTGGGTAATAATGCATGTTATATTCATAATATTGGGAGTAGTAAGTATAATTATTATAGTTCTAGCGATAATAACTGTCTAATGTGGGTAATAATGCATGTTATATTGTGAATATTGGGAGTAATAAGTATAATTGTTATAGTTCTAGCGAAAATAACTGTATAATGTGGGTAATAATGCATGTTATATTGATAATATTGGGAGTAATAAGTATAATTATTATAGTTCTAGCGATAATAACTGTGTAATGTGGGTAATAGTGCATGTTATATTGATAATATTGGGAGTAATAAGTATAATTATTATAGTTCTAGCGATAATAACTGTATAATGTGGGTAATAATGCATGTTATATTGATAATATTGGGAGTAATAAGTATAATTATTATAGTTCTAGCGCTAATAACTGTGTAATGTGGGTAATAGTGCATGTTATATTGATAATATTGGGAGTAGTAAGTGTAATTATTATAGTTCTAGCGATAATAACTGTCTAATGTGGGTAATAATGCATGTTATATTGTTAATATTGTGAGTAATAAGTATAATTGTTATAGTTCTAGCGATAATAACTGTATAATGTGGGTAATAATGCATGTTATATTGATAATATTGGGAGTAATAAGTATAATTATTATAGTTCTAGCGATAATAACTGTATAATGTGGGTAATAATGCATGTTATATTGATAATAATAAAAGCAGTAAGTATAATTATTATAGATGTAGCGATAATAATTGTATAATATGGGTAATAATGCATGTTATATTGATAATATTGGGAATAATAAGTATAGTTATTATAGTTCTAGCGATAATAACTGTATAATGTGGGTAATAATGCATGTTATATTGATAATATTTCGAGTAATAGTTATAATTATTATAGTTCTAGAGATGACAACTGTATAATATGGGTAATAATGGATGTTATATTGATAATATTGGGAGTAATAAGTGTAATTATTATAGCTCTAGCGATAATAACTGCATAATATGGGTAATAATGCATGTTTTACTGATAATAATATACGTAATAAGTATAACTATTATAGTTCTAGCGATAATAACTGTATAATGTGGGTAATAATGCATGTTATATTGATAATATTGGGAGTAATACGTATAACTATTATAGTTCTAGCGATAATAACTGTATAATGTGGTTAATAATGCATGTTATATTGATAATATTGGGAGTAATAAGTATAATTATTATAGTTCTAGCGATAATCACAGTATAATGTGGCTAATAATGCACGTTATATTGATAATATTGGGAGTAATAAGTATAATTATTATAGTTCTGGCGATAATAACTGTGTAATGTGGGCAATAGTGCATGTTATATTGATAATATTGGGAGTAATAAGTATAATTATTACAGTTCTAGCGATAATAACTGTGTAATGTGGGTAATAGTGCATGTTATATTGATAATATTGGGAGAAATAAGTATAATTATTATAGTTCTAGCGATAATAACTGTATAATGTGGGTAATAATGCATGTTATATTGATAATATTGGGAGTAATAAGTATAATTATTATAGTTCTAGCGATAATCACAGTATAATGTGGCTAATAATGCATGTTATATTGATAATATTGGGAGTAATAAGTATAATTATTATAGTTCTGGCGATAATAACTGTGTAATGTGGGTAATAGTGCATGTTATATTGATAATATTGGGAGTAATAAGTATAATTATTATAGTTCTAGCGATAATAACTGTATAATGTGGGTAATAATGCATGTTTTACTGATAATAATATACGTAATAAGTATAACTATTATAGTTCTAGCGATAATAACTGTATAATGTGGGTAATAATGCATGTTATATTGATAATATTGGGAGTAATACGTATAACTATTATAGTTCTAGCGATAATAACTGTATAATGTGGTTAATAATGCATGTTATATTGATAATATTGGGAGTAATAAGTATAATTATTATAGTTCTAGCGATAATCACAGTATAATGTGGCTAATAATGCATGTTATATTGATAATATTGGGAGTAATAAGTATAATTATTATAGTTCTGGCGATAATAACTGTGTAATGTGGGTAATAGTGCATGTTATATTGATAATATTGGGAGTAATAAGTATAATTATTATAGTTCTAGCGATAATAACTGTATAATGTGGGTAATAATGCATGTTATATTGATAATATTGGGAGTAATAAGTATAATTATTATAGTTCTAGCGATAATAACTGTATAATGTGGGTAATAATGCATGTTATATTGATAATATTGGGAGTAATAAGTATAATTATTATAGTTCTAGCGATAATCACAGTATAATGTGGCTAATAATGCATGTTATATTGATAATATTGGGAGTAATAAGTATAATTACTATAGTTCTGGCGATAATAACTGTGTAATGTGGGTAATAGTGCATGTTATATTGATAATATTGGGAGTAATAAGTATAATTATTATAGTTCTAGCGATAATAACTGTATAATGTGGGTAATAATGCATGTTATATTGATAATATAGGGGGTAATAAGTATAATTATTATAGTTCTAGCGCTAATAACTGTGTAATGTGGGTAATAGTGCATGTTATATTGATAATATTGGGAGTAGTAAGTGTAATTATTATAGTTCTAGCGATAATCACAGTATAATGTGGCTAATAATGCATGTTATATTGATAATATTGGGAGTAATAAGTATAATTATTATAGTTCTGGCGATAATAACTGTGTAATGTGGGTAATAGTGCATGTTATATTGATAATATTGGGAGTAATAAGTATAATTATTATAGTTCTAGCGATAATAACTGTATAATGTGGGTAATAATGCATGTTTTACTGATAATAATATACGTAATAAGTATAACTATTATAGTTCTAGCGATAATAACTGTATAATGTGGGTAATAATGCATGTTATATTGATAATATTGGGAGTAATACGTATAACTATTATAGTTCTAGCGATAATAACTGTATAATGTGGGTAATAATGCATGTTACATCGATAATATTGGGAGTAATAAGTATAATTATTATAGTTCTAGCGATAATCACAGTATAATGGGGGTAATAATGCATGTTATATTGATAATATTGGGAATAATAAGTAAAATTATTATAGATCTAGAGATGACAACTGTATAGTATGGGTAATAATGGATGTTATATTGATAATAATAAAAGTACTAAGTATAATTATTATAGTTCTAGCGATAATAACTGTATAATGTGGGTAATAATGCGTGTTATATTGATAATAATAAAAGCAGTAAGTATAATTACTATAGATGTAGCGATAATAATTGTATAATATGGGTGATAACGCATGTTATATTGATAATATTGGGAATAATAAGTATAGTTATTATAGTTCTAGCGATAATAACTGTATAATGTGGGTAATAAAGCATGTTATATTGATAATATTGGGAGTAATACGTATAATTATTATAGTTCTAGCGATAATAACTGTATAATGTGGGTAATAATGCATGTTATATTGATAATATTGGGAATAGTAAGTATAATTATTATAGATCTAGAGATGACAACTGTATAGTATGGGTAATAATGGATGTTATATTGATAATAATAAAAGTACTAAGTATAATTATTATAGTTCGAGCGATAATAACTGTGTAATGTGGGTAATAATGCATGTTATATTGATAATATTGGGAGTAATAAGTATAATTATTATAGTTCTAGCGATAATAACTGTATAATGTGGGTAATAATGCATGTTATATTGATAATATTTCAAGTAATAGGTATAATTATTATCGTTCTAGCGATAATTACTGTATAATGTGGGTAATAATGCATGTTATATTGATAATATTGGGAGTAATAAGTATAATTATTATAGTTCTAGCGATAATCACAGTATAATGTGGGTAATAATGCATGTTATATTGATAATATTGGGAGTAATAAGTATAATTATTATAGTTCTAGCGATAATAACTGTATAATGTGGATAATAATGCATGTTATATTGATAATATTGGGAATAATACGTATAACTATTATAGTTCTTGCGATAATTACAGTATAATATGGGTAATAATGCATGTTATATTGATAATATTGGGAATAATAAGTATAATTATTATAGATCTAGAGATGACAACTGTATAGTATGGGCAATAATGCATGTTATATTGATAATAATAAAAGTACTAAGTATAATTATTATAGTTCTAGCGATAATCACAGTATAATGGGGGTAATAATGCATGTTATATTGATAATAATAATAGCAGTAAGTATAATTATTATAGATGTAGCGATAATAACTGTATAATATGGGTAATAATGCATGTTATATTGATAATTTTGGGAATAATAGGTATAATTATTATAGTTCTAGCGATAATAACTGTATAATGTGGGTAATAATACATGTTATATTGATAATAATAAAAGCAGTAAGCATATTTATTATATTTCTAGCGATAATAACTTTATAATGTGGGTAATAATGCATGTTATATTGATAATATGGAGAGTAATAAGTATAATTATTATAGTTCTAGCGATAATAACTGTATAATTTGGGTAATAATGCATGTTATATTGATAATATTTTGAGTAATCAGTACAATAATTATAGTTCTAGCGATAATAACTGTATAATATGGGTAATAATCCATGTTATATTGATAATATTTCGAGTAATAGGTATAATTATTATAGTTCTATAGATGACAACTGTATAATATGGGTAATAATGCATGTTATATTGATAACATTGGGAATAATAAGTATAGTTATTATAGTTCTAGCGATAATAACAGTATAATATGGGTAATAATACATGTTATATTGATAATAATAAAAGCAATAAGCATATTTATTATAGTCCTAGCGATAATAACTGTATAATGTGGGTAATAATGCATGTTACATCGATAATATTGGGAGTAATAAGTATAATTATTATAGTTCTAGCGATAATCACAGTATAATGGGGGTAATAATGCATGTTATATTGATAATATTGGGAATAATAAGTAAAATTATTATAGATCTAGAGATGACAACTGTATAGTATGGGTAATAATGGATGTTATATTGATAATAATAAAAGTACTAAGTATAATTATTATAGTTCTAGCGATAATAACTGTATAATGTGGGTAATAATGCGTGTTATATTGATAATAATAAAAGCAGTAAGTATAATTACTATAGATGTAGCGATAATAATTGTATAATATGGGTGATAACGCATGTTATATTGATAATATTGGGAATAATAAGTATAGTTATTATAGTTCTAGCGATAATAACTGTATAATGTGGGTAATAATGCATGTTATATTGATAATATTGGAAGTAATAAGTATAACTATTATAGTTCTAGCGATAATAATTGTATAATGTGGGTAATAATGCATGTTATATTGATAATATTGGGAGTAATAAGTATAATTATTATAGTTCTAGCGATAATAACTGTGTAATGTGGGTAATAATGCATGTTATATTGATAATATTGGGAGTAGTAAGTATAATTATTATAGTTCTAGCGATAATAACTGTCTAATGTGGGTAATAATGCATGTTATATTGTGAATATTGGGAGTAATAAGTATAATTGTTATAGTTCTAGCGAAAATAACTGTATAATGTGGGTAATAATGCATGTTATATTGATAATATTGGGAGTAATAAGTATAATTATTATAGTTCTAGCGATAATAACTGTATAATGTGGGTTATAATGCATGTTATATTGATAATATTGGGAGTAATAAGTATAATTATTATAGTTCTAGCGATAATAACTGTATAATGTGGGAAATAATGCATGTTATATTGATAATATTGGGAATAATAAGTATAGTTATTATAGTTCTAGCGATAATAACAGTATAATGTGGGTAATAATGCATGTTATATTGTGAATATTGGGAGTAATAAGTATAATTGTTATAGTTCTAGCGATAATAACTGTATAATGTCGTTAATAATGCATGTTATATTGATAATATTGGGAGTAATAAGTATAATTATTATAGTTCTAGCGATAATCACAGTATAATGTGGGTAATAATGCATGTTATATTGATAATATTGGGAGTAATACGTATAATTATTATAGTTCTAGCGATAATAACTGTATAATGTGGGTAATAATGCATGTTATATTGATAATATTGGGAATAGTAAGTATAATTATTATAGATCTAGAGATGACAACTGTATAGTATGGGTAATAATGGATGTTATATTGATAATAATAAAAGTACTAAGTATAATTATTATAGTTCGAGCGAAAATAACTGTGTAATGTGGGTAATAATGCATGTTATATTGATAATATTGGGAGTAATAAGTATAATTATTATAGTTCTAGCGATAATAACTGTATAATGTGGGTAATAATGCATGTTATATTGATAATATTGGGAGTAATAAGTATAATTATTATAGTTCTAGCGATAATCACAGTATAATGGGGGTAATAATGCATGCTATATTGATAATAATAATAGTAGTAAGTATAATTATTATAGATGTAGCGATAATAACTGTATAATATGGGTAATAATGCATGTTATATAGATAATATTGGGAATAATAGGTATAATTATTATAGTTCTAGCGATAATAACTGAATAATGTGGGTAATAATGCATCTTATATTGAAAATTGTAAAAGTAATAAGTATGATTATTATAGTTCTAGAGATAATAACTGTATAATGTGGGTAATAATGCATGTTATATTGATAATATTTCGAGTAATAGGTATAATTATTATAGTTCTAGAGGTGACAACTGTATAATATAGGTAATAATGGATGTTATATTGATAATATGGGGAGTAATGAGTATAATTATTATAGTTCTAGCGATAATGACTGTATAATGAGTGTAATAATGCATGTTATATTGATAATATTAGGAGTAGTACATATAAATATCATAGTTCTAGGGATGATAGTAGTATAATGTGGGTAATAATGCATGTTATATTGATAATATTGGGAGTAATAAGTATAATTATTATAGTTCTAGCGATAATCACAGTATAATGGGGGTAATAATGCATGTTATATTGATAATATTGGAAGTAATGAGTATAATTATTATAGTTCTAGCGATAATAACTGTATAATATGGGTAATAATACATGTTATATTGATAATATTTCGAGTAATAGGTATAATTATTATAGTTCTATAGATGACAACTGTATAATATGGGTAATAATGCATGTTATATTGATAACATTGGGAATAATAAGTATAGTTATTATAGTTCTAGCGATAATAACAGTATAATATGGGTAATAATACATGTTATATTGATAATAATAAAAGCAATAAGCATATTTATTATAGTCCTAGCGATAATAACTGTATAATGTGGGTAATAATGCATGTTACATCGATAATATTGGGAGTAATAAGTATAATTATTATAGTTCTAGCGATAATCACAGTATAATGGGGGTAATAATGCATGTTATATTGATAATATTGGGAATAATAAGTAAAATTATTATAGATCTAGAGATGACAACTGTATAGTATGGGTAATAATGGATGTTATATTGATAATAATAAAAGTACTAAGTATAATTATTATAGTTCTAGCGATAATAACTGTATAATGTGGGTAATAATGCGTGTTATATTGATAATAATAAAAGCAGTAAGTATAATTACTATAGATGTAGCGATAATAATTGTATAATATGGGTGATAACGCATGTTATATTGATAATATTGGGAATAATAAGTATAGTTATTATAGTTCTAGCGATAATAACTGTATAATGTGGGTAATAATGCATGTTATATTGATAATATTGGAAGTAATAAGTATAACTATTATAGTTCTAGCGATAATAATTGTATAATGTGGGTAATAATGCATGTTATATTGATAATATTGGGAGTAATAAGTATAATTATTATAGTTCTAGCGATAATAACTGTGTAATGTGGGTAATAATGCATGTTATATTGATAATATTGGGAGTAGTAAGTATAATTATTATAGTTCTAGCGATAATAACTGTCTAATGTGGGTAATAATGCATGTTATATTGTGAATATTGGGAGTAATAAGTATAATTGTTATAGTTCTAGCGAAAATAACTGTATAATGTGGGTAATAATGCATGTTATATTGATAATATTGGGAGTAATAAGTATAATTATTATAGTTCTAGCGATAATAACTGTATAATGTGGGTTATAATGCATGTTATATTGATAATATTGGGAGTAATAAGTATAATTATTATAGTTCTAGCGATAATAACTGTATAATGTGGGAAATAATGCATGTTATATTGATAATATTGGGAATAATAAGTATAGTTATTATAGTTCTAGCGATAATAACAGTATAATGTGGGTAATAATGCATGTTATATTGTGAATATTGGGAGTAATAAGTATAATTGTTATAGTTCTAGCGATAATAACTGTATAATGTCGTTAATAATGCATGTTATATTGATAATATTGGGAGTAATAAGTATAATTATTATAGTTCTAGCGATAATCACAGTATAATGTGGGTAATAATGCATGTTATATTGATAATATTGGGAGTAATACGTATAATTATTATAGTTCTAGCGATAATAACTGTATAATGTGGGTAATAATGCATGTTATATTGATAATATTGGGAATAGTAAGTATAATTATTATAGATCTAGAGATGACAACTGTATAGTATGGGTAATAATGGATGTTATATTGATAATAATAAAAGTACTAAGTATAATTATTATAGTTCGAGCGAAAATAACTGTGTAATGTGGGTAATAATGCATGTTATATTGATAATATTGGGAGTAATAAGTATAATTATTATAGTTCTAGCGATAATAACTGTATAATGTGGGTAATAATGCATGTTATATTGATAATATTGGGAGTAATAAGTATAATTATTATAGTTCTAGCGATAATCACAGTATAATGGGGGTAATAATGCATGCTATATTGATAATAATAATAGTAGTAAGTATAATTATTATAGATGTAGCGATAATAACTGTATAATATGGGTAATAATGCATGTTATATAGATAATATTGGGAATAATAGGTATAATTATTATAGTTCTAGCGATAATAACTGAATAATGTGGGTAATAATGCATCTTATATTGAAAATTGTAAAAGTAATAAGTATGATTATTATAGTTCTAGAGATAATAACTGTATAATGTGGGTAATAATGCATGTTATATTGATAATATTTCGAGTAATAGGTATAATTATTATAGTTCTAGAGGTGACAACTGTATAATATAGGTAATAATGGATGTTATATTGATAATATGGGGAGTAATGAGTATAATTATTATAGTTCTAGCGATAATGACTGTATAATGAGTGTAATAATGCATGTTATATTGATAATATTAGGAGTAGTACATATAAATATCATAGTTCTAGGGATGATAGTAGTATAATGTGGGTAATAATGCATGTTATATTGATAATATTGGGAGTAATAAGTATAATTATTATAGTTCTAGCGATAATCACAGTATAATGGGGGTAATAATGCATGTTATATTGATAATATTGGAAGTAATGAGTATAATTATTATAGTTCTAGCGATAATAACTGTATAATATGGGTAATAATACATGTTATATTGATAATAATAAAAGCAATAAGCATATTTATTATATTTCTAGCGATAATAACTGTATAATGTGGGTAATAATGCATGTTATATTGATAATATGGAGAGTAATAAGTATAATTATTATAGTTCTAGCGATAATAACTGTATAATTTGGGTAATAATGCATGTTATATTGATAATATTGGGAGTAATAAGTATAATTATTATAGTTCTAGCGATAATAACTGTGTAATGTGGGTAATAATGCATCTTATATTGAAAATAGTAAAAGTAATAAGTATGATTATTATAGTTCTAGAGATAATAACTGTATAATGTGGGTAATAATGCATGTTATATTGATAATATTTCGAGTAATAGGTATAATTATTATAGTTCTAGAGGTGACAACTGTATAATATAGGTAATAATGGATGTTATATTGATAATATGGGGAGTAATGAGTATAATTATTATAGTTCTAGCGATAATGACTGTATAATGAGTGTAATAATGCATGTTATATTGATAATATTAGGAGTAGTACATATAAATATCATAGTTCTAGGGATGATAATAGTATAATGTGGGTAATAATGCATGTTATATTGATAATATTTTGAGTAATCAGTACAATAATTATAGTTCTAGCGATAATAACTGTATAATATGGGTAATAATCCATGTTATATTGATAATATTTCGAGTAATAGGTATAATTATTATAGTTCTATAGATGACAACTGTATAATATGGGTAATAATGCATGTTATATTGATAACATTGGGAATAATAAGTATAGTTATTATAGTTCTAGCGATAATAACAGTATAATATGGGTAATAATACATGTTATATTGATAATAATAAAAGCAATAAGCATATTTATTATAGTCCTAGCGATAATAACTGTATAATGTGGGTAATAATGCATGTTATATTGATAATATTGGGAGTAATAAGTATAATTATTATAGTTCTAGCGATAATCACAGTATAATGGGGGTAATAATGCATGTTATATTGATAATATTGGGAATAATAAGTAAAATTATTATAGATCTAGAGATGACAACTGTATAGTATGGGTAATAATGGATGTTATATTGATAATCATAAAAGTACTAAGTATAATTATTATAGTTCTAGCGATAATAAGTGTATAATGTGGGTAATAAAGCATGTTACATTGATAATAATAAAAGCAGTAAGTATAATTACTATAGATGTAGCGATAATAATTGTATAATATGGGTGATAATGCATGTTATATTGATAATATTGGGAATAATATGTATAGTTATTATAGTTCTAGCGATAATAACTGTATAATGTGGGTAATAATGCATCTTATATTGAAAATAATAAAATTAATAAGTATAATTATTATAGTTCTAGCGATAATCACAGTATAATGTGTGTAATAATGCATGTTATATTGATAATAATAAAAGTAGTAAGTATAATTATTATAGATGTAGCGAAAATAACTGTATAATATGGGTAATAATGCATGTTATATTGATCATATTGGGAGTAATAAGTATAATTACTATAGTTCTAGCGATAATAACTGTATAATATGGGTAATAATGCATGTTATATTGATAATATTGGGAATAATAAGTATAATTATTATAGTTCTTGCGATAATTACAGTATAATATGGGTAATAATGCATGTTATATTGATAATATTGGGAGTAATGAGCATAATTCTTATAGTTCTAGCGATAATCACAGTATAATGTGGGTAATAATGCATGTTATATTGATAATAATAAAAGTAGTAAGTATAATTATTATAGATGTAGCGATAATAACTGTATAATATGGGTAATAGTGCATGTTATATTGATAATATTGGGAGTAATAAGTGTAATTATTATAGCTCTAGCGATAATAACTGCATAATATGGGTAATAATGCATGTTATACTGATAATAATAAAAGTAATAAGTATAATTATTATAGTTCTAGCGATAATAACTCTATGATATGGGTAATAATGCATGTTATATTGATAATATTTCGAGTAATCTGTATAATTATTATAGTTCTAGAGATGACGACTGTATAATATGGGTAATAATGCATGCTATATTGATAATATTGGGAATAATAAGTATAATTATTATAGTTCTAGCGATTATCACAGTATAATGTGCTTAATAATGCATGTTATATTGATAATAATAAAAATAGTGAGTATAATTATTATAGATGTAGCGATAATAACTGTATAATGTGGGTAATAATGCATGTTATATTGATAATATTTCGAGTAATAGTTATAATTATTATAGTTCTAGAGATGACAACTGCATAATATGGGTAATAATGAATGTTATATTGATAATATTGGGAGTAATAAGTATAATTATTATAGTTCTAGCGAAAATAACTGTATAATGTGGGTAATAATGCATGTTATATTGATAATATAGGGAGTAATAAGTATAATTATTATAGTTCTAGCGATAATCACAGTATAATGTGGGTAATAATGCATGTTATATTGATAATAATAAAAGTAGTAAGTATAATTATTATAGATGTAGCGATAATAACTGTATTATGTGGGTAATTATGCATGTTATATTGATAATATTGGGAGTAATAAGTATAATTATTATAGTTCTACCGATAATCACAGTATAATGTGGGTAATAATGCATGTTATATTGATAATATTGGGAGTATTGAGTATAATTATAATAGTTCTAGCGATAATAACGGTATAATATGGGTAATAATGCATGTTATATTGATAACATTTCAAGTAATAGGTATAATTATTATCGTTCTAGCGATAATTACTGTATAATGTGGGTAATAATGCATGTTATATTGATAATATTGGGAGTAATAAGTATAATTATTATAGTTCTAGCGATAATCACAGTATAATGTGGGTAATAATGCATGTTATATTGATAATATTGGGAGTAATAAGTATAATTATTATAGTTCTAGCGATAATAACTGTATAATGTGGATAATAATGCATGTTATATTGATAATATTGGGAATTATACGTATAACTATTATAGTTCTTGCGATAATTACAGTATAATATGGGTAATAATGCATGTTATATTGATAATATTGGGAATAATAAGTATAATTATTATAGATCTAGAGATGACAACTGTATAGTATGGGTAATAATGCATGTTATATTGATAATAATAAAAGTACTAAGTATAATTATTATAGTTCTAGCGATAATAACTGTATAATGTGGGTAATAATGCGTGTTATATTGATAATAATAAAAGCAGTAAGTATAATTACTATAGATGTAGCGATAATAATTGTATAATATGGGTGATAATGCATGTTATATTGATAATATTGGGAATAATAAGTATAGTTATTATAGTTCTAGCGATAATAACTGTATAATGTGGGTAATAATGCATGTTATATTGATAATATTGGAAGTAATAAGTATAACTATTATAGTTCTAGCGATAATAATTGTATAATGTGGGTAATAATGCATGTTATATTGATAATATTGGGAGTAATAAGTATAATTATTATAGTTCTAGCGATAATAACTGTGTAATGTGGGTAATAATGCATGTTATATTGATAATATTGGGAGTAGTAAGTATAATTATTATAGTTCTAGCGATAATAACTGTCTAATGTGGGTAATAATGCATGTTATATTGTGAATATTGGGAGTAATAAGTATAATTGTTATAGTTCTAGCGAAAATAACTGTATAATGTGGGTAATAATGCATGTTATATTGATAATATTGGGAGTAATAAGTATAATTATTATAGTTCTAGCGATAATAACTGTATAATGTGGGTAATAATGCATGTTATATTGATAATATTGGGAGTAATAAGTATAATTATTATAGTTCTAGCGATAATAACTGTATAATGTGGGAAATAATGCATGTTATATTGATAATATTGGGAATAATAAGTATAGTTATTATAGTTCTAGCGATAATAACAGTATAATGTGGGTAATAATGCATGTTATATTGTGAATATTGGGAGTAATAAGTATAATTGTTATAGTTCTAGCGATAATAACTGTATAATGTCGTTAATAATGCATGTTATGTTGATAATATTGGGAGTAATAAGTATAATTATTATAGTTCTAGCGATAATCACAGTATAATGTGGGTAATAATGCATGTTATATTGATAATATTGGGAGTAATACGTATAATTATTATAGTTCTAGCGATAATAACTGTATAATGTGGGTAATAATGCATGTTATATTGATAATATTGGGAATAGTAAGTATAATTATTATAGATCTAGAGATGACAACTGTATAGTATGGGTAATAATGGATGTTATATTGATAATAATAAAAGTACTAAGTATAATTATTATAGTTCGAGCGATAATAACTGTGTAATGTGGGTAATAATGCATGTTATATTGATAATATTGGGAGTAATAAGTATAATTATTATAGTTCTAGCGATAATAACTGTATAATATGGGTAATAATGCATGTTATATTGATAATATTTCAAGTAATAGGTATAATTATTATCGTTCTAGCGATAATTACTGTATAATGTGGGTAATAATGCATGTTATATTGATAATATTGGGAGTAATAAGTATAATTATTATAGTTCTAGCGATAATCACAGTATAATGTGGGTAATAATGCATGTTATATTGATAATATTGGGAGTAATAAGTATAATTATTATAGTTCTAGCGATAATAACTGTATAATGTGGATAATAATGCATGTTATATTGATAATATTGGGAATAATACGTATAACTATTATAGTTCTTGCGATAATTACAGTATAATATGGGTAATAATGCATGTTATATTGATAATATTGGGAATAATAAGTATAATTATTATAGATCTAGAGATGACAACTGTATAGTATGGGCAATAATGCATGTTATATTGATAATAATAAAAGTACTAAGTATAATTATTATAGTTCTAGCGATAATCACAGTATAATGGGGGTAATAATGCATGTTATATTGATAATAATAATAGCAGTAAGTATAATTATTATAGATGTAGCGATAATAACTGTATAATATGGGTAATAATGCATGTTATATTGATAATTTTGGGAATAATAGGTATAATTATTATAGTTCTAGCGATAATAACTGTATAATGTGGGTAATAATACATGTTATATTGATAATAATAAAAGCAGTAAGCATATTTATTATATTTCTAGCGATAATAACTTTATAATGTGGGTAATAATGCATGTTATATTGATAATATGGAGAGTAATAAGTATAATTATTATAGTTCTAGCGATAATAACTGTATAATTTGGGTAATAATGCATGTTATATTGATAATATTTTGAGTAATCAGTACAATAATTATAGTTCTAGCGATAATAACTGTATAATATGGGTAATAATCCATGTTATATTGATAATATTTCGAGTAATAGGTATAATTATTATAGTTCTATAGATGACAACTGTATAATATGGGTAATAATGCATGTTATATTGATAACATTGGGAATAATAAGTATAGTTATTATAGTTCTAGCGATAATAACAGTATAATATGGGTAATAATACATGTTATATTGATAATAATAAAAGCAATAAGCATATTTATTATAGTCCTAGCGATAATAACTGTATAATGTGGGTAATAATGCATGTTACATCGATAATATTGGGAGTAATAAGTATAATTATTATAGTTCTAGCGATAATCACAGTATAATGGGGGTAATAATGCATGTTATATTGATAATATTGGGAATAATAAGTAAAATTATTATAGATCTAGAGATGACAACTGTATAGTATGGGTAATAATGGATGTTATATTGATAATAATAAAAGTACTAAGTATAATTATTATAGTTCTAGCGATAATAACTGTATAATGTGGGTAATAATGCGTGTTATATTGATAATAATAAAAGCAGTAAGTATAATTACTATAGATGTAGCGATAATAATTGTATAATATGGGTGATAACGCATGTTATATTGATAATATTGGGAATAATAAGTATAGTTATTATAGTTCTAGCGATAATAACTGTATAATGTGGGTAATAATGCATGTTATATTGATAATATTGGAAGTAATAAGTATAACTATTATAGTTCTAGCGATAATAATTGTATAATGTGGGTAATAATGCATGTTATATTGATAATATTGGGAGTAATAAGTATAATTATTATAGTTCTAGCGATAATAACTGTGTAATGTGGGTAATAATGCATGTTATATTGATAATATTGGGAGTAGTAAGTATAATTATTATAGTTCTAGCGATAATAACTGTCTAATGTGGGTAATAATGCATGTTATATTGTGAATATTGGGAGTAATAAGTATAATTGTTATAGTTCTAGCGAAAATAACTGTATAATGTGGGTAATAATGCATGTTATATTGATAATATTGGGAGTAATAAGTATAATTATTATAGTTCTAGCGATAATAACTGTATAATGTGGGTTATAATGCATGTTATATTGATAATATTGGGAGTAATAAGTATAATTATTATAGTTCTAGCGATAATAACTGTATAATGTGGGAAATAATGCATGTTATATTGATAATATTGGGAATAATAAGTATAGTTATTATAGTTCTAGCGATAATAACAGTATAATGCGGGTAATAATGCATGTTATATTGTGAATATTGGGAGTAATAAGTATAATTGTTATAGTTCTAGCGATAATAACTGTATAATGTCGTTAATAATGCATGTTATATTGATAATATTGGGAGTAATAAGTATAATTATTATAGTTCTAGCGATAATCACAGTATAATGTGGGTAATAATGCATGTTATATTGATAATATTGGGAGTAATACGTATAATTATTATAGTTCTAGCGATAATAACTGTATAATGTGGGTAATAATGCATGTTATATTGATAATATTGGGAATAGTAAGTATAATTATTATAGATCTAGAGATGACAACTGTATAGTATGGGTAATAATGGATGTTATATTGATAATAATAAAAGTACTAAGTATAATTATTATAGTTCGAGCGATAATAACTGTGTAATGTGGGTAATAATGCATGTTATATTGATAATATTGGGAGTAATAAGTATAATTATTATAGTTCTAGCGATAATAGCTGTATAATGTGGGTAATAATGCATGTTATATTGATAATATTGGGAGTAATAAGTATAATTATTATAGTTCTAGCGATAATCACAGTATAATGGGGGTAATAATGCATGTTATATTGATAATAATAATAGTAGTAAGTATAATTATTATAGATGTAGCGATAATAACTGTATAATATGGGTAATAATGCATGTTATATAGATAATATTGGGAATAATAGGTATAATTATTATAGTTCTAGCGATAATAACTGAATAATGTGGGTAATAATGCATCTTATATTGAAAATTGTAAAAGTAATAAGTATGATTATTATAGTTCTAGAGATAATAACTGTATAATGTGGGTAATAATGCATGTTATATTGATAATATTTCGAGTAATAGGTATAATTATTATAGTTCTAGAGGTGACAACTGTATAATATAGGTAATAATGGATGTTATATTGATAATATGGGGAGTAATGAGTATAATTATTATAGTTCTAGCGATAATGACTGTATAATGAGTGTAATAATGCATGTTATATTGATAATATTAGGAGTAGTACATATAAATATCATAGTTCTAGGGATGATAGTAGTATAATGTGGGTAATAATGCATGTTATATTGATAATATTGGGAGTAATAAGTATAATTATTATAGTTCTAGCGATAATCACAGTATAATGGGGGTAATAATGCATGTTATATTGATAATATTGGAAGTAATGAGTATAATTATTATAGTTCTAGCGATAATAACTGTATAATATGGGTAATAATACATGTTATATTGATAATAATAAAAGCAATAGGCATATTTATTATATTTCTAGCGATAATAACTGTATAATGTGGGTAATAATGCATGTTATATTGATAATATGGAGAGTAATAAGTATAATTATTATAGTTCTAGCGATAATAACTGTATAATTTGGGTAATAATGCATGTTATATTGATAATATTGGGAGTAATAAGTATAATTATTATAGTTCTAGCGATAATAACTGTGTAATGTGGGTAATAATGCATCTTATATTGAAAATAGTAAAAGTAATAAGTATGATTATTATAGTTCTAGAGATAATAACTGTATAATGTTGGTAATAATGCATGTTATATTGATAATATTTCGAGTAATAGGTATAATTATTATAGTTCTAGAGGTGACAACTGTATAATATAGGTAATAATGGATGTTATATTGATAATATGGGGAGTAATGAGTATAATTATTATAGTTCTAGCGATAATGACTGTATAATGAGTGTAATAATGCATGTTATATTGATAATATTAGGAGTAGTACATATAAATATCATAGTTCTAGGGATGATAATAGTATAATGTGGGTAATAATGCATGTTATATTGATAATATTTTGAGTAATCAGTACAATAATTATAGTTCTAGCGATAATAACTGTATAATATGGGTAATAATCCATGTTATATTGATAATATTTCGAGTAATAGGTATAATTATTATAGTTCTATAGATGACAACTGTATAATATGGGTAATAATGCATGTTATATTGATAACATTGGGAATAATAAGTATAGTTATTATAGTTCTAGCGATAATAACAGTATAATATGGGTAATAATACATGTTATATTGATAATAATAAAAGCAATAAGCATATTTATTATAGTCCTAGCGATAATAACTGTATAATGTGGGTAATAATGCATGTTATATTGATAATATTGGGAGTAATAAGTATAATTATTATAGTTCTAGCGATAATCACAGTATAATGGGGGTAATAATGCATGTTATATTGATAATATTGGGAATAATAAGTAAAATTATTATAGATCTAGAGATGACAACTGTATAGTATGGGTAATAATGGATGTTATATTGATAATCATAAAAGTACTAAGTATAATTATTATAGTTCTAGCGATAATAAGTGTATAATGTGGGTAATAAAGCATGTTACATTGATAATAATAAAAGCAGTAAGTATAATTACTATAGATGTAGCGATAATAATTGTATAATATGGGTGATAATGCATGTTATATTGATAATATTGGGAATAATAAGTATAGTTATTATAGTTCTAGCGATAATAACTGTATAATGTGGGTAATAATGCATCTTATATTGAAAATAATAAAATTAATAAGTATAATTATTATAGTTCTAGCGATAATCACAGTATAATGTGTGTAATAATGCATGTTATATTGATAATAATAAAAGTAGTAAGTATAATTATTATAGATGTAGCGAAAATAACTGTATAATATGGGTAATAATGCATGTTATATTGATCATATTGGGAGTAATAAGTATAATTACTATAGTTCTAGCGATAATAACTGTATAATATGGGTAATAATGCATGTTATATTGATAATATTGGGAATAATAAGTATAATTATTATAGTTCTTGCGATAATTACAGTATAATATGGGTAATAATGCATGTTATATTGATAATATTGGGAGTAATGAGCATAATTCTTATAGTTCTAGCGATAATCACAGTATAATGTGGGTAATAATGCATGTTATATTGATAATAATAAAAGTAGTAAGTATAATTATTATAGATGTAGCGATAATAACTGTATAATATGGGTAATAGTGCATGTTATATTGATAATATTGGGAGTAATAAGTGTAATTATTATAGCTCTAGCGATAATAACTGCATAATATGGGTAATAATGCATGTTATACTGATAATAATATACGTAATAAGTATAACTATTACAGTTCTAGCGATAATAACGGCATAATATGGGTAATAGTGCATGTTATATGGATAATAATAAAAGTAATAAGTATAATTATTATAGTTCTAGCGATAATAACTCTATGATATGGGTAATAATGCATGTTATATTGATAATATTTCGAGTAATCTGTATAATTATTATAGTTCTAGAGATGACGACTGTATAATATGGGTAATAATGCATGCTATATTGATAATATTGGGAATAATAAGTATAATTATTATAGTTCTAGCGATTATCACAGTATAATGTGCTTAATAATGCATGTTATATTGATAATAATAAAAATAGTGAGTATAATTATTATAGATGTAGCGATAATAACTGTATAATGTGGGTAATAATGCATGTTATATTGATAATATTTCGAGTAATAGTTATAATTATTATAGTTCTAGAGATGACAACTGCATAATATGGGTAATAATGAATGTTATATTGATAATATTGGGAGTAATAAGTATAATTATTATAGTTCTAGCGAAAATAACTGTATAATGTGGGTAATAATGCATGTTATATTGATAATATAGGGAGTAATAAGTATAATTATTATAGTTCTAGCGATAATCACAGTATAATGTGGGTAATAATGCATGTTATATTGATAATAATAAAAGTAGTAAGTATAATTATTATAGATGTAGCGATAATAACTGTATTATGTGGGTAATTATGCATGTTATATTGATAATATTGGGAGTAATAAGTATAATTATTATAGTTCTACCGATAATCACAGTATAATGTGGGTAATAATGCATGTTATATTGATAATATTGGGAGTATTGAGTATAATTATAATAGTTCTAGCGATAATAACGGTATAATATGGGTAATAATGCATGTTATATTGATAACATTTCAAGTAATAGGTATAATTATTATCGTTCTAGCGATAATTACTGTATAATGTGGGTAATAATGCATGTTATATTGATAATATTGGGAGTAATAAGTATAATTATTATAGTTCTAGCGATAATCACAGTATAATGTGGGTAATAATGCATGTTATATTGATAATATTGGGAGTAATAAGTATAATTATTATAGTTCTAGCGATAATAACTGTATAATGTGGATAATAATGCATGTTATATTGATAATATTGGGAGTAATAAGTATAATTACTCTAGTTCTAGCTATAATAACTGTATAATGTGGGTAATAATGCATGGTATATTGATAATATTGGGAGTAATTAGTATAATTATTACATTTCTAGCGATAATAACTGTATAATGTGGGTAATAATGCATGTTATATTGATGATATTGGGAGTAATAGGTATAACTATTATAGTTCTAGCGATAATAACTGTATAATGTGGGTAATAATGCATGTTATATTGATAATATTGGGAGTAATACGTATAACTATTATAGTTCTAGCGATAATAACTGTATAATGTGGTTAATAATGCATGTTATATTGATAATATTGGGAGTAATAAGTATAATTATTATAGTTCTAGCGATAATCACAGTATAATGTGGGTAATAATGCATGTTATATTGATAATATTGGGAGTAATAAGTATAATTATTATAGTTCTAGCGATAATAACTGTATAATGTGGGTAATAATGCATGTTATATTGATAATATTGGGAATAATAAGTATAATTATTATATATCTAGAGATGACAACTGTATAGTATGGGTAATAATGGATGTTATAGTGATAATAATGAAAGTACTAAGTATAATTATTATAGTTCTAGCGATAATAACTGTATAATGTTGGTAATAATGCATGTTATATTGATAATATTGGGAATAATAAGTATAATTATTATAGATCTAGAGATGACAACTGTATAGTATTGGTAATAATGGATGTTATATTGATAATAATAAAAGTACTAAGTATAATTATTATCGTTCTAGCGATAATAACTGTATAATGTGGGTAATAATGCATGTTATATTGATAATATTGGGAGTAATAAGTATAATTACTATAGTTCCAGCTATAATAACTGTATAATGTGGGTAATAATGCATGGTATATTTATAATATTGGGAGTAACTAGTATAATTATTATAGTTCTAGCGATAATAACTGTATAATGTGGGTAATAATGCATGTTAAATTGATAATATTGGGAGTAATAAGTATAACTATTATAGTTCTAGCGATAATAATTGTATAATGTGGGTAATAATGCATGTTATATTGATAATATTGGGAGTAATAAGTATAATTATTATAGTTTTTGCGATAATAACTGTAAAATGTGGGTAATAATGCATGTTATATTGATAATATTGGGAATAATACGTCTAACTATTATAGTTCTTGCGATAATTACAGTATAATATGGGTAATAATGCATGTTATATTGATAATGTTGGGAATAATAAGTATAATTATTATAGATATAGAGATGACAACTGTATAGTATGGGTAATAATGGATGTTATATTGATAATAATAAAAGTACTAAGTATAATTATTATAGTTCCAGCGATAATAACTGTATAATGTGGGTAATAATGCATGTTATATTGATAATATTGGGAGTAATAAGTATAATTACTATAGTTCTAGCTATAATAACTGTATAATGTGGGTAATAATGCATGGTGTATTGATAATATTGGGAGTATTTAGTATAATTATTATAGTTCTAGCGTTAATAACTGTATAATGTGGGTAATAATGCATGTTATATTGATAATATTGGGAGTAATAAGTATAACTGTTATAGTTCTAGCGATAATAATTGTATAATGTGGGTAATAATGCATGTTATATTGATAATATTGGGAGTAATAAGTATAATTATTATAGTTCTAGCGATAATAACTGTGTAATGTGGGTAATAGTGCATGTTATATTGATAATATTGGGAGTAATAAGTATAATTATTATAGTTCTAGCGATAATAACTGTCTAATGTGGGTAATAATGCATGATATATTGTTAATATTGGGAGTAATAAGTATAATTACTATAGTTCTAGCTATAATAACTGTATAATGTGGGTAATAATGCATGGTATATTGATAATATTGGGAGTAATAAGTATAATTATTATAGTTCTAGCGTTAATAACTGTATAATGTGGGTAATAATGCATGTTATATTGATAATATTGGGAATAATACGTATAACTATTATATTTCTTGCGATAATTACAGTATAATATGGGTAATAATGCATGTTATATTGATAATATTGGGAATAATAAGTATAATTATTATAGATCTAGAGATGACAACTGTATAGTATGGGTAATAATGCATGTTATATTGATAATATTTCGAGTAATAGTTATAATTATTATAGTTCTAGAGATGACAACTGTATAATATGGGTAATAATGCATGTTATATTGATAATATTGGGAGTAATAAGTGTAATTATTATAGCTCTAGCGATAATAACTGCATAATATGGGTAATAATGCATGTTATACTGATAATAATATACGTAACAAGTATAACTATTATAGTTCTAGCGATAATAACTGTATAATGTGGGTAATAATGCATGTTATATTGATAATATTGGGAGTAATAAGTATAACTATTATAGTTCTAGCGATAATAACTGTATAATGTGGTTAATAATGCATGTTATATTGATAATATTTCGAGTAATAGTTATAATTATTATAGTTCTAGAGATGACAACTGCATAATATGGGTAATAATGAATGTTATATTGATAATATAGGGAGTAATAAGAATAATTATTATAGTTCTAGCGATAATCACAGTATAATGTGGGTAATAATGCATGTTATATTGATAATAATAAAAGTAGTAAGTATAATTATTATAGATGTAGCGATAATAACTGTATAATGTGGGTAATAATGCATGTTATATTGATAATATTGGGAGTAATAAGTATAATTATTATAGTTCTAGCGATAATCACAGTATAATGTGGGTAATAATGCATGTTATATTGATAATATTGGGAGTAATAAGTATAATTATTACAGTTCTAGCGATAATAACTGTATAATGTGGATAATAATGCATGTTATATTGATAATATTGGGAATAATACGTATAACTATTATAGTTCTTGCGATAATTACAGTATAATATGGGTAATAATGCATGTTATATTGATAATATTGGGAATAATAAGTATAATTATTATAGATCTAGAGATGACAACTGTATAGTATGGGCAATAATGCATGTTATATTGATAATAATAAAAGTACTAAGTATAATTATTATAGTTCTAGCGATAATAACTGTATAATGTGGGTAATAATGCATGTTATATTGATAATATTGGGAGTAATAAGTATAATTACTATAGTTCTAGCTATAATAACTGTATAATGTGGGTAATAATGCATGGTATATTGATAATATTGGGAGTAATTAGTATAATTATTATATTTCTAGCGATAATAACTGTATAATGTGGGTAATAATGCATGTTATATTGATGATATTGGGAGTAATAAGTATAACTATTATAGTTCTAGCGATAATAATTGAATAATGTGGGTAATACTGCATGTTATATTGATAATATTGGGAGTAATAAGTATAATTATTATAGTTCTAGCGATAGTAACTGTGTAATGTGGGTAATAGTGCATGTTATATTGATAATATTGGGAGTAATAAGTATAATTATTATAGTTCTAGCGATAATAACTGTCTAATGTGGGTAATAATGCATGTTATATTGTTAATATTGGGAGTAATAAGTATAATTGTTATAGTTCTAGCGATAATAACTGTATAATGTGGGTAATAATGCATGTTATATTCATAATATTGGGAGTAATAAGTGTAATTATTATAGCTCTAGCGATAATAACTGCATAATATGGGTAATAATGCATGTTATACTGATAATAATATACGTAATAAGTATAACTATTATAGTTCTAGCGATAATAACTGTATAATGTGACTAATAATGCATGTTACATTGATAATATTGGGAGTAATAAGTATAACTATTATAGTTCTAGCGATAATAACTGTATAATGTGGTTAATAATGCATGTTATATTGATAATATTGGGAGTAACTAGTATAATTATTATAGTTCTAGCGATAATAACTGTATAATGTGGGTAATAATGCATGTTACATTGATAATAATAAAAGCAGTAAGTAAAATTACTATAGATGTAGCGATAATAATTGTATAATATGGGTGATAATGCATGTTATATTGATAATATTGGGAATAATAAGTATAGTTATTATAGTTCTAGCGATAATAACTGTATAATGTGGGTAATAATGCATCTTATATTGAAAATAATAAAATTAATAAGTATAATTATTATAGTTCTAGCGATAATCACAGTATAATGTGTGTAATAATGCATGTTATATTGATAATAATAAAAGTAGTAAGTATAATTATTATAGATGTAGCGAAAATAACTGTATAATATGGGTAATAATGCATGTTATATTGATCATATTGGGAGTAATAAGTATAATTACTATAGTTCTAGCGATAATAACTGTATAATATGGGTAATAATGCATGTTATATTGATAATATTGGGAATAATAAGTATAATTATTATAGTTCTTGCGATAATTACAGTATAATATGGGTAATAATGCATGTTATATTGATAATATTGGGAGTAATGAGCATAATTCTTATAGTTCTAGCGATAATCACAGTATAATGTGGGTAATAATGCATGTTATATTGATAATAATAAAAGTAGTAAGTATAATTATTATAGATGTAGCGATAATAACTGTATAATATGGGTAATAGTGCATGTTATATTGATAATATTGGGAGCAATAAGTGTAATTATTATAGCTCTAGCGATAATAACTGCATAATATGGGTAATAATGCATGTTATACTGATAATAATATACGTAATAAGTATAACTATTACAGTTCTAGCGATAATAACGGCATAATATGGGTAATAGTGCATGTTATATGGATAATAATAAAAGTAATAAGTATAATTATTATAGTTCTAGCGATAATAACTCTATGATATGGGTAATAATGCATGTTATATTGATAATATTTCGAGTAATCTGTATAATTATTATAGTTCTAGAGATGACGACTGTATAATATGGGTAATAATGCATGCTATATTGATAATATTGGGAATAATAAGTATAATTATTATAGTTCTAGCGATAATCACAGTATAATGTGCTTAATAATGCATGTTATATTGATAATAATAAAAATAGTGAGTATAATTATTATAGATGTAGCGATAATAACTGTATAATGTGGGTAATAATGCATGTTATATTGATAATATTTCGAGTAATAGTTATAATTATTAAAGTTCTAGAGATGACAACTGCATAATATGGGTAATAATGAATGTTATATTGATAATATTGGGAGTAATAAGTATAATTATTATAGTTCTAGCGAAAATAACTGTATAATGTGGGTAATAATGCATGTTATATTGATAATATAGGGAGTAATAAGTATAATTATTATAGTTCTAGCGATAATCACAGTATAATGTGGGTAATAATGCATGTTATATTGATAATAATAAAAGTAGTAAGTATAATTATTATAGATGTAGCGATAATAACTGTATAATGTGGGTAATAATGCATGTTATATTGATAATATTGGGAGTATTGAGTATAATTATTATAGTTCTAGCGATAATAACGGTATAATATAGGTAATAATGCATGTTATATTGATAATATTTCAAGTAATAGGTATAATTATTATCGTTCTAGCGATAATTACTGTATAATGTGGGTAATAATGCATGTTATATTGATAATATTGGGAGTAATAAGTATAATTATTATAGTTCTAGCGATAATCACAGTATAATGTGGGTAATAATGCATGTTATATTGTTAATATTGGGAGTAATAAGTATAATTATTATAGTTCTAGCGATAATAACTGTATAATGTGGATAATAATGCATGTTATATTGATAATATTGGGAATAATACGTATAACTATTATAGTTCTTGCGATAATTACAGTATAATATGGGTAATAATGCATGTTATATTGATAATATTGGGAATAATAAGTATAATTATTATAGATCTAGAGATGACAACTGTATAGTATGGGTAATAATGCATGTTATATTGATAATAATAAAAGTACTAAGTATAATTATTATAGTTCTACCGATAATAACTGTATAATGTGGGTAATAATGCATGTTATATTGATAATATTGGGAGTAATAAGTATAATTACTATAGTTCTAGCTATAATAACTGTATAATGTGACTAATAATGCATGTTACATTGATAATATTGGGAGTAATAAGTATAACTATTATAGTTCTAGCGATAATAACTGTATAATGTGGTTAATAATGCATGTTATATTGATAATATAGGGAGTAATAAGTATAATTATTATAGTTCTAGCGATAATCACAGTATAATGTGGGTAATAATGCATGTTATATTGATAATAATAAAAGTAGTAAGTATAATTATTATAGATGTAGCGATAATAACTGTATAATGTGGGTAATCATGCATGTTATATTGATAATATTGGGAGTAATAAGTATAATTATTATAGTTCTAGCGATAATAACGGTATAATATGGGTAATAATGCATGTTATATTGATAATGTTTCAAGTAATATGTATAATTATTATCGTTCTAGCGATAATTACTGTATAATGTGGGTAATAATGCATGTTATATTGATAATATTGGGAGTAATAAGTATAATTATTATAGTTCTAGCGATAATCACAGTATAATGTGGGTAATAATGCATGTTTATTGATAATATTGGGAGTAATAAGTATAATTATTATAGTTCTAGCGATAATAACTGTATAATGTGGATAATAATGCATGTTATATTGATAATAGTGGGAATAATACGTATAACTATTATAGTTCTTGCGATAATTACAGTATAATATGGGTAATAATGCATGTTATATTGATAATATTGGGAATAATAAGTATAATTATTATAGATCTAGAGATGACAACTGTATAGTATGGGTAATAATGCATGTTATATTGATAATAATAAAAGTACTAAGTATAATTATTATAGTTCTAGCGATAATAACTGTATAATGTGGGTAATAATGCATGTTATATTGATAATATTGGGAGTAATAAGTATAATTACTATAGTTCTAGCTATAATAACTGTATAATGTGGGTAATAATGCATGGTATATTGATAATATTGGGAGTAATTAGTATAATTATTACATTTCTAGCGATAATAACTGTATAATGTGGGTAATAATGCATGTTATATTGATGATATTGGGAGTAATAGGTATAACTATTATAGTTCTAGCGATAATAACTGTATAATGTGGGTAATAATGCATGTTATATTGATAATATTGGGAGTAATACGTATAACTATTATAGTTCTAGCGATAATAACTGTATAATGTGGTTAATAATGCATGTTATATTGATAATATTGGGAGTAATAAGTATAATTATTATAGTTCTAGCTATAATAACTGTATAATGTGGGTAATAATGCATGGTATATTGATAATATTGGGAGTAATTAGTATAATTATTACATTTCTAGCGATAATAACTGTATAATGTGGGTAATAATGCATGTTATATTGATGATATTGGGAGTAATATGTATAACTATTATAGTTCTAGCGATAATAACTGTATACTGTGGGTAATAATGCATGTTATATTGATAATATTGGGAGTAATACGTATAACTATTATAGTTCTAGCGATAATAACTGTATAATGTGGTTAATAATGCATGTTATATTGATAATATTGGGAGTAATAAGTATAATTATTATAGTTCTAGCGATAATCACAGTATAATGTGGGTAATAATGCATGTTATATTGATAATATTGGGAGTAATAAGTATAATTATATTAGTTCTAGCGATAATAACTGTATAATGTGGGTAATAATGCATGTTATATTGATAATATTGGGAATAATAAGTATAATTATTATATATCTAGAGATGACAACTGTATAGTATGGGTAATAATGGATGTTATAGTGATAATAATGAAAGTACTAAGTATAATTATTATAGTTCTAGCGATAATAACTGTATAATGTTGGTAATAATGCATGTTATATTGATAATATTGGGAATAATAAGTATAATTATTATAGATCTAGAGATGACAACTGTATAGTATTGGTAATAATGGATGTTATATTGATAATAATAAAAGTACTAAGTATAATTATTATCGTTCTAGCGATAATAACTGTATAATGTGGGTAATAATGCATGTTATATTGATAATATTGGGAATAATAAGTATAATTATTATATATCTAGAGATGACAACTGTATAGTATGGGTAATAATGGATGTTATAGTGATAATAATGAAAGTACTAAGTATAATTATTATCGTTCTAGCGATAATAACTGTATAATGTGGGTAATAATGCATGTTATATTGATAATATTGGGAGTAATAAGTATAACTGTTATAGTTCTAGCGATAATAACTGTATAATGTGGGTAATAATGCATGTTATATTGATAATATTGGAAGTAATAAGTATAATTACTATAGTTCTACCGATAATCACAGTATAATGTGGGTAATAATGCATGTTATATTGATAATATTGGGAGTATTGAGTATAATTATTATAGTTCTAGCGATAATAACGGTATAATATGGGTAATAATGCATGTTATATTGATAATATTTCAAGTAATATGTATAATTATTATCGTTCTAGCGATAATTACTGTATAATGTGGGTAATAATGCATGTTATATTGATAATATTGGGAGTAATAAGTATAATTATTATAGTTCTAGCGATAATCACAGTATAATGTGGGTAATAATGCATGTTATATTGATAATATTGGGAGTAATAAGTATAATTATTATAGTTCTAGCGATAATAACTGTATAATGTGGATAATAATGCATGTTATATTGATAATATTGGGAATAATACGTATAACTATTATAGTTCTTGCGATAATTACAGTATAATATGGGTAATAATGCATGTTATATTGATAATATTGGGAATAATAAGTATAATTATTATAGATCTAGAGATGACAACTGTATAGTATGGGTAATAATGCATGTTATATTGATAATAATAAAAGTACTAAGTATAATTATTATAGTTCTAGCCATAATAACTGTATAATGTGGGTAATAATGCATGTTATATTGATAATATTGGGAGTAATAAGTATAATTACTATAGTTCTAGCTATAATAACTGTATAATGTGGGTAATAATGCATGGTATATTGATAATATTGGGAGTAATTAGTATAATTATTACATTTCTAGCGATAATAACTGTATAATGTGGGTAATAATGCATGTTATATTGATGATATTGGGAGTAATAGGTATAACTATTATAGTTCTAGCGATAATAACTGTATAATGTGGGTAATAATGCATGTTATATTGATAATATTGGGAGTAATACGTATAACTATTATAGTTCTAGCGATAATAACTGTATAATGTGGTTAATAATGCATGTTATATTGATAATATTGGGAGTAATAAGTATAATTATTATAGTTCTAGCGATAATCACAGTATAATGTGGGTAATAATGCATGTTATATTGATAATATTGGGAGTAATAAGTATAATTATTATAGTTCTAGCGATAATAACTGTATAATGTGGGTAATTATGCATGTTATATTGATAATATTGGGAGTATTGAGTATAATTATTATAGTTCTAGCGATAATATGGTATAATATGGGTAATAATGCATGTTATATTGATAATATTTCAAGTAATATGTATAATTATTATCGTTCTAGCGATAATTACTGTATAATGTGGGTAATAATGCATGTTATATTGATAATATAGGGAGTAATAAGTATAATTATTATAGTTCTAGCGATAATCACAGTATAATGTGGGTAATAATGCATGTTATATTGATAATAATAAAAGTAGTAAGTATAATTATTATAGATGTAGCGATAATAACTGTATAATGTGGGTAATAATGCATGTTATATTGATAGTAATAAAAGTAGTAAGTATAATTATTATAGATGTAGCGATAATAACTGTATAATATGGGTAATAGTGCATGTTATATTGATAATATTGGGAGCAATAAGTGTAATTATTATAGCTCTAGCGATAATAACTGCATAATATGGGTAATAATGCATGTTATACTGATAATAATATACGTAATAAGTATAACTATTACAGTTCTAGCGATAATAACGGCATAATATGGGTAATAGTGCATGTTATATGGATAATAATAAAAGTAATAAGTATAATTATTATAGTTCTAGCGATAATAACTCTATGATATGGGTAATAATGCATGTTATATTGATAATATTTCGAGTAATCTGTTTAATTATTATAGTTCTAGAGATGACGACTGTATAATATGGGTAATAATGCATGCTATATTGATAATATTGGGAATAATAAGTATAATTATTATAGTTCTAGCGATAATCACAGTATAATGTGCTTAATAATGCATGTTATATTGATAATAATAAAAATAGTGAGTATAATTATTATAGATGTAGCGATAATAACTGTATAATGTGGGTAATAATGCATGTTATATTGATAATATTTCGAGTAATAGTTATAATTATTATAGTTCTAGAGATGACAACTGCATAATATGGGTAATAATGAATGTTATATTGATAATATTGGGAGTAATAAGTATAATTATTATAGTTCTAGCGAAAATAACTGTATAATGTGGGTAATAATGCATGTTATATTGATAATATAGGGAGTAATAAGTATAATTATTATAGTTCTAGCGATAATCACAGTATAATGTGGGTAATAATGCATGTTATATTGATAATAATAAAAGTAGTAAGTATAATTATTATAGATGTAGCGATAATAACTGTATAATGTGGGTAATAATGCATGTTATATTGATAATATTGGGAGTAATAAGTATAATTATTATAGTTCTAGCGATAATCACAGTATAATGTGGGTAATAATGCATGTTTATTGATAATATTGGGAGTAATAAGTATAATTATTATAGTTCTAGCGATAATAACTGTATAATGTGGATAATAATGCATGTTATATTGATAATATTGGGAATAATACGTATAACTATTATAGTTCTTGCGATAATTACAGTATAATATGGGTAATAATGCATGTTATATTGATAATATTGGGAATAATAAGTATAATTATTATAGATCTAGAGATGACAACTGTATAGTATGGGTAATAATGCATGTTATATTGATAATAATAAAAGTACTAAGTATAATTATTATAGTTCTAGCGATAATAACTGTATAATGTGGGTAATAATGCATGTTATATTGATAATATTGGGAGTAATAAGTATAATTACTATAGTTCTAGCTATAATAACTGTATAATGTGGGTAATAATGCATGGTATATTGATAATATTGGGAGTAATTAGTATAATTATTACATTTCTAGCGATAATAACTGTATAATGTGGGTAATAATGCATGTTATATTGATGATATTGGGAGTAATAGGTATAACTATTATAGTTCTAGCGATAATAACTGTATAATGTGGGTAATAATGCATGTTATATTGATAATATTGGGAGTAATACGTATAACTATTATAGTTCTAGCGATAATAACTGTATAATGTGGTTAATAATGCATGTTATATTGATAATATTGGGAGTAATAAGTATAATTATTATAGTTCTAGCGATAATCACAGTATAATGTGGGTAATAATGCATGTTATATTGATAATATTGGGAGTAATAAGTATAATTATTATAGTTCTAGCGATAATAACTGTATAATGTGGGTAATAATGCATGTTATATTGATAATATTGGGAATAATAAGTATAATTATTATATATCTAGAGATGACAACTGTATAGTATGGGTAATAATGGATGTTATAGTGATAATAATGAAAGTACTAAGTATAATTATTATAGTTCTAGCGATAATAACTGTATAATATGGGTAATAATGCATGTTATATTGATAATATTGGGAATAATAAGTATAATTATTATAGATCTAGAGATGACAACTGTATAGTATGGGTAATAATGCATGTTATATTGATAATAATAAAAGTACTAAGTATAATTATTATAGTTCTAGCGATAATAACTGTATAATGTGGATAATAATGCATGTTATATTGATAATATTGGGAATAATACGTATAACTATTATAGTTCTTGCGATAATTACAGTATAATATGGGTAATAATGCATGTTATATTGATAATATTGGGAATAATAAGTATAATTATTATAGATCTAGAGATGACAACTGTATAGTATGGGTAATAATGCATGTTATATTGATAATAATAAAAGTACTAAGTATAATTATTATAGTTCTAGCGATAATAACTGAATAATGTGGGTAATAATGCATGTTATATTGATAATATTGGGAGTAATAAGTATAATTACTATAGTTCTAGCTATAATAACTGTATAATGTGGGTAATAATGCATGGTATATTGATAATATTGGGAGTAATTAGTATAATTATTACATTTCTAGCGATAATAACTGTATAATGTGGGTAATAATGCATGTTATATTGATGATATTGGGAGTAATAGGTATAACTATTATAGTTCTAGCGATAATAACTGTATAATGTGGGTAATAATGCATGTTATATTGATAATATTGGGAGTAATACGTATAACTATTATAGTTCTAGCGATAATAACTGTATAATGTGGTTAATAATGCATGTTATATTGATAATATTGGGAGTAATAAGTATAATTATTATAGTTCTAGCGATAATCACAGTATAATGTGGGTAATAATGCATGTTATATTGATAATATTGGGAGTAATAAGTATAATTATTATAGTTCTAGCGATAATAACTGTATAATGTGGGTAATAATGCATGTTATATTGATAATATTGGGAATAATAAGTATAATTATTATATATCTAGAGATGACAACTGTATAGTATGGGTAATAATGGATGTTATAGTGATAATAATGAAAGTACTAAGTATAATTATTATAGTTCTAGCGATAATAACTGTATAATATGGGTAATAATGCATGTTATATTGATAATATTGGGAATAATAAGTATAATTATTATAGATCTAGAGATGACAACTGTATAGTATGGGTAATAATGCATGTTATATTGATAATAATAAAAGTACTAAGTATAATTATTATAGTTCTAGCGATAATAACTGTATAATGTGGGTAATAATGCATGTTATATTGATAATATTGGGAGTAATAAGTATAATTACTATAGTTCCAGCTATAATAACTGTATAATGTGGGTAATAATGCATGGTATATTTATAATATTGGGAGTAACTAGTATAATTATTATAGTTCTAGCGATAATAACTGTATAATGTGGGTAATAATGCATGTTAAATTGATAATATTGGGAGTAATAAGTATAACTATTATGGTTCTAGCGATAATAATTGTATAATGTGGGTAATAATGCATGTTATATTGATAATATTGGGAGTAATAAGTATAATTATTATAGTTCTAGCGATAATAACTGTAAAATGTGGGTAATAATGCATGTTATATTGATAATATTGGGAATAATACGTATAACTATTATAGTTCTTGCGATAATTACAGTATAATATGGGTAATAATGCATGTTATATTGATAATGTTGGGAATAATAAGTATAATTATTATAGATATAGAGATGACAACTGTATAGTATGGGTAATAATGGATGTTATATTGATAATAATAAAAGTACTAAGTATAATTATTATAGTTCCAGCGATAATAACTGTATAATGTGGGTAATAATGCATGTTATATTGATAATATTGGGAGTAATAAGTATAATTACTATAGTTCTAGCTATAATAACTGTATAATGTGGGTAATAATGCATGGTGTATTGATAATATTGGGAGTATTTAGTATAATTATTATAGTTCTAGCGTTAATAACTGTATAATGTGGGTAATAATGCATGTTATATTGATAATATTGGGAGTAATAAGTATAACTGTTATAGTTCTAGCGATAATAATTGTATAATGTGGGTAATAATGCATGTTATATTGATAATATTGGGAGTAATAAGTATAATTATTATAGTTCTAGCGATAATAACTGTGTAATGTGGGTAATAGTGCATGTTATATTGATAATATTGGGAGTAATAAGTATAATTATTATAGTTCTAGCGATAATAACTGTCTAATGTGGGTAATAATGCATGATATATTGTTAATATTGGGAGTAATAAGTATAATTACTATAGTTCTAGCTATAATAACTGTATAATGTGGGTAATAATGCATGGTATATTGATAATATTGGGAGTAATAAGTATAATTATTATATTTCTAGCGTTAATAACTGTATAATGTGGGTAATAATGCATGTTATATTGATAATATTGGGTATAATACGTATAACTATTATATTTCTTGCGATAATTACAGTATAATATGGGTAATAATGCATGTTATATTGATAATATTGGGAATAATAAGTATAATTATTATAGATCTAGAGATGACAACTGTATAGTATGGGTAATAATGCATGTTATATTGATAATATTTCGAGTAATAGTTATAATTATTATAGTTCTAGAGATGACAACTGTATAATATGGGTAATAATGCATGTTATATTGATAATATTGGGAGTAATAAGTGTAATTATTATAGCTCTAGCGATAATAACTGCATAATATGGGTAATAATGCATGTTATACTGATAATAATATACGTAATAAGTATAACTATTATAGTTCTAGCGATAATAACTGTATAATGTGGGTAATAATGCATGTTATATTGATAATATTGGGAGTAATAAGTATAACTATTATAGTTCTAGCGATAATAACTGTATAATGTGGTTAATAATGCATGTTATATTGATAATATTTCGAGTAATAGTTATAATTATTATAGTTCTAGAGATGACAACTGCATAATATGGGTAATAATGAATGTTATATTGATAATATAGGGAGTAATAAGAATAATTATTATAGTTCTAGCGATAATCACAGTATAATGTGGGT
Source organism: Megachile leachella (assembly GCA_963576845.1). Classification (NCBI taxonomy): domain Eukaryota; kingdom Metazoa; phylum Arthropoda; class Insecta; order Hymenoptera; family Megachilidae; genus Megachile; species Megachile leachella. Next base: position 607,451 of record CAUYWW010000099.1, on the reverse strand, counting down.
AATAATGCATGTTATATTGATAATAATAAAAGTAGTAAGTATAATTATTATAGATGTAGCGATAATAACTGTATAATGTGGGTAATTATGCATGTTATATTGATAATATTGGGAGTAATAAGTATAATTATTATAGTTCTAGCGATAATCACAGTATAATGTGGGTAATAATGCATGTTATATTGATAATATTGGGAGTATTGAGTATAATTATTATAGTTCTAGCGATAATAACGGTATAATATGGGTAATAATGCATGTTATATTGATAATATTGGGAGTAATAAGTATAATTATTATAGTTCTAGCGATAATAACTGTATAATGTGGATAATAATGCATGTTATATTGATAATATTGGGAATAATACGTATAACTATTATAGTTCTTGCGATAATTACAGTATAATATGGGTAATAATGCATGTTATATTGATAATATTGGGAATAATAAGTATAATTATTATAGATCTAGAGATGACAACTGTATAGTATGGGCAATAATGCATGTTATATTGATAATAATAAAAGTACTAAGTATAATTATTATAGTTCTAGCGATAATAACTGTATAATGTGGGTAATAATGCATGTTATATTGATAATATTGGGAGTAATAAGTATAATTACTATAGTTCTAGCTATAATAACTGTATAATGTGGGTAATAATGCATGGTATATTGATAATATTGGGAGTAATTAGTATAATTATTATATTTCTAGCGATAATAACTGTATAATGTGGGTAATAATGCATGTTATATTGATGATATTGGGAGTAATAAGTATAACTATTATAGTTCTAGCGATAATAATTGTATAATGTGGGTAATACTGCATGTTATATTGATAATATTGGGAGTAATAAGTATAATTATTATAGTTCTAGCGATAATAACTGTGTAATGTGGGTAATAGTGCATGTTATATTGATAATATTGGGAGCAATAAGTATAATTATTATAGTTCTAGCGATAATAACTGTCTAATGTGGGTAATAATGCATGTTATATTGTTAATATTGGGAGTAATAAGTATAATTGTTATAGTTCTAGCGATAATAACTGTATAATGTGGGTCATAATGCATGTTATATTGATAATATTGGGAGTAACAAGTGTAAATATTATAGCTCTAGCGATAATAACTGCATAATATGGGTAATAATGCATGTTATACTGATAATAATATACGTAATAAGTATAACTATTATAGTTCTAGCAATAATAACTGTATAATGTGGGTAATAATGCATGTTATATTGATAATATTGGGAGTAATACGTATAACTATTATAGTTCTAGCGATAATAACTGTATAATGTGGTTAATAATGCATGTTATATTGATAATATTGGGAGTAATAAGTATAATTATTATAGTTCTAGCGATAATCACAGTATAATGTGGGTAATAATGCATGTTATATTGATAATATTGGGAGTATTGAGTATAATTATTATAGTTCTAGCGATAATAACGGTATAATATGGGTAATAATGCATGTTATATTGATAATATGTCAAGTAATAGGTATAATTATTATCGTTCTAGCGATAATTACTGTATAATGTGGGTAATAATGCATGTTATATTGATAATATTGGGAGTAATAAGTATAATTATTATAGTTCTAGCGATAATAACTGTGTAATGTGGGTAATAGTGCATGTTATATTGATAATATTGGGAGCAATAAGTATAATTATTATAGTTCTAGCGATAATAACTGTCTAATGTGGGTAATAATGCATGTTATATTGTTAATATTGGGAGTAATAAGTATAATTGTTATAGTTCTAGCGATAATAACTGTATAATGTGGGTCATAATGCATGTTATATTGATAATATTGGGAGTAACAAGTGTAAATATTATAGCTCTAGCGATAATAACTGCATAATATGGGTAATAATGCATGTTATACTGATAATAATATACGTAATAAGTATAACTATTATAGTTCTAGCAATAATAACTGTATAATGTGGGTAATAATGCATGTTATATTGATAATATTGGGAGTAATACGTATAACTATTATAGTTCTAGCGATAATAACTGTATAATGTGGTTAATAATGCATGTTATATTGATAATATTGGGAGTAATAATTATAATTATTATAGTTCTAGCGATAATCACAGTATAATGTGGGTAATAATGCATGTTATATTGATAATATTGGGAGTATTGAGTATAATTATTATAGTTCTAGCGATAATAACGGTATAATATGGGTAATAATGCATGTTATATTGATAATATGTCAAGTAATAGGTATAATTATTATCGTTCTAGCGATAATTACTGTATAATGTGGGTAATAATGCATGTTATATTGATAATATTGGGAGTAATAAGTATAATTATTATAGTTCTAGCGATAATCACAGTATAATGTGGGTAATAATGCATGTTATATTGATAATATTGGGAGTAATAAGTATAATTATTATAGTTCTAGCGATAATAACTGTATAATGTGGATAATAATGCATGTTATATTGATAATATTGGGAATAATACGTATAACTATTATAGTTCTTGCGATAATTACAGTATAATATGGGTAATAATGCATGTTATATTGATAATATTGGGAATAATAAGTATAACTATTATAGATCTAGAGATGACAACTGTATAGTATGGGTAATAATGCATGTTATATTGATAATAATAAAAGTACTAAGTATAATTATTATAGTTCTAGCGATAATAACTGTATAATGTGGGTAATAATGCATGTTATATTGATAATATTGGGAGTAATAAGTATAATTACTATAGTTCTAGCTATAATAACTGTATAATGTGGGTAATAATGCATGTTATATTGATAATATTTCGAGTAATAGTTATAATTATTATAGTTCTATAGATGACAACTGTATAATATGGGTAATAATGCATGTTATATTCATAATATTGGGAGTAATAAGTGTAATTATTATAGCTCTAGCGATAATAACTGCATAATATGGGTAATAATGCATGTTATACTGATAATAATATACGTAATAAGTATAACTATTATAGTTCTAGCGATCATAACTGTATAATGTGACTAATAATGCATGTTACATTGATAATATTGGGAGTAATAAGTATAACTATTATAGTTCTAGCGATAATAACTGTATAATGTGGTTAATAATGCATGTTATATTGATAATATTGGGAGTAATAAGTATAATTATTATAGTTCTAGCGATAATCACAGTATAATGTGGGTAATAATGCATGTTATATTGATAATATTGGGAGTAATAAGTATAATTATTATAGTTCTAGCGAAAATAACTGTATAATGTGGGTATTAATGCATGTTATATTGATAATATTGGGAGTAATAAGTATAATTACTATAGTTCCAGCTATAATAACTGTATAATGTGGGTAATAATGCATGGTATATTTATAATATTGGGAGTAATTCATATAATTATTATAGTTCTAGCGATAATAACTGTATAATGTGGGTAATAATGCATGTTATATTGATAATATTGGGAGTAATAAGTATAACTATTATAGTTCTAGCGATAATAATTGTATAATGTGGGTAATAATGCATGTTATATTGATAATATTGGGAATAATACGTATAACTATTATAGTTCTTGCGATAATTACAGTATAATATGGGTAATAATGCATGTTATATTGATAATGTTGGGAATAATAAGTATAATTATTATAGATCTAGAGATGACAACTGTATAGTATGGGTAATAATGGATGTTATATTGATAATAATAAAAGTACTAAGTATAATTATTATAGTTCCAGCGATAATAACTGTATAATGTGGGTAATAATGCATGTTATATTGATAATATTGGGAGTAATAAGTATAATTACTATAGTTCTAGCTATAATAACTGTATAATGTGGGTAAAAATGCATGGTATATTGATAATATTGGGAGTATTTAGTATAATTATTATAGTTCTAGCGTTAATAACTGTATAATGTGGGTAATAATGCATGTTATATTGATAATATTGGGAGTAATAAGTATAACTGTTATAGTTCTAGCGATAATAATTGTATAATGTGGGTAATAATGCATGTTATATTGATAATATTGGGAGTAATAAGTATAATTATTATAGTTCTAGCGATAATAACTGTGTAATGTGGGTAATAGTGCATGTTATATTGATAATATTGGGAGTAATAAGTATAATTATTATAGTTCTAGCGATAATAACTGTCTAATGTGGGTAATAATGCATGATATATTGTTGATATTGGGAGTAATAAGTATAATTACTATAGTTCTAGCTATAATAACTGTATAATATGGGTAATAATGCATGGTATATTGATAATATTGGGAGTAATAAGTATAATTATTATAGTTCTAGCGTTAATAACTGTATAATGTGGGTAATAATGCATGTTATATTGATAATATTGGGAATAATACGTATAACTATTATAGTTCTTGCGATAATTACAGTATAATATGGGTAATAATGCATGTTATATTGATAATATTGGGAATAATACGTATAATTATTATAGATCTAGAGATGACAACTGTATAGTATGGGTAATAATGCATGTTATATTGATAATATTTCGAGTAATAGTTATAATTATTATAGTTCTAGAGATGACAACTGTATAATATGGGTAATAATGCATGTTATATTGATAATATTGGGAGTAATAAGTGTAATTATTATAGCTCTAGCGATAATAACTGCATAATATGGGTAATAATGCATGTTATACTGATAATAATATACGTAATAAGTATAACTATTATAGTTCTAGCGATAATAACTGTATAATGTGGGTAATAATGCATGTTAAATTGATAATATTGGGAGTAATAAGTATAACTATGATAGTTCTAGCGATAATAACTGTATAATGTGGTTAATAATGCATGTTATATTGATAATATTGGGAGTAATAAGTATAATTATTATAGTTCTAGCGATAATCACAGTATAATGTGGGTAATAATGCATGTTATATTGATAATATTGGGAGTAATAAGTATAATTATTATAGTTCTAGCGATAATAACTGTATAATGTGGGTAATAATGCATGTTATATTGATAATATTGGGAATAATAAGTATAATTATTATAGATCTAGAGATGACAACTGTATAGTATGGGTAATAATGGATGTTATAGTGATAATAATAAAAGTACTAAGTATAATTATTATAGTTCTAGCGATAATAACTGTATAATGTTGGTAATAATGCATGTTATATTGATAATATTGGGAATAATAAGTATAATTATTATAGATCTAGAGATGACAACTGTATAGTATGGGTAATAATGGATGTTATAGTGATAACAATAAAAGTACTAAGTATAATTATTATAGTTCTAGCGATAATAACTGTATAATGTGGTTAATAATGGATGTTATATTGATAATATTGGGAGTAATAAGTATAATTATTATAGTTCTTGCGATAATTACAGTATAATATGGGTAATAATGCATGTTATATTGATAATATTGGGAATAATAAGTATAATTATTATAGATCTAGAGATGACAACTGTACAGTATTGGTAATAATGGATGTTATATTGATAATAATAAAAGTGCTAAGTATAATTATTATAGTTCTAGCGATAATAACTGTATAATGTTTGTAATAATGCATGTTATATTGATAACATTGGGAGTAATAAGTATAATGATTATAGTTCTAGCGATAATAACTGTATAATGTGGGTAATAATGCATGTTATATTGATAATATTGGAAGTAATAAGTATAATTATTATAGTTCTAGCGATAATCACAGTATAATGTGGGTAATAATGCATGTTATATTGATAATATTGGGAGTAATAAGTATAATTATTATAGTTCTAGCGATAATAACTGTATAATGTGGGTAATAATGCATGTTATATTGATAATATTGGGAATAATACGTATAACTATTATAGTTCTTGCGACAATTACAGTATAATATGGGTAATAATGCATGTTATATTGATAATGTTGGGAATAATAAGTATAATTATTATAGATCTAGAGATGACAACTGTATAGTATGGGTAATAATGCATGTTATATTGATAATAATAAAAGTAGTAAGTATAATTATTATAGATGTAGCGAAAATAACTGCATAATATGGGTAATAATGCATGTTATGGTGATCATATTGGGAGTAATAAGTATAATTACTATAGTTCTAGCGATAATAACTGTATAATATGGGTAATAATGCATGTTATATTGATAACATTGGGAATAATAAGTATAACTATTATAGTTCTTGCGATAATTACAGTATAATATGGGTAATAATGCATGTTATATTGATAATATTGGGAATAATAAGTATAATTATTATAGATCTAGAGATAACAACTGTATAGTATGGGTAATAATGGATGTTATATTGATAATAATAAAAGTACTAAGTATAATTATTATAGTTCTAGCTATAATAACTGTATAATGTGGGTAATAATGCATGTTACATTGATAATATTGGGAGTAATAAGTATAATTACTATAGTTCTAGCTATAATAACTGTATAATGTGGGTAATAATGCGTGTTATATTGATAATATTGGGAGTAATAGGTATAATTATTATAGTTCTAGCGATAATAACTGTATAATGTGGGTAATAATGCATGTTATATTGATAATAATAAAAGCAGTAAGTATAATTATTATAGATGTAGCGATAATAATTGTATAATATGGGTAATAATGCATGTTATATTGATAATATTGGGAATAATAAGTATAATTATTATAGATCTAGAGATGACAACTGTATAGTATGGGTAATAATGGATGTTATATTGATAATATTGGGAGTAACAAGTATAATTATTATAGTTCTTGCGATAATTACAGTATAATATGGGTAATAATGCATGTTATATTGATAATATTGGGAATAATAAGTATAATTATTATAGATCTAGAGATGACAACTGTATAGTATGGGTAATAATGGATGTTATATTGATAACATTGGGAATAATAAGTATAACTATTATAGTTCTTGCGATAATTACAGTATAATATGGGTAATAATGCATGTTATATTGATAATATTGGGAATAATAAGTATAATTATTATTGATCTAGAGATGACAACTGTATAGTATGGGTAATAATGGATGTTATATTGATAATAATAAAAGTACTAAGTATAATTATTATAGTTCCAGCGATAATAACTGTATAATGTGGGTAATAATGCATGTTATATTGATAATATTGGGAGTAATAAGTATAATTACTATAGTTCTAGCTATAATGACTGTATAATGTGGGTAATAATGCATGTTATATTGATAATATTGGGAATAATAAGTATAATTATTATAGATCTAGAGATGACAACTGTATAGTATGGGTAATAATGGATGTTATAGTGATAATAATAAAAGTACTAAGTATAATTATTATAGTTCTAGCGATAATAACTGTATAATGTTGGTAATAATGCATGTTATATTGATAATATTGGGAATAATAAGTATAATTATTATACATCTAGAGATGACAACTGTACAGTATTGGTAATAATGGATGTTATATTGATAATATTGGGGGTAATAAGTATAATTGTTATAGTTCTAGCGATAATAACTGTATAATGTGGTTAATAATGCATGTTATATTGATAATATTGGGAGTAATAAGTATAATTATTATAGTTCTAGCGATAATCACAGTATAATGTGGGTAATAATGCATGTTATATTGATAATATTGGGAGTAATAAGTATAATTATTATAGTTCTGGCGATAATAACTGTATAATGTGGGTAATAATGCATGTTATATTGATAATATTGGGAATAATAAGTATAATTATTATAGATCTAGAGATGACAACTGTACAGTATGGGTAATAATGGATGTTATAGTGATAATAATAAAAGTACTAAGTATAATTATTATAGTTCTAGCGATAATAACTGTATAATGTTGGTAATAATGCATGTTATATTGATAATATTGGGAATAATAAGTATAATTATTATACATCTAGAGATGACAACTGTACAGTATTGGTAATAATGGATGTTATATTGATAATAATAAAAGTACTAAGTATAATTATTATAGTTCTAGCGATAATAACTGTATAATGTTTGTAATAATGCAAGTTATATTGATAACATTGGGAGTAATAAGTATAATGATTATAGTTCTAGCGATAATAACTGTATAATGTGGGTAATAATGCATGTTATATTGATAATATTGGGAGTAATAAGTATAACTGTTATAGTTCTAGCGATAATAACTGTATAATATGGGTAATAATGCATGTTATATTGATAACATTGGGAATAATAAGTATAACTATTATAGTTCTTGCGATAATTACAGTATAATATGGGTAATAATGCATGTTATATTGATAATATTGGGAATAATAAGTATAATTATTATAGATCTAGAGATGACAACTGTATAGTATGGGTAATAATGGATGTTATAGTGATAATAATAAAAGTACTAAGTATAATTATTATAGTTCTAGCGATAATAACTGTATAATGTTGGTAATAATGCATGTTATATTGATAATATTGGGAATAATAAGTATAATTATTATACATCTAGAGATGACAACTGTACAGTATTGGTAATAATGGATGTTATATTGATAATAATAAAAGTACTAAGTATAATTATTATAGTTCTAGCGATAATAACTGTATAATGTTTGTAATAATGCATGTTATATTGATAACATTGGGAGTAATAAGTATAATGATTATAGTTCTAGCGATAATAACTGTATAATGTGGGTAATAATGCATGTTATATTGATAATATTGGGAGTAATAAGTATAACTGTTATAGTTCTAGCGATAATAACTGTATAATATGGGTAATAATGCATGTTATATTGATAACATTGGGAATAATAAGTATAACTATTATAGTTCTTGCGATAATTACAGTATAATATGGGTAATAATGCATGTTATATTGATAATATTGGGAATAATAAGTATAATTATTATAGATCTAGAGATGACAACTGTATAGTATGGGTAATAATGGATGTTATATTGATAATAATAAAAGTACTAAGTATAATTATTATAGTTCCAGCGATAATAACTGTATAATGTGGGTAATAATGCATGTTATATTGATAATATTGGGAATAATAAGTATAGTTATTATAGTTCTAGCGATAATAACTGTATAATGTGGGTAATAATGCATGTTATATTGATAATATTTCGAGTAATAGTTATAATTATTATAGTTCTAGAGATGACAACTGCATAATATGGGTAGTAATGCATGTTATACTGATAATAATATACGTAATAAGTATAATTATTATAGTTCTAGCCATAATAACTGTATAATGTGGGTAATAATGCATGTTATATTGTTAATATTGGGAGTAATAAGTATAATTATTATAGTTCTAGCCATAATAACTGTATAATGTGGGTAATAATGCATGTTATATTGATAATATTGGGAATAATAAGTATAATTATTATCGATCTAGAGATGACAACTGTATAGTATGGGTAATAATGGATGTTATAGTGATAATAATAAAAGTACTAAGTTTAATTATTATAGTTCTAGCGATAATAACTGTATAATGTTGGTAATAATGCATGTTATATTGATAATATTGGGAATAATAAGTATAATTATTATAGTTCTAGCGATAATAACTGTCTAATGTGGGTAATAATGCATGTTATATTGTTAATATTGGGAGTAATAAGTATAATTGTTATAGTTCTAGCGATAATAACTGTATAATGTGGTTAATAATGCATGTTATATTGATAATATTGGGAGTAATAAGTATAATTATTATAGTTCTAGCGATAATCACAGTATAATGTGGGTAATAATGCATGTTATATTGATAATATTGGGAGTAATGAGTATAATTATTATAGTTCTAGCGATAATAACTGTATAATGTGGGTAATAATGCATGTTATATTGATAATATTGGGAATAATAAGTATAATTATTATAGATCTAGAGATGACAACTGTATAGTATGGGTAATAATGGATGTTATAGTGATAATAATAAAAGTACTAAGTATAATTATTATAGTTCTAGCGATAATAACTGTATAATGTTGGTAATAATGCATGTTATATTGATAATATTGGGAATAATAAGTATAATTATTATAGATCTAGAGATGACAACTGTATAGTATGGGTAATAATGCATGTTATATTGATAATAATAAAAGTAGTAAGTATAATTATTATAGTTCTAGCGATAATAACTGTATAATGTGGGTAATAATGCATGTTATACTGATAATATTGGGAGTAATAAGTATAATTACTATAGTTCTAGCTATAATAACTGTATAATGTGGGTAATAATGCATGTTATATTGATAATATTGGGAGTAATAAGTATAACTATTATAGTTCTAGCGATAATAATTGTATAATGTGGGTAATAATGCATGTTATATTGATAACATTGGGAGTAATAAGTATAATTATTATAGTTCTAGCGATAATAACTGTATAATGTGGGTAATAATGCATGTTATATTGATAATAATGGGAATAATACGTATAACTATTATAGTTCTTGCGATAATTACAGTATAATATGGGTAATAATGCATGTTATATTGATAATATTGGGAATAATAAGTATAGTTATTATAGTTCTAGCGATAATAACCTTATAATGTGGGTAATAATGCATGTTATATTGATAATATTTCGAGTAATAGTTATAATTATTATAGTTCTAGAGATGATAACTGTATAATATGGGTAATAATGCATGTTATATTGATAATATTGGGAGTAATAAGTGTAATTATTATAGCTCTAGCGATAATAACTGCATAATATGGGTAATAATGCATGTTATACTGATAATAATATACGTAATAAGTATAACTATTATAGTTCTAGCGATAATAACTGTATAATGTGGGTAATAATGCATGTTATATTGATAATATTGGGAGTAATAAGTATAACTGTTATAGTTCTAGCGATAATCACAGTATAATGTGGGTAATAATGCATGTTATATTGATAATATTGGGTGTAATAAGTATAATTATTATAGTTCTAGCGATAATAACTGTATAATGTGGGTAATAATGCATGTTATATTGATAATATTGGGAATAATACGTATAACTATTATAGTTCTTGCGATAATTACAGTATAATATGGGTAACAATGCATGCTATATTGATAATGCTGGGAATAATAAGTATAATTATTATAGATCTAGAGATGACAACTGTATAGTATGGGTAATAATGGATGTTATATTGATAATAATAAAAGTACTAAGTATAATTATTATAGTTCCAGCGATAATAACTGTATAATGTGGGTAATAATGCATGTTATATTGATAATTTTGGGAGTAATAAGTATAATTACTATAGTTCTAGCTATAATAACTGTATAATGTGGGTAATAATGCATGTTATATTGATAACATTGGGAGTAATAAGTATAATTATTATAGTTCTAGCGATAATAACTGTATAATGTGGGTAATAATGCATGTTATATTGATAATATTGGGAGTAATAAGTATAACTATTATAGTTCTAGCGATAATAACTGTATAATGTGGTTAATAATGCATGTTATATTGATAATATTGGGAGTAATAAGTATAATTATTATAGTTCTAGCGATAATCACAGTATAATGTGGGTAATAATGCATGTTATATTGATAATATTGGGAGCAATAAGTATAATTATTATAGTTCTAGCCATAATAACTGTATAATGTGGGTAATAATGCATGTTATATTGATAATATTGGGAATAATAAGTATAATTATTATAGCTCTGGAGATGACAACTGTATAGTATGGGTAGTAATGGATGTTATAGTGATAATAATAAAAGTGCTAAGTATAATTATTATAGTTCTAGCGATAATAACTGTATAATGTTGGTAATAATGCATGTTATATTGATAATATTGGGAATAATAAGTATAATTATTATAGATCTAGAGATGACAACTGTATAGTATTGGTAATAATGGATGTTATATTGATAATAATAAAAGTACTAAGTATAATTATTATAGTTCTAGCGATAATAACTGTATAATGTGGGTAATAATGCATGTTATATTGATAATATTGGAAGTAATAAGTATAATTATTATAGTTCTAGCGATAATCACAGTATAATGTGGGTAATAATGCATGTTATATTGATAATATTGGGAATAATAAGTATGATTATTATAGATCTAGAAATGACAACTGTATAGTATTAGTAATAATGGATGTTATATTGATAATAATAAAAGTACTAAGTGTAATTATTATAGTTCTAGCGATAATAACTGTATAATGTGGGTAATAATGCATGTTATATTGATAATATTGGGAGTAATAAGTATAATGATTATAGTTCTAGCGATAATAACTGTATAATGTGGGTAATAATGCATGTTATATTGATAATATTGGAAGTAATAAGTATAATTATTACAGTTCTAGCGATAATCACAGTATAATGTGGGTAATAATGCATGTTATATTGATAATATTGGGAGTAATAAGTATAATTACTATAGTTCTAGCTATAATAACTGCATAATATGGGTAATAATGAATGTTATATTGATAGTATTGGGAGTAATAGGTATAATTATTATAGTTCTAGCGATAATAACTGTGTAATGTGGGTAATAGTGCATGTTATATTGATAATATTGGGAGTAATAAGTATAATTATTATAGTTCTAGCGATAATAACTGTCTAATGTGGGTAATAATGCATGTTATATTGTTAATATTGGGAGTAATAAGTATAATTGTTATAGTTCTAGCGATAATAACTGTACAATGTGGGTAATAATGCATGTTATATTGATAATATTGGGAGTAATAAGTATAAATATTATAGTTCTAGCGATAATAACTGTATAATGTGGGTAATAATGCATGTTATATTGATAACATTGGGAGTAATAAGTATAACTATTATAGTTCTAGCGATAATAATTGTATAATGTGGGTAATAATGCATGTTATATTGATAATATTGGGAATAATAAGTATAATTATTATAGTTCTAGCGATAATAACTGTGTAATGTGGGTAATAGTGCATGTTATATTGATAATATTGGGAGTAATAAGTATAATTATTATAGTTCTAGCGATAATAACTGTCTAATGTGGGTAATAATGCATGTTATATTGTTAATATTGGGAGTAATAAGTATAATTGTTATAGTTCTAGCGATAATAACTGTATAATGTGGTTAATAATGCATGTTATATTGATAATATTGGGAGTAATAAGTATAATTATTATAGTTCTAGCGATAATCACAGTATAATGTGGGTAATAATGCATGTTATATTGTTAATATTGGGAGTAATAAGTATAATTGTTATAGTTCTAGCGATAATAACTGTACAATGTGGGTAATAATGCATGTTATATTGATAATATTGGGAGTAATAAGTATAAATATTATAGTTCTAGCGATAATAACTGTATAATGTGGGTAATAATGCATGTTATATTGATAATAATAAAAGCAGTAAGTATAATTATTATAGATGTAGCGATAATAATTGTATAATATGGGTAATAATGCATGTTATATTGATAATATTGGGAATAATAAGTATAGTTATTATAGTTCTAGCTATAATAACTGTATAATGTGGGTAATAATGCATGGTATATTGATAATATTGGGAGTAATTAGTATAATTATTATATTTCTAGCGATAATAACTGTATAATGTGGGTAATAATGCATGTTATATTGATAATATTGGGAGTAATAAGTATAATTATTATAGTTCTAGCGATAATCACAGTATAATGTGGGTAATAATGCATGTTATATTGATAATATTGGGAGTAATAAGTATAATTATTATAGATCTAGAGATGACAACTGTATAGTATGGGTAATAATGCATGTTATATTGATAATAATAAAAGTAGTAAGTATAATTATTATAGTTCTAGCGATAATAACTGTATAATGTGGGTAATAATGCATGTTATACTGATAATATTGGGAGTAATAAGTATAATTACTATAGTTCTAGCTATAATAACTGTATAATGTGGGTAATAATGCATGTTATATTGATAATATTGGGAGTAATAAGTATAACTATTATAGTTCTAGCGATAATAATTGTATAATGTGGGTAATAATGCATGTTATATTGATAACATTGGGAGTAATAAGTATAATTATTATAGTTCTAGCGATAATAACTGTATAATGTGGGTAATAATGCATGTTATATTGATAATAATGGGAATAATACGTATAACTATTATAGTTCTTGCGATAATTACAGTATAATATGGGTAATAATGCATGTTATATTGATAATATTGGGAATAATAAGTATAGTTATTATAGTTCTAGCGATAATAACCTTATAATGTGGGTAATAATGCATGTTATATTGATAATATTTCGAGTAATAGTTATAATTATTATAGTTCTAGAGATGATAACTGTATAATATGGGTAATAATGCATGTTATATTGATAATATTGGGAGTAATAAGTGTAATTATTATAGCTCTAGCGATAATAACTGCATAATATGGGTAATAATGCATGTTATACTGATAATAATATACGTAATAAGTATAACTATTATAGTTCTAGCGATAATAACTGTATAATGTGGGTAATAATGCATGTTATATTGATAATATTGGGAGTAATAAGTATAACTGTTATAGTTCTAGCGATAATCACAGTATAATGTGGGTAATAATGCATGTTATATTGATAATATTGGGTGTAATAAGTATAATTATTATAGTTCTAGCGATAATAACTGTATAATGTGGGTAATAATGCATGTTATATTGATAATATTGGGAATAATACGTATAACTATTATAGTTCTTGCGATAATTACAGTATAATATGGGTAACAATGCATGCTATATTGATAATGCTGGGAATAATAAGTATAATTATTATAGATCTAGAGATGACAACTGTATAGTATGGGTAATAATGGATGTTATATTGATAATAATAAAAGTACTAAGTATAATTATTATAGTTCCAGCGATAATAACTGTATAATGTGGGTAATAATGCATGTTATATTGATAATTTTGGGAGTAATAAGTATAATAACTATAGTTCTAGCTATAATAACTGTATAATGTGGGTAATAATGCATGTTATATTGATAACATTGGGAGTAATAAGTATAATTATTATAGTTCTAGCGATAATAACTGTATAATGTGGGTAATAATGCATGTTATATTGATAATATTGGGAGTAATAAGTATAACTATTATAGTTCTAGCGATAATAACTGTATAATGTGGTTAATAATGCATGTTATATTGATAATATTGGGAGTAATAAGTATAATTATTATAGTTCTAGCGATAATCACAGTATAATGTGGGTAATAATGCATGTTATATTGATAATATTGGGAGCAATAAGTATAATTATTATAGTTCTAGCCATAATAACTGTATAATGTGGGTAATAATGCATGTTATATTGATAATATTGGGAATAATAAGTATAATTATTATAGCTCTGGAGATGACAACTGTATAGTATGGGTAGTAATGGATGTTATAGTGATAATAATAAAAGTGCTAAGTATAATTATTATAGTTCTAGCGATAATAACTGTATAATGTTGGTAATAATGCATGTTATATTGATAATATTGGGAATAATAAGTATAATTATTATAGATCTAGAGATGACAACTGTATAGTATTGGTAATAATGGATGTTATATTGATAATAATAAAAGTACTAAGTATAATTATTATAGTTCTAGCGATAATAACTGTATAATGTGGGTAATAATGCATGTTATATTGATAATATTGGAAGTAATAAGTATAGTTATTATAGTTCTAGCGATAATCACAGTATAATGTGGGTAATAATGCATGTTATATTGATAATATTGGGAATAATAAGTATGATTATTATAGATCTAGAAATGACAACTGTATAGTATTAGTAATAATGGATGTTATATTGATAATAATAAAAGTACTAAGTGTAATTATTATAGTTCTAGCGATAATAACTGTATAATGTGGGTAATAATGCATGTTATATTGATAATATTGGGAGTAATAAGTATAATGATTATAGTTCTAGCGATAATAACTGTATAATGTGGGTAATAATGCATGTTATATTGATAATATTGGAAGTAATAAGTATAATTATTACAGTTCTAGCGATAATCACAGTATAATGTGGGTAATAATGCATGTTATATTGATAATATTGGGAGTAATAAGTATAATTACTATAGTTCTAGCTATAATAACTGCATAATATGGGTAATAATGAATGTTATATTGATAGTATTGGGAGTAATAGGTATAATTATTATAGTTCTAGCGATAATAACTGTGTAATGTGGGTAATAGTGCATGTTATATTGATAATATTGGGAGTAATAAGTATAATTATTATAGTTCTAGCGATAATAACTGTCTAATGTGGGTAATAATGCATGTTATATTGTTAATATTGGGAGTAATAAGTATAATTGTTATAGTTCTAGCGATAATAACTGTACAATGTGGGTAATAATGCATGTTATATTGATAATATTGGGAGTAATAAGTATAAATATTATAGTTCTAGCGATAATAACTGTATAATGTGGGTAATAATGCATGTTATATTGATAATAATAAAAGCAGTAAGTATAATTATTATAGATGTAGCGATAATAATTGTATAATATGGGTAATAATGCATGTTATATTGATAATATTGGAAGTAATAAGTATAATTATTATAGTTCTAGCGATAATCACAGTATAATGTGGGTAATAATGCATGTTATATTGATAATATTGGGAATAATAAGTATGATTATTATAGATCTAGAAATGACAACTGTATAGTATTAGTAATAATGGATGTTATATTGATAATAATAAAAGTACTAAGTGTAATTATTATAGTTCTAGCGATAATAACTGTATAATGTGGGTAATAATGCATGTTATATTGATAATATTGGGAGTAATAAGTATAATGATTATAGTTCTAGCGATAATAACTGTATAATGTGGGTAATAATGCATGTTATATTGATAATATTGGAAGTAATAAGTATAATTATTACAGTTCTAGCGATAATCACAGTATAATGTGGGTAATAATGCATGTTATATTGATAATATTGGGAGTAATAAGTATAATTACTATAGTTCTAGCTATAATAACTGCATAATATGGGTAATAATGAATGTTATATTGATAGTATTGGGAGTAATAGGTATAATTATTATAGTTCTAGCGATAATAACTGTGTAATGTGGGTAATAGTGCATGTTATATTGATAATATTGGGAGTAATAAGTATAATTATTATAGTTCTAGCGATAATAACTGTCTAATGTGGGTAATAATGCATGTTATATTGTTAATATTGGGAGTTATAAGTATAATTGTTATAGTTCTAGCGATAATAACTGTACAATGTGGGTAATAATGCATGTTATATTGATAATATTGGGAGTAATAAGTATAAATATTATAGTTCTAGCGATAATAACTGTATAATGTGGGTAATAATGCATGTTATATTGATAATAATAAAAGCAGTAAGTATAATTATTATAGATGTAGCGATAATAATTGTATAATATGGGTAATAATGCATGTTATATTGATAATATTGGGAATAATAAGTATAGTTATTATAGTTCTAGCTATAATAACTGTATAATGTGGGTAATAATGCATGGTATATTGATAATATTGGGAGTAATTAGTATAATTATTATATTTCTAGCGATAATAACTGTATAATGTGGGTAATAATGCATGTTATATTGATAATATTGGGAGTAATAAGTATAACTATTATAGTTCTAGCGATAATAATTGTATAATGTGGGTAATACTGCATGTTATATTGATAATATTGGGAGTAATAAGTATAATTATTATAGTTCTAGCGATAATAACTGTGTAATGTGGGTAATAGTGCATGTTATATTGATAATATTGGGAGTAATAAGTATAATTATTATAGTTCTAGCGATAATAACTGTCTAATGTGGGTAATAATGCATGTTATATTGTTAATATTGGGAGTAATAAGTATAATTGTTATAGTTCTAGCGATAATAACTGTATAATGTGGTTAATAATGCATGTTATATTGATAATATTGGGAGTAATAAGTATAATTATTATAGTTCTAGCGATAATCACAGTATAATGTGGGTAATAATGCATGTTATATTGATAATATTGGGAGTAATAAGTATAATTATTATAGTTCTAGCGATAATAACTGTATAATGTGGGTAATAATGCATGTTATATTGATAATATTGGGAATAATAAGTATAATTATTATAGTTCTAGCGATAATAACTGTATAATGTGGGTAATAATGCATGTTATATTGATAATATTGGGAGTAATAAGTATAATTATTATAGTTCTAGCGATAATAACTGTATAATGTTGGTAATAATGCATGTTATATTGATAATATTGGGAATAATAAGTATAATTATTATAGATCTAGAGATGACAACTGTATAGTATGGGTAATAATGCATGTTATATTGATAATAATAAAAGTAGTAAGTATAATTATTATAGTTCTAGCGATAATAACTGTATAATGTGGGTAATAATGCATGTTATACTGATAATATTGGGAGTAATAAGTATAATTACTATAGTTCTAGCTATAATAACTGTATAATGTGGGTAATAATGCATGTTATATTGATAATATTGGGAGTAATAAGTATAACTATTATAGTTCTAGCGATAATAATTGTATAATGTGGGTAATAATGCATGTTATATTGATAACATTGGGAGTAATAAGTATAATTATTATAGTTCTAGCGATAATAACTGTATAATGTGGGTAATAATGCATGTTATATGGATAATAATGGGAATAATACGTATAACTATTATAGTTCTTGCGATAATTACAGTATAATATGGGTAATAATGCATGTTATATTGATAATATTGGGAATAATAAGTATAGTTATTATAGTTCTAGCGATAATAACCTTATAATGTGCGTAATAATGCATGTTATATTGATAATATTTCGAGTAATAGTTATAATTATTATAGTTCTAGAGATGATAACTGTATAATATGGGTAATAATGCATGTTATATTGATAATATTGGGCGTAATAAGTGTAATTATTATAGCTCTAGCGATAATAACTGCATAATATGGGTAATAATGCATGTTATACTGATAATAATATACGTAATAAGTATAACTATTATAGTTCTAGCGATAATAACTGTATAATGTGGGTAATAATGCATGTTATATTGATAATATTGGGAGTAATAAGTATAACTGTTATAGTTCTAGCGATAATCACAGTATAATGTGGGTAATAATGCATGTTATATTGATAATATTGGGTGTAATAAGTATAATTATTATAGTTCTAGCGATAATAACTGTATAATGTGGGTAATAATGCATGTTATATTGATAATATTGGGAATAATACGTATAACTATTATAGTTCTTGCGATAATCACAGTATAATGTGGGTAATAATGCATGTTATATTGATAATATTGGGAATAATAAGTATGATTATTTTAGATCTAGAGATGACAACTGTATAGTATGGGTAATAATGGATGTTATATTGATAATAATAAAAGTACTAAGTATAATTATTATAGTTCCAGCGATAATAACTGTATAATGTGGGTAATAATGCATGTTATATTGATAATATTGGGAGTAATAAGTATAATTACTATAGTTCTAGCTATAATAACTGTATAATGTGGGTAATAATGCATGTTATATTGTTAATATTGGGAGTAATAAGTATAACTATTATAGTTCTAGCGATAATAACTGTATAATGTGGTTAATAATGCATGTTATATTGATAATATTGGGAGTAATAAGTATAATTATTATAGTTCTAGCGATAATCACAGTATAATGTGGGTAATAATGCATGTTATATTGATAATATTGGGAGTAATAAGTATAATTATTATAGTTCTAGCCATAATAACTGTATAATGTGGGTAATAATGCATGTTATATTGATAATATTGGGAGTAATAAGTATAATTACTATAGTTCTAGCTATAATAACTGTATAATGTGGGTAATAATGCATGGTATATTGATAATATTGGGAGTAATTAGTATAATTATTATAGTTCCAGCGATAATAACTGTATAATGTTTGTAATAATGCATGTTATATTGATAATATTGGGAGTAATAAGTATAACTATTATAGTTCTAGCGATAATAATTGTATAATGTGGGTAATAATGCATGTTATATTGATAATATTGGGAGTAATAAGTATAATTATTATAGTTCTAGCGATAATAACTGTGTAATGTGGGTAATAGTGCATGTTATATTGATAATATTGGGAGTAATAAGTATAATTATTATAGTTCTAGCGATAATAACTGTCTAATGTGGGTAATAATGCATGTTATATTGTTAATATTGGGAGTAATAAGTATAATTGTTATAGTTCTAGAGATAATAACTGCATAATATGGGTAATAATGCATGTTATTCTGATAATAATATACGTAATAAGTATAACTATTATAGTTCTAGCGATAATAACTGTATAATGTGGGTAATAATGCATGTTATATTGATAATATTAGGAGTAATACGTATAACTATTATAGTTCTAGCGATAATAACTGTATAATGTGGGTAATAATGCATGTTATATTGATAATATTGGGAGTAATAAGTATAACTGTTATAGTTCTAGCGATAATAACTGTATAATGTGGGTAATAATGCATGTTATATTGATAATATTGGAAGTAATAAGTATAATTATTATAGTTCTAGCGATAATGACAGTATAATGTGGGTAATAATGCATGTTATATTGATAATATTGGGAGTAATAAGTATAATTATTATAGTTCTAGCGATAATAACTGTATAATGTGGGTAATAATGCATGTTATATTGATAATATTGGGAATAATACGTATAACTATTATAGTTCTTGCGATAATTACAGTATAATATGGGTAATAATGCATGCTATATTGATAATGCTGGGAATAATAAGTATAATTATTATAGATCTAGAGATGACAACTGCATAGTATGGGTAATAATGGATGTTATATTGATAATAATAAAAGTACTAAGTATAATTATTATAGTTCCAGCGATAATAACTGTATAATGTGGGTAATAATGCATGTTATATTGATAATATTGGGAGTAATAAGTATAATTACTATAGTTCTAGCTATAATAACTGTATAATGTGGGTAATAATGCATGGTATATTGATAATATTGGGAGTAATTAGTATAATTATTATAGTTCTAGCGATAATAACTGTATAATGTGGGTAATAATGCATGTTATATTGATAATATTGGGAATAATAAGTATAATTATTATAGATCTAGAGATGACAACTGTATAATGTGGTTAATAATGCATGTTATATTGATAATATTGGGAGTAATAAGTATAATTATTATAGTTCTAGCGATAATCACAGTATTATGTGGGTAATAATGCATGTTATATTGATAATATTGGGAGTAATAAGTATAATTATTATAGTTCTAGCCATAATAACTGTTTAATGTGGGTAATAATGCATGTTATATTGATAATATTGGGAATAATAAGTATAATTATTATAGATCTAGAGATGACAACTGTATAGTATGGGTAATAATGGATGTTATAGTGATAATAATAAAAGTGCTAAGTTTAATTATTATAGTTCTAGCGATAATAACTGTATAATGTTGGTAATAATGCATGTTATATTGATAATATTGGGAATAATAAGTATAATTATTATAGATCTAGAGATGACAACTGTATAGTATTGGTAATAATGGATGTTATATTGATAATAATAAAAGTACTAAGTATAATTATTATAGTTCTAGCGATAATAACTGTATAATGTGGGTAATAATGCATGTTATATTGATAATATTGGAAGTAATAAGTATAATTATTATAGTTCTAGCGATAATCACAGTATAATGTGGGTAATAATGCATGTTATATTGATAATATTGGGAATAATAAGTATGATTATTTTAGATCTAGAGATGACAACTGTATAGTATGGGTAATAATGGATGTTATATTGATAATAATAAAAGTACTAAGTATAATTATTATAGTTCCAGCGATAATAACTGTATAATGTGGGTAATAATGCATGTTATATTGATAATATTGGGAGTAATAAGTATAATTACTATAGTTCTAGCTGTAATAACTGTATAATGTGGGTAATAATGCATGTTATATTGATAATATTGGGAGTAATAAGTATAACTATTATAGTTCTAGCGATAATAACTGTATAATGTGGGTAATAATGCATGTTATATTGATAATATTGGGAGTAGTAAGTGTAATTATTATAGCTCTAGCGATAATAACTGCATAATATGGGTAATAATGCATGTTATACTCATAATAATATACGTAATAAGTATAACTATTATAGTTCTAGCGATAATAACTGTATAATGTGGGTAATAATGCATGTTATATTGATAATATTGGGAGTAATAAGTATAACTATTATAGTTCTAGCGATAATAACTGTATAATGTGGTTAATAATTCATGTTATATTGATAATATTGTGAGTAATAAGTATAATTATTATAGTTCTAGCGATAATAACTGTATAATGTGGGTAATAATGCATGTTATATTGATAATATTGGGAGTAATAAGTATAATTATTATAGTTCTAGCGATAATCACAGTATAAAGTGGGTAATAATGCATGTTATATTGATAATAATAAAAGTAGTAAGTATAATTATTATAGATGTAGCGAAAATAACTGTATAATATGGGTAATAATGCATGTTATGTTGATCATATTGGGAGTAATAAGTATAATTACTATAGTTCTAGCGATAATAACTGTATAATATGGGTAATAATGCATGTTATATTGATAATATTGGGAATAATAAGTATAATTATTATAGTTCTTGCGATAATTACAGTATAATATGGGTAATAATGCATGTTATATTGATAATATTGGGAATAATAAGTATAATTATTATAGTTCTAGCGATAATAACTGTATAATGTGGGTAATAATGCATGTTATATTGATAATATTGGGAGTAATAAGTGTAATTATTATAGCTCTAGCGATAATAACTGCATAATATGGGTAATAATGCATGTTATACTGATAATAATATACGTAATAAGTATAACTATTATAGATCTAGCGATAATAACTGTATAATGTGGGTAATAATGCATGTTATATTGATAATATTGGGAGTATTAAGTATAACTGTTATAGTTCTAGCGATAATCACAGTATAATGTGGGTAATAATGCATGTTATATTGATAATATTGGGTGTAATAAGTATAATTATTATAGTTCTAGCGATAATAACTGTATAATGTGGGTAATAATGCATGTTATATTGATAATATTGGGAATAATACGTATAACTATTATAGTTCTTGCGATAATCACAGTATAATGTGGGTAATAATGCATGTTATATTGATAATATTGGGAATAATAAGTATGATTATTTTAGATCTAGAGATGACAACTGTATAGTATGGGTAATAATGGATGTTTTATTGATAATAATAAAAGTACTAAGTATAATTATTATAGTTCCAGCGATAATAACTGTATAATGTGGGTAATAATGCATGTTATATTGATAATATTGGGAGTAATAAGTATAATTACTATAGTTCTAGCTATAATAACTGTATAATGTGGGTAATAATGCATGGTAAATTGATAATATTGGGAGTAATAAGTATACTTATTATAGTTCTAGCGATAATAACTGTATAATGTGGGTAATAATGCATGTTATATTGTTAATATTGGGAGTAATAAGTATAACTATTATAGTTCTAGCGATAATAACTGTATAATGTGGTTAATAATGCATGTTATATTGATAATATTGGGAGTAATAAGTATAATTATTATAGTTCTAGCGATAATCACAGTATAATGTGGGTAATAATGCATGTTATATTGATAATATTGGGAGTAATAAGTATAATTATTATAGTTCTAGCCATAATAACTGTATAATGTGGGTAATAATGCATGTTATATTGATAATATTGGGAGTAATAAGTATAATTACTATAGTTCTAGCTATAATAACTGTATAATGTGGGTAATAATGCATGGTATATTGATAATATTGGGAGTAATTAGTATAATTATTATAGTTCCTGCGATAATAACTGTATAATGTTTGTAATAATGCATGTTATATTGATAATATTGGGAGTAATAAGTATAACTATTATAGTTCTAGCGATAATAATTGTATAATGTGGGTAATAATGCATGTTATATTGATAATATTGGGAGTAATAAGTATAATTATTATAGTTCTAGCGATAATAACTGTGTAATGTGGGTAATAGTGCATGTTATATTGATAATATTGGGAGTAATAAGTATAATTATTATAGTTCTAGCGATAATAACTGTCTAATGTGGGTAATAATGCATGTTATATTGTTAATATTGGGAGTAATAAGTATAATTGTTATAGTTCTAGAGATAATAACTGCATAATATGGGTAATAATGCATGTTATTCTGATAATAATATACGTAATAAGTATAACTATTATAGTTCTAGCGATAATAACTGTATAATGTGGGTAATAATGCATGTTATATTGATAATATTAGGAGTAATACGTATATCTATTATAGTTCTAGCGATAATAACTGTATAATGTGGTTAATAATGCATGTTATATTGATAATATTGGGAGTAATAAGTATAATTATTATAGTTCTAGCGATAATCACAGTATAATGTGGGTAATAATGCATGTTAAATTGATAATATTGGGAGTAATAAGTATAATTATTATAGTTCTAGCGATAATAACTGTATAATGTGGGTAATAATGCATGTTATATTGATAATATTGGGAGTAATAAGTATAACTGTTATAGTTCTAGCGATAATAACTGTATAATGTGGGTAATAATGCATGTTATATTGATAATATTGGAAGTAATAAGTATAATTATTATAGTTCTAGCGATAATGACAGTATAATGTGGGTAATAATGCATGTTATATTGATAATATTGGGAGTAATAAGTATAATTATTATAGTTCTAGCGATAATAACTGTATAATGTGGGTAATAATGCATGTTATATTGATAATATTGGGAATAATACGTATAACTATTATAGTTCTTGCGATAATTACAGTATAATATGGGTAATAATGCATGCTATATTGATAATGCTGGGAATAATAAGTATAATTATTATAGATCTAGAGATGACAACTGCATAGTATGGGTAATAATGGATGTTATATTGATAATAATAAAAGTACTAAGTATAATTATTATAGTTCCAGCGATAATAACTGTATAATGTGGGTAATAATGCATGTTATATTGATAATATTGGGAGTAATAAGTATAATTACTATAGTTCTAGCTATAATAACTGTATAATGTGGGTAATAATGCATGGTATATTGATAATATTGGGGGTAATTAGTATAATTATTATAGTTCTAGCGATAATAACTGTATAATGTGGGTAATAATGCATGTTATATTGATAATAATGGGAATAATACGTATAACTATTATAGTTCTTGCGATAATTACAGTATAATATGGGTAATAATGCATGTTATATTGATAATATTGGGAGTAATAAGTATAATTATTATAGTTCTAGCGATAATCACAGTATAATGTGGGTAATAATGCATGTTATATTGATAATATTGGGAGTAATAAGTATAATTATTATAGTTCTAGCCATAATAACTGTATAATGTGGGTAATAATGCATGTTATATTGATAATATTGGGAGTAATAAGTATAATTACTATAGTTCTAGCTATAATAACTGTATAATGTGGGTAATAATGCATGGTATATTGATAATATTGGGAGTAATTAGTATAATTATTATAGTTCCTGCGATAATAACTGTATAATGTTTGTAATAATGCATGTTATATTGATAATATTGGGAGTAATAAGTATAACTATTATAGTTCTAGCGATAATAATTGTATAATGTGGGTAATAATGCATGTTATATTGATAATATTGGGAGTAATAAGTATAATTATTATAGTTCTAGCGATAATAACTGTGTAATGTGGGTAATAGTGCATGTTATATTGATAATATTGGGAGTAATAAGTATAATTATTATAGTTCTAGCGATAATAACTGTCTAATGTGGGTAATAATGCATGTTATATTGTTAATATTGGGAGTAATAAGTATAATTGTTATAGTTCTAGAGATAATAACTGCATAATATGGGTAATAATGCATGTTATTCTGATAATAATATACGTAATAAGTATAACTATTATAGTTCTAGCGATAATAACTGTATAATGTGGGTAATAATGCATGTTATATTGATAATATTAGGAGTAATACGTATATCTATTATAGTTCTAGCGATAATAACTGTATAATGTGGTTAATAATGCATGTTATATTGATAATATTGGGAGTAATAAGTATAATTATTATAGTTCTAGCGATAATCACAGTATAATGTGGGTAATAATGCATGTTAAATTGATAATATTGGGAGTAATAAGTATAATTATTATAGTTCTAGCGATAATAACTGTATAATGTGGGTAATAATGCATGTTATATTGATAATATTGGGAGTAATAAGTATAACTGTTATAGTTCTAGCGATAATAACTGTATAATGTGGGTAATAATGCATGTTATATTGATAATATTGGAAGTAATAAGTATAATTATTATAGTTCTAGCGATAATGACAGTATAATGTGGGTAATAATGCATGTTATATTGATAATATTGGGAGTAATAAGTATAATTATTATAGTTCTAGCGATAATAACTGTATAATGTGGGTAATAATGCATGTTATATTGATAATATTGGGAATAATACGTATAACTATTATAGTTCTTGCGATAATTACAGTATAATATGGGTAATAATGCATGCTATATTGATAATGCTGGGAATAATAAGTATAATTATTATAGATCTAGAGATGACAACTGCATAGTATGGGTAATAATGGATGTTATATTGATAATAATAAAAGTACTAAGTATAATTATTATAGTTCCAGCGATAATAACTGTATAATGTGGGTAATAATGCATGTTATATTGATAATATTGGGAGTAATAAGTATAATTACTATAGTTCTAGCTATAATAACTGTATAATGTGGGTAATAATGCATGGTATATTGATAATATTGGGGGTAATTAGTATAATTATTATAGTTCTAGCGATAATAACTGTATAATGTGGGTAATAATGCATGTTATATTGATAATAATGGGAATAATACGTATAACTATTATAGTTCTTGCGATAATTACAGTATAATATGGGTAATAATGCATGTTATATTGATAATGTTGGGAATAATAAGTATAGTTATTATAGTTCTAGCGATAATAACTGTATAATGTGGGTAATAATGCATGTTATATTGATAATATTGGGAATAATAAGTATAATTATTATAGATCTAGAGATGACAACTGTATAGTATGGGTAATAATGGATGTTATAGTGATAATAATAAAAGTACTAAGTATAATTATTATAGTTCTAGCGATAATAACTGTATAAGGTTGGTAATAATGCATGTTATATTGATAATATTGGGAATAATAAGTATAATTATTATAGATCTAGAGATGACAACTGTATAGTATGGGTAATAATGCATGTTATATTGATAATAATAAAAGTAGTAAGTATAATTATTATAGTTCTAGCGATAATAACTGTATAATGTGGGTAATAATGCATGTTATACTGATAATATTGGGAGTAATAAGTATAATTACTATAGTTCTAGCTATAATAACTGTATAATGTGGGTAATAATGCATGTTGTATTGATAATATTGGGCGTAATAAGTATAACTATTATAGTTCTAGCGATAATAATTGTATAATGTGGGTAATAATGCATGTTATATTGATAACATTGGGAGTAATATGTATAATTATTATAGTTCTAGCGATAATAACTGTATAATGTGGGTAATAATGCATGTTATATTGATAATAATGGGAATAATACGTATAACTATTATAGTTCTTGCGATAATTACAGTATAATATGGGTAATAATGCATGTTATATTGATAATATTGGGAATAATAAGTATAGTTATTATAGTTCTAGCGATAATAACTGTATAATGTGGGTAATAATGCATGTTATATTGATAATATTTCGAGTAATAGTTATAATTATTATAGTTCTAGAGATGATAACTGTATAATATGGGTAATAATGCATGTTACATTGATAATATTGGGAGTAATAAGTGTAATTATTGTAGCTCTAGCGATAATAACTGCATAATATGGGTAATAATGCATGTTATACTGATAATAATATACGTAATAAGTATAACTATTGTAGTTCTAGCGATAATAACTGTATAATGTGGGTAATAATGCATGTTATATTGATAATATTGGGAGTAATAAGTATAACTGTTATAGTTCTAGCGATAATCACAGTATAATGTGGGTAATAATGCATGTTATATTGATAATATTGGGTGTAATAAGTATAATTATTATAGTTCTAGCGATAATAACTGTATAATGTGGGTAATAATGCATGTTATATTGATAATATTTCGAGTAATAGTTATAATTATTATAGTTCTAGAGATGATAACTGTATAATATGGGTAATAATGCATGTTATATTGATAATATTGGGAGTAATAAGTGTAATTATTATAGCTCTAGCGATAATAACTGCATAATATGGGTAATAATGCATGTTATACTGATAATAATATACGTAATAAGTATAACTATTGTAGTTCTAGCGATAATAACTGTATAATGTGGGTAATAATGCATGTTATATTGATAATATTGGGAGTAATAAGTATAATTATTATAGTTCTAGCGATAATCACAGTATAATGTGGGTAATAATGCATGTTATATTGATAATATTGGGAGTAATAAGTATAATTACTATAGTTCTAGCTATAATAACTGTATAATGTGGGTAATAATGCATGTTATATTGATAATATTGGGAGTAATAAGTATAATTACTATAGTTCTAGCTATAATAACTGTATAATGTGGGTAATAATGCATGGTATATTGATAATATTGGGAGTAATTAGTATAATTATTATAGTTCTAGCGATAATAACTGTATAATGTGGGTAATAATGCATGTTATATTGATAATATTGGGAATAATAAGTATAATTATTATAGATCTAGAGATGACAACTGTATAGTATGGGTAATAATGGATGTTATATTGATAATAATAAAAGTACTAAGTATAATTATTATAGTTCCAGCGATAATAACTGTATAATGTGGGTAATAATGCATGTTATATTGATAATATTGGGAGTAATAAGTATAATTACTATAGTTCTAGCTATAATAACTGTATAATGTGGGTAATAATGCATGGTAAATTGATAATATTGGGAGTAATAAGTATACTTATTATAGTTCTAGCGATAATAACTGTCTAATGTGGGTAATAATGCATGTTATATTGTTAATATTGGGAGTAATAAGTATAACTATTATAGTTCTAGCGATAATAACTGTATAATGTGGTTAATAATGCATGTTATATTGATAATATTGGGAGTAATAAGTATAATTATTATAGTTCTAGCGATAATCACAGTATAATGTGGGTAATAATGCATGTTATATTGATAATATTGGGAGTAATAAGTATAATTACTATAGTTCTAGCTATAATAACTGTATAATGTGGGTAATAATGCATGGTATATTGATAATATTGGGAGTAATTAGTATAATTATTATATTTCTAGCGATAATAACTGTATAATGTGGGTAATACTGCATGTTATATTGATAATATTGGGAGTAATAAGTATAATTATTATAGTTCTAGCGATAATAACTGTGTAATGTGGGTAATAGTTCATGTTATATTGATAATATTGGGAGTAATACGTATAATTGTTATAGTTCTAGCGATAATAACTGTATAATGTGGGTAATAATGCATGTTATATTGATAATATTTAGAGTAATAAGTATAAATATTATAGTTCTAGCGATAATAACTGTATAATGTGGGTAATAATGCATGTTATATTGATAATAATAAAAGTACTAAGTATAATTATTATAGTTCTAGCGATAATAACTGTACAATGTTGGTAATAATGCATGTTATATTGATAATATAGAGAGCAATAAGTATAATTACTATAGTTCTAGCTGTAATAACTGTATAATGTGGGTAATAATGCATGTTATATTGATAATATTGGGAGTAATATGTATAATTATTATAGTTCTAGCGATAATAACTGTATAATGTGGGTAATAATGCATGTTATATTGATAATATTGGGAGTAATAAGTATAACTATTATAGTTCTAGCGATAATAACTGTATAATGTGGGTAATAATGCATGTTATATTGATAATATTGGGAGTAATAAGTGTAATTATTATAGCTCTAGCGATAATAACTGCATAATATGGGTAATAATGCATGTTATACTTATAATAATATACGTAATAAGTATAACTATTATAGTTCTAGCGATAATAACTGTATAATGTGGGTAATAATGCATGTTATATTGATAATATTGGGAGTAATAAGTATAACTATTATAGTTCTAGCGATAATAACTGTATAATGTGGTTAATAATTCATGTTATATTGATAATATTGTGAGTAATAAGTATAATTATTATAGTTCTAGCGATAATAACTGTATAATGTGGGTAATAATGCATGTTATATTGATAATATTGGGAGTAATAAGTATAATTATTATAGTTCTAGCGATAATCACAGTATAAAGTGGGTAATAATGCATGTTATATTGATAATAATAAAAGTAGTAAGTATAATTATTATAGATGTAGCGAAAATAACTGTATAATATGGGTAATAATGCATGTTATGTTGATCATATTGGGAGTAATAAGTATAATTACTATAGTTCTAGCGATAATAACTGTATAATATGGGTAATAATGCATGTTATATTGATAATATTGGGAATAATAAGTATAATTATTATATTTCTTGCGATAATTACAGTATAATATGGGTAATAATGCATGTTATATTGATAATATTGGGAATAATAAGTATAATTATTATAGTTCTAGCGATAATAACTGTATAATGTGGGTAATAATGCATGTTATATTGATAATATTGGGAGTAATAAGTATAATTGTTATAGTTCTAGCGATAATAACTGTATAATGTGGGTAATAATGCATGTTATATTGATAATATTGGAAGTAATAAGTATAATTATTATAGTTCTAGCGATAATCACAGTATAATGTGGGTAATAGTGCATGTTATATTGATAATAATAAAAGTAGTAAGTATAATTATTATAGATGTAGCGAAAATAACTGTATAATATGGGTAATAATGCATGTTATGTTGATCATATTGGGAGTAATAAGTATAATTACTATAGTTCTAGCGATAATAACTGTATAATATGGGTAATAATGCACGTTATATTGATAATATTGTGAATAATAAGTATAATTATTATAGTTCTTGCGATAATTACAGTATAATATGGGTAATAATGCATGTTATATTGATAATATTGGGAATAATAAGTATAATTGTTATAGTTCTAGCGATAATTACAGTATAACGTGGGTAATAATGCATGTTATATTGATAATATTTCGAGCAATAGGTATAATTATTATAGATGTAGTGATAATAAGTGTATAATGTGGGTAATAATGCATGTTATATTGATAATATTGGGAATAATAAGTATAATTATTACAGTTCTTGCGATAATTACAGTATAATATGGGTAATAATGCATGTTATATTGATAATATTGGGAATAATAAGTATAATTATTATAGTTCTAGCGATAATTACAGTATAACGTGGGTAATAATGCATGTTATATTGATAATATTTCGAGTAATAGGTATAATTATTATAGATGTAGTGATAATAAGTGTATAATGTGGGTAATAATGCATGTTATATTGATAATACTGGGAATAATAGGTATAAATATTATAGTTCTAGCGATAATAACTGTATAATGTGGGTAATAATGCATCTTATATTGAAAATAATAAAAGTAATAATTATAATTATTATAGTTCTAGAGATAATAGCTGTATAACGTGGGTAATAATGCATGTTATATTGATAATAATAAAAGCAATAAGCATATTTATTATAGTTCTAGCGATAATAACTGTATGATGTGGGTAATAATGCATGTTATATTGATAATATTGGGAGTAATAAGTATAATTATTATAGTTCTAGCGATAATCACAGTATAATGTGGGTAATAATGCATGTTATATTGATAATAATAAAAGTAGTAAGTATAATTATTATAGATGTAGCGAAAATAACTGTATAATATGGGTAATAATGCATGTTATATTGATCATATTGGGAATAATAAGTATAATTACTATAGTTCTAGCGATAATAACTGTATAATGTCGATAATAATGCATGTTATATTGATAATATTTCGAGTAATAGGTATAATTATTATAGATGTAGTGATAATAAGTGTATAATGTGGGTAATAATGCATGTTATATTGATAATGTTGGGAATAATAGGTATAAATATTATAGTTCTAGCGATAATAACTGTATAATGTGGGTAATAATGCATCTTATATTGAAAATAATAAAAGTAATAAATATAATTATTATAGTTCTAGAGATAATAACTGTATAATGTGGGTAATAATGCATGTTATATTGATAATGTTTCGAGTAATAGTTATAATTATTATAGTTCTAGAGATGACAACTGCATAATATGGGTAATAATGAATGTTACATTGATAATATTGGGAGTAATAAGTATAATTATTATAGTTCTAGCGAAAATAACTGTATAATGTGGGTAATAATGCATGTTATATTGATAATATTGGGAGTAATAAGTATAATTATTATAGTTCTAGCGATAATCACAGTATAATGTGGGTAATAATGCATGTTATATTGATAATATTGGGAGTATTGAGTATAATTATTATAGTTCTAGCGATAATAACGGTATAATATGGCTAATAAAGCATGTTATATTGATAATATTTCGAGTAATAGGTATAATTATTATCGTTCTAGCGATAATTACTGTATAATGTGGGTAGTAATGCATGTTATATTGATAATATTGGGAATCATAAGTATAATTCTTATAGTTCTAGCGATAATAGCAGTATAATATGGGTAGTAATGCATGTTATATTGATAATATTGGGAGTAATAAGTATAATTATTATAGTTCTAGCGATAGTAACTGCATAATAGGGGTAATAATGCATGTTATACTGATAATAATAAAGTAATAAGTATAATTATTGTAGTTCTAGCGACAATAACTGCATAATATGGGTAATAGTGCATGTTATATTGATAGAAATAAAAGTAATAAGTATATTTATTATAGTTTTGACGATAACAGTATAATATGGGTAATAATGCATGTTATTTTGATAATATTGGGAGTAATAAGTATAATTATTATAGTTCTAGCGATAGTAACTGCATAATATGAGTAATAATGCATGTTATATTGATAATATTTCGTATAATAGGTATAATTAATATCGTTCTAGAGATAACAACTGTATAATATGGGTAATAATGGATGTTATGTTGACAATATTGGGAGTAGTAAGTATAATTATTATAGTTCTAGCGATAATTACAGTATAATGTGGGTAATAATGCATGTTATATTGATAATAATAAAAGTACTAAGTATAATTATTATAGTTCTAGCGATAATAACTGTATAATGTTGGTAATAATGCATGTTATATTGATAATATTGGGAATAATAAGTATAATTATTATAGATCTAGAGATGACAACTGTATAGTATTGGTAATAATGGATGTTATATTGATAATAATAAAAGTACTAAGTATAATTATTATAGTTCTAGCGATAATAACTGTATAATGTGGGTAATAATGCATGTTATATTGATAATATTTCGAGTAATAGTTATAATTATTATAGTTCTAGAGATGATAACTGTATAATATGGGTAATAATGCATGTTATATTGATAATATTGGGAGTAATAAGTGTAATTATTATAGCTCTAGCGATAATAACTGCATAATATGGGTAATAATGCATGTTACACTGATAATAATATACGTAATAAGTATAACTATTGTAGTTCTAGCGATAATAACTGTATAATGTGGGTAATAATGCATGTTATATTGATAATATTGGGAGTAATAAGTATAATTATTATAGTTCTAGCGATAATCACAGTATAATGTGGGTAATAATGCATGTTATATTGATAATATTGGGAGTAATAAGTATAATTACTATAGTTCTAGCTATAATAACTGTATAATGTGGGTAATAATGCATGTTATATTGATAATATTGGGAGTAATAAGTATAATTACTATAGTTCTAGCTATAATAACTGTATAATGTGGGTAATAATGCATGGTATATTGATAATATTGGGAGTAATTAGTATAATTATTATAGTTCTAGCGATCATAACTGTATAATGTGGGTAATAATGCATGTTATATTGATAATATTGGGAATAATAAGTATAATTATTATAGATCTAGAGATGACAACTGTATAATGTGGTTAATAATGCATGTTATATTGATAATATTGGGAGTAATAAGTATAATTATTATAGTTCTAGCGATAATCACAGTATTATGTGGGTAATAATGCATGTTATATTGATAATATTGGGAGTAATAAGTATAATTATTATAGTTCTAGCCATAATAACTGTTTAATGTGGGTAATAATGCATGTTATATTGATAATATTGGGAATAATAAGTATAATTATTATAGATCTAGAGATGACAACTGTATAGTATGGGTAATAATGGATGTTATAGTGATAATAATAAAAGTGCTAAGTTTAATTATTATAGTTCT
Organism: Megachile leachella; assembly: GCA_963576845.1. Taxonomy (NCBI): domain Eukaryota; kingdom Metazoa; phylum Arthropoda; class Insecta; order Hymenoptera; family Megachilidae; genus Megachile; species Megachile leachella. The sequence continues at coordinate 572,372 of CAUYWW010000099.1, read as the reverse complement.
AGCGATAATAACTGTATAATGTTGGTAATAATGCATGTTATATTGATAATATTGGGAATAATAAGTATAATTATTATAGATCTAGAGATGACAACTGTATAGTATTGGTAATAATGGATGTTATATTGATAATAATAAAAGTACTAAGTATAATTATTATAGTTCTAGCGATAATAACTGTATAATGTGGGTAATAATGCATGTTATATTGATAATATTGGAAGTAATAAGTATAATTATTATAGTTCTAGCGATAATCACAGTATAATGTGGGTAATAATGCATGTTATATTGATAATATTGGGAATAATAAGTATGATTATTTTAGATCTAGAGATGACAACTGTATAGTATGGGTAATAATGGATGTTATATTGATAATAATAAAAGTACTAAGTATAATTATTATAGTTCCAGCGATAATAACTGTATAATGTGGGTAATAATGCATGTTATATTGATAATATTGGGAGTAATAAGTATAATTACTATAGTTCTAGCTATAATAACTGTATAATGTGGGTAATAATGCATGGTAAATTGATAATATTGGGAGTAATAAGTATACTTATTATAGTTCTAGCGATAATAACTGTCTAATGTGGGTAATAATGCATGTTATATTGTTAATATTGGGAGTAATAAGTATAACTATTATAGTTCTAGCGATAATAACTGTATAATGTGGTTAATAATGCATGTTATATTGATAATATTGGGAGTAATAAGTATAATTATTATAGTTCTAGCGATAATCACAGTATAATGTGGGTAATAATGCATGTTATATTGATAATATTGGGAGTAATAAGTATAATTACTATAGTTCTAGCTATAATAACTGTATAATGTGGGTAATAATGCATGGTATATTGATAATATTGGGAGTAATTAGTATAATTATTATATTTCTAGCGATAATAACTGTATAATGTGGGTAATACTGCATGTTATATTGATAATATTGGGAGTAATAAGTATAATTATTATAGTTCTAGCGATAATAACTGTGTAATGTGGGTAATAGTTCATGTTATATTGATAATATTGGGAGTAATACGTATAATTGTTATAGTTCTAGCGATAATAACTGTATAATGTGGGTAATAATGCATGTTATATTGATAATATTTAGAGTAATAAGTATAAATATTATAGTTCTAGCGATAATAACTGTATAATGTGGGTAATAATGCATGTTATATTGATAATAATAAAAGTACTAAGTATAATTATTATAGTTCTAGCGATAATAACTGTATAATGTTGGTAATAATGCATGTTATATTGATAATATAGAGAGCAATAAGTATAATTACTATAGTTCTAGCTGTAATAACTGTATAATGTGGGTAATAATGCATGTTATATTGATAATATTGGGAGTAATATGTATAATTATTATAGTTCTAGCGATAATAACTGTATAATGTGGGTAATAATGCATGTTATATTGATAATATTGGGAGTAATAAGTATAACTATTATAGTTCTAGCGATAATAACTGTATAATGTCGGTAATAATGCATGTTATATTGATAATATTGGGAGTAATAAGTGTAATTATTATAGCTCTAGCGATAATAACTGCATAATATGGGTAATAATGCATGTTATACTCATAATAATATACGTAATAAGTATAACTATTATAGTTCTAGCGATAATAACTGTATAATGTGGGTAATAATGCATGTTATATTGATAATATTGCGAGTAATAAGTATAACTATTATAGTTCTAGCGATAATAACTGTATAATGTGGTTAATAATTCATGTTATATTGATAATATTGTGAGTAATAAGTATAATTATTATAGTTCTAGCGATAATAACTGTATAATGTGGGTAATAATGCATGTTATATTGATAATATTGGGAGTAATAAGTATAATTATTATAGTTCTAGCGATAATCACAGTATAAAGTGAATAATAATGCATGTTATATTGATAATAATAAAAGTAGTAAGTATAATTATTATAGATGTAGCGAAAATAACTGTATAATATGGGTAATAATGCATGTTATGTTGATCATATTGGGAGTAATAAGTATAATTAGTATAGTTCTAGCGATAATAACTGTATAATATGGGTAATAATGCATGTTATATTGATAATATTGGGAATAATAAGTATAATTATTATAGTTCTTGCGATAATTACAGTATAATATGGGTAATAATGCATGTTATATTGATAATATTGGGAATAATAAGTATAATTATTATAGTTCTAGCGATAATAACTGTATAATGTGGGTAATAATGCATGTTATATTGATAATATTGGGAGTAATAAGTATAATTGTTATAGTTCTAGCGATAATAACTGTATAATGTGGGTAATAATGCATGTTATATTGATAATATTGGAAGTAATAAGTATAATTATTATAGTTCTAGCGATAATCACAGTATAATGTGGGTAATAGTGCATGTTATATTGATAATAATAAAAGTAGTAAGTATAATTATTATAGATGTAGCGAAAATAACTGTATAATATGGGTAATAATGCATGTTATGTTGATCATATTGGGAGTAATAAGTATAATTACTATAGTTCTAGCGATAATAACTGTATAATATGGGTAATAATGCACGTTATATTGATAATATTGTGAATAATAAGTATAATTATTATAGTTCTTGCGATAATTACAGTATAATATGGGTAATAATGCATGTTATATTGATAATATTGGGAATAATAAGTATAATTATTATAGTTCTAGCGATAATTACAGTATAACGTGGGTAATAATGCATGTTATATTGATAATATTTCGAGCAATAGGTATAATTATTATAGATGTAGTGATAATAAGTGTATAATGTGGGTAATAATGCATGTTATATTGATAATATTGGGAATAATAAGTATAATTATTACAGTTCTTGCGATAATTACAGTATAATATGGGTAATAATGCATGTTATATTGATAATATTGGGAATAATAAGTATAATTATTATAGTTCTAGCGATAATTACAGTATAACGTGGGTAATAATGCATGTTATATTGATAATATTTCGAGTAATAGGTATAATTATTATAGATGTAGTGATAATAAGTGTATAATGTGGGTAATAATGCATGTTATATTGATAATACTGGGAATAATAGGTATAAATATTATAGTTCTAGCGATAATAACTGTTTAATGTGGGTAATAATGCATCTTATATTGAAAATAATAAAAGTAATAATTATAATTATTATAGTTCTAGAGATAATAGCTGTATAACGTGGGTAATAATGCATGTTATATTGATAATAATAAAAGCAATAAGCATATTTATTATAGTTCTAGCGATAATAACTGTATGATGTGGGTAATAATGCATGTTATATTGATAATATTGGGAGTAATAAGTATAATTATTATAGTTCTAGCGATAATCACAGTATAATGTGGGTAATAATGCATGTTATATTGATAATAATAAAAGTAGTAAGTATAATTATTATAGATGTAGCGAAAATAACTGTATAATATGGGTAATAATGCATGTTATATTGATCATATTGGGAATAATAAGTATAATTACTATAGTTCTAGCGATAATAACTGTATAATGTCGATAATAATGCATGTTATATTGATAATATTTCGAGTAATAGGTATAATTATTATAGATGTAGTGATAATAAGTGTATAATGTGGGTAATAATGCATGTTATATTGATAATGTTGGGAATAATAGGTATAAATATTATAGTTCTAGCGATAATAACTGTATAATGTGGGTAATAATGCATCTTATATTGAAAATAATAAAAGTAATAAGTATAATTATTATAGTTCTAGAGATAATAACTGTATAATGTGGGTAATAATGCATGTTATATTGATAATGTTTCGAGTAATAGTTATAATTATTATAGTTCTAGAGATGACAACTGCATAATATGGGTAATAATGAATGTTACATTGATAATATTGGGAGTAATAAGTATAATTATTATAGTTCTAGCGAAAATAACTGTATAATGTGGGTAATAATGCATGTTATATTGATAATATTGGGAGTAATAAGTATAATTATTATAGTTCTAGCGATAATCACAGTATAATGTGGGTAATAATGCATGTTATATTGATAATATTGGGAGTATTGAGTATAATTATTATAGTTCTAGCGATAATAACGGTATAATATGGCTAATAAAGCATGTTATATTGATAATATTTCGAGTAATAGGTATAATTATTATCGTTCTAGCGATAATTACTGTATAATGTGGGTAGTAATGCATGTTATATTGATAATATTGGGAATCATAAGTATAATTCTTATAGTTCTAGCGATAATAGCAGTATAATATGGGTAGTAATGCATGTTATATTGATAATATTGGGAGTAATAAGTATAATTATTATAGTTCTAGCGATAGTAACTGCATAATAGGGGTAATAATGCATGTTATACTGATAATAATAAAGTAATAAGTATAATTATTGTAGTTCTAGCGACAATAACTGCATAATATGGGTAATAGTGCATGTTATATTGATAGAAATAAAAGTAATAAGTATATTTATTATAGTTTTGACGATAACAGTATAATATGGGTAATAATGCATGTTATTTTGATAATATTGGGAGTAATAAGTATAATTATTATAGTTCTAGCGATAGTAACTGCATAATATGAGTAATAATGCATGTTATATTGATAATATTTCGTATAATAGTTATAATTAATATCGTTCTAGAGATAACAACTGTATAATATGGGTAATAATGGATGTTATGTTGATAATATCGGGAGTAATGAGTATAATTATTATAGTTCTAGAGATGACAACTGTATTATATGGATAATAATGGATGATATATTGATAATATCGGGAGTAATAAGTATAATTATTACAGTCCTAACGATAATAACTGTATAGTGTGGGTAATAATGCATGTTATATTGACAATATTGGGAGTAGTAAGTATAATTATTATAGTTCTAGCGATAATTACAGTATAATGTGGGTAATAATGCATGTTATATTGATAATATTGGGAGTAATAAGTATAATTATTATAGTTCTAGCGATAATCACAGTATAATGTGGGTAATAATGCATGTTATATTGATAATAATAAAAGTACTAAGTATAATTATTATAGTTCTAGCGATAATAACTGTATAATGTGGGTAATAATGCATGTTATATTGATAATATTGGAAGTAATAAGTATAATTATTATAGTTCTAGCGATAATCACAGTATAATGTGGGTAATAATGCATGTTATATTGATAATATTGGGAATAATAAGTATGATTATTTTAGATCTAGAGATGACAACTGTATAGTATGGGTAATAATGGATGTTATATTGATAATAATAAAAGTACTAAGTATAATTATTATAGTTCCAGCGATAATAACTGTATAATGTGGGTAATAATGCATGTTATATTGATAATATTGGGAGTAATAAGTATAATTACTATAGTTCTAGCTATAATAACTGTATAATGTGGGTAATAATGCATGGTAAATTGATAATATTGGGAGTAATAAGTATACTTATTATAGTTCTAGCGATAATAACTGTCTAATGTGGGTAATAATGCATGTTATATTGTTAATATTGGGAGTAATAAGTATAACTATTATAGTTCTAGCGATAATAACTGTATAATGTGGTTAATAATGCATGTTATATTGATAATATTGGGAGTAATAAGTATAATTATTATAGTTCTAGCGATAATCACAGTATAATGTGGGTAATAATGCATGTTATATTGATAATATTGGGAGTAATAAGTATAATTACTATAGTTCTAGCTATAATAACTGTATAATGTGGGTAATAATGCATGGTATATTGATAATATTGGGAGTAATTAGTATAATTATTATATTTCTAGCGATAATAACTGTATAATGTGGGTAATACTGCATGTTATATTGATAATATTGGGAGTAATAAGTATAATTATTATAGTTCTAGCGATAATAACTGTGTAATGTGGGTAATAGTTCATGTTATATTGATAATATTGGGAGTAATACGTATAATTGTTATAGTTCTAGCGATAATAACTGTATAATGTGGGTAATAATGCATGTTATATTGATAATATTTAGAGTAATAAGTATAAATATTATAGTTCTAGCGATTATAACTGTATAATGTGGGTAATAATGCATGTTATATTGATAATAATAAAAGTACTAAGTATAATTATTATAGTTCTAGCGATAATAACTGTATAATGTTGGTAATAATGCATGTTATATTGATAATATTGAGAGCAATAAGTATAATTACTATAGTTCTAGCTGTAATAACTGTATAATGTGGGTAATAATGCATGTTATATTGATAATATTGGGAGTAATATGTATAATTATTATAGTTCTAGCGATAATAACTGTATAATGTGGGTAATAATGCATGTTATATTGATAATATTGGGAGTAATAAGTATAACTATTATAGTTCTAGCGATAATAACTGTATAATGTGGGTAATAATGCATGTTATATTGATAATATTGGGAGTAATAAGTGTAATTATTATAGCTCTAGCGATAATAACTGCATAATATGGGTAATAATGCATGTTATACTCATAATAATATACGTAATAAGTATAACTATTATAGTTCTAGCGATAATAACTGTATAATGTGGGTAATAATGCATGTTATATTGATAATATTGGGAGTAATAAGTATAACTATTATAGTTCTAGCGATAATAACTGTATAATGTGGTTAATAATTCATGTTATATTGATAATATTGTGAGTAATAAGTATAATTATTATAGTTCTAGCGATAATAACTGTATAATGTGGGTAATAATGCATGTTATATTGATAATATTGGGAGTAATAAGTATAATTATTATAGTTCTAGCGATAATCACAGTATAAAGTGGGTAATAATGCATGTTATATTGATAATAATAAAAGTAGTAAGTATAATTATTATAGATGTAGCGAAAATAACTGTATAATATGGGTAATAATGCATGTTATGTTGATCATATTGGGAGTAATAAGTATAATTACTATAGTTCTAGCGATAATAACTGTATAATATGGGTAATAATGCATGTTATATTGATAATATTGGGAATAATAAGTATAATTATTATAGTTCTTGCGATAATTACAGTATAATATGGGTAATAATGCATGTTATATTGATAATATTGGGAATAATAAGTATAATTATTATAGTTCTAGCGATAATAACTGTATAATGTGGGTAATAATGCATGTTATATTGATAATATTGGGAGTAATAAGTATAATTGTTATAGTTCTAGCGATAATAACTGTATAATGTGGGTAATAATGCATGTTATATTGATAATATTGGAAGTAATAAGTATAATTATTATAGTTCTAGCGATAATCACAGTATAATGTGGGTAATAATGCATGTTATATTGATAATAATAAAAGTAGTAAGTATAATTATTATAGATGTAGCGAAAATAACTGTATAATATGGGTAATAATGCATGTTATGTTGATCATATTGGGAGTAATAAGTATAATTACTATAGTTCTAGCGATAATAACTGTATAATATGGGTAATAATGCACGTTATATTGATAATATTGTGAATAATAAGTATAATTATTATAGTTCTTGCGATAATAACTGTATAATGTGGGTAATAATGCATGTTATATTGATAATATTGGGAGTAATAAGTGTAATTATTATAGCTCTAGCGATAATAACTGCATAATATGGGTAATAATGCATGTTATACTCATAATAATATACGTAATAAGTATAACTATTATAGTTCTAGCGATAATAACTGTATAATGTGGGTAATAATGCATGTTATATTGATAATATTGGGAGTAATAAGTATAACTATTATAGTTCTAGCGATAATAACTGTATAATGTGGTTAATAATTCATGTTATATTGATAATATTGTGAGTAATAAGTATAATTATTATAGTTCTAGCGATAATAACTGTATAATGTGGGTAATAATGCATGTTATATTGATAATATTGGGAGTAATAAGTATAATTATTATAGTTCTAGCGATAATCACAGTATAAAGTGGGTAATAATGCATGTTATATTGATAATAATAAAAGTAGTAAGTATAATTATTATAGATGTAGCGAAAATAACTGTATAATATGGGTAATAATGCATGTTATGTTGATCATATTGGGAGTAATAAGTATAATTACTATAGTTCTAGCGATAATAACTGTATAATATGGGTAATAATGCATGTTATATTGATAATATTGGGAATAATAAGTATAATTATTATATTTCTTGCGATAATTACAGTATAATATGGGTAATAATGCATGTTATATTGATAATATTGGGAATAATAAGTATAATTATTATAGTTCTAGCGATAATAACTGTATAATGTGGGTAATAATGCATGTTATATTGATAATATTGGGAGTAATAAGTATAATTGTTATAGTTCTAGCGATAATAACTGTATAATGTGGGTAATAATGCATGTTATATTGATAATATTGGAAGTAATAAGTATAATTATTATAGTTCTAGCGATAATCACAGTATAATGTGGGTAATAATGCATGTTATATTGATAATAATAAAAGTAGTAAGTATAATTATTATAGATGTAGCGAAAATAACTGTATAATATGGGTAATAATGCATGTTATGTTGATCATATTGGGAGTAATAAGTATAATTACTATAGTTCTAGCGATAATAACTGTATAATATGGGTAATAATGCACGTTATATTGATAATATTGTGAATAATAAGTATAATTATTATAGTTCTTGCGATAATTACACTATAATATGGGTAATAATGCATGTTATATTGATAATATTGGGAATAATAAGTATAATTATTATAGTTCTAGCGATAATTACAGTATAACGTGGGTAATAATGCATGTTATATTGATAATATTTCGAGCAATAGGTATAATTATTATAGATGTAGTGATAATAAGTGTATAATGTGGGTAATAATGCATGTTATATTGATAATATTGGGAATAATAAGTATAATTATTACAGTTCTTGCGATAATTACAGTATAATATGGGTAATAATGCATGTTATATTGATAATATTGGGAATAATAAGTATAATTATTATAGTTCTAGCGATAATTACAGTATAACGTGGGTAATAATGCATGTTATATTGATAATATTTCGAGTAATAGGTATAATTATTATAGATGTAGTGATAATAAGTGTATAATGTGGGTAATAATGCATGTTATATTGATAATACTGGGAATAATAGGTATAAATATTATAGTTCTAGCGATAATAACTGTATAATGTGGGTAATAATGCATCTTATATTGAAAATAATAAAAGTAATAATTATAATTATTATAGTTCTAGAGATAATAGCTGTATAACGTGGGTAATAATGCATGTTATATTGATAATAATAAAAGCAATAAGCATATTTATTATAGTTCTAGCGATAATAACTGTATGATGTGGGTAATAATGCATGTTATATTGATAATATTGGGAGTAATAAGTATAATTATTATAGTTCTAGCGATAATCACAGTATAATGTGGGTAATAATGCATGTTATATTGATAATAATAAAAGTAGTAAGTATAATTATTATAGATGTAGCGAAAATAACTGTATAATATGGGTAATAATGCATGTTATATTGATCATATTGGGAATAATAAGTATAATTACTATAGTTCTAGCGATAATAACTGTATAATGTCGATAATAATGCATGTTATATTGATAATATTTCGAGTAATAGGTATAATTATTATAGATGTAGTGATAATAAGTGTATAATGTGGGTAATAATGCATGTTATATTGATAATGTTGGGAATAATAGGTATAAATATTATAGTTCTAGCGATAATAACTGTATAATGTGGGTAATAATGCATCTTATATTGAAAATAATAAAAGTAATAAGTATAATTATTATAGTTCTAGAGATAATAACTGTATAATGTGGGTAATAATGCATGTTATATTGATAATGTTTCGAGTAATAGTTATAATTATTATAGTTCTAGAGATGACAACTGCATAATATGGGTAATAATGAATGTTACTTTGATAATATTGGGAGTAATAAGTATAATTATTATAGTTCTAGCGAAAATAACTGTATAATGTGGGTAATAATGCATGTTATATTGATAATATTGGGAGTAATAAGTATAATTATTATAGTTCTAGCGATAATCACAGTATAATGTGGGTAATAATGCATGTTATATTGATAATATTGGGAGTATTGAGTATAATTATTATAGTTCTAGCGATAGTAACTGCATAATAGGGGTAATAATGGATGTTATACTGATAATAATAAAGTAATAAGTATAATTATTGTAGTTCTAGCGACAATAACTGCATAATATGGGTAATAGTGCATGTTATATTGATAGAAATAAAAGTAATAAGTATAATTATTATAGTTCGAGCGATAATAACTGCATAATATGGGTAATAGTGCATGTTATATTGATAATATTGGGAGTAATAAGTATATTTATTATACTTTTGACGATAACAGTATAATATGGGTAATAATGCATGTTATTTTGATAATATTGGGAGTAATAAGTATAATTATTATAGTTCTAGCGATAGTAACTGCATAATATGAGTAATAATGCATGTTATATAGATAATATTTCGTATAATAGGTATAATTAATATCGTTCTAGAGATAACAACTGTATAATATGGGTAATAATGGATGTTATGTTGATAATATCGGGAGTAATGAGTATAATTATTATAGTTCTAGAGATGACAACTGTATAATATGGATAATAATGGATGATATATTGATAATATCGGGAGTAATAAGTATAATTATTACAGTCCTAACGATAATAACTGTATAGTGTGGGTAATAATGCATGTTATATTGACAATATTGGGAGTAGTAAGTATAATTATTATAGTTCTAGCGATAATTACAGTATAATGTGGGTAATAATGCATGTTATATTGATAATATTGGGAGTAATAAGTATAATTACTATAGTTCTAGCGATAATAACTGTATAATATGGGTAATAATGCATGTTATATTGATAATATTGGGAATAATAAGTATAATTATTATAGTTCTAGCGATAATTACAGTATAATGTGGGTAATAATGCATGTTAAATTGATAATATTGGGAGTAATGAGTATAATTATTATAGTTCTGGAGATAATAACGGTATAATATGGGTAATAATGCATGTTATATTGATAATATTTCGAGTAATAGGTATAATTATTATCGTTCTAGGGATAACAACTGTATAGTATGGGTAATACTGGATGTTATATTGATAATATTTGGAGTAATAAGTATAATTATTATAGTTCTAGAGATGACAACTGTATAGTATGGGTAATAATGGATGTTATATTGATAATATTTGGAGTAATAAGGATAATTATTATAGTTCTAGCGATAATTACAGTATAATGTGGGTAATAATGCATGTTATATTGTTACTATTAAGAGTAATGAGTATAATTATTATAGTTCTAGCGATAATAACTGTATAATGTGGGTAATAATGCATCTTATATTAAAAATAATAAAAGTAATAAGTATAATTATTATAGTTCTAGAGATAGTAACTGTATAATGTGGGTAATAATGCATGTTATATTGATACTATTTCGAGTAATAGGTATAATTATTATAGTTCTAGAGATGACAACTGTATAATATGGATAATAATGGATGATATATTGATAATATTGGGAATAATAAGTATAATTATTACAGTCCTAACGATAATAACTGTATAGTGTGGGTAATAATGCATGTTATATTGACAATATTGGGAGTAGTAAGTATAATTATTATAGTTCTAGCGATAATAACTGTATAATGTGGGTAATAATGCATGTTATATTGATAATATTGGGAGTAATAAGTATAATTACTATAGTTCTAGCGATAATAACTGTATAATATGGGTAATAATGCATGTTATATTGATAATATTGGGAATAATAAGTATAATTATTATAGTTCTAGCGATAATTACAGTATAATGTGGGTAATAATGCATGTTAAATTGATAATATTGGGAGTAATGAGTATAATTATTATAGTTCTGGAGATAATAACGGTATAATATGGGTAATAATGCATGTTATATTGATAATATTTCGAGTAATAGGTATAATTATTATCGTTCTAGGGATAACAACTGTATAGTATGGGTAATACTGGATGTTATATTGATAATATTTGGAGTAATAAGTATAATTATTATAGTTCTAGAGATGACAACTGTATAATATGGATAATAATGGATGATATATTGATAATATTGGGAATAATAAGTATAATTATTATAGTTCTAGCGATAATTACAGTATAATGTGCGTAATAATGCATGTTATATTGATAATATTGGGAGTAATGAGTATAATTATTATAGTTCTAGAGATAATAACAGTATAATGTGGGTAATAATGCATGTTATATTGATAACATTGGGAGTAATGAGTATAATTATTATAGTTCTAGCGATAATAACGGTATAATATGGGTAATAATTCATGTTATATTGATAATATTTCGTATAATAGGTATAATTAATATCGTTCTAGAGATAACAACTGTATAATATGGGTAATAATGGATGTTATGTTGATATTATCGGGAGTAATGAGTATAATTATTATAGTTCTAGAGATGACTACTGTATAGTATGGGTAATAATGGATGTTATGTTGATAATATTGGGAGCAATAAGTATATTAATTGTAGTTCTAGCGACAATAATTGTATAATGTGGGTAATAATGCATGTTATATTGATAATATCGGGGAGTAATAGGTATAACTATTATAGTTCTAGCGATAATAACTGTATAATGTGGGTAATAATGCATCTTATATTGAAAATAATAAAAGTAATAAGTATAATTATTATAGTTCTAGAGATAGTAACTGTATAATGTGGGTAATAATGCATGTTATATTAATAATATTGGGAATAATAAGTATAATTATTATAGTGCTAGCGATAATAACTGTATAATGTGGGTAAGAATGCATGTTATATTGATAATATTGGGAATAATAAGTATAATTATTATAGTTCTAGCGATAATAACTGTATAATGTGGGTAATAATGCATGTTATATTGATAATATTGGGAGTAATGAGTATAATTATTATAGTTCTAGCGATAATAACGGTATAATATGGGTAATAATGCATGTTATATTGATAATATTGCGAGTAATAAGTATAATTATTATCGTTCTAGAGATAACAACTGTATAATATGGGTAATAATACATGTTATATTGATAATATGGGGACTAATAAGTATAATTATTATAGTTCTAGCGATAATAACTGTATAATATGTGTAATAATGCATGTTATATTGATAATATTGGGAGTAATGAGTATAATTATTATAGTTCTGGAGATAATAACAGTATAATGTGGGTAATAATGCATGTTATATTGATAATATTGGGAGTAATGAGTATAATTATAATAGTTCTAGCGATAATTACAGTATAATGTGGGTAATAATGCATGTTATATTGATAACATTGGGAGTAATGAGTATAATTATTATAGTTCTAGCGAAAATAACTGTATAATGTGGGTAATAATGCATGTTATATTGATAATATTGGGAATAATAGGTATAATTATTATAGTTCTAGAGATAATAACTGTATAATGTGGGTAATAATGCATGTTATGTTGATAATATTGGGAATAATACGTATAATTATTATAGTTCTAGCGATAATAACTGTATAATGTGGGTAATAATGCATGTTATATTGCTAATATTGGGAGTAATGAGTATAATTATTATAGTTCTAGCGATAATAACCGTATAATATGGGTAATAATGCATGTTATATTGATAATATTGGGAGTAATAAGTATAATTATTATAGGTATAGCGATAATAACTGCATAATATGGGTAATAGTGCATGTTATATTGATAATAATAAAAGCAATAAGCATATTTATTATAGTTCTAGCGATAATAACTGTATAATGTGGTTGATAATGCATGTTATATTGATAATATTGGGAGTAATAAGTATAATTATTATAGTTCTAGCGATAATCACAGTATAATGTGGGTAATAATGCATGTTATATTGATAATAATAAAAGTAGTAAGTATAATTATTATAGATGTAGCGATAATAACTGTATAATGTGGGTAATAATGCATGTTATATTGATAATATTGGGAGTATTGTGTATAATTCTTATAGTTCTAGCGATAATAGCAGTATAATATGGGTAATAATGCATGTTATATTGATAATATTGGGAGTAATAAGTATAATTATTATAGTTCTAGCGATAGTAACTGCATAATAGGGGTAATAATGCATGTTATACTGATAATAATACAGTAATATGTATAATTATTGTAGTTCTAGCGATAATAACTGCATAATATGGGTAATAGTGCATGTTATATTGATAATAATAAAAGTATTAAGCATAATTATTGTAGTTCTAGCGATAATAACTGCATAATAAGGGTAATAATGCATGTTATATTGATAACATTGGGAGTAATAAGTATTATTATTGTAGTTCTAGCGATAATAACTGCATAATATGGGTAATAGTGCATGTTATATTGATAACGTTGGGAGTAATTAGTATAATTATTATAGTTCTGGCGATAATAACTGCATAGTATTGGTAATAATGCATGTTACATTGATAATAATAAAAGTAATAAGTATAATTATTGTAGTTCTAGCGATAATAACTGTATAATGTGGGTAATAATGCATGTTATATTAGTAATATTGGGAATAATAAGTATAATTATTATAGTTCTAGCGATATTAACTGTATAATATGTGTAATAATGCATGTTATATTGCTAATATTTCGAGTAATAGTTATAATTATTATAGTTCTAGAGATGACAACTGTATAATATGGGTAATAATGCATGTTATATTGATAATAGTGGGAATAATAAGTATAATTATTATAGTTCTAGCGATAATAACTGTATAATGTGGGTAATAATGCATGTTATATTGATAATATTGGGAATAATAGGTATAACCATTTAAAGTTCTAGCGATAATAACTGTATAATGTGGGTAATAATGCATGTTATATTGAAAATAATAAAAGTAATAAGTATAATTATTATAGTTCTAGAGATAATAACTGTATAATGTGGGTAATGATGCATGTTATATTGATAATATTGGGAATAATAAGTATAATTATTATAGTTCTAGCGATAATAACTGTATAATGTGGGTAATAATGCATGTTATATTGATAATATTGGGAGTAATGAGTATAATTATTATAGTTCTAGCGGTAATAACGGTATAATATGGCTAATAATGCATGTTACATTGATAATATTTCGAGTAATAGGTATAATTATTATCGCTCTAGAGATAACAACTGTATAATATGGGTAATAATGGATGTTATATTAATAATATCGGGAGTAATGAGTATAATTATTATAGTTCTAGCGATAATAACTGCATACTGTGGGTAATAATGCATGTTATATTGATAATATTGGGAGTAATAAGTATAATAATTGTAGTTCTAGCAATAATGACTGTATAATGTGGGTAATAATGCATGTTATATTGCTAATATTTCGAGTAATAGTTATAATTATTATAGTTCTAGAGATGACAACTGTATAATATGGATAATAATGGATGATATATTGATAATATCGGGAGTAATAAGTATAATTATTACAGTCCTAACGATAATAACTGTATAGTGTGGGTAATAATGCATGTTATATTGACAATATTGGGAGTAGTAAGTATAATTATTATAGTTCTAGCGATAATAACTGTATAATGTGTGTAATAATGCATGTTATATTGATAATATTGGGAGTAATAAGTATAATTATTATAGTTCTAGCGATAATAACTGTCTAATGTGGGTAATAATGCATGTTATATTGTTAATATTGGGAGTAATAAGTATAATTGTTATAGTTCTAACGATAATAACTGTACAATGTGGGTAATAATGCATGTTATATTGATAATATTGGGAGTAATAAGTATAAATATTATAGTTCTAGCGATAATAACTGTATAATGTGGGTAATAATGCATGTTATATTGATAATAATAAAAGCAGTAAGTATAATTATTATAGATGTAGCGATAATAATTGTATAATATGGGTAATAATGCATGTTATATTGATAATATTGGGAATAATAAGTATAGTTATTATAGTTCTAGCTATAATAACTGTATAATGTGGGTAATAATGCATGGTATATTGATAATATTGGGAGTAATTAGTATAATTATTATATTTCTAGCGATAATAACTGTATAATGTGGGTAATAATGCATGTTATATTGATAATATTGGGAGTAATAAGTATAACTATTATAGTTCTAGCGATAATAATTGTATAATGTGGGTAATACTGCATGTTATATTGATAATATTGGGAGTAATGAGTATAATTATTATAGTTCTGGAGATAATAACAGTATAATGTGGGTAATAATGCATGTTATATTGATAATATTGGGAGTAATGAGTATAATTATAATAGTTCTAGCGATAATTACAGTATAATGTGGGTAATAATGCATGTTATATTGATAACATTGGGAGTAATGAGTATAATTATTATAGTTCTAGCGAAAATAACTGTATAATGTGGGTAATAATGCATGTTATATTGATAATATTGGGAATAATAGGTATAACTATTTAAAGTTCTAGCGATAATAACTGAATAATGTGGGTAATAATGCATGTTATATTGAAAATAATAAAAGTAATAAGTATAATTATTATAGTTCTAGAGATAATAACTGTATAATGTGGGTAATAATGCATGTTATGTTGATAATATTGGGAATAATAAGTATAATTATTATAGTTCTAGAGATAATAACTGTATAATGTGGGTAATAATGCATGTTATGTTGATAATATTGGGAATAATACGTATAATTATTATAGTTCTAGCGATAATAACTGTATAATGTGGGTAATAATGCATGTTATATTGCTAATATTGGGAGTAATGAGTATAATTATTATAGTTCTAGCGATAATAACCGTATAATATGGGTAATAATGCATGTTATATTGATAATATTGGGAGTAATAAGTATAATTATTATAGGTATAGCGATAATAACTGCATAATATGGGTAATAGTGCATGTTATATTGATAATAATAAAAGCAATAAGCATATTTATTATAGTTCTAGCGATAATAACTGTATAATGTGGTTGATAATGCATGTTATATTGATAATATTGGGAGTAATAAGTATAATTATTATAGTTCTAGCGATAATCACAGTATAATGTGGGTAATAATGCATGTTATATTGATAATAATAAAAGTAGTAAGTATAATTATTATAGATGTAGCGATAATAACTGTATAATGTGGGTAATAATGCATGTTATATTGATAATATTGGGAGTATTGTGTATAATTCTTATAGTTCTAGCGATAATAGCAGTATAATATGGGTAATAATGCATGTTATATTGATAATATTGGGAGTAATAAGTATAATTATTATAGTTCTAGCGATAGTAACTGCATAATAGGGGTAATAATGCATGTTATACTGATAATAATACAGTAATATGTATAATTATTGTAGTTCTAGCGATAATAACTGCATAATATGGGTAATAGTGCATGTTATATTGATAATAATAAAAGTATTAAGCATAATTATTGTAGTTCTAGCGATAATAACTGCATAATAAGGGTAATAATGCATGTTATATTGATAACATTGGGAGTAATAAGTATTATTATTGTAGTTCTAGCGATAATAACTGCATAATATGGGTAATAGTGCATGTTATATTGATAACGTTGGGAGTAATTAGTATAATTATTATAGTTCTGGCGATAATAACTGCATAGTATTGGTAATAATGCATGTTACATTGATAATAATAAAAGTAATAAGTATAATTATTGTAGTTCTAGCGATAATAACTGTATAATGTGGGTAATAATGCATGTTATATTAGTAATATTGGGAATAATAAGTATAATTATTATAGTTCTAGCGATATTAACTGTATAATATGTGTAATAATGCATGTTATATTGCTAATATTTCGAGTAATAGTTATAATTATTATAGTTCTAGAGATGACAACTGTATAATATGGATAATAATGGATGATATATTGATAATATCGGGAGTAATAAGTATAATTATTACAGTCCTAACGATAATAACTGTATAGTGTGGGTAATAATGCATGTTATATTGACAATATTGGGAGTAGTAAGTATAATTATTATAGTTCTAGCGATAATAACTGTATAATGTGTGTAATAATGCATGTTATATTGATAATATTGGGAGTAATAAGTATAATTATTATAGTTCTAGCGATAATAACTGTCTAATGTGGGTAATAATGCATGTTATATTGTTAATATTGGGAGTAATAAGTATAATTGTTATAGTTCTAACGATAATAACTGTACAATGTGGGTAATAATGCATGTTATATTGATAATATTGGGAGTAATAAGTATAAATATTATAGTTCTAGCGATAATAACTGTATAATGTGGGTAATAATGCATGTTATATTGATAATAATAAAAGCAGTAAGTATAATTATTATAGATGTAGCGATAATAATTGTATAATATGGGTAATAATGCATGTTATATTGATAATATTGGGAATAATAAGTATAGTTATTATAGTTCTAGCTATAATAACTGTATAATGTGGGTAATAATGCATGGTATATTGATAATATTGGGAGTAATTAGTATAATTATTATATTTCTAGCGATAATAACTGTATAATGTGGGTAATAATGCATGTTATATTGATAATATTGGGAGTAATAAGTATAACTATTATAGTTCTAGCGATAATAATTGTATAATGTGGGTAATACTGCATGTTATATTGATAATATTGGGAGTAATGAGTATAATTATTATAGTTCTGGAGATAATAACAGTATAATGTGGGTAATAATGCATGTTATATTGATAATATTGGGAGTAATGAGTATAATTATAATAGTTCTAGCGATAATTACAGTATAATGTGGGTAATAATGCATGTTATATTGATAACATTGGGAGTAATGAGTATAATTATTATAGTTCTAGCGAAAATAACTGTATAATGTGGGTAATAATGCATGTTATATTGATAATATTGGGAATAATAGGTATAACTATTTAAAGTTCTAGCGATAATAACTGAATAATGTGGGTAATAATGCATGTTATATTGAAAATAATAAAAGTAATAAGTATAATTATTATAGTTCTAGAGATAATAACTGTATAATGTGGGTAATAATGCATGTTATGTTGATAATATTGGGAATAATAAGTATAATTATTATAGTTCTAGAGATAATAACTGTATAATGTGGGTAATAATGCATGTTATGTTGATAATATTGGGAATAATACGTATAATTATTATAGTTCTAGCGATAATAACTGTATAATGTGGGTAATAATGCATGTTATATTGCTAATATTGGGAGTAATGAGTATAATTATTATAGTTCTAGCGATAATAACCGTATAATATGGGTAATAATGCATGTTATATTGATAATATTGGGAGTAATAAGTATAATTATTATAGGTATAGCGATAATAACTGCATAATATGGGTAATAGTGCATGTTATATTGATAATAATAAAAGCAATAAGCATATTTATTATAGTTCTAGCGATAATAACTGTATAATGTGGTTGATAATGCATGTTATATTGATAATATTGGGAGTAATAAGTATAATTATTATAGTTCTAGCGATAATCACACTATAATGTGGGTAATAATGCATGTTATATTGATAATAATAAAAGTAGTAAGTATAATTATTATAGATGTAGCGATAATAACTGTATAATGTGGGTAATAATGCATGTTATATTGATAATATTGGGAGTATTGTGTATAATTCTTATAGTTCTAGCGATAATAGCAGTATAATATGGGTAATAATGCATGTTATATTGATAATATTGGGAGTAATAAGTATAATTATTATAGTTCTAGCGATAGTAACTGCATAATAGGGGTAATAATGCATGTTATACTGATAATAATACAGTAATATGTATAATTATTGTAGTTCTAGCGATAATAACTGCATAATATGGGTAATAGTGCATGTTATATTGATAATAATAAAAGTATTAAGCATAATTATTGTAGTTCTAGCGATAATAACTGCATAATAAGGGTAATAATGCATGTTATATTGATAACATTGGGAGTAATAAGTATTATTGTTGTAGTTCTAGCGATAATAACTGCATAATATGGGTAATAGTGCATGTTATATTGATAACGTTGGGAGTAATTAGTATAATTATTATAGTTCTGGCGATAATAACTGCATAGTATTGGTAATAATGCATGTTACATTGATAATAATAAAAGTAATAAGTATAATTATTGTAGTTCTAGCGATAATAACTGTATAATGTGGGTAATAATGCATGTTATATTAGTAATATTGGGAATAATAAGTATAATTATTATAGTTCTAGCGATATTAACTGTATAATATGTGTAATAATGCATGTTATATTGCTAATATTTCGAGTAATAGTTATAATTATTATAGTTCTAGAGATGACAACTGTATAATATGGGTAATAATGCATGTTATATTGATAATAGTGGGAATAATAAGTATAATTATTATAGTTCTAGCGATAATAACTGTATAATGTGGGTAATAATGCATGTTATATTGATAATATTGGGAATAATAGGTATAACCATTTAAAGTTCTAGCGATAATAACTGTATAATGTGGGTAATAATGCATGTTATATTGAAAATAATAAAAGTAATAAGTATAATTGAGTGATGCCCACTTGGACGCCGACCGCTTGGACGCGTCCCGATTGGACGGTCCCGATTCGACTCGTTCCAATTCGAAGCGGTGCCGATTGGACGCGTTCCAATTCTAAGCAGGGCTTATAGAACCTAACCTAACCAAATCTAAGCTCTTCGAATTGGGACGCGTCCAATCGGCACCGCTTCGAATTGGAACGCGTCGAATCGGGACCGTCCAAACGGAACGCGTCCAATCGGTCGACGTCCAAGTGGGAGACCCCCGTATAATTATTATAGTTCTAGAGATAATAACTGTATAATGTGGGTAATGATGCATGTTATATTGATAATATTGGGAATAATAAGTATAATTATTATAGTTCTAGCGATAATAACTGTATAATGTGGGTAATAATGCATGTTATATTGATAATATTGGGAGTAATGAGTATAATTATTATAGTTCTAGCGGTAATAACGGTATAATATGGCTAATAATGCATGTTACATTGATAATATTTCGAGTAATAGGTATAATTATTATCGCTCTAGAGATAACAACTGTATAATATGGGTAATAATGGATGTTATATTAATAATATCGGGAGTAATGAGTATAATTATTATAGTTCTAGCGATAATAACTGCATACTGTGGGTAATAATGCATGTTATATTGATAATATTGGGAGTAATAAGTATAATAATTGTAGTTCTAGCAATAATGACTGTATAATGTGGGTAATAATGCATGTTATATTGCTAATATTTCGAGTAATAGTTATAATTATTATAGTTCTAGAGATGACAACTGTATAATATGGATAATAATGGATGATATATTGATAATATCGGGAGTAATAAGTATAATTATTACAGTCCTAACGATAATAACTGTATAGTGTGGGTAATAATGCATGTTATATTGACAATATTGGGAGTAGTAAGTATAATTATTATAGTTCTAGCGATAATAACTGTATAATGTGTGTAATAATGCATGTTATATTGATAATATTGGGAGTAATAAGTATAATTATTATAGTTCTAGCGATAATAACTGTCTAATGTGGGTAATAATGCATGTTATATTGTTAATATTGGGAGTAATAAGTATAACTATTATAGTTCTAGCGATAATAATTGTATAATGTGGGTAATACTGCATGTTATATTGATAATATTGGGAGTAATAAGTATATTTATTATAGTTTTGACGATAACAGTATAATATGGGTAATAATGCATGTTATTTTGATAATATTGGGAGTAATAAGTATAATTATTATAGTTCTAGCGATAGTAACTGCATAATATGAGTAATAATGCATGTTATATTGATAATATTTCGTATAATAGGTATAATTAATATCGTTCTAGAGATAACAACTGTATAATATGGGTAATAATGGATGTTATGTTGATAATATCGGGAGTAATGAGTATAATTATTATAGTTCTAGAGATGACAACTGTATAATATGGATAATAATGGATGATATATTGATAATATCGGGAGTAATAAGTATAATTATTACAGTCCTAACGATAATAACTGTATAGTGTGGGTAATAATGCATGTTATATTGACAATATTGGGAGTAGTAAGTATAATTATTATAGTTCTAGCGATAATTACAGTATAATATGGGTAATAATGCATGTTATTTTGATAATATTGGGAGTAATAAGTATAATTATTATAGTTCTAGCGATAGTAACTGCATAATATGAGTAATAATGCATGTTATATTGATAATATTTCGTATAATAGGTATAATTAATATCGTTCTAGAGATAACAACTGTATAATATGGGTAATAATGGATGTTATGTTGATAATATCGGGAGTAATGAGTATAATTATTATAGTTCTAGAGATAGTAACTGTATAATGTGGGTAATAATGCATGTTATATTGATACTATTTCGAGTAATAGGTATAATTATTATAGTTCTAGAGATGACAACTGTATAATATGGATAATAATGGATGATATATTGATAATATTGGGAATAATAAGTATAATTATTATAGTTCTAGCGATAATTACAGTATAATGGGGGTAATAATGCATGTTATATTGATAATATTGGGAGTAATGAGTATAATTACTATAGTTCTAGAGATAATAACGGTACAATATGGGTAATAATGCATGTTATATTGATAATATTTCGAGTAATAGGTATAATTATTATAGTTCTAGAGATAACAACTGTATAATATGTGCAATAGTGGATGTTATATTGATAATATCGGGAGTAATGAGTATAATTATTATAGTTCTAGAGATGACAACTGTATAATATGGATAATAATGGATGATATATTGATAATATCGGGAGTAATAAGTATAATTATTACAGTCCTAACGATAATAACTGTATAGTGTGGGTAATAATGCATGTTATATTGACAATATTGGGAGTAGTAAGTATAATTATTATAGTTCTAGCGATAGTAACTGCATAATAGGGGTAATAATGCATGTTATACTGATAATAATACAGTAATATGTATAATTATTGTAGTTCTAGCGATAATAACTGCATAATATGGGTAATAGTGCATGTTATATTGATAATAATAAAAGTATTAAGCATAATTATTGTAGTTCTAGCGATAATAACTGCATAATAAGGGTAATAATGCATGTTATATTGATAACATTGGGAGTAATAAGTATTATTATTGTAGTTCTAGCGATAATAACTGCATAATATGGGTAATAGTGCATGTTATATTGATAACGTTGGGAGTAATTAGTATAATTATTATAGTTCTGGCGATAATAACTGCATAGTATTGGTAATAATGCATGTTACATTGATAATAATAAAAGTAATAAGTATAATTATTGTAGTTCTAGCGATAATAACTGTATAATGTGGGTAATAATGCATGTTATATTAGTAATATTGGGAATAATAAGTATAATTATTATAGTTCTAGCGATATTAACTGTATAATATGTGTAATAATGCATGTTATATTGCTAATATTTCGAGTAATAGTTATAATTATTATAGTTCTAGAGATGACAACTGTATAATATGGGTAATAATGCATGTTATATTGATAATAGTGGGAATAATAAGTATAATTATTATAGTTCTAGCGATAATAACTGTATAATGTGGGTAATAATGCATGTTATATTGATAATATTGGGAATAATAGGTATAACCATTTAAAGTTCTAGCGATAATACCTGTATAATGTGGGTAATAATGCATGTTATATTGAAAATAATAAAAGTAATAAGTATAATTATTATAGTTCTAGAGATAATAACTGTATAATGTGGGTAATGATGCATGTTATATTGATAATATTCGGAATAATAAGTATAATTATTATAGTTCTAGCGATAATAACTGTATAATGTGGGTAATAATGCATGTTATATTGATAATATTGGGAGTAATGAGTATAATTATTATAGTTCTAGCGGTAATAACGGTATAATATGGCTAATAATGCATGTTACATTGATAATATTTCGAGTAATAGGTATAATTATTATCGCTCTAGAGATAACAACTGTATAATATGGGTAATAATGGATGTTATATTAATAATATCGGGAGTAATGAGTATAATTATTATAGTTCTAGCGATAATAACTGCATACTGTGGGTAATAATGCATGTTATATTGATAATATTGGGAGTAATAAGTATAATAATTGTAGTTCTAGCAATAATGACTGTATAATGTGGGTAATAATGCATGTTATATTGCTAATATTTCGAGTAATAGTTATAATTATTATAGTTCTAGAGATGACAACTGTATAATATGGATAATAATGGATGATATATTGATAATATCGGGAGTAATAAGTATAATTATTACAGTCCTAACGATAATAACTGTATAGTGTGGGTAATAATGCATGTTATATTGACAATATTGGGAGTAGTAAGTATAATTATTATAGTTCTAGCGATAATAACTGTATAATGTGTGTAATAATGCATGTTATATTGATAATATTGGGAGTAATAAGTATAATTATTATAGTTCTAGCGATAATAACTGTCTAATGTGGGTAATAATGCATGTTATATTGTTAATATTGGGAGTAATAAGTATAATTGTTATAGTTCTAGCGATAATAACTGTACAATGTGGGTAATAATGCATGTTATATTGATAATATTGGGAGTAATAAGTATAAATATTATAGTTCTAGCGATAATAACTGTATAATGTGGGTAATAATGCATGTTATATTGATAATAATAAAAGCAGTAAGTATAATTATTATAGATGTAGCGATAATAATTGTATAATATGGGTAATAATGCATGTTATATTGATAATATTGGGAGTAATAAGTATAGTTATTATAGTTCTAGCTATAATAACTGTATAATGTGGGTAATAATGCATGGTATATTGATAATATTGGGAGTAATAAGTATAACTATTATAGTTCTAGCGATAATAATTGTATAATGTGGGTAATACTGCATGTTATATTGATAATATTGGGAGTAATAAGTATAATTATTATAGTTCTAGCGATAATAACTGTGTAATGTGGGTAATAGTGCATGTTATATTGATAATATTGGGAGTAATAAGTATAATTATTATAGTTCTAGCGATAATAACTGTCTAATGTGGGTAATAATGCATGTTATATTGTTAATATTGGGAGTAATAAGTATAATTGTTATAGTTCTAGCGATAATAACTGTATAATGTGGTTAATAATGCATGTTATATTGATAATATTGGGAGTAATAAGTATAATTATTATAGTTCTAGCGATAATCACAGTATAATGTGGGTAATAATGCATGTTATATTGATAATATTGGGAATAATAAGTATGATTATTTTAGATCTAGAGATGACAACTGTATAGTATGGGTAATAATGGATGTTATATTGATAATAATAAAAGTACTAAGTATAATTATTATAGTTCCAGCGATAATAACTGTATAATGTGGGTAATAATGCATGTTATATTGATAATATTGGGAGTAATAAGTATAATTATTATAGTTCTAGCCATAATAACTGTATAATGTGGGTAATAATGCATGTTATATTGATAATATTGGGAGTAATAAGTATAATTACTATAGTTCTAGCTATAATAACTGTATAATGTGGGTAATAATGCATGGTATATTGATAATATTGGGAGTAATTAGTATAATTATTATAGTTCCAGCGATAATAACTGTATAATGTTTGTAATAATGCATGTTATATTGATAATATTGGGAGTAATAAGTATAACTATTATAGTTCTAGCGATAATAATTGTATAATGTGGGTAATAATGCATGTTATATTGATAATATTGGGAGTAATAAGTATAATTATTATAGTTCTAGCGATAATAACTGTGTAATGTGGGTAATAGTGCATGTTATATTGATAATATTGGGAGTAATAAGTATAATTATTATAGTTCTAGCGATAATAACTGTCTAATGTGGGTAATAATGCATGTTATATTGTTAATATTGGGAGTAATAAGTATAATTGTTATAGTTCTAGAGATAATAACTGCATAATATGGGTAATAATGCATGTTATTCTGATAATAATATACGTAATAAGTATAACTATTATAGTTCTAGCGATAATAACTGTATAATGTGGGTAATAATGCATGTTATATTGATAATATTAGGAGTAATACGTATAACTATTATAGTTCTAGCGACAATAACTGTATAATGTGGTTAATAATGCATGTTATATTGATAATATTGGGAGTAATAAGTATAATTATTATAGTTCTAGCGATAATCACAGTATAATGTGGGTAATAATGCATGTTATATTGATAATATTGGGAGTAATAAGTATAATTATTATAGTTCTAGCGATAATAACTGTATAATGTGGGTAATAATGCATGTTATATTGATAATATTGGGAGTAATAAGTATAACTGTTATAGTTCTAGCGATAATAACTGTATAATGTGGGTAATAATGCATGTTATATTGATAATATTGGAAGTAATAAGTATAATTATTATAGTTCTAGCGATAATGACAGTATAATGTGGGTAATAATGCATGTTATATTGATAATATTGGGAGTAATAAGTATAATTATTATAGTTCTAGCGATAATAACTGTATAATGTGGGTAATAATGCATGTTATATTGATAATATTGGGAATAATACGTATAACTATTATAGTTCTTGCGATAATTACAGTATAATATGGGTAATAATGCATGCTATATTGATAATGCTGGGAATAATAAGTATAATTATTATAGATCTAGAGATGACAACTGCATAGTATGGGTAATAATGGATGTTATATTGATAATAATAAAAGTACTAAGTATAATTATTATAGTTCCAGCGATAATAACTGTATAATGTGGGTAATAATGCATGTTATATTGATAATATTGGGAGTAATAAGTATAATTACTATAGTTCTAGCTATAATAACTGTATAATGTGGGTAATAATGCATGGTATATTGATAATATTGGGAGTAATTAGTATAATTATTATAGTTCTAGCGATAATAACTGTATAATGTGGGTAATAATGCATGTTATATTGATAATAATGGGAATAATACGTATAACTATTATAGTTCTTGCGATAATTACAGTATAATATGGGTAATAATGCATGTTATATTGATAATGTTGGGAATAATAAGTATAGTTATTATAGTTCTAGCGATAATAACTGCATAATGTGGGTAATAATGCATGTTATATTGATAATATTGGGAATAATAAGTATAATTATTATAGATCTAGAGATGACAACTGTATAGTATGGGTAATAATGGATGTTATAGTGATAATAATAAAAGTACTAAGTATAATTATTATAGTTCTAGCGATAATAACTGTATAAGGTTGGTAATAATGCATGTTATATTGATAATATTGGGAATAATAAGTATAATTATTATAGATCTAGAGATGACAACTGTATAGTATGGGTAATAATGCATGTTATATTGATAATAATAAAAGTAGTAAGTATAATTATTATAGTTCTAGCGATAATAACTGTATAATGTGGGTAATAATGCATGTTATACTGATAATATTGGGAGTAATAAGTACAATTACTATAGTTCTAGCTATAATAACTGTATAATGTGGGTAATAATGCATGTTATATTGATAGTATTGGGAGTAATAAGTATAACTATTATAGTTCTAGCGATAATAATTGTATAATGTGGGTAATAATGCATGTTATATTGATAACATTGGGAGTAATAAGTATAATTATTATAGTTCTAGCGGTAATAACTGTATAATGTGGGTAATAATGCATGTTATATTGATAATAATGGGAATAATACGTATAACTATTATAGTTCTTGCGATAATTACAGTATAATATGGATAATAATGCATGTTATATTGATAATATTGGGAATAATAAGTATAGTTATTATAGTTCTAGCGATAATAACTGTATAATGTGGGTAATAATGCATGTTATATTGATAATATTTCGAGTAATAGTTATAATTATTATAGTTCTAGAGATGATAACTGTATAATATGGGTAATAATGCATGTTATATTGATAATATTGGGAGTAATAAGTGTAATTATTATAGCTCTAGCGATAAGAACTGCATAATATGGGTAATAATGCATGTTATACTGATAATAATATACGTAATAAGTATAACTATTGTAGTTCTAGCGATAATAACTGTATAATGTGGGTAATAATGCATGTTATATTGATAATATTGGGAGTAATAAGTATAACTGTTATAGTTCTAGCGATAATCACAGTATAATGTGGGTAATAATGCATGTTATATTGATAATATTGGGTGTAATAAGTATAATTATTATAGTTCTAGCGATAATAACTGTATAATGTGGGTAATAATGCATGTTATATTGATAATATTTCGAGTAATAGTTATAATTATTATAGTTCTAGAGATGATAACTGTATAATATGGGTAATAATGCATGTTATATTGATAATATTGGGAGTAATAAGTGTAATTATTATAGCTCTAGCGATAATAACTGCATAATATGGGTAATAATGCATGTTATACTGATAATAATATACGTAATAAGTATAACTATTGTAGTTCTAGCGATAATAACTGTATAATGTGGGTAATAATGCATGTTATATTGATAATATTGGGAGTAATAAGTATAATTATTATAGTTCTAGCGATAATCACAGTATAATGTGGGTAATAATGCATGTTATATTGATAATATTGGGAGTAATAAGTATAATTACTATAGTTCTAGCTATAATAACTGTATAATGTGGGTAATAATGCATGGTAAATTGATAATATTGGGAGTAATAAGTATACTTATTATAGTTCTAGCGATAATAACTGTCTAATGTGGGTAATAATGCATGTTATATTGTTAATATTGGGAGTAATAAGTATAACTATTATAGTTCTAGCGATAATAACTGTATAATGTGGTTAATAATGCATGTTATATTGATAATATTGGGAGTAATAAGTATAATTATTATAGTTCTAGCGATAATCACAGTATAATGTGGGTAATAATGCATGTTATATTGATAATATTGGGAGTAATAAGTATAATTACTATAGTTCTAGCTATAATAACTGTATAATGTGGGTAATAATGCATGGTATATTGATAATATTGGGAGTAATTAGTATAATTATTATATTTCTAGCGATAATAACTGTATAATGTGGGTAATACTGCATGTTATATTGATAATATTGGGAGTAATAAGTATAATTATTATAGTTCTAGCGATAATAACTGTGTAATGTGGGTAATAGTGCATGTTATATTGATAATATTGGGAGTAATACGTATAATTGTTATAGTTCTAGCGATAATAACTGTATAATGTGGGTAATAATGCATGTTATATTGATAATATTTAGAGTAATAAGTATAAATATTATAGTTCTAGCGATAATAACTGTATAATGTGGGTAATAATGCATGTTATATTGATAATAATAAAAGTACTAAGTATAATTATTATAGTTCTAGCGATAATAACTGTATAATGTTGGTAATAATGCATGTTATATTGATAATATTGAGAGCAATAAGTATAATTACTATAGTTCTAGCTGTAATAACTGTATAATGTGGGTAATAATGCATGTTATATTGATAACATTGGGAGTAATATGTATAATTATTATAGTTCTAGCGATAATAACTGTATAATGTGGGTAATAATGCATGTTATATTGATAATATTGGGAGTAATAAGTATAATTACTATAGTTCTAGCTATAATAACTGTATAATGTGGGTAATAATGCATGTTATATTGATAATATTGGGAGTAATAAGTGTAATTATTATAGCTCTAGCGATAATAACTGCATAATATGGGTAATAATGCATGTTATACTCATAATAATATACGTAATAAGTATAACTATTATAGTTCTAGCGATAATAACTGTATAATGTGGGTAATAATGCATGTTATATTGATAATATTGGGAGTAATAAGTATAACTATTATAGTTCTAGCGATAATAACTGTATAATGTGGTTAATAATTCATGTTATATTGATAATATTGTGAGTAATAAGTATAATTATTATAGTTCTAGCGATAATAACTGTATAATGTGGGTAATAATGCATGTTATATTGATAATATTGGGAGTAATAAGTATAATTATTATAGTTCTAGCGATAATCACAGTATAAAGTGGGTAATAATGCATGTTATATTGATAATAATAAAAGTAGTAAGTATAATTATTATAGATGTAGCGAAAATAACTGTATAATATGGGTAATAATGCATGTTATGTTGATCATATTGGGAGTAATAAGTATAATTACTATAGTTCTAGCGATAATAACTGTATAATGTGGGTAATAATGCATGTTATATTGATAATATTGGGAATAATAAGTATAATTATTATAGTTCTTGCGATAATTACAGTATAATATGGGTAATAATGCATGTTATATTGATAATATTGGGAATAATAAGTATAATTATTATAGTTCTAGCGATAATAACTGTATAATGTGGGTAATAATGCATGTTATATTGATAATATTGGGAGTAATAAGTATAATTGTTATAGTTCTAGCGATAATAACTGCATAATGTGGGTAATTATGCATGTTATATTGATAATATTGGAAGTAATAAGTATAATTATTATAGTTCTAGCGATAATCACAGTATAATGTGGGTAATAATGCATGTTATATTGATAATATTGGGAGTAATGAGTATAATTATAATAGTTCTAGCGATAATTACAGTATAATGTGGGTAATAATGCATGTTATATTGATAACATTGGGAGTAATGAGTATAATTATCATAGTTCTAGCGAAAATAACTGTATAATGTGGGTAATAATGCATGTTATATTGATAATATTGGGAATAATAGGTATAACTATTTAAAGTTCTAGCGATAATAACTGAATAATGTGGGTAATAATGCATGTTATATTGAAAATAATAAAAGTAATAAGTATAATTATTATAGTTCTAGAGATAATAACTGTATAATGTGGGTAATAATGCATGTTATGTTGATAATATTGGGAATAATAAGTATAATTATTATAGTTCTAGAGATAATAACTGTATAATGTGGGTAATAATGCATGTTATGTTGATAATATTGGGAATAATACGTATAATTATTATAGTTCTAGCGATAATAACTGTATAATGTGGGTAATAATGCATGTTATATTGCTAATATTGGGAGTAATGAGTATAATTATTATAGTTCTAGCGATAATAACCGTATAATATGGGTAATAATGCATGTTATATTGATAATATTGGGAGTAATAAGTATAATTATTATAGGTATAGCGATAATAACTGCATAATATGGGTAATAGTGCATGTTATATTGATAATAATAAAAGCAATAAGCATATTTATTATAGTTCTAGCGATAATAACTGTATAATGTGGTTGATAATGCATGTTATATTGATAATATTGGGAGTAATAAGTATAATTATTATAGTTCTAGCGATAATCACAGTATAATGTGGGTAATAATGCATGTTATATTGATAATAATAAAAGTAGTAAGTATAATTATTATAGATGTAGCGATAATAACTGTATAATGTGGGTAATAATGCATGTTATATTGATAATATTGGGAGTATTGTGTATAATTCTTATAGTTCTAGCGATAATAGCAGTATAATATGGGTAATAATGCATGTTATATTGATAATATTGGGAGTAATAAGTATAATTATTATAGTTCTAGCGATAGTAACTGCATAATAGGGGTAATAATGCATGTTATACTGATAATAATACAGTAATATGTATAATTATTGTAGTTCTAGCGATAATAACTGCATAATATGGGTAATAGTGCATGTTATATTGATAATAATAAAAGTATTAAGCATAATTATTGTAGTTCTAGCGATAATAACTACACAATAAGGGTAATAATGCATGTTATATTGATAACATTGGGAGTAATAAGTATTATTATTGTAGTTCTAGCGATAATAACTGCATAATATGGGTAATAATGCATGTTATACTGATAATATTGGTAGTAAAAAGCATATTTATTATAGTTCTGACGATAATAACAGTATAATATGGTTAATAATGCATGTTATATTGATAATATTGGGAGTAATAAGTATAATTACTATATTTCAAGCGATAATAACTGTATAATATAGGTAATAATGCATGTTATACTGATAATAATATAAGTAAAAAGTATAACTATTATAGTTCTAGCGATAATAACTGTATAACATGGGTAATAATGCATGACATATTGATAATATTAGGAGTAATAAGTATAATTATTATAGTTCTAGCGATAATAACTGCATAATATGGGTAATAATGCATGACATATTGATAATATTAGGAGTAATAAGTATAATTACTATAGTTCTAGTGATAATAACTGTATAATATGGGTAATAATGCATGACATATTGATAATATTATGAGTAATAAGTATAATTACTATAGTTCTAACGATAATAACTGTATAATGTGGGTAATAATGCATGTTATATTGATAATATTGCGAGTAATAAGTATAACTATTATAGTTCTAGCGATAATAACTGTATAACATGGGTAATAATGCATGACATATTGATAATATTAGGAGTAATAAGTATAATTATTATAGTTCTAGCGATAATAACTGCATAATATGGGTAATAATGCATGACATATTGATAATATTAGGAGTAATAAGTATAATTACTATAGTTCTAGTGATAATAACTGTATAATATGGGTAATAATGCATGACATATTGATAATATTATGAGTAATAAGTATAATTACTATAGTTCTAACGATAATAACTGTATAATGTGGGTAATAATGCATGTTATATTGATAATATTGCGAGTAATAAGTATAACTATTATAGTTCTAGCGATAATAACTGTATAATGTGGGTAATAATGCATGTTATATTGATAATATTGCGAGTAATAAGTATAACTATTATAGTTCTAGCGATAATATCTGTATAATGTGGTTAATAATGCATGTTATATTGATAATATTGGGAGTAATAAGTATAAGTATTATAGTTCTAGCGATAATCACAGTATAATGGGGGTAAGAATGCATGTTATATTGATAATATTGGGAGTAATAAGTATATTTATTATAGTTTTGACGATAACAGTATAATATGGGTAATAATGCATGTTATTATGATAATATTGGGAGTAATAAGTATAATTATTATAGTTCTAGCGATAATAACTGCATAATATGAGTAATAATGCATGTTATACTGATAACAATAAAAGTAATAAGTATAATTATTGTAGTTCTAGCGATAATAACTGCATAATATGGGTAATAATGCATGTTATATTGATAATATTGGGAATAATAAGTATAATTATTATAGTTCTAGCGATAATTACAGTATAATGTGGGTAATAATGCATGTTATATTGATAATATTTCGAGTAATAGGTATAATTATTATCGTTCTAGAGATAACAACTGTATAATATGGGTAATAATGGATGTTACATTGATAATATTTGGAGTAATAAGTATAATTATTATAGTTCTAGCGATAATTACAGTATAATGTGGGTAATAATGCATGTTATATTGATAATATTGGGAGTAATGAGTATAATTATTATAGTTCTAGAGATAATAACGGTATAATATGGGTAATAATGCATGTTATATTGATAATATTTCGAGTAATAGGTATAATTATTATAGTTCTAGCGATAACAACTGTATAATATGTGCAATAATGGATGTTATATTGATAATATCGGGAGTAATGAGTATAATTATTATAGTTCTAGAGATGACAACTGTATAATATGGGTAATAATGGATGTTACATTGATAATATTTGGAGTAATAAGTATAATTATTATAGTTCTAGCGATAATAATTGTATAATGTGGGTAATAATGCATGTTATATTGATAATATTGGGAGTAATAAGTATAATTATTATAGTTCTAGCGATAATAACTGTGTAATGTGGGTAATAATGCATGTTATATTGATAATATTGGGACTAATAAGTATAGTTATTATAGTTCTAGCGATAATAACTGTATAATGTGGGTAATAATGCATGTTATATTGATAATATTTCGAGTAATAGTTATAATTATTATAGTTCTAGAGATGACAACTGTATAATATGGGTAATAATGCCTGTTATATTGATAATATTGGGAGTAATAAGTGTAATTATTATAGCTCTAGCGATAATAACTGCATAATATGGGTAATAAAGCATGTTATACTGATAATAATATACGTAATAAGTATAACTATTATAGTTCTAGCGATAATAACTGTATAATGTGCGTAATAATGCATGTTATATTGATAATATTGGGAGTAATAAGTATAACTATTATAGTTCTAGCGATAATAACTGTATAGTGTGGTTAATAATGCATGTTATATTGATAATATTGGGAATAATAAGTATAACTATTATAGTTCTTGCGATAATTACAGTATAATGTGGGTAATAATGCATGTTATATTGATAATATTGGGAGTAATAAGTATAACTACTATAGTTCTAGCGATAATAACTGTATAATGTGGTTAATAATGCATGTTATATTGATAATATTGGGAGTAATAAGTATAAGTATTATAGTTCCAGCGATAATCACAGTATAATGTGGGTAATAATGCATGTTATATTGATAATATTGGGACTAATAAGTATAATTGTTATAGTTCTAGCGATAATAACTGTATAATGTAGGTAATAAAGCATGTTATATTGATAATATTGGGAGTAATAAGTATAATTATTATAGTTCTAGCGATAATAACTGTATAATGTGGGTAATAATGCATGTTATATTGATAATAATAAAAGCAGTAAGTATAATTATTATAGATGTAGCGATAATAATTGTATAATATGGGTAATAATGCATGTTATATTGATAATATTGGGAATAATAAGTATAGTTATTATAGTTCTAGCGATAATAACTGTATAATGTGGGTAATAATGCATGTTATATTGATAATATTTCGAGTAATAGTTATAATTATTATAGTTCTAGAGATCACAACTGTATAATATGGGTAATAATACATGTTATATTGATAATATTGGGAGTAATAAGTGTAATTATTATAGCTCTAGCGATAATAACTGCATAATATGGGTAATAATGCATGTTATACTGATAATAATATACGTAATAAGTATAACTATTATAGTTCTAGCGATAATAACTGTATAATGTGGGTAATAATGCATGTTATATTGATAATATTGCGAGTAATAAGTATAACTATTATAGTTCTAGCGATAATAACTGTATAATGTGGTTAATAATGCATGTTATATTGATAATATTTCGAGTAATAGTTATAATTATTATAGTTCTAGAGATCACAACTGTATAATATGGGTAATAATACATGTTATATTGATAATATTGGGAGTAATAAGTGTAATTATTATAGCTCTAGCGATAATAACTGCATAATATGGGTAATAATGCATGTTATACTGATAATAATATACGTAATAAGTATAACTATTATAGTTCTAGCGATAATAACTGTATAATGTGGGTAATAATGCATGTTATATTGATAATA
The DNA here is from genome assembly GCA_963576845.1 of Megachile leachella. Lineage (NCBI taxonomy): Eukaryota > Metazoa > Arthropoda > Insecta > Hymenoptera > Megachilidae > Megachile > Megachile leachella. The sequence continues at coordinate 536,378 of CAUYWW010000099.1, read as the reverse complement.
TTGCGAGTAATAAGTATAACTATTATAGTACTAGCGATAATATCTGTATAATGTGGTTAATAATGCATGTTATATTGATAATATTGGGAGTAATAAGTATAAGTATTATAGTTCTAGCGATAATCACAGTATAATGTGGGTAAGAATGCATGTTATATTGATAATATTGGGAGTAATAAGTATATTTATTATAGTTTTGACGATAACAGTATAATATGGGTAATAATGCATGTTATTATGATAATATTGGGAGTAATAAGTATAATTATTATAGTTCTAGCGATAATAACTGCATAATATGGGTAATAATGCATGTTATATTGATAATATTGGGAATAATAAGTATAATTATTATAGTTCTAGCGATAATTACAGTATAATGTGGGTAATAATGCATGTTATATTGATAATATTTCGAGTAATAGGTATAATTATTATCGTTCTAGAGATAACAACTGTATAATATGGGTAATAATGGATGTTACATTGATAATATTTGGAGTAATAAGTATAATTATTATAGTTCTAGCGATAATTACAGTATAATGTGGGTAATAATGCATGTTATATTGATAATATTGGGAGTAATGAGTATAATTATTATAGTTCTAGAGATAATAACGGTATAATATGGGTAATAATGCATGTTATATTGATAATATTTCGAGTAATAGGTATAATTATTATAGTTCTAGAGATAACAACTGTATAATATGTGCAATAATGGATGTTATATTGATAATATCGGGAGTAATGAGTATAATTATTATAGTTCTAGAGATGACAACTGTATAATATGGGTAATAATGGATGTTACATTGATAATATTTGGAGTAATAAGTATAATTATTATAGTTCTAGCGATAATAATTGTATAATGTGGGTAATAATGCATGTTATATTGATAATATTGGGAGTAATAAGTATAATTATTATAGTTCTAGCGATAATAACTGTGTAATGTGGGTAATAATGCATGTTATATTGATAATATTGGGACTAATAAGTATAATTGTTATAGTTCTAGCGATAATAACTGTATAATGTGGGTAATAATGCATGTTATATTGATAATATTGGGAGTAATAAGTATAATTATTATAGTTCTAGCGATAATAACTGTATAATGTGGGTAATAATGCATGTTATATTGATAATATTGGGAATAATAAGTATAGTTATTATAGTTCTAGCGATAATAACTGTATAATGTGGGTAATAATGCATGTTATATTGATAATATTTCGAGTAATAGTTATAATTATTATAGTTCTAGAGATGACAACTGTATAATATGGGTAATAATGCATGTTATATTGATAATATTGGGAGTAATAAGTGTAATTATTATAGCTCTAGCGATAATAACTGCATAATATGGGTAATAAAGCATGTTATACTGATAATAATATACGTAATAAGTATAACTATTATAGTTCTAGCGATAATAACTGTATAATGTGCGTAATAATGCATGTTATATTGATAATATTGGGAGTAATAAGTATAACTATTATAGTTCTAGCGATAATAACTGTATAGTGTGGTTAATAATGCATGTTATATTGATAATATTGGGAATAATAAGTATAACTATTATAGTTCTTGCGATAATTACAGTATAATGTGGGTAATAATGCATGTTATATTGATAATATTGGGAGTAATAAGTATAACTACTATAGTTCTAGCGATAATAACTGTATAATGTGGTTAATAATGCATGTTATATTGATAATATTGGGAGTAATAAGTATAAGTATTATAGTTCCAGCGATAATCACAGTATAATGTGGGTAATAATGCATGTTATATTGATAATATTGGGACTAATAAGTATAATTGTTATAGTTCTAGCGATAATAACTGTATAATGTAGGTAATAAAGCATGTTATATTGATAATATTGGGAGTAATAAGTATAATTATTATAGTTCTAGCGATAATAACTGTATAATGTGGGTAATAATGCATGTTATATTGATAATAATAAAAGCAGTAAGTATAATTATTATAGATGTAGCGATAATAATTGTATAATATGGGTAATAATGCATGTTATATTGATAATATTGGGAATAATAAGTATAGTTATTATAGTTCTAGCGATAATAACTGTATAATGTGGGTAATAATGCATGTTATATTGATAATATTTCGAGTAATAGTTATAATTATTATAGTTCTAGAGATCACAACTGTATAATATGGGTAATAATACATGTTATATTGATAATATTGGGAGTAATAAGTGTAATTATTATAGCTCTAGCGATAATAACTGCATAATATGGGTAATAATGCATGTTATACTGATAATAATATACGTAATAAGTATAACTATTATAGTTCTAGCGATAATAACTGTATAATGTGGGTAATAATGCATGTTATATTGATAATATTGCGAGTAATAAGTATAACTATTATAGTTCTAGCGATAATAACTGTATAATGTGGTTAATAATGCATGTTATATTGATAATATTTCGAGTAATAGTTATAATTATTATAGTTCTAGAGATCACAACTGTATAATATGGGTAATAATACATGTTATATTGATAATATTGGGAGTAATAAGTGTAATTATTATAGCTCTAGCGATAATAACTGCATAATATGGGTAATAATGCATGTTATACTGATAATAATATACGTAATAAGTATAACTATTATAGTTCTAGCGATAATAACTGTATAATGTGGGTAATAATGCATGTTATATTGATAATATTGCGAGTAATAAGTATAACTATTATAGTACTAGCGATAATATCTGTATAATGTGGTTAATAATGCATGTTATATTGATAATATTGGGAGTAATAAGTATAAGTATTATAGTTCTAGCGATAATCACAGTATAATGTGGGTAAGAATGCATGTTATATTGATAATATTGGGAGTAATAAGTATATTTATTATAGTTTTGACGATAACAGTATAATATGGGTAATAATGCATGTTATTATGATAATATTGGGAGTAATAAGTATAATTATTATAGTTCTAGCGATAATAACTGCATAATATGGGTAATAATGCATGTTATATTGATAATATTGGGAATAATAAGTATAATTATTATAGTTCTAGCGATAATTACAGTATAATGTGGGTAATAATGCATGTTATATTGATAATATTTCGAGTAATAGGTATAATTATTATCGTTCTAGAGATAACAACTGTATAATATGGGTAATAATGGATGTTACATTGATAATATTTGGAGTAATAAGTATAATTATTATAGTTCTAGCGATAATTACAGTATAATGTGGGTAATAATGCATGTTATATTGATAATATTGGGAGTAATGAGTATAATTATTATAGTTCTAGAGATAATAACGGTATAATATGGGTAATAATGCATGTTATATTGATAATATTTCGAGTAATAGGTATAATTATTATAGTTCTAGAGATAACAACTGTATAATATGTGCAATAATGGATGTTATATTGATAATATCGGGAGTAATGAGTATAATTATTATAGTTCTAGAGATGACAACTGTATAATATGGGTAATAATGGATGTTACATTGATAATATTTGGAGTAATAAGTATAATTATTATAGTTCTAGCGATAATAATTGTATAATGTGGGTAATAATGCATGTTATATTGATAATATTGGGAGTAATAAGTATAATTATTATAGTTCTAGCGATAATAACTGTGTAATGTGGGTAATAATGCATGTTATATTGATAATATTGGGACTAATAAGTATAATTGTTATAGTTCTAGCGATAATAACTGTATAATGTGGGTAATAATGCATGTTATATTGATAATATTGGGAGTAATAAGTATAATTATTATAGTTCTAGCGATAATAACTGTATAATGTGGGTAATAATGCATGTTATATTGATAATATTGGGAATAATAAGTATAGTTATTATAGTTCTAGCGATAATAACTGTATAATGTGGGTAATAATGCATGTTATATTGATAATATTTCGAGTAATAGTTATAATTATTATAGTTCTAGAGATGACAACTGTATAATATGGGTAATAATGCATGTTATATTGATAATATTGGGAGTAATAAGTGTAATTATTATAGCTCTAGCGATAATAACTGCATAATATGGGTAATAAAGCATGTTATACTGATAATAATATACGTAATAAGTATAACTATTATAGTTCTAGCGATAATAACTGTATAATGTGCGTAATAATGCATGTTATATTGATAATATTGGGAGTAATAAGTATAACTATTATAGTTCTAGCGATAATAACTGTATAGTGTGGTTAATAATGCATGTTATATTGATAATATTGGGAATAATAAGTATAACTATTATAGTTCTTGCGATAATTACAGTATAATGTGGGTAAGAATGCATGTTATATTGATAATATTGGGAGTAATAAGTATATTTATTATAGTTTTGACGATAACAGTATAATATGGGTAATAATGCATGTTATTATGATAATATTGGGAGTAATAAGTATAATTATTATAGTTCTAGCGATAATAACTGCATAATATGAGTAATAATGCATGTTATACTGATAACAATAAAAGTAATAAGTATAATTATTGTAGTTCTAGCGATAATAACTGCATAATATGGGTAATAATGCATGTTATATTGATGATATTGGGAATAATAAGTATAATTATTATAGTTCTAGCGATAATTACAGTATAATGTGGGTAATAATGCATGTTATATTGATAATATTTCGAGTAATAGGTATAATTATTATCGTTCTAGAGATAACAACTGTATAATATGGGTAATAATGGATGTTACATTGATAATATTTGGAGTAATAAGTATAATTATTATAGTTCTAGCGATAATTACAGTATAATGTGGGTAATAATGCATGTTATATTGATAATATTGGGAGTAATGAGTATAATTATTATAGTTCTAGAGATAATAACGGTATAATATGGGTAATAATGCATGTTATATTGATAATATTTCGAGTAATAGGTATAATTATTATGTTTCTAGAGATAACAACTGTATAATATGTGCAATAATGGATGTTATATTGATAATATCGGGAGTAATGAGTATAATTATTATAGTTCTAGAGATGACAACTGTATAATATGGGTAATAATGGATGTTACATTGATAATATTTGGAGTAATAAGTATAATTATTATAGTTCTAGCGATAATAATTGTATAATGTGGGTAATAATGCATGTTATATTGATAATATTGGGAGTAATAAGTATAATTATTATAGTTCTAGCGATAATAACTGTGTAATGTGGGTAATAATGCATGTTATATTGATAATATTGGGACTAATAAGTATAATTGTTATAGTTCTAGCGATAATAACTGTATAATGTGGGTAATAATGCATGTTATATTGATAATATTGGGAGTAATAAGTATAATTATTATAGTTCTAGCGATAATAACTGTATAATGTGGGTAATAATGCATGTTATATTGATAATATTGGGAATAATAAGTATAGTTATTATAGTTCTAGCGATAATAACTGTATAATGTGGGTAATAATGCATGTTATATTGATAATATTTCGAGTAATAGTTATAATTATTATAGTTCTAGAGATGACAACTGTATAATATGGGTAATAATGCATGTTATATTGATAATATTGGGAGTAATAAGTGTAATTATTATAGCTCTAGCGATAATAACTGCATAATATGGGTAATAAAGCATGTTATACTGATAATAATATACGTAATAAGTATAACTATTATAGTTCTAGCGATAATAACTGTATAATGTGCGTAATAATGCATGTTATATTGATAATATTGGGAGTAATAAGTATAACTATTATAGTTCTAGCGATAATAACTGTATAGTGTGGTTAATAATGCATGTTATATTGATAATATTGGGAATAATAAGTATAACTATTATAGTTCTTGCGATAATTACAGTATAATGTGGGTAATAATGCATGTTATATTGATAATATTGGGAGTAATAAGTATAACTACTATAGTTCTAGCGATAATAACTGTATAATGTGGTTAATAATGCATGTTATATTGATAATATTGGGAGTAATAAGTATAAGTATTATAGTTCCAGCGATAATCACAGTATAATGTGGGTAATAATGCATGTTATATTGATAATATTGGGACTAATAAGTATAATTGTTATAGTTCTAGCGATAATAACTGTATAATGTAGGTAATAAAGCATGTTATATTGATAATATTGGGAGTAATAAGTATAATTATTATAGTTCTAGCGATAATAACTGTATAATGTGGGTAATAATGCATGTTATATTGATAATAATAAAAGCAGTAAGTATAATTATTATAGATGTAGCGATAATAATTGTATAATATGGGTAATAATGCATGTTATATTGATAATATTGGGAATAATAAGTATAGTTATTATAGTTCTAGCGATAATAACTGTATAATGTGGGTAATAATGCATGTTATATTGATAATATTTCGAGTAATAGTTATAATTATTATAGTTCTAGAGATCACAACTGTATAATATGGGTAATAATACATGTTATATTGATAATATTGGGAGTAATAAGTGTAATTATTATAGCTCTAGCGATAATAACTGCATAATATGGGTAATAATGCATGTTATACTGATAATAATATACGTAATAAGTATAACTATTATAGTTCTAGCGATAATAACTGTATAATGTGGGTAATAATGCATGTTATATTGATAATATTGCGAGTAATAAGTATAACTATTATAGTTCTAGCGATAATAACTGTATAATGTGGTTAATAATGCATGTTATGTTGATAATATTGGGAATAATAAGTATAATTATTATAGTTCTAGAGATAATAACTGTATAATGTGGGTAATAATGCATGTTATGTTGATAATATTGCGAATAATAAGTATAATTATTATAGTTCTAGCGATAATAACTGTATAATGTGGGTAATAATGCATGTTATATTGATAATATTAGGAGTAATGAGTATAATTATTATAGTTCTAGCGATAATAACCGTATAATATGGGTAATAATGCATGTTATATTGATAATATTTCGAGTAATAGGTATAATTATTATCGTTCTAGAGATAACAACTGTATAATATGGGTAATAATGCATGTTATATTGATAATATTGGGACTAATAGGTATAATTATTATAGTGCTAGCGATAATAACTGTATAATGTGGGTAATAATGCATGTTATATTGATAATATTAGGAGTAATAAGTATAATTATTATAGTTCTAGCGATAATCACAGTATAATGGGGGTAATAATGCATGTTATATTGATAATAATAAAGTAGTAAGTATAATTATTATAGATGTAGCGATAATAACTCTATAATATGTGTAATAGTGCATGTTATATTGAGAATATAGGGGAATAATAGGTATAACTATTATAGTTCTAGCGATAGTAACTGTATAATGTGGGTAATAATGCATGTTATATTAATAATATTGGGAGTAATAAGTATAATTACTATAGTTCTAGCGATAATAACTGTATAATATGGCTAATAATGCATGTTATATTGATAATATTGGGAATAATAAGTATAATTATTATAGTTCTAGCGATAATAACTGCATAACAGGGGTAATAATGCATGTTATACTGATAATAATGTAAGTAAGAAGTATAACTATTATAGTTCTAGCGATAATAACTGCATAATATGGGTAATAATGCATGTTATATTGATAATATTGGGAGTAATAAGTATAATTACTATAGTTCTAGCGATAATAACTGTATAATATCGGTAATAATGCATGTTATATTGATAATATTGGGAATAATAAGTATAATTATTATAGTTCTAGCGATAATTACAGTATAATGTGGGTAATAATGCATGTTATATTGATAATATTGGGAGTAATGAGTATAATTATTATAGTTCTAGAGATAATAACGGTATAATATGGGTAATAATGCATGTTATATTGATAATATTTCGAGTAATAGGTATAATTATTATAGTTCTAGAGATAACAACTTTATAATATGTGTAATAATGCATGTTATATTGATAATATTGGTAGTAATAAGTATAATTATTATAGTCCTAGACATAATAACGGTATAATATGGGTAATAATGCAGTTTATATTGATAACACTTCGAGTAACAGGTATAATTATTATAGGTCTATATATAACAACTGTATAATACGGGTAATCATGGGTGTTATATTCATAATATTGGGAGTAATAAGTATAATTATTATAGTTCTAGAGATAATAACAGTACAATGTGGGTATTAATGCATGTTAAATTGATAATATTGGGAGTAATGAGTATAATTATTATAGTTCTGGAGATAATAACGGTATAATATGGGTAATAATGCATGTTATATTGATAATATTTCGAGTAATAGGTATAATTACTATCGTTCTAGGGATAACAAGTGTATAGTATGGGTAATACTGGATGTTATATTGATAATATTTGGAGTAATAAGTACAATTATTATAGTTCTAGAGATGACAACTGTATAGTATGGGTAATAATGGATGTTATATTGATAATATTTGGAGTAATAAGTATAATTATTATAGTTCTAGCGATAATTACAGTAGAATGTGGGTAATAATGCATGTTATATTGATAATATTAAGAGTAATGAGTATAATTATTATAGTTCTAGCGATAATAACTGTATAATGTGGGTAATAATGCATCTTATATTGAAAATAATAAAAGTAATAAGTATGATTATTATAGTTCTAGAGATAGTAACTGTATAATGTGGGTAATAATGCATGTTATATTGATACTATTTCGAGTAATAGGTATAATTATTATAGTTCTAGAGATGACAACTGTATAATATGGATAATAATGGATGATATATTGATAATATTGGGAATAATTTTAATAATTATAATAGTTCTAGCGATAATTACAGTATAATGTGAGTAATAATGCATGTTATATTGATAATATTGGGAGTAATGAGTATAATTATTATAGTTCTAGAGATAATAACAGTATAATGTGGGTAATAATGCATGTTATATTGATAATATTGAGAGTAATGAGTATAATTATTATAGTTCTAGCGATAATTACAGTATAATGTGGGTAATAGTGCATGTTATATTGATAACATTGGGAGTAATGAGTATAATTATTATAGTTCTAGCGATAATAACGGTATAATATGGGTAATAATTCATGTTATATTGATAATATTTCGTATAATAGGTATAATTAATATCGTTCTAGAGATAACAACTGTATAATATGGGTAATAATGGATGTTATGTTGATAATATTGGGAGTAATAAGTATATTAATTGTAGTTCTAGCGATAATAATTGTATAATGTGGGTAATAATGCATGTTATATTGATAATATAGGGGAATAATAGGTATAACTATTATAGTTCTAGCGATAATAACTGTATAATGTGGGTAATAATGCATCTTATATTGAAAATAATAAAAGTAATAGGTATAATTATTATAGTTCTAGAGATAGTAACTGTATAATGTGGGTAATAATGCATGTTATATTAATAATATTGGGAATAATAAGTATAATTATTATAGTGCTAGCGATAATAACTGTATAATGTGGGTAAGAATGCATGTTATATTGATAATATTGGGAATAATAAGTATAATTATTATAGTTCTAGCGATAATAACTGCATAATATGGGTAACAAAGCATGTTATACTGATAATAATATACGTAATAAGTATAACTATTATAGTTCTAGCGATAATAACTGTATAATGTGCGTAATAATGCATGTTATATTGATAATATTGGGAGTAATAAGTATAACTATTATAGTTCTAGCCATAATAACTGTATAGTGTGGTTAATAATGCATGTTATATTGATAATATTGGGAATAATAAGTATAACTATTATAGTTCTTGCGATAATTACAGTATAATGTGGGTAATAATGCATGTTATATTGATAATATTGGGAGTAATAAGTATAACTACTATAGTTCTAGCGATAATAACTGTATAATGTGGTTAATAATGCATGTTATATTGATAATATTGGGAGTAATAAGTATAAGTATTATAGTTCCAGCGATAATCACAGTATAATGTGGGTAATAATGCATGTTATATTGATAATATTGGGACTAATAAGTATAATTGTTATAGTTCTAGCGATAATAACTGTATAATGTAGGTAATAATGCATGTTATATTGATAATATTGGGAGTAATAAGTATAATTATTATAGTTCTAGCGATAATAACTGTATAATGTGGGTAATAATGCATGTTATATTGATAATAATAAAAGCAGTAAGTATAATTATTATAGATGTAGCGATAATAATTGTATAATATGGGTAATAATGCATGTTATATTGATAATATTGGGAATAATAAGTATAGTTATTATAGTTCTAGCGATAATAACTGTATAATGTGGGTAATAATGCATGTTATATTGATAATATTTCGAGTAATAGTTATAATTATTATAGTTCTAGAGATCACAACTGTATAATACGGGTAATAATACATGTTATATTGATAATATTGGGAGTAATAAGTGTAATTATTATAGCTCTAGCGATAATAACTGCATAATATGGGTAATAATGCATGTTATACTGATAATAATATACGTAATAAGTATAACTATTATAGTTCTAGCGATAATAACTGTATAATGTGGGTAATAATGCATGTTATATTGATAATATTGCGAGTAATAAGTATAACTATTATAGTTCTAGCGATAATCACAGTATAATGTGGGTAATAATGCATGTTATATTGATAATATTGGGAGTAATGAGTATAATTATTATAGTTCTAGCGATAATAACCGTATAATATGGGTAATAATGCATGTTATATTGATAATATTTCGAGTAATAGGTATAATTATTATCGTTCTAGAGATAACAACTGTATAATATGGGTAATAATGCATGTTATATTGATAATATTGGGACTAATAGGTATAATTATTATAGTGCTAGCGATAATAACTGTATAATGTGGGTAAGAATGCATGTTATATTGATAATATTGGGATTAATAAGTATAATTATTATACTTCTGACGATAATAACAGTATAATATGGGTAATAGTGCATGTTATATTGATAATATTGGGAGTAATAAGTATATTTATTATAGTTCTGGCGATAATCACAGTATAATGTGGGTAATAATGCATGTTATATTGATAATATTGGGAGTAATGAGTATAATTATTATAGTTCTAGCGATAATAACCGTATAATATGGGTAATAATGCATGTTATATTGATAATATTTCGAGTAATAGGTATAATTATTATCGTTCTAGAGATAACAACTGTATAATATGGGTAATAATGCATGTTATATTGATAATATTGGGACTAATAGGTATAATTATTATAGTGCTAGCGATAATAACTGTATAATGTGGGTAAGAATGCATGTTATATTGATAATATTGGGATTAATAAGTATAATTATTATACTTCTGACGATAATAACAGTATAATATGGGTAATAGTGCATGTTATATTGATAATATTGGGAGTAATAAGTATATTTATTATAGTTCTGGCGATAATAACAGTATAATATGGGTAATAATGCGTGTTATATTGATAATATTGGGAGTAATAAGTAAAATTATTATAGTTCTAGCGATAATAACAGTACAATGTGGGTATTAATGCATGTTAAATTGATAATACGATAAGTAATAAGTATAATTATTGTAGTTCTAGCGATAATAACTGCATAATATGGGTAATAATGCATGTTATATTGATAACGTTGGGAGTAATTAGTATAATTATTATAGTTCTGGCGATAATAACTGCATAGTATTGGTAATAATGCATGTTACATTGATAATAATAAAAGTAATAAGTATAATTATTATAGTTCTAGCGATTATAACTGTATAATGTGGGTAATAATGCATCTTATATTGAAAATAATAAAAGTAATAAGTATAACTATTATAGTTCTAGAGATAATAACTGTATAATGTGGGTAATAATGCATGTTATATTAGTAATATTGGGAATAATAAGTATAATTATTATAGTTCTAGCGATAATAACTGCATACTGTGGGTAATAATGCATGTTATATTGATAATATTGGGAGTAATAAGTATAATAATTGTAGGTCTAGCAATAATAACTGTATAATGTGGGTAATAATACATGTTATATTGATAATATTGGGACTAATAAGTATAATTATTATAGTTCTAGCGATAATAACTGTATAATATGTGTAATAATGCATGTTATATTGATAATATTGCGAGTAATTGGTATAATTATTATCGTTCTAGAGATAACAACTGTATAATATGGGTAATAATACATGTTATATTGATAATATTGGGACTAATAAGTATAATTATTATAGTTCTAGCGATAATAACTGTATAATATGTGTAATAATGCATGTTATATTGATAATATTTCGAGTAATAGTTATAATTATTATAGTTCTAGAGATAACAACTGTATAATATGGGTAATAATGGATGTTATGTTGATAATATCGGGAGTAATGAGTATAATTATTATAGTTCTAGAGATGACAACTGTATAATATGGGTAATAATGCATGTTATATTGATAATGTAGGGGAATAATAGGTATAACTATTATAGTTCTAGCGATAATAACTGTATAATGTGGGTAATAATGCATCTTATATTAAAAATAATAAAAGTAATAAGTATAATTATTATAGTTCTAGAGATGACAACTGTATAATATGGGTAATAATGCATGTTATATTGATAATATTGGGAGTAATAAGTATAATTATTATAGTTCTAGCGAAAATAACTGTATAATGTGGGTAATAATGCATGTTATATTGATAATATTGGGAATAATAGGTATAACTATTTAAAGTTCTAGCGATAATAACTGTATAATGTGGGTAATAATGCATGTTATATTGAAAATAATAAAAGTAATAAGTATAATTATTATAGTTCTAGAGATAATAACTGTATAATGTGGGTAATGATGCATGTTATATTGATAATATTGGGAATAATAAGTATAATTATTATAGTTCTAGCGATAATAACTGTATAATGTGGGTAATAATGCATGTTATATTGATAATATTGGGAGTAATGAGTATAATTATTATAGTTCTAGCGGTAATAACGGTATAATATGGGTAATAATGCATGTTATATTGATAATATTTCGAGTAATAGGTATAATTATTATCGTTCTAGAGATAACAACTGTATAATATGGGTAATAATACATGTTATATTGATAATATTGGGAATAATAAGTATAATTATTGTAGTTCTAGCGATAATAACTGCATAATATGCGTAATAGTGCATGGTATATTGATAATATTGGGAGTATTAAGTATATTTATTATAGTTCTGGCGATAATAACAGTATAATATGGGTAATAATGCGTGTTATATTGATAATATTGGGAGTAATAAGTATAATTATTATAGTTCTAGCGATAATAACTGCACAATAGGGGTAATAATGCATGTTATAGTGATAACAATATAAGTAATAAGTATAACTATTATATTTCTAGAGATAATAACTGTATAATATGCGTAATAATGCATGCCATATTGATAATGTTGGGAGTATAAGTATATTTATTATAGTTCTAACGATAATAACAGTATAATATGGGTAATAATGCATGTTATATTGATAATATTGGGAGTAATAAGTATAATTATTATAGGTATAGCGATAATAACTGCATAATATGGGTAATAATGCATGTTATATTGATAATAATAAAAGCAATAAGCATATTTATTATAGTTCTAGCGATAATAACTGTATAATGTGGTTAATAATGCATGTTATATTGATAATATTGGGAGTAATAAGTATAATTATTATAGTTCTAGCGATAATCACAGTATAATGTGGGTAATAATGCATGTTATATTGATAGTAATAAAAGTAGTAAATATAATTATTATAGATGTAGCGATAATAACTGTATAATGTGGGTAATAATGCATGTTATATTGATAATATTGGGAGTAATAAGTATAATTATTATAGTTCTAGCGATAATCACAGTATAATGTGGGTAATAATGCATGTTATATTGATAATATTGGGCGTATTGAGTATAATTATTATAGTTCTAGCGATAATAACGGTATAATATGGGTAATAATGCATGTTATATTGATAATATTTCGAGTAATAGGTATAATTATTATCGTTCTAGCGATAATTACTGTATAATGAGGGTAATAATGCATGTTATATTGATAATATTGGGAATCATAAGTATAATTCTTATAGTTCTAGCGATAACAGCAGTATAATATGGGTAATAATACATGTTATATTGATAATATTGGGAGTAATAAGTATAATTATTGTAGTTCTAGCGATAATAACTGCATAATATGGGTAATAGTGCATGTTATATTGATAGTAATAAAAGTATTAAGCATAATTATTGTAGTTCTAGCGATAATAACTGCATAATATGGGTAATAATGCATGTTATATTGATAACATTGGGAGTAATAAGTATTATTATTGTAGTTCTAGCGATAATAACTGCATAATATGGGTAATAGTGCATGTTATATTGATAATAGTAAAAGTAATAAGTATAATTATTGTAGTTCTAGCGATAATAACTGCATAATATGGGTAATAATGCATGTTATACTGATAATATTGGTAGTAAAAAGTATATTTATTATAGTTCTGACGATAATAACAGTATAATATGGTTAATAATGCATGTTATATTGATAATATTGGGAATAATAAGTATAATTATTATAGTGCTAGCGATAATAACTGTATAATGTGGGTAAGAATGCATGTTATATTGATAATATTGGGAATAATAAGTATAATTATTATAGTTCTAGCGATAATAACTGCATAATATGGGTAATAAAGCATGTTATACTGATAATAATATACGTAATAAGTATAACTATTATAGTTCTAGCGATAATAACTGTATAATGTGCGTAATAATGCATGTTATATTGATAATATTGGGAGTAATAAGTATAACTATTATAGTTCTAGCCATAATAACTGTATAGTGTGGTTAATAATGCATGTTATATTGATAATATTGGGAATAATAAGTATAACTATTATAGTTCTTGCGATAATTACAGTATAATGTGGGTAATAATGCATGTTATATTGATAATATTGGGAGTAATAAGTATAACTACTATAGTTCTAGCGATAATAACTGTATAATGTGGTTAATAATGCATGTTATATTGATAATATTGGGAGTAATAAGTATAAGTATTATAGTTCCAGCGATAATCACAGTATAATGTGGGTAATAATGCATGTTATATTGATAATATTGGGACTAATAAGTATAATTGTTATAGTTCTAGCGATAATAACTGTATAATGTAGGTAATAATGCATGTTATATTGATAATATTGGGAGTAATAAGTATAATTATTATAGTTCTAGCGATAATAACTGTATAATGTGGGTAATAATGCATGTTATATTGATAATAATAAAAGCAGTAAGTATAATTATTATAGATGTAGCGATAATAATTGTATAATATGGGTAATAATGCATGTTATATTGATAATATTGGGAATAATAAGTATAGTTATTATAGTTCTAGCGATAATAACTGTATAATGTGGGTAATAATGCATGTTATATTGATAATATTTCGAGTAATAGTTATAATTATTATAGTTCTAGAGATCACAACTGTATAATATGGGTAATAATACATGTTATATTGATAATATTGGGAGTAATAAGTGTAATTATTATAGCTCTAGCGATAATAACTGCATAATATGGGTAATAATGCATGTTATACTGATAATAATATACGTAATAAGTATAACTATTATAGTTCTAGCGATAATAACTGTATAATGTGGGTAATAATGCATGTTATATTGATAATATTGCGAGTAATAAGTATAACTATTATAGTTCTAGCGATAATCACAGTATAATGTGGGTAATAATGCATGTTATATTGATAATATTGGGAGTAATGAGTATAATTATTATAGTTCTAGCGATAATAACCGTATAATATGGGTAATAATGCATGTTATATTGATAATATTTCGAGTAATAGGTATAATTATTATCGTTCTAGAGATAACAACTGTATAATATGGGTAATAATGCATGTTATATTGATAATATTGGGACTAATAGGTATAATTATTATAGTGCTAGCGATAATAACTGTATAATGTGGGTAAGAATGCATGTTATATTGATAATATTGGGATTAATAAGTATAATTATTATACTTCTGACGATAATAACAGTATAATATGGGTAATAGTGCATGTTATATTGATAATATTGGGAGTAATAAGTATATTTATTATAGTTCTGGCGATAATAACAGTATAATATGGGTAATAATGCGTGTTATATTGATAATATTGGGAGTAATAAGTAAAATTATTATAGTTCCAGCGATAATAACAGTACAATGTGGGTATTAATGCATGTTAAATTGATAATACGATAAGTAATAAGTATAATTATTGTAGTTCTAGCGATAATAACTGCATAATATGGGTAATAATGCATGTTATATTGATAACGTTGGGAGTAATTAGTATAATTATTATAGTTCTGGCGATAATAACTGCATAGTATTGGTAATAATGCATGTTACATTGATAATAATAAAAGTAATAAGTATAATTATTATAGTTCTAGCGATTATAACTGTATAATGTGGGTAATAATGCATCTTATATTGAAAATAATAAAAGTAATAAGTATAACTATTATAGTTCTAGAGATAATAACTGTATAATGTGGGTAATAATGCATGTTATATTAGTAATATTGGGAATAATAAGTATAATTATTATAGTTCTAGCGATAATAACTGCATACTGTGGGTAATAATGCATGTTATATTGATAATATTGGGAGTAATAAGTATAATAATTGTAGTTCTAGCAATAATGGCTGTATAATGTGGGTAATAATACATGTTATATTGATAATATTGGGACTAATAAGTATAATTATTATAGTTCTAGCGATAATAACTGTATAATATGTGTAATAATGCATGTTATATTGATAATATTGCGAGTAATTGGTATAATTATTATCGTTCTAGAGATAACAACTGTATAATATGGGTAATAATACATGTTATATTGATAATATTGGGACTAATAAGTATAATTATTATAGTTCTAGCGATAATAACTGTATAATATGTGTAATAATGCATGTTATATTGATAATATTTCGAGTAATAGTTATAATTATTATAGTTCTAGAGATAACAACTGTATAATATGGGTAATAATGGATGTTATGTTGATAATATCGGGAGTAATGAGTATAATTATTATAGTTCTAGAGATGACAACTGTATAATATGGGTAATAATGCATGTTATATTGATAATGTAGGAGAATAATAGGTATAACTATTATAGTTCTAGCGATAATAACTGTATAATGTGGGTAATAATGCATCTTATATTAAAAATAATAAAAGTAATAAGTATAATTATTATAGTTCTAGAGATGACAACTGTATAATATGGGTAATAATGCATGTTATATTGATAATATTGGGAGTAATAAGTATAATTATTATAGTTCTAGCGAAAATAACTGTATAATGTGGGTAATAATGCATGTTATATTGATAATATTGGGAATAATAGGTATAACTATTTAAAGTTCTAGCGATAATAACTGTATAATGTGGGTAATAATGCATGTTATATTGAAAATAATAAAAGTAATAAGTATAATTATTATAGTTCTAGAGATAATAACTGTATAATGTGGGTAATGATGCATGTTATATTGATAATATTGGGAATAATAAGTATAATTATTATAGTTCTAGCGATAATAACTGTATAATGTGGGTAATAATGCATGTTATATTGATAATATTGGGAGTAATGAGTATAATTATTATAGTTCTAGCGGTAATAACGGTATAATATGGGTAATAATGCATGTTATATTGATAATATTTCGAGTAATAGGTATAATTATTATCGTTCTAGAGATAACAACTGTATAATATGGGTAATAATACATGTTATATTGATAATATTGGGAATAATAAGTATAATTATTGTAGTTCTAGCGATAATAACTGCATAATATGCGTAATAGTGCATGGTATATTGATAATATTGGGAGTATTAAGTATATTTATTATAGTTCTGGCGATAATAACAGTATAATATGGGTAATAATGCGTGTTATATTGATAATATTGGGAGTAATAAGTATAATTATTATAGTTCTAGCGATAATAACTGCATAATAGGGGTAATAATGCATGTTATAGTGATAACAATATAAGTAATAAGTATAACTATTATATTTCTAGAGATAATAACTGTATAATATGCGTAATAATGCATGCCATATTGATAATGTTGGGAGTATAAGTATATTTATTATAGTTCTAACGATAATAACAGTATAATATGGGTAATAATGCATGTTATATTGATAATATTGGGAGTAATAAGTATAATTATTATAGGTATAGCGATAATAACTGCATAATATGGGTAATAATGCATGTTATATTGATAATAATAAAAGCAATAAGCATATTTATTATAGTTCTAGCGATAATAACTGTATAATGTGGTTAATAATGCATGTTATATTGATAATATTGGGAGTAATAAGTATAATTATTATAGTTCTAGCGATAATCACAGTATAATGTGGGTAATAATGCATGTTATATTGATAGTAATAAACGTAGTAAATATAATTATTATAGATGTAGCGATAATAACTGTATAATGTGGGTAATAATGCATGTTATATTGATAATATTGGGAGTAATAAGTATAATTATTATAGTTCTAGCGATAATCACAGTATAATGTGGGTAATAATGCATGTTATATTGATAATATTGGGCGTATTGAGTATAATTATTATAGTTCTAGCGATAATAACGGTATAATATGGGTAATAATGCATGTTATATTGATAATATTTCGAGTAATAGGTATAATTATTATCGTTCTAGCGATAATTACTGTATAATGAGGGTAATAATACATGTTATATTGATAATATTGGGAATCATAAGTATAATTCTTATAGTTCTAGCGATAACAGCAGTATAATATGGGTAATAATACATGTTATATTGATAATATTGGGAGTAATAAGTATAATTATTGTAGTTCTAGCGATAATAACTGCATAATATGGGTAATAGTGCATGTTATATTGATAGTAATAAAAGTATTAAGCATAATTATTGTAGTTCTAGCGATAATAACTGCATAATATGGGTAATAATGCATGTTATATTGATAACATTGGGAGTAATAAGTATTATTATTGTAGTTCTAGCGATAATAACTGCATAATATGGGTAATAGTGCATGTTATATTGATAATAGTAAAAGTAATAAGTATAATTATTGTAGTTCTAGCGATAATAACTGCATAATATGGGTAATAATGCATGTTATACTGATAATATTGGTAGTAAAAAGTATATTTATTATAGTTCTGACGATAATAACAGTATAATATGGTTAATAATGCATGTTATATTGATAATATTGGGAGTAATAAGTATAATTATTATAGTTCTAGCGATAATCACAGTATAATGTGGGTAATAATGCATGGTATATTGATAATAATAAAAGTAGTAAGTATAGTTATTATAGATGTAGCGATAATAACTGTATAATGTGGGTAATAATGCATGTTATATTGATAATATTGGGAATAATAAGTATAACTATTATAGTTCTTGCGATAATTACAGTATAATATAGGTAATAATGCATGTTATATTGATAATATTGGGAATAATAAGTATAATTATTATAGATCTAGAGATGACAACTGTATAGTATGGGTAATAATGGATGTTATATTGATAATAATAAAAGTACTAAGTATAATTATTATAGTTCTAGCGATAATAACTGTATAATGTGGGTACTAATGCATGTTATACTGATAATATTGGGAGTAATAAGTATAATTACTATAGTTCTAGCTATAATAACTGTATAATGTGGGTAATAATGCATGGTATATTGATAATATTGGGAGTAATGAGTATAATTATTATAGTTCTAGCGATAATTACAGTATAATGTGGGTAATAATGCATGTTATATTGATAACATTGGGAGTAATGAGTATAATTATTATAGTTCTAGCGATAATAACGGTATAATATGGGTAATAATGCATGTTATATTGATAATATTGGGACTAATAGGTATAATTATTATAGTTCTAGCGATAATAACTGTATAATATGGGTAATAATGCATGTTATATTGATAATGTTGGGAGTAAATAGTATAATTGTTGTAGTTCTAGAGATAATAACTGCATAATATGGGTAATAATGCATGTTATATTGATAATATTGGGAGTAATAAGTATATTTATTATAGTTTTGACGATAACAGTATAATATGGGTAATAATGCATGTTATTTTGATAATATCGGGAGTAATAAGTATAATTATTATAGTTCTAGCGATAATAACTGCATAATAGGAGTCTTAATGCCTGTTATACTGATAACAATAAAAGTAATAAGTATAATTATTGTAGTTCTAGCGATAATAACTGCATAATATGGGTAATAATGCATGTTATAATGATAATATTGGAAGTAATAAGTATATTTATTATAGTTCTGACGATAATAACAGTATAATATGGGTAATAGTGCATGTTATATTGATAATATTGGGAGTAATAAGTATATTTATTATAGTTCTGGCGATAATAACAGTATAATATGGGTAATAATGCGTGTTATATTGATAATATTGGGAGTAATAAGTATAATTATTGTAGTTCTAGCGATAATAACTGCATAATATGGGTAATAATGCATGTTATATTGATAACGTTGGGAGTAATTAGTATAATTATTATAGTTCTGGCGATGATAACTGCATAGTGTTGGTAATAATGCATGTTACATTGATAATAATAAAAGTAATAAGTATAATTATTGTAGTTCTAGCGATAATAACTGTATAATGTGGGTAATAATGCATGTTATATTGATAATATAGGGAGATAATAGGTATAACTATTATAGTTCTAGCGATAATAACTGTATAATGTGGGTCATAATGCATGTTATATTGAAAATAATAAAAGTAATAAGTATAATTATTATAGTTCTAGAGATAATAACTGTATAATGTGGGTAATGATGCATGTTATATTGATAATATTGGGACTAATAAGTATAATTATTATAGTTCTAGCGATAATAACTGTATTATATGTGTAATAATGCATGTTATATTGATAATATTTCGAGTAATAGTTATAATTATTATAGTTCTAGAGATAACAACTGTATAATATGGGTAATAATGGATGTTATGTTGATAATATCGGGAGTAATGAGTATAATTATTATAGTTCTAGAGATGACAACTGTATAATATGGGTAATAATGCATGTTATATTGATAATGTAGGGGAATAATAGGTATAACTATTATAGTTCTAGCGATAATAACTGTATAATGTGGGTAATAATGCATCTTATATTAAAAATAATAAAAGTAATAAGTATAATTATTATAGTTCTAGAGATGACAACTGTATAATATGGGTAATAATGCATGTTATATTGATAATATTGGGAGTAATAAGTATAATTATTATAGTTCTAGCGAAAATAACTGTATAATGTGGGTAATAATGCATGTTATATTGATAATATTGGGAATAATAGGTATAACTATTTAAAGTTCTAGCGATAATAACTGTATAATGTGGGTAATAATGCATGTTATATTGAAAATAATAAAAGTAATAAGTATAATTATTATAGTTCTAGAGATAATAACTGTATAATGTGGGTAATGATGCATGTTATATTGATAATATTGGGAATAATAAGTATAATTATTATAGTTCTAGCGATAATAACTGTATAATGTGGGTAATAATGCATGTTATATTGATAATATTGGGAGTAATGAGTATAATTATTATAGTTCTAGCGGTAATAACGGTATAATATGGGTAATAATGCATGTTATATTGATAATATTTCGAGTAATAGGTATAATTATTATCGTTCTAGAGATAACAACTGTATAATATGGGTAATAATACATGTTATATTGATAATATTGGGAATAATAAGTATAATTATTGTAGTTCTAGCGATAATAACTGCATAATATGCGTAATAGTGCATGGTATATTGATAATATTGGGAGTATTAAGTATATTTATTATAGTTCTGGCGATAATAACAGTATAATATGGGTAATAATGCGTGTTATATTGATAATATTGGGAGTAATAAGTATAATTATTATAGGTATAGCGATAATAACTGCATAATATGGGTAATAATGCATGTTATATTGATAATAATAAAAGCAATAAGCATATTTATTATAGTTCTAGCGATAATAACTGTATAATGTGGTTAATAATGCATGTTATATTGATAATATTGGGAGTAATAAGTATAATTATTATAGTTCTAGCGATAATCACAGTATAATGTGGGTAATAATGCATGTTATATTGATAATAATAAAAGTAGTAAATATAATTATTATAGATGTAGCGATAATAACTGTATAATGTGGGTAATAATGCATGTTATATTGATAATATTGGGAGTAATAAGTATAATTATTATAGTTCTAGCGATAATCACAGTATAATGTGGGTAATAATGCATGTTATATTGATAATATTGGGCGTATTGAGTATAATTATTATAGTTCTAGCGATAATAACGGTATAATATGGGTAATAATGCATGTTATATTGATAATATTTCGAGTAACAGGTATAATTATTATCGTTCTAGCGATAATTACTGTATAATGAGGGTAATAATGCATGTTATATTGATAATATTGGGAATCATAAGTATAATTCTTATAGTTCTAGCGATAACAGCAGTATAATATGGGTAATAATGCATGTTATATTGATAATATTGGGAGTAATAAGTATAATTATTGTAGTTCTAGCGATAATAACTGCATAATATGGGTAATAGTGCATGTTATATTGATAGTAATAAAAGTATTAAGCATAATTATTGTAGTTCTAGCGATAATAACTGCATAATATGGGTAATAATGCATGTTATATTGATAACATTGGGAGTAATAAGTATTATTATTGTAGTTCTAGCGATAATAACTGCATAATATGGGTAATAGTGCATGTTATATTGATAATAGTAAAAGTAATAAGTATAATTATTGTAGTTCTAGCGATAATAACTGCATAATATGGGTAATAATGCATGTTATACTGATAATATTGGTAGTAAAAAGTATATTTATTATAGTTCTGACGATAATAACAGTATAATATGGTTAATAATGCATGTTATATTGATAATATTGGGAGTAATAAGTATAATTATTATAGTTCTAGCGATAATCACAGTATAATGTGGGTAATAATGCATGGTATATTGATAATAATAAAAGTAGTAAGTATAGTTATTATAGATGTAGCGATAATTACAGTATAATGTGGGTAATAATGCATGTTATATTGATAACATTGGGAGTAATGAGTATAATTATTATAGTTCTAGCGATAATAACGGTATAATATGGGTAATAATTCATGTTATATTGATAATATTTCGTATAATAGGTATAATTAATATCGTTCTAGAGATAACAACTGTATAATATGGGTAATAATGGATGTTATGTTGATAATATCGGGAGTAATGAGTATAATTATTATAGTTCTAGAGATGACAACTGTATAGTATGGGTAATAATGGATGTTATGTTGATAATATTGGGAGTAATAAGTATATTAATTGTAGTTCTAGCGATAATAATTGTATAATGTGGGTAATAATGCATGTTATATTGATAATATAGGGGAACAATAGGTATAACTATTATAGTTCTAGCGATAATAACTGTATAATGTGGGTAATAATGCATCTTATATTGAAAATAATAAAAGTAATAAGTATAATTATTATAGTTCTAGAGATAGTAACTGTATAATTTGGGTAATAATGCATGTTATATTAATAATATTGGGAATAATAAGTATAATTATTATAGTTCTAGCGATAATAACGGTATAATATGGGTAATAATTCATGTTATATTGATAATATTTCGTATAATAGGTATAATTAATATCGTTCTAGAGATAACAACTGTATAATATGGGTAATAATGGATGTTATGTTGATAATATCGGGAGTAATGAGTATAATTATTATAGTTCTAGAGATGACAACTGTATAGTATGGGTAATAATGGATGTTATGTTGATAATATTGGGAGTAATAAGTATATTAATTGTAGTTCTAGCGATAATAATTGTATAATGTGGGTAATAATGCATGTTATATTGATAATATAGGGGAACAATAGGTATAACTATTATAGTTCTAGCGATAATAACTGTATAATGTGGGTAATAATGCATCTTATATTGAAAATAATAAAAGTAATAAGTATAATTATTATAGTTCTAGAGATAGTAACTGTATAATTTGGGTAATAATGCATGTTATATTAATAATATTGGGAATAATAAGTATAATTATTATAGTGCTAGCGATAATAACTGTATAATGTGGGTAAGAATGTATGTTATATTGGTAATATTGGGAATAATAAGTATAATTATTATAGTTCTAGCGATAATAACTGTATAATGTGGGTAATAATGCATGTTATATTGATAATATTGGGAGTAATGAGTATAATTATTATAGTTCTAGCGATAATAACGGTATAATATGTGTAATAATGCATGTTATATTGATAATATTTCGAGTAATAGGTATAATTGTTATAGTTCTAGAGATAATAACTGTATAATGTGGGTAATAATGCATGTTATGTTGATAATATTGGGAATAATAAGTATAATTATTATAGTTCTAGCGATAATACCTGTATAATGTGGGTAATAATGCATGTTATATTGATAATATTGGGAGTAATGAGTATAATTATTATAGTTCTAGCGATAATAACGGTATAATATGGGTAATAATTCATGTTATATTGATAATATTTCGTATAATAGGTATAATTAATATCGTTCTAGTGATAACAACTGTATAATATGGGTAATAATGGATGTTATGTTGGTAATATCGGGAGTAATGAGTATCATTATTATAGTTCTAGAGATGACAACTGTATAGTATGGGTAATCATGGATGTTATGTTGATAATATTGGGAGTAATAAGTATATTAATTGTAGTTCTAGCGATAATAACTGTATAATGTGGGTAATAATGCATCTTATATTGAAAATAATAAAAGTAATAAGTATAATTATTATAGTTCTAGCGATAATAACTGTATAATATGTGTAATAATGCATGTTATATTGGTAATATTTCGAGTAATAGTTATAATTATTATAGTTCTAGAGATGACAACTGTATAGTATGGGTAATAATGCATGTTATATTGATAATGTTGGGAGTAATTAGTATAATTATTGTAGTTTTAGAGATAATAACTGCATAATATGGGTAATAATGCATGTTATATTGATAATATTCGGAGTAATAAGTATAATTATTATAGTTCTAGAGATGACAACTGTATAATATGGATAATCATGGATGATACATTGATAATATCGGGAGTAATAAGTATAATTATTACAGTTCTAACGATAATAACTGCATAATATGGGTAATAATGCATGTTATATTGATAATATTGGGAATAATAAGTATAATTATTATAGTTCTAGCGATAATAACTGTATAATGTGGGTAATAATGCGTGTTATATTGATAATATTGGGAGTAATGAGTATAATTATTATCGTTCTAGCGATAATTACTGTATAATGAGGGTAATAATGCATGTTATATTGATAATATTTCGAGTAATAGGTATAATTGTTATAGTTCTAGAGATAATAACTGTATAATGTGGGTAATAATGCATGTTATGTTGATAATATTGGGAATAATAAGTATAATTATTATAGTTCTAGCGATAATAACTGTATAATGTGGGTAATAATGCATGTTATATTGATAATATTGGGAGTAATGAGTATAATTATTATAGTTCTAGCGATAATTACAGTATAATGTGGGTAATAATGCATGTTATATTGATAACATTGGGAGTAATGAGTATAATTATTATAGTTCTAGCGATAATAACGGTATAATATGGGTAATAATGCATGTTATATTGATAATATTGGGACTAATAGGTATAATTATTATAGTTCTAGCGATAATAACTGTATAATATGGGTAATAATGCATGTTATATTGATAATGTTGGGAGTAAATAGTATAATTGTTGTAGTTCTAGAGATAATAACTGCATAATATGGGTAATAATGCATGTTATATTGATAATATTGGGAGTAATAAGTATATTTATTATAGTTTTGACGATAACAGTATAATATGGGTAATAATGCATGTTATTTTGATAATATCGGGAGTAATAAGTATAATTATTATAGTTCTAGCGATAATAACTGCATAATAGGAGTCTTAATGCCTGTTATACTGATAACAATAAAAGTAATAAGTATAATTATTGTAGTTCTAGCGATAATAACTGCATAATATGGGTAATAATGCATGTTATAATGATAATATTGGAAGTAATAAGTATATTTATTATAGTTCTGACGATAATAACAGTATAATATGGGTAATAGTGCATGTTATATTGATAATATTGGGAGTAATAAGTATATTTATTATAGTTCTGGCGATAATAACAGTATAATATGGGTAATAATGCGTGTTATATTGATAATATTGGGAGTAATAAGTATAATTATTGTAGTTCTAGCGATAATAACTGCATAATATGGGTAATAATGCATGTTATATTGATAACGTTGGGAGTAATTAGTATAATTATTATAGTTCTGGCGATGATAACTGCATAGTGTTGGTAATAATGCATGTTACATTGATAATAATAAAAGTAATAAGTATAATTATTGTAGTTCTAGCGATAATAACTGTATAATGTGGGTAATAATGCATGTTATATTGATAATATAGGGAGATAATAGGTATAACTATTATAGTTCTAGCGATTATAACTGTATAATGTGGGTAATAATGCATCTTATATTGAAAATAATAAAAGTAATAAGTATAACTATTGTAGTTCTAGAGATAATAACTGTATAATATGTGTAATAATGCATGATATATTGCTAATATTTCGAGTAATAGTTATAATTATTATAGTTCTAGAGATGACAACTGTATAATATGGGTAATAATGCATGTTATATTGATAATAGTGGGAATAATAAGTATAACTATTATAGTTCTAGCGATAATAACTGTATAATGTGGGTAATAATGCATGTTATATTGATAATATTGGGAATAATAGGAATAACCGTTTAAAGTTCTAGCGATAATAACTGTATAATGTGGGTCATAATGCATGTTATATTGAAAATAATAAAAGTAATAAGTATAATTATTATAGTTCTAGAGATAATAACTGTATAATGTGGGTAATGATGCATGTTATATTGATAATATTGGGAATAATAAGTATAATTATTATAGTTCTAGCGATAATAACTGTATAATGTGGGTAATAATGCATGTTATATTGATAATATTGGGAGTAATGAGTATAATTATTATAGTTCTAGCGGTAATAACGGTATAATATGCCTAATAATGCATGTTATATTGATAATATTTCGAGTAATAGGTATAATTATTATCGCCCTAGAGATAACAACTGTATAATACGGGTAATAATGCATGTTATATTGATAATATTGGGACTAATAAGCATAATTATTATAGTTCTAGCGATAATAACTGTATAATATGTGTAATAATGCATGTTATATTGATAATATTTCGAGTAATAGTTACAATTATTATAGTTGTAGAGATGACAACTGTATAATATGGGTAATAATGGATGTTATATTAATAATATCGGGAGTAATGAGTATAATTATTATAGTTCTAGCGATAATAACTGCATACTGTGGGTAATAATGCATGTTATATTGATAATATTGGGAGTAATAAGTATAATAGTTGTAGTTCTAGCAATAATGACTGTATAATGTGGGTAATAATGCATGTTATATTGATAATATTTCGAGTAATAGGTATAATTATTATAGTTCTCGAGATGACAACTGTATAATATGGGTAATAATGCATGTTATATTGATAATAGTGGGAATAATAAGTATAATTATTATAGTTCTAGCGATAATAACTGTATAATGTGGGTAATAATGCATGTTATATTGATAATAATAAAAGCAGTAAGTATAATTATTATAGATGTAGCGATAATAATTGTATAATATGCGTAATAATGCATGTTATATTGATAATATTGGGAATAATAAGTATAGTTTTTATAGTTCTAACGATAATAGCTGTATAATGTGGGTAATAATGCATGTCATATTGATAATATTGGGAGTAATGAGTATAATTATTATAGTTCTGGAGATAATAACGGTATAATATGGGTAATAATGCATGTTATATTGATAATATTTCGAGTAATAGGCAAAATTATTATCGTTCTAGAGATAATAACTGTATAATGTGGGTAATGATGCATGTTTTATAGATAATATTGGGAATAATAAGTATTATTATTATACTTCTAGCGATAATAACTGTATAATGTGGGTAATAATGCATGTTATATTGATAATATTGGGAGTAATGAGTATAATTATTATAGTTCTAGCGGTAATAACGGTATAATATGGGTAATAATGCATGTTATATTGATAATATTTCGAGTAATAGGTATAATTATTATCGTTCTAGAGATAACAACTGTATAATATGGGTAATAATGCATGTTATATTGATAATATTGGGACTAATAAGCACAATTATTATAGTTCTAGCGATAATAACTGTATAATATGTGTAATAATGCATGTTATATTGATAATATTTCGAGTAATAGTTATAATTATTATTGTTATAGAGATGACAACTGTATAATATGGGTAATAATGGATGTTATATTAATAATATCGGGAGTAATGAGTATAATTATTATAGTTCTAGCGATAATAACTGCATACTGTGGGTAATAATGCATGTTATTTTGATAATATTGGGAGTAATGAGTATAATTATTATAGTTCTGGAGATAATAACGGTATAATATGGGTAATAATGCATGTTATATTGATAACATTTCGAGTAATAGGCATAATTATTATCGTCCTAGAGATAACAACTGTATAATATGGGTAATAATGCATGTTATATTGATAATAATAAAAGTATTAAGCATAATTATTGTAGTTCTAACGATAAGAACTGCATAATATGGGTAATAATGCATGTTATATTGATAATATTGGGAGTAATAAGTATAATTATTATAGTTCTAGCGATAATCACAGTATAATGTGGGTAATAATGCATGTTATATTGATAATATTGGGAGTATTGAGTATAATTATTATAGTTCTAGCGATAATAACGGTATAATATGGGTAATAATACATGTTATATTGATAATATTGGGAGTAATAAGTGTAATTATTATAGCTCTAGCGATAATAACTGCATAATATGGGTAATAATGCATGTTATACTGATAATAATGTACGTAATAAGTATAACTATTATAGTTCTAGCGATAATAACTGTATAATGTGGGTAATAATGCATGTTATATTGATAATATTGCGAGTAATAAGTATAACTATTATAGTTCTAGCGATAATAACTGTATAATGTGGTTAATAATGCATGTTATATTGATAATATTGGGAGTAATAAGTATAAGTATTATAGTTCTAGCGATAAACACAGTATAATGTGGGTAAGAATGCATGTTATATTGATAATATTGGGAGTAATAAGTATATTTATTATAGTTTTGACGATAACAGTATAATATGGGTAATAATGCATGTTATATTGATAATAGTGGGAATAATAAGTATAATTATTATAGTTCTAGCGATAATAACTGTATAATGTGGGTAATAATGCATGTTATATTGATAATAATAAAAGCAGTAAGTATAATTATTATAGATGTAGCGATAATAATTGTATAATATGCGTAATAATGCATGTTATATTGATAATATTGGGAATAATAAGTATAGTTTTTATAGTTCTAACGATAATAGCTGTATAATGTGGGTAATAATGCATGTCATATTGATAATATTGGGAGTAATGAGTATAATTATTATAGTTCTGGAGATAATAACGGTATAATATGGGTAATAATGCATGTTATATTGATAATATTTCGAGTAATAGGCAAAATTATTATCGTTCTAGAGATAATAACTGTATAATGTGGGTAATGATGCATGTTTTATAGATAATATTGGGAATAATAAGTATTATTATTATACTTCTAGCGATAATAACTGTATAATGTGGGTAATAATGCATGTTATATTGATAATATTGGGAGTAATGAGTATAATTATTATAGTTCTAGCGGTAATAACGGTATAATATGGGTAATAATGCATGTTATATTGATAATATTTCGAGTAATAGGTATAATTATTATCGTTCTAGAGATAACAACTGTATAATATGGGTAATAATGCATGTTATATTGATAATATTGGGACTAATAAGCACAATTATTATAGTTCTAGCGATAATAACTGTATAATATGTGTAATAATGCATGTTATATTGATAATATTTCGAGTAATAGTTATAATTATTATTGTTATAGAGATGACAACTGTATAATATGGGTAATAATGGATGTTATATTAATAATATCGGGAGTAATGAGTATAATTATTATAGTTCTAGCGATAATAACTGCATACTGTGGGTAATAATGCATGTTATTTTGATAATATTGGGAGTAATGAGTATAATTATTATAGTTCTGGAGATAATAACGGTATAATATGGGTAATAATGCATGTTATATTGATAACATTTCGAGTAATAGGCATAATTATTATCGTCCTAGAGATAACAACTGTATAATATGGGTAATAATGCATGTTATATTGATAATAATAAAAGTATTAAGCATAATTATTGTAGTTCTAACGATAAGAACTGCATAATATGGGTAATAATGCATGTTATATTGATAATATTGGGAGTAATAAGTATAATTATTATAGTTCTAGCGATAATCACAGTATAATGTGGGTAATAATGCATGTTATATTGATAATATTGGGAGTATTGAGTATAATTATTATAGTTCTAGCGATAATAACGGTATAATATGGGTAATAATACATGTTATATTGATAATATTGGGAGTAATAAGTGTAATTATTATAGCTCTAGCGATAATAACTGCATAATATGGGTAATAATGCATGTTATACTGATAATAATGTACGTAATAAGTATAACTATTATAGTTCTAGCGATAATAACTGTATAATGTGGGTAATAATGCATGTTATATTGATAATATTGCGAGTAATAAGTATAACTATTATAGTTCTAGCGATAATAACTGTATAATGTGGTTAATAATGCATGTTATATTGATAATATTGGGAGTAATAAGTATAAGTATTATAGTTCTAGCGATAAACACAGTATAATGTGGGTAAGAATGCATGTTATATTGATAATATTGGGAGTAATAAGTATATTTATTATAGTTTTGACGATAACAGTATAATATGGGTAATAATGCATGTTATTATGATAATATTGGGAGTAATAAGTATAATTATTATAGTTCTAGCGATAATAACTGCATAATATGAGTAATAATGCATGTTATACTGATAACAATAAAAGTAATAAGTATAATTATTGTAGTTCTAGCGATAATAACTGCATAATATGGGTAATAATGCATGTTATATTGATAATATTGGGAATAATAAGTATAATTATTATAGTTCTAGCGATAATTACAGTATAATGTGGGTAATAATGCATGTTATATTGATAATATTTCGAGTAATAGGTATAATTATTATCGTTCTAGAGATAACAACTGTATAATATGGGTAATAATGGATGTTACATTGATAATATTTGGAGTAATAAGTATAATTATTATAGTTCTAGCGATAATTACAGTATAATGTGGGTAATAATGCATGTTATATTGATAATATTGGGAGTAATGAGTATAATTATTATAGTCCTAACGATAATAACTGTATAGTGTGGGTAATAATGCATGTTATATTGGCAATATTGGGAGTTATAAGTATAATTATTATAGTTCTAGCGATAATAACTGTATAATGTGGGTAATAATGCATGTTATATTGATAATATTAGGAGTAATAAGTATAATTATTATAGTTCTAGCGATAATCACAGTATAATGGGGGTAATAATGCATGTTATATTGATAATAATAAAGTAGTAAGTATAATTATTATAGATGTAGCGATAATAACTCTATAATATGTGTAATAGTGCATGTTATATTGATAATATAGGGGAATAATAGGTATAACTATTATAGTTCTAGCGATAGTAACTGTATAATGTGGGTAATAATGCATGTTATATTAATAATATTGGGAGTAATAAGTATAATTACTATAGTTCTAGCGATAATAACTGTATAATATGGCTAATAATGCATGTTATATTGATAATATTGGGAATAATAAGTATAATTATTATAGTTCTAGCGATAATAACTGCATAACAGGGGTAATAATGCATGTTATACTGATAATAATGTAAGTAAGAAGTATAACTATTATAGTTCTAGCGATAATAACTGCATAATATGGGTAATAATGCATGTTATATTGATAATATTGGGAGTAATAAGTATAATTACTATAGTTCTAGCGATAATAACTGTATAATATCGGTAATAATGCATGTTATATTGATAATATTGGGAATAATAAGTATAATTATTATAGTTCTAGCGATAATTACAGTATAATGTGGGTAATAATGCATGTTATATTGATAATATTGGGAGTAATGAGTATAATTATTATAGTTCTAGAGATAATAACGGTATAATATGGGTAATAATGCATGTTATATTGATAATATTTCGAGTAATAGGAATAATTATTATAGTTCTAGAGATAACAACTTTATAATATGTGTAATAATGCATGTTATATTGATAATATTGGTAGTAATAAGTATAATTATTATAGTCCTAGACATAATAACGGTATAATATGGGTAATAATGCAGTTTATATTGATAACACTTCGAGTAACAGGTATAATTATTATAGGTCTAGATATAACAACTGTATAATACGGGTAATCATGGGTGTTATATTCATAATATTGGGAGTAATAAGTATAATTATTATAGTTCTAGAGATAATAACAGTACAATGTGGGTATTAATGCATGTTAAATTGATAATATTGGGAGTAATGAGTATAATTATTATAGTTCTGGAGATAATAACGGTATAATATGGGTAATAATGCATGTTATATTGATAATATTTCGAGTAATAGGTATAATTATTATCGTTCTAGGGATAACAAGTGTATAGTATGGGTAATACTGGATGTTATATTGATAATATTTGGAGTAATAAGTACAATTATTATAGTTCTAGAGATGACAACTGTATAGTATGGGTAATAATGGATGTTATATTGATAATATTTGGAGTAATAAGTATAATTATAATAGTTCTAGCGATAATTACAGTATAATGTGAGTAATAATGCATGTTATATTGATAATATTGGGAGTAATGAGTATAATTATTATAGTTCTAGAGATAATAACAGTATAATGTGGGTAATAATGCATGTTATATTGATAATATTGAGAGTAATGAGTATAATTATTATAGTTCTAGCGATAATTACAGTATAATGTGGGTAATAGTGCATGTTATATTGATAACATTGGGAGTAATGAGTATAATTATTATAGTTCTAGCGATAATAACGGTATAATATGGGTAATAATTCATGTTATATTGATAATATTTCGTATAATAGGTATAATTAATATCGTTCTAGAGATAACAACTGTATAATATGGGTAATAATGGATGTTATGTTGATAATATTGGGAGTAATAAGTATATTAATTGTAGTTCTAGCGATAATAATTGTATAATGTGGGTAATAATGCATGTTATATTGATAATATAGGGGAATAATAGGTATAACTATTATAGTTCTAGCGATAATAACTGTATAATGTGGGTAATAATGCATCTTATATTGAAAATAATAAAAGTAATAGGTATAATTATTATAGTTCTAGAGATAGTAACTGTATAATGTGGGTAATAATGCATGTTATATTAATAATATTGGGAATAATAAGTATAATTATTATAGTGCTAGCGATAATAACTGTATAATGTGGGTAAGAATGCATGTTATATTGATAATATTGGGAATAATAAGTATAATTATTATAGTTCTAGCGATAATAACTGCATAATATGGGTAATAAAGCATGTTATACTGATAATAATATACGTAATAAGTATAACTATTATAGTTCTAGCGATAATAACTGTATAATGTGCGTAATAATGCATGTTATATTGATAATATTGGGAGTAATAAGTATAACTATTATAGTTCTAGCCATAATAACTGTATAGTGTGGTTAATAATGCATGTTATATTGATAATATTGGGAATAAGAAGTATAACTATTATAGTTCTTGCGATAATTACAGTATAATGTGGGTAATAATGCATGTTATATTGATAATATTGGGAGTAATAAGTATAACTACTATAGTTCTAGCGATAATAACTGTATAATGTGGTTAATAATGCATGTTATATTGATAATATTGGGAGTAATAAGTATAAGTATTATAGTTCCAGCGATAATCACAGTATAATGTGGGTAATAATGCATGTTATATTGATAATATTGGGACTAATAAGTATAATTGTTATAGTTCTAGCGATAATAACTGTATAATGTAGGTAATAATGCATGTTATATTGATAATATTGGGAGTAATAAGTATAATTATTATAGTTCTAGCGATAATAACTGTATAATGTGGGTAATAATGCATGTTATATTGATAATAATAAAAGCAGTAAGTATAATTATTATAGATGTAGCGATAATAATTGTATAATATGGGTAATAATGCATGTTATATTGATAATATTGGGAATAATAAGTATAGTTATTATAGTTCTAGCGATAATAACTGTATAATGTGGGTAATAATGCATGTTATATTGATAATATTTCGAGTAATAGTTATAATTATTATAGTTCTAGAGATCACAACTGTATAATATGGGTAATAATACATGTTATATTGATAATATTGGGAGTAATAAGTGTAATTATTATAGCTCTAGCGATAATAACTGCATAATATGGGTAATAATGCATGTTATACTGATAATATTGCGAATAATAAGTATAATTATTATAGTTCTAGCGATAATAACTGTATAATGTGGGTAATAATGCATGTTATATTGATAATATTGGGAGTAATGAGTATAATTATTATAGTTCTAGCGATAATAACCGTATAATATGGGTAATAATGCATGTTATATTGATAATATTTCGAGTAATAGGTATAATTATTATCGTTCTAGAGATAACAACTGTATAATATGGGTAATAATGCATGTTATATTGATAATATTGGGACTAATAGGTATAATTATTATAGTGCTAGCGATAATAACTGTATAATGTGGGTAATAATGCATGTTATATTGATAATATTAGGAGTAATAAGTATAATTATTATAGTTCTAGCGATAATCACAGTATAATGGGGGTAATAATGCATGTTATATTGATAATAATAAAGTAGTAAGTATAATTATTATAGATGTAGCGATAATAACTCTATAATATGTGTAATAGTGCATGTTATATTGATAATATAGGGGAATAATAGGTATAACTATTATAGTTCTAGCGATAGTAACTGTATAATGTGGGTAATAATGCATGTTATATTAATAATATTGGGAGTAATAAGTATAATTACTATAGTTCTAGCGATAATAACTGTATAATATGGCTAATAATGCATGTTATATTGATAATATTGGGAATAATAAGTATAATTATTATAGTTCTAGCGATAATAACTGCATAACAGGGGTAATAATGCATGTTATACTGATAATAATGTAAGTAAGAAGTATAACTATTATAGTTCTAGCGATAATAACTGCATAATATGGGTAATAATGCATGTTATATTGATAATATTGGGAGTAATAAGTATAATTACTATAGTTCTAGCGATAATAACTGTATAATATCGGTAATAATGCATGTTATATTGATAATATTGGGAATAATAAGTATAATTATTATAGTTCTAGCGATAATTACAGTATAATGTGGGTAATAATGCATGTTATATTGATAATATTGGGAGTAATGAGTATAATTATTATAGTTCTAGAGATAATAACGGTATAATATGGGTAATAATGCATGTTATATTGATAATATTTCGAGTAATAGGTATAATTATTATAGTTCTAGAGATAACAACTTTATAATATGTGTAATAATGCATGTTATATTGATAATATTGGTAGTAATAAGTATAATTATTATAGTCCTAGACATAATAACGGTATAATATGGGTAATAATGCAGTTTATATTGATAACACTTCGAGTAACAGGTATAATTATTATAGGTCTATATATAACAACTGTATAATACGGGTAATCATGGGTGTTATATTCATAATATTGGGAGTAATAAGTATAATTATTATAGTTCTAGAGATAATAACAGTACAATGTGGGTATTAATGCATGTTAAATTGATAATATTGGGAGTAATGAGTATAATTATTATAGTTCTGGAGATAATAACGGTATAATATGGGTAATAATGCATGTTATATTGATAATATTTCGAGTAATAGGTATAATTATTATCGTTCTAGGGATAACAAGTGTATAGTATGGGTAATACTGGATGTTATATTGATAATATTTGGAGTAATAAGTACAATTATTATAGTTCTAGAGATGACAACTGTATAGTATGGGTAATAATGGATGTTATATTGATAATATTTGGAGTAATAAGTATAATTATTATAGTTCTAGCGATAATTACAGTAGAATGTGGGTAATAATGCATGTTATATTGATAATATTAAGAGTAATGAGTATAATTATTATAGTTCTAGCGATAATAACTGTATAATGTGGGTAATAATGCATCTTATATTGAAAATAATAAAAGTAATAAGTATAACTATTGTAGTTCTAGAGATAATAACTGTATAATATGTGTAATAATGCATGATATATTGCTAATATTTCGAGTAATAGTTATAATTATTATAGTTCTAGAGATGACAACTGTATAATATGGGTAATAATGCATGTTATATTGATAATAGTGGGAATAATAAGTATAACTATTATAGTTCTAGCGATAATAACTGTATAATGTGGGTAATAATGCATGTTATATTGATAATATTGGGAATAATAGGAATAACCGTTTAAAGTTCTAGCGATAATAACTGTATAATGTGGGTCATAATGCATGTTATATTGAAAATAATAAAAGTAATAAGTATAATTATTATAGTTCTAGAGATAATAACTGTATAATGTGGGTAATGATGCATGTTATATTGATAATATTGGGAATAATAAGTATAATTATTATAGTTCTAGCGATAATAACTGTATAATGTGGGTAATAATGCATGTTATATTGATAATATTGGGAGTAATGAGTATAATTATTATAGTTCTAGCGGTAATAACGGTATAATATGCCTAATAATGCATGTTATATTGATAATATTTCGAGTAATAGGTATAATTATTATCGCCCTAGAGATAACAACTGTATAATACGGGTAATAATGCATGTTATATTGATAATATTGGGACTAATAAGCATAATTATTATAGTTCTAGCGATAATAACTGTATAATATGTGTAATAATGCATGTTATATTGATAATATTTCGAGTAATAGTTACAATTATTATAGTTGTAGAGATGACAACTGTATAATATGGGTAATAATGGATGTTATATTAATAATATCGGGAGTAATGAGTATAATTATTATAGTTCTAGCGATAATAACTGCATACTGTGGGTAATAATGCATGTTATATTGATAATATTGGGAGTAATAAGTATAATAGTTGTAGTTCTAGCAATAATGACTGTATAATGTGGGTAATAATGCATGTTATATTGATAATATTTCGAGTAATAGGTATAATTATTATAGTTCTCGAGATGACAACTGTATAATATGGGTAATAATGCATGTTATATTGATAATAGTGGGAATAATAAGTATAATTATTATAGTTCTAGCGATAATAACTGTATAATGTGGGTAATAATGCATGTTATATTGATAATAATAAAAGCAGTAAGTATAATTATTATAGATGTAGCGATAATAATTGTATAATATGCGTAATAATGCATGTTATATTGATAATATTGGGAATAATAAGTATAGTTTTTATAGTTCTAACGATAATAGCTGTATAATGTGGGTAATAATGCATGTCATATTGATAATATTGGGAGTAATGAGTATAATTATTATAGTTCTGGAGATAATAACGGTATAATATGGGTAATAATGCATGTTATATTGATAATATTTCGAGTAATAGGCAAAATTATTATCGTTCTAGAGATAATAACTGTATAATGTGGGTAATGATGCATGTTTTATAGATAATATTGGGAATAATAAGTATTATTATTATACTTCTAGCGATAATAACTGTATAATGTGGGTAATAATGCATGTTATATTGATAATATTGGGAGTAATGAGTATAATTATTATAGTTCTAGCGGTAATAACGGTATAATATGGGTAATAATGCATGTTATATTGATAATATTTCGAGTAATAGGTATAATTATTATCGTTCTAGAGATAACAACTGTATAATATGGGTAATAATGCATGTTATATTGATAATATTGGGACTAATAAGCACAATTATTATAGTTCTAGCGATAATAACTGTATAATATGTGTAATAATGCATGTTATATTGATAATATTTCGAGTAATAGTTATAATTATTATTGTTATAGAGATGACAACTGTATAATATGGGTAATAATGGATGTTATATTAATAATATCGGGAGTAATGAGTATAATTATTATAGTTCTAGCGATAATAACTGCATACTGTGGGTAATAATGCATGTTATTTTGATAATATTGGGAGTAATGAGTATAATTATTATAGTTCTGGAGATAATAACGGTATAATATGGGTAATAATGCATGTTATATTGATAACATTTCGAGTCATAGGCATAATTATTATCGTCCTAGAGATAACAACTGTATAATATGGGTAATAATGCATGTTATATTGATAATAATAAAAGTATTAAGCATAATTATTGTAGTTCTAACGATAAGAACTGCATAATATGGGTAATAATGCATGTTATATTGATAATATTGGGAGTAATAAGTATAATTATTATAGTTCTAGCGATAATCACAGTATAATGTGGGTAATAATGCATGTTATATTGATAATATTGGGAGTATTGAGTATAATTATTATAGTTCTAGCGATAATAACGGTATAATATGGGTAATAATACATGTTATATTGATAATATTGGGAGTAATAAGTGTAATTATTATAGCTCTAGCGATAATAACTGCATAATATGGGTAATAATGCATGTTATACTGATAATAATGTACGTAATAAGTATAACTATTATAGTTCTAGCGATAATAACTGTATAATGTGGGTAATAATGCATGTTATATTGATAATATTGCGAGTAATAAGTATAACTATTATAGTTCTAGCGATAATAACTGTATAATGTGGTTAATAATGCATGTTATATTGATAATATTGGGAGTAATAAGTATAAGTATTATAGTTCTAGCGATAAACACAGTATAATGTGGGTAAGAATGCATGTTATATTGATAATATTGGGAGTAATAAGTATATTTATTATAGTTTTGACGATAACAGTATAATATGGGTAATAATGCATGTTATTATGATAATATTGGGAGTAATAAGTATAATTATTATAGTTCTAGCGATAATAACTGCATAATATGAGTAATAATGCATGTTATACTGATAACAATAAAAGTAATAAGTATAATTATTGTAGTTCTAGCGATAATAACTGCATAATATGGGTAATAATGCATGTTATATTGATAATATTGGGAATAATAAGTATAATTATTATAGTTCTAGCGATAATTACAGTATAATGTGGGTAATAATGCATGTTATATTGATAATATTTCGAGTAATAGGTATAATTATTATCGTTCTAGAGATAACAACTGTATAATATGGGTAATAATGGATGTTACATTGATAATATTTGGAGTAATAAGTATAATTATTATAGTTCTAGCGATAATTACAGTATAATGTGGGTAATAATGCATGTTATATTGATAATATTGGGAGTAATGAGTATAATTATTATAGTCCTAACGATAATAACTGTATAGTGTGGGTAATAATGCATGTTATATTGGCAATATTGGGAGTTATAAGTATAATTATTATAGTTCTAGCGATAATAACTGTATAATGTGGGTAATAATGCATGTTATATTGATAATATTAGGAGTAATAAGTATAATTATTATAGTTCTAGCGATAATCACAGTATAATGGGGGTAATAATGCATGTTATATTGATAATAATAAAGTAGTAAGTATAATTATTATAGATGTAGCGATAATAACTCTATAATATGTGTAATAGTGCATGTTATATTGATAATATAGGGGAATAATAGGTATAACTATTATAGTTCTAGCGATAGTAACTGTATAATGTGGGTAATAATGCATGTTATATTAATAATATTGGGAGTAATAAGTATAATTACTATAGTTCTAGCGATAATAACTGTATAATATGGCTAATAATGCATGTTATATTGATAATATTGGGAATAATAAGTATAATTATTATAGTTCTAGCGATAATAACTGCATAACAGGGGTAATAATGCATGTTATACTGATAATAATGTAAGTAAGAAGTATAACTATTATAGTTCTAGCGATAATAACTGCATAATATGGGTAATAATGCATGTTATATTGATAATATTGGGAGTAATAAGTATAATTACTATAGTTCTAGCGATAATAACTGTATAATATCGGTAATAATGCATGTTATATTGATAATATTGGGAATAATAAGTATAATTATTATAGTTCTAGCGATAATTACAGTATAATGTGGGTAATAATGCATGTTATATTGATAATATTGGGAGTAATGAGTATAATTATTATAGTTCTAGAGATAATAACGGTATAATATGGGTAATAATGCATGTTATATTGATAATATTTCGAGTAATAGGAATAATTATTATAGTTCTAGAGATAACAACTTTATAATATGTGTAATAATGCATGTTATATTGATAATATTGGTAGTAATAAGTATAATTATTATAGTCCTAGACATAATAACGGTATAATATGGGTAATAATGCAGTTTATATTGATAACACTTCGAGTAACAGGTATAATTATTATAGGTCTAGATATAACAACTGTATAATACGGGTAATCATGGGTGTTATATTCATAATATTGGGAGTAATAAGTATAATTATTATAGTTCTAGAGATAATAACAGTACAATGTGGGTATTAATGCATGTTAAATTGATAATATTGGGAGTAATGAGTATAATTATTATAGTTCTGGAGATAATAACGGTATAATATGGGTAATAATGCATGTTATATTGATAATATTTCGAGTAATAGGTATAATTATTATCGTTCTAGGGATAACAAGTGTATAGTATGGGTAATACTGGATGTTATATTGATAATATTTGGAGTAATAAGTACAATTATTATAGTTCTAGAGATGACAACTGTATAGTATGGGTAATAATGGATGTTATATTGATAATATTTGGAGTAATAAGTATAATTATAATAGTTCTAGCGATAATTACAGTATAATGTGAGTAATAATGCATGTTATATTGATAATATTGGGAGTAATGAGTATAATTATTATAGTTCTAGAGATAATAACAGTATAATGTGGGTAATAATGCATGTTATATTGATAATATTGAGAGTAATGAGTATAATTATTATAGTTCTAGCGATAATTACAGTATAATGTGGGTAATAGTGCATGTTATATTGATAACATTGGGAGTAATGAGTATAATTATTATAGTTCTAGCGATAATAACGGTATAATATGGGTAATAATTCATGTTATATTGATAATATTTCGTATAATAGGTATAATTAATATCGTTCTAGAGATAACAACTGTATAATATGGGTAATAATGGATGTTATGTTGATAATATTGGGAGTAATAAGTATATTAATTGTAGTTCTAGCGATAATAATTGTATAATGTGGGTAATAATGCATGTTATATTGATAATATAGGGGAATAATAGGTATAACTATTATAGTTCTAGCGATAATAACTGTATAATGTGGGTAATAATGCATCTTATATTGAAAATAATAAAAGTAATAGGTATAATTATTATAGTTCTAGAGATAGTAACTGTATAATGTGGGTAATAATGCATGTTATATTAATAATATTGGGAATAATAAGTATAATTATTATAGTGCTAGCGATAATAACTGTATAATGTGGGTAAGAATGCATGTTATATTGATAATATTGGGAATAATAAGTATAATTATTATAGTTCTAGCGATAATAACTGCATAATATGGGTAATAAAGCATGTTATACTGATAATAATATACGTAATAAGTATAACTATTATAGTTCTAGCGATAATAACTGTATAATGTGCGTAATAATGCATGTTATATTGATAATATTGGGAGTAATAAGTATAACTATTATAGTTCTAGCCATAATAACTGTATAGTGTGGTTAATAATGCATGTTATATTGATAATATTGGGAATAAGAAGTATAACTATTATAGTTCTTGCGATAATTACAGTATAATGTGGGTAATAATGCATGTTATATTGATAATATTGGGAGTAATAAGTATAACTACTATAGTTCTAGCGATAATAACTGTATAATGTGGTTAATAATGCATGTTATATTGATAATATTGGGAGTAATAAGTATAAGTATTATAGTTCCAGCGATAATCACAGTATAATGTGGGTAATAATGCATGTTATATTGATAATATTGGGACTAATAAGTATAATTGTTATAGTTCTAGCGATAATAACTGTATAATGTAGGTAATAATGCATGTTATATTGATAATATTGGGAGTAATAAGTATAATTATTATAGTTCTAGCGATAATAACTGTATAATGTGGGTAATAATGCATGTTATATTGATAATAATAAAAGCAGTAAGTATAATTATTATAGATGTAGCGATAATAATTGTATAATATGGGTAATAATGCATGTTATATTGATAATATTGGGAATAATAAGTATAGTTATTATAGTTCTAGCGATAATAACTGTATAATGTGGGTAATAATGCATGTTATATTGATAATATTTCGAGTAATAGTTATAATTATTATAGTTCTAGAGATCACAACTGTATAATATGGGTAATAATACATGTTATATTGATAATATTGGGAGTAATAAGTGTAATTATTATAGCTCTAGCGATAATAACTGCATAATATGGGTAATAATGCATGTTATACTGATAATAATATACGTAATAAGTATAACTATTATAGTTCTAGCGATAATAACTGTATAATGTGGGTAATAATGCATGTTATATTGATAATATTGCGAGTAATAAGTATAACTATTATAGTTCTAGCGATAATCACAGTATAATGTGGGTAATAATGCATGTTATGTTGATAATATTGGGAATAATAAGTATAATTATTATAGTTCTAGAGATAATAACTGTATAATGTGGGTAATAATGCATGTTATGTTGATAATATTGCGAATAATAAGTATAATTATTATAGTTCTAGCGATAATAACTGTATAATGTGGGTAATAATGCATGTTATATTGATAATATTGGGAGTAATGAGTATAATTATTATAGTTCTAGCGATAATAACCGTATAATATGGGTAATAATGCATGTTATATTGATAATATTTCGAGTAATAGGTATAATTATTATCGTTCTAGAGATAACAACTGTATAATATGGGTAATAATGCATGTTATATTGATAATATTGGGACTAATAGGTATAATTATTATAGTGCTAGCGATAATAACTGTATAATGTGGGTAATAATGCATGTTATATTGATAATATTAGGAGTAATAAGTATAATTATTATAGTTCTAGCGATAATCACAGTATAATGGGGGTAATAATGCATGTTATATTGATAATAATAAAGTAGTAAGTATAATTATTATA
Organism: Megachile leachella; assembly: GCA_963576845.1. NCBI lineage: Eukaryota > Metazoa > Arthropoda > Insecta > Hymenoptera > Megachilidae > Megachile > Megachile leachella. The sequence continues at coordinate 492,041 of CAUYWW010000099.1, read as the reverse complement.
GATGTAGCGATAATAACTCTATAATATGTGTAATAGTGCATGTTATATTGATAATATAGGGGAATAATAGGTATAACTATTATAGTTCTAGCGATAGTAACTGTATAATGTGGGTAATAATGCATGTTATATTAATAATATTGGGAGTAATAAGTATAATTACTATAGTTCTAGCGATAATAACTGTATAATATGGCTAATAATGCATGTTATATTGATAATATTGGGAATAATAAGTATAATTATTATAGTTCTAGCGATAATAACTGCATAACAGGGGTAATAATGCATGTTATACTGATAATAATGTAAGTAAGAAGTATAACTATTATAGTTCTAGCGATAATAACTGCATAATATGGGTAATAATGCATGTTATATTGATAATATTGGGAGTAATAAGTATAATTACTATAGTTCTAGCGATAATAACTGTATAATATCGGTAATAATGCATGTTATATTGATAATATTGGGAATAATAAGTATAATTATTATAGTTCTAGCGATAATTACAGTATAATGTGGGTAATAATGCATGTTATATTGATAATATTGGGAGTAATGAGTATAATTATTATAGTTCTAGAGATAATAACGGTATAATATGGGTAATAATGCATGTTATATTGATAATATTTCGAGTAATAGGTATAATTATTATAGTTCTAGAGATAACAACTTTATAATATGTGTAATAATGCATGTTATATTGATAATATTGGTAGTAATAAGTATAATTATTATAGTCCTAGACATAATAACGGTATAATATGGGTAATAATGCAGTTTATATTGATAACACTTCGAGTAACAGGTATAATTATTATAGGTCTATATATAACAACTGTATAATACGGGTAATCATGGGTGTTATATTCATAATATTGGGAGTAATAAGTATAATTATTATAGTTCTAGAGATAATAACAGTACAATGTGGGTATTAATGCATGTTAAATTGATAATATTGGGAGTAATGAGTATAATTATTATAGTTCTGGAGATAATAACGGTATAATATGGGTAATAATGCATGTTATATTGATAATATTTCGAGTAATAGGTATAATTATTATCGTTCTAGGGATAACAAGTGTATAGTATGGGTAATACTGGATGTTATATTGATAATATTTGGAGTAATAAGTACAATTATTATAGTTCTAGAGATGACAACTGTATAGTATGGGTAATAATGGATGTTATATTGATAATATTTGGAGTAATAAGTATAATTATTATAGTTCTAGCGATAATTACAGTAGAATGTGGGTAATAATGCATGTTATATTGATAATATTAAGAGTAATGAGTATAATTATTATAGTTCTAGCGATAATAACTGTATAATGTGGGTAATAATGCATCTTATATTGAAAATAATAAAAGTAATAAGTATGATTATTATAGTTCTAGAGATAGTAACTGTATAATGTGGGTAATAATACATGTTATATTGATACTATTTCGAGTAATAGGTATAATTATTATAGTTCTAGAGATGACAACTGTATAATATGGATAATAATGGATGATATATTGATAATATTGGGAATAATTTTAATAATTATAATAGTTCTAGCGATAATTACAGTATAATGTGAGTAATAATGCATGTTATATTGATAATATTGGGAGTAATGAGTATAATTATTATAGTTCTAGAGATAATAACAGTATAATGTGGGTAATAATGCATGTTATATTGATAATATTGAGAGTAATGAGTATAATTATTATAGTTCTAGCGATAATTACAGTATAATGTGGGTAATAGTGCATGTTATATTGATAACATTGGAGTAATGAGTATAATTATTATAGTTCTAGCGATAATAACGGTATAATATGGGTAATAATTCATGTTATATTGATAATATTTCGTATAATAGGTATAATTAATATCGTTCTAGAGATAACAACTGTATAATATGGGTAATAATGGATGTTATGTTGATAATATTGGGAGTAATAAGTATATTAATTGTAGTTCTAGCGATAATAATTGTATAATGTGGGTAATAATGCATGTTATATTGATAATATTAAGAGTAATGAGTATAATTATTATAGTTCTAGCGATAATAACTGTATAATGTGGGTAATAATGCATCTTATATTGAAAATAATAAAAGTAATAAGTATGATTATTATAGTTCTAGAGATAGTAACTGTATAATGTGGGTAATAATGCATGTTATATTGATACTATTTCGAGTAATAGGTATAATTATTATAGTTCTAGAGATGACAACTGTATAATATGGATAATAATGGATGATATATTGATAATATTGGGAATAATTTTAATAATTATAATAGTTCTAGCGATAATTACAGTATAATGTGAGTAATAATGCATGTTATATTGATAATATTGGGAGTAATGAGTATAATTATTATAGTTCTAGAGATAATAACAGTATAATGTGGGTAATAATGCATGTTATATTGATAATATTGAGAGTAATGAGTATAATTATTATAGTTCTAGCGATAATTACAGTATAATGTGGGTAATAGTGCATGTTATATTGATAACATTGGGAGTAATGAGTATAATTATTATAGTTCTAGCGATAATAACGGTATAATATGGGTAATAATTCATGTTATATTGATAATATTTCGTATAATAGGTATAATTAATATCGTTCTAGAGATAACAACTGTATAATATGGGTAATAATGGATGTTATGTTGATAATATTGGGAGTAATAAGTATATTAATTGTAGTTCTAGCGATAATAATTGTATAATGTGGGTAATAATGCATGTTATATTGATAATATAGGGGAGTAATAGGTATAACTATTATAGTTCTAGCGATAATAACTGTATAATGTGGGTAATAATGCATCTTATATTGAAAATAATAAAAGTAATAGGTATAATTATTATAGTTCTAGAGATAGTAACTGTATAATGTGGGTAATAATGCATGTTATATTAATAATATTGGGAATAATAAGTATAATTATTATAGTGCTAGCGATAATAACTGTATAATGTGGGTAAGAATGCATGTTATATTGATAATATTGGGAATAATAAGTATAATTATTATAGTTCTAGCGATAATAACTGCATAATATGGGTAATAAAGCATGTTATACTGATAATAATATACGTAATAAGTATAACTATTATAGTTCTAGCGATAATAACTGTATAATGTGCGTAATAATGCATGTTATATTGATAATATTGGGAGTAATAAGTATAACTATTATAGTTCTAGCCATAATAACTGTATAGTGTGGTTAATAATGGATGTTATATTGATAATATTGGGAATAATAAGTATAACTATTATAGTTCTTGCGATAATTACAGTATAATGTGGGTAATAATGCATGTTATATTGATAATATTGGGAGTAATAAGTATAACTACTATAGTTCTAGCGATAATAACTGTATAATGTGGTTAATAATGCATGTTATATTGATAATATTGGGAGTAATAAGTATAAGTATTATAGTTCCAGCGATAATCACAGTATAATGTGGGTAATAATGCATGTTATATTGATAATATTGGGACTAATAAGTATAATTGTTATAGTTCTAGCGATAATAACTGTATAATGTAGGTAATAATGCATGTTATATTGATAATATTGGGAGTAATAAGTATAATTATTATAGTTCTAGCGATAATAACTGTATAATGTGGGTAATAATGCATGTTATATTGATAATAATAAAAGCAGTAAGTATAATTATTATAGATGTAGCGATAATAATTGTATAATATGGGTAATAATGCATGTTATATTGATAATATTGGGAATAATAAGTATAGTTATTATAGTTCTAGCGATAATAACTGTATAATGTGGGTAATAATGCATGTTATATTGATAATATTTCGAGTAATAGTTATAATTATTATAGTTCTAGAGATCGCAACTGTATAATATGGGTAATAATACATGTTATATTGATAATATTGGGAGTAATAAGTGTAATTATTATAGCTCTAGCGATAATAACTGCATAATATGGGTAATAATGCATGTTATACTGATAATAATATACGTAATAAGTATAACTATTATAGTTCTAGCGATAATAACTGTATAATGTGGGTAATAATGCATGTTATATTGATAATATTGCGAGTAATAAGTATAACTATTATAGTTCTAGCGATAATCACAGTATAATGTGGGTAATAATGCATGTTATATTGATAATATTGGGAGTAATGAGTATAATTATTATAGTTCTAGCGATAATAACCGTATAATATGGGTAATAATGCATGTTATATTGATAATATTTCGAGTAATAGGTATAATTATTATCGTTCTAGAGATAACAACTGTATAATATGGGTAATAATGCATGTTATATTGATAATATTGGGACTAATAGGTATAATTATTATAGTGCTAGCGATAATAACTGTATAATGTGGGTAAGAATGCATGTTATATTGATAATATTGGGATTAATAAGTATAATTATTATACTTCTGACGATAATAACAGTATAATATGGGTAATAGTGCATGTTATATTGATAATATTGGGAGTAATAAGTATATTTATTATAGTTCTGGCGATAATAACAGTATAATATGGGTAATAATGCGTGTTATATTGATAATATTGGGAGTAATAAGTAAAATTATTATAGTTCTAGCGATAATAACAGTACAATGTGGGTATTAATGCATGTTAAATTGATAATACGATAAGTAATAAGTATAATTATTGTAGTTCTAGCGATAATAACTGCATAATATGGGTAATAATGCATGTTATATTGATAACGTTGGGAGTAATTAGTATAATTATTATAGTTCTGGCGATAATAACTGCATAGTATTGGTAATAATGCATGTTACATTGATAATAATAAAAGTAATAAGTATAATTATTATAGTTCTAGCGATTATAACTGTATAATGTGGGTAATAATGCATCTTATATTGAAAATAATAAAAGTAATAAGTATAACTATTATAGTTCTAGAGATAATAACTGTATAATGTGGGTAATAATGCATGTTATATTAGTAATATTGGGAATAATAAGTATAATTATTATAGTTCTAGCGATAATAACTGCATACTGTGGGTAATAATGCATGTTATATTGATAATATTGGGAGTAATAAGTATAATAATTGTAGTTCTAGCAATAATGACTGTATAATGTGGGTAATAATACATGTTATATTGATAATATTGGGACTAATAAGTATAATTATTATAGTTCTAGCGATAATAACTGTATAATATGTGTAATAATGCATGTTATATTGATAATATTGCGAGTAATTGGTATAATTATTATCGTTCTAGAGATAACAACTGTATAATATGGGTAATAATACATGTTATATTGATAATATTGGGACTAATAAGTATAATTATTATAGTTCTAGCGATAATAACTGTATAATATGTGTAATAATGCATGTTATATTGATAATATTTCGAGTAATAGTTATAATTATTATAGTTCTAGAGATAACAACTGTATAATATGGGTAATAATGGATGTTATGTTGATAATATCGGGAGTAATGAGTATAATTATTATAGTTCTAGAGATGACAACTGTATAATATGGGTAATAATGCATGTTATATTGATAATGTAGGGGAATAATAGGTATAACTATTATAGTTCTAGCGATAATAACTGTATAATGTGGGTAATAATGCATCTTATATTAAAAATAATAAAAGTAATAAGTATAATTATTATAGTTCTAGAGATGACAACTGTATAATATGGGTAATAATGCATGTTATATTGATAATATTGGGAGTAATAAGTATAATTATTATAGTTCTAGCGAAAATAACTGTATAATGTGGGTAATAATGCATGTTATATTGATAATATTGGGAATAATAGGTATAACTATTTAAAGTTCTAGCGATAATAACTGTATAATGTGGGTAATAATGCATGTTATATTGAAAATAATAAAAGTAATAAGTATAATTATTATAGTTCTAGAGATAATAACTGTATAATGTGGGTAATGATGCATGTTATATTGATAATATTGGGAATAATAAGTATAATTATTATAGTTCTAGCGATAATAACTGTATAATGTGGGTAATAATGCATGTTATATTGATAATATTGGGAGTAATGAGTATAATTATTATAGTTCTAGCGGTAATAACGGTATAATATGGGTAATAATGCATGTTATATTGATAATATTTCGAGTAATAGGTATAATTATTATCGTTCTAGAGATAACAACTGTATAATATGGGTAATAATACATGTTATATTGATAATATTGGGAATAATAAGTATAATTATTGTAGTTCTAGCGATAATAACTGCATAATATGCGTAATAGTGCATGGTATATTGATAATATTGGGAGTATTAAGTATATTTATTATAGTTCTGGCGATAATAACAGTATAATATGGGTAATAATGCGTGTTATATTGATAATATTGGGAGTAATAAGTATAATTATTATAGTTCTAGCGATAATAACTGCATAATAGGGGTAATAATGCATGTTATAGTGATAACAATATAAGTAATAAGTATAACTATTATATTTCTAGAGATAATAACTGTATAATATGCGTAATAATGCATGCCATATTGATAATGTTGGGAGTATAAGTATATTTATTATAGTTCTAACGATAATAACAGTATAATATGGGTAATAATGCATGTTATATTGATAATATTGGGAGTAATAAGTATAATTATTATAGGTATAGCGATAATAACTGCATAATATGGGTAATAATGCATGTTATATTGATAATAATAAAAGCAATAAGCATATTTATTATAGTTCTAGCGATAATAACTGTATAATGTGGTTAATAATGCATGTTATATTGATAATATTGGGAGTAATAAGTATAATTATTATAGTTCTAGCGATAATCACAGTATAATGTGGGTAATAATGCATGTTATATTGATAGTAATAACAGTAGTAAATATAATTATTATAGATGTAGCGATAATAACTGTATAATGTGGGTAATAATGCATGTTATATTGATAATATTGGGAGTAATAAGTATAATTATTATAGTTCTAGCGATAATCACAGTATAATGTGGGTAATAATGCATGTTATATTGATAATATTGGGCGTATTGAGTATAATTATTATAGTTCTAGCGATAATAACGGTATAATATGGGTAATAATGCATGTTATATTGATAATATTTCGAGTAATAGGTATAATTATTATCGTTCTAGCGATAATTACTGTATAATGAGGGTAATAATGCATGTTATATTGATAATATTGGGAATCATAAGTATAATTCTTATAGTTCTAGCGATAACAGCAGTATAATATGGGTAATAATACATGTTATATTGATAATATTGGGAGTAATAAGTATAATTATTGTAGTTCTAGCGATAATAACTGCATAATATGGGTAATAGTGCATGTTATATTGATAGTAATAAAAGTATTAAGCATAATTATTGTAGTTCTAGCGATAATAACTGCATAATATGGGTAATAATGCATGTTATATTGATAACATTGGGAGTAATAAGTATTATTATTGTAGTTCTAGCGATAATAACTGCATAATATGGGTAATAGTGCATGTTATATTGATAATAGTAAAAGTAATAAGTATAATTATTGTAGTTCTAGCGATAATAACTGCATAATATGGGTAATAATGCATGTTATACTGATAATATTGGTAGTAAAAAGTATATTTATTATAGTTCTGACGATAATAACAGTATAATATGGTTAATAATGCATGTTATATTGATAATATTGGGAGTAATAAGTATAATTATTATAGTTCTAGCGATAATCACAGTATAATGTGGGTAATAATGCATGGTATATTGATAATAATAAAAGTAGTAAGTATAGTTATTATAGATGTAGCGATAATAACTGTATAATGTGGGTAATAATGCATGTTATATTGATAATATTGGGAATAATAAGTATAACTATTATAGTTCTTGCGATAATTACAGTATAATATAGGTAATAATGCATGTTATATTGATAATATTGGGAATAATAAGTATAATTATTATAGATCTAGAGATGACAACTGTATAGTATGGGTAATAATGGATGTTATATTGATAATAATAAAAGTACTAAGTATAATTATTATAGTTCTAGCGATAATAACTGTATAATGTGGGTACTAATGCATGTTATACTGATAATATTGGGAGTAATAAGTATAATTACTATAGTTCTAGCTATAATAACTGTATAATGTGGGTAATAATGCATGGTATATTGATAATATTGGGAGTAATGAGTATAATTATTATAGTTCTAGCGATAATTACAGTATAATGTGGGTAATAATGCATGTTATATTGATAACATTGGGAGTAATGAGTATAATTATTATAGTTCTAGCGATAATAACGGTATAATATGGGTAATAATGCATGTTATATTGATAATATTGGGACTAATAGGTATAATTATTATAGTTCTAGCGATAATAACTGTATAATATGGGTAATAATGCATGTTATATTGATAATGTTGGGAGTAAATAGTATAATTGTTGTAGTTCTAGAGATAATAACTGCATAATATGGGTAATAATGCATGTTATATTGATAATATTGGGAGTAATAAGTATATTTATTATAGTTTTGACGATAACAGTATAATATGGGTAATAATGCATGTTATTTTGATAATATCGGGAGTAATAAGTATAATTATTATAGTTCTAGCGATAATAACTGCATAATAGGAGTCTTAATGCCTGTTAAACTGATAACAATAAAAGTAATAAGTATAATTATTGTAGTTCTAGCGATAATAACTGCATAATATGGGTAATAATGCATGTTATAATGATAATATTGGAAGTAATAAGTATATTTATTATAGTTCTGACGATAATAACAGTATAATATGGGTAATAGTGCATGTTATATTGATAATATTGGGAGTAATAAGTATATTTATTATAGTTCTGGCGATAATAACAGTATAATATGGGTAATAATGCGTGTTATATTGATAATATTGGGAGTAATAAGTATAATTATTGTAGTTCTAGCGATAATAACTGCATAATATGGGTAATAATGCATGTTATATTGATAACGTTGGGAGTAATTAGTATAATTATTATAGTTCTGGCGATGATAACTGCATAGTGTTGGTAATAATGCATGTTACATTGATAATAATAAAAGTAATAAGTATAATTATTGTAGTTCTAGCGATAATAACTGTATAATGTGGGTAATAATGCATGTTATATTGATAATATAGGGAGATAATAGGTATAACTATTATAGTTCTAGCGATTATAACTGTATAATGTGGGTAATAATGCATCTTATATTGAAAATAATAAAAGTAATAAGTATAACTATTGTAGTTCTAGAGATAATAACTGTATAATATGTGTAATAATGCATGATATATTGCTAATATTTCGAGTAATAGTTATAATTATTATAGTTCTAGAGATGACAACTGTATAATATGGGTAATAATGCATGTTATATTGATAATAGTGGGAATAATAAGTATAACTATTATAGTTCTAGCGATAATAACTGTATAATGTGGGTAATAATGCATGTTATATTGATAATATTGGGAATAATAGGAATAACCGTTTAAAGTTCTAGCGATAATAACTGTATAATGTGGGTCATAATGCATGTTATATTGAAAATAATAAAAGTAATAAGTATAATTATTATAGTTCTAGAGATAATAACTGTATAATGTGGGTAATGATGCATGTTATATTGATAATATTGGGACTAATAAGTATAATTATTATAGTTCTAGCGATAATAACTGTATTATATGTGTAATAATGCATGTTATATTGATAATATTTCGAGTAATAGTTATAATTATTATAGTTCTAGAGATAACAACTGTATAATATGGGTAATAATGGATGTTATGTTGATAATATCGGGAGTAATGAGTATAATTATTATAGTTCTAGAGATGACAACTGTATAATATGGGTAATAATGCATGTTATATTGATAATGTAGGGGAATAATAGGTATAACTATTATAGTTCTAGCGATAATAACTGTATAATGTGGGTAATAATGCATCTTATATTAAAAATAATAAAAGTAATAAGTATAATTATTATAGTTCTAGAGATGACAACTGTATAATATGGGTAATAATGCATGTTATATTGATAATATTGGGAGTAATAAGTATAATTATTATAGTTCTAGCGAAAATAACTGTATAATGTGGGTAATAATGCATGTTATATTGATAATATTGGGAATAATAGGTATAACTATTTAAAGTTCTAGCGATAATAACTGTATAATGTGGGTAATAATGCATGTTATATTGAAAATAATAAAAGTAATAAGTATAATTATTATAGTTCTAGAGATAATAACTGTATAATGTGGGTAATGATGCATGTTATATTGATAATATTGGGAATAATAAGTATAATTATTATAGTTCTAGCGATAATAACTGTATAATGTGGGTAATAATGCATGTTATATTGATAATATTGGGAGTAATGAGTATAATTATTATAGTTCTAGCGGTAATAACGGTATAATATGGGTAATAATGCATGTTATATTGATAATATGTCGAGTAATAGGTATAATTATTATCGTTCTAGAGATAACAACTGTATAATATGGGTAATAATACATGTTATATTGATAATATTGGGAATAATAAGTATAATTATTGTAGTTCTAGCGATAATAACTGCATAATATGCGTAATAGTGCATGGTATATTGATAATATTGGGAGTATTAAGTATATTTATTATAGTTCTGGCGATAATAACAGTATAATATGGGTAATAATGCGTGTTATATTGATAATATTGGGAGTAATAAGTATAATTATTATAGTTCTAGCGATAATAACTGCATAATAGGGGTAATAATGCATGTTATAGTGATAACAATATAAGTAATAAGTATAACTATTATATTTCTAGAGATAATAACTGTATAATATGCGTAATAATGCATGCCATATTGATAATGTTGGGAGTATAAGTATATTTATTATAGTTCTAACGATAATAACAGTATAATATGGGTAATAATGCATGTTATATTGATAATATTGGGAGTAATAAGTATAATTATTATAGGTATAGCGATAATAACTGCATAATATGGGTAATAATGCATGTTATATTGATAATAATAAAAGCAATAAGCATATTTATTATAGTTCTAGCGATAATAACTGTATAATGTGGTTAATAATGCATGTTATATTGATAACATTGGGAGTAATAAGTATAATTATTATAGTTCTAGCGATAATCACAGTATAATGTGGGTAATAATGCATGTTATATTGATAATAATAAAAGTAGTAAATATAATTATTATAGATGTAGCGATAATAACTGTATAATGTGGGTAATAATGCATGTTATATTGATAATATTGGGAGTAATAAGTATAATTATTATAGTTCTAGCGATAATCACAGTATAATGTGGGTAATAATGCATGTTATATTGATAATATTGGGCGTATTGAGTATAATTATTATAGTTCTAGCGATAATAACGGTATAATATGGGTAATAATGCATGTTATATTGATAATATTTCGAGTAATAGGTATAATTATTATCGTTCTAGCGATAATTACTGTATAATGAGGGTAATAATGCATGTTATATTGATAATATTGGGAATCATAAGTATAATTCTTATAGTTCTAGCGATAACAGCAGTATAATATGGGTAATAATGCATGTTATATTGATAATATTGGGAGTAATAAGTATAATTATTGTAGTTCTAGCGATAATAACTGCATAATATGGGTAATAGTGCATGTTATATTGATAGTAATAAAAGTATTAAGCATAATTATTGTAGTTCTAGCGATAATAACTGCATAATATGGGTAATAATGCATGTTATATTGATAACATTGGGAGTAATAAGTATTATTATTGTAGTTCTAGCGATAATAACTGCATAATATGGGTAATAGTGCATGTTATATTGATAATAGTAAAAGTAATAAGTATAATTATTGTAGTTCTAGCGATAATAACTGCATAATATGGGTAATAATGCATGTTATACTGATAATATTGGTAGTAAAAAGTATATTTATTATAGTTCTGACGATAATAACAGTATAATATGGTTAATAATGCATGTTATATTGATAATATTGGGAGTAATAAGTATAATTATTATAGTTCTAGCGATAATCACAGTATAATGTGGGTAATAATGCATGGTATATTGATAATAATAAAAGTAGTAAGTATAGTTATTATAGATGTAGCGATAATTACAGTATAATGTGGGTAATAATGCATGTTATATTGATAACATTGGGAGTAATGAGTATAATTATTATAGTTCTAGCGATAATAACGGTATAATATGGGTAATAATTCATGTTATATTGATAATATTTCGTATAATAGGTATAATTAATATCGTTCTAGAGATAACAACTGTATAATATGGGTAATAATGGATGTTATGTTGATAATATCGGGAGTAATGAGTATAATTATTATAGTTCTAGAGATGACAACTGTATAGTATGGGTAATAATGGATGTTATGTTGATAATATTGGGAGTAATAAGTATATTAATTGTAGTTCTAGCGATAATAATTGTATAATGTGGGTAATAATGCATGTTATATTGATAATATAGGGGAACAATAGGTATAACTATTATAGTTCTAGCGATAATAACTGTATAATGTGGGTAATAATGCATCTTATATTGAAAATAATAAAAGTAATAAGTATAATTATTATAGTTCTAGCGATAATAACTGTATAATGTGGGTAATAATGCATGTTATATTGATAATATTGGGAGTAATGAGTATAATTATTATAGTTCTAGCGATAATTACAGTATAATGTGGGTAATAATGCATGTTATATTGATAACATTGGGAGTAATGAGTATAATTATTATAGTTCTAGCGATAATAACGGTATAATATGGGTAATAATGCATGTTATATTGATAATATTGGGACTAATAGGTATAATTATTATAGTTCTAGCGATAATAACTGTATAATATGGGTAATAATGCATGTTATATTGATAATGTTGGGAGTAAATAGTATAATTGTTGTAGTTCTAGAGATAATAACTGCATAATATGGGTAATAATGCATGTTATATTGATAATATTGGGAGTAATAAGTATATTTATTATAGTTTTGACGATAACAGTATAATATGGGTAATAATGCATGTTATTTTGATAATATCGGGAGTAATAAGTATAATTATTATAGTTCTAGCGATAATAACTGCATAATAGGAGTCTTAATGCCTGTTATACTGATAACAATAAAAGTAATAAGTATAATTATTGTAGTTCTAGCGATAATAACTGCATAATATGGGTAATAATGCATGTTATAATGATAATATTGGAAGTAATAAGTATATTTATTATAGTTCTGACGATAATAACAGTATAATATGGGTAATAGTGCATGTTATATTGATAATATTGGGAGTAATAAGTATATTTATTATAGTTCTGGCGATAATAACAGTATAATATGGGTAATAATGCGTGTTATATTGATAATATTGGGAGTAATAAGTATAATTATTGTAGTTCTAGCGATAATAACTGCATAATATGGGTAATAATGCATGTTATATTGATAACGTTGGGAGTAATTAGTATAATTATTATAGTTCTGGCGATGATAACTGCATAGTGTTGGTAATAATGCATGTTACATTGATAATAATAAAAGTAATAAGTATAATTATTGTAGTTCTAGCGATAGTAACTGTATAATGTGGGTAATAATGCATGTTATATTGATAATATAGGGAGATAATAGGTATAACTATTATAGTTCTAGCGATTATAACTGTATAATGTGGGTAATAATGCATCTTATATTGAAAATAATAAAAGTAATAAGTATAACTATTGTAGTTCTAGAGATAATAACTGTATAATATGTGTAATAATGCATGATATATTGCTAATATTTCGAGTAATAGTTATAATTATTATAGTTCTAGAGATGACAACTGTATAATATGGGTAATAATGCATGTTATATTGATAATAGTGGGAATAATAAGTATAACTATTATAGTTCTAGCGATAATAACTGTATAATGTGGGTAATAATGCATGTTATATTGATAATATTGGGAATAATAGGAATAACCGTTTAAAGTTCTAGCGATAATAACTGTATAATGTGGGTCATAATGCATGTTATATTGAAAATAATAAAAGTAATAAGTATAATTATTATAGTTCTAGAAATAATAACTGTATAATGTGGGTAATGATGCATGTTATATTGATAATATTGGGACTAATAAGTATAATTATTATAGTTCTAGCGATAATAACTGTATTATATGTGTAATAATGCATGTTATATTGATAATATTTCGAGTAATAGTTATAATTATTATAGTTCTAGAGATAACAACTGTATAATATGGGTAATAATGGATGTTATGTTGATAATATCGGGAGTAATGAGTATAATTATTATAGTTCTAGAGATGACAACTGTATAATATGGGTAATAATGCATGTTATATTGATAATGTAGGGGAATAATAGGTATAACTATTATAGTTCTAGCGATAATAACTGTATAATGTGGGTAATAATGCATCTTATATTAAAAATAATAAAAGTAATAAGTATAATTATTATAGTTCTAGAGATGACAACTGTATAATATGGGTAATAATGCATGTTATATTGATAATATTGGGAGTAATAAGTATAATTATTATAGTTCTAGCGAAAATAACTGTATAATGTGGGTAATAATGCATGTTATATTGATAATATTGGGAATAATAGGTATAACTATTTAAAGTTCTAGCGATAATAACTGTATAATGTGGGTAATAATGCATGTTATATTGAAAATAATAAAAGTAATAAGTATAATTATTATAGTTCTAGAGATAATAACTGTATAATGTGGGTAATGATGCATGTTATATTGATAATATTGGGAATAATAAGTATAATTATTATAGTTCTAGCGATAATAACTGTATAATGTGGGTAATAATGCATGTTATATTGATAATATTGGGAGTAATGAGTATAATTATTATAGTTCTAGCGGTAATAACGGTATAATATGGGTAATAATGCATGTTATATTGATAATATTTCGAGTAATAGGTATAATTATTATCGTTCTAGAGATAACAACTGTATAATATGGGCAATAATACATGTTATATTGATAATATTGGGAATAATAAGTATAATTATTGTAGTTCTAGCGATAATAACTGCATAATATGCGTAATAGTGCATGGTATATTGATAATATTGGGAGTATTAAGTATATTTATTATAGTTCTGGCGATAATAACAGTATAATATGGGTAATAATGCGTGTTATATTGATAATATTGGGAGTAATAAGTATAATTATTATAGTTCTAGCGATAATAACTGCATAATAGGGGTAATAATGCATGTTATAGTGATAACAATATAAGTAATAAGTATAACTATTATATTTCTAGAGATAATAACTGTATAATATGCGTAATAATGCATGCCATATTGATAATGTTGGGAGTATAAGTATATTTATTATAGTTCTAACGATAATAACAGTATAATATGGGTAATAATGCATGTTATATTGATAATATTGGGAGTAATAAGTATAATTATTATAGGTATAGCGATAATAACTGCATAATATGGGTAATAATGCATGTTATATTGATAATAATAAAAGCAATAAGCATATTTATTATAGTTCTAGCGATAATAACTGTATAATGTGGTTAATAATGCATGTTATATTGATAATATTGGGAATAATAGGAATAACCGTTTAAAGTTCTAGCGATAATAACTGTATAATGTGGGTCATAATGCATGTTATATTGAAAATAATAAAAGTAATAAGTATAAATATTATAGTTCTAGAGATAATAACTGTATAATGTGGGTAATGATGCATGTTATATTGATAATATTGGGACTAATAAGTATAATTATTATAGTTCTAGCGATAATAACTGTATTATATGTGTAATAATGCATGTTATATTGATAATATTTCGAGTAATAGTTATAATTATTATAGTTCTAGAGATAACAACTGTATAATATGGGTAATAATGGATGTTATGTTGATAATATCGGGAGTAATGAGTATAATTATTATAGTTCTAGAGATGACAACTGTATAATATGGGTAATAATGCATGTTATATTGATAATGTAGGGGAATAATAGGTATAACTATTATAGTTCTAGCGATAATAACTGTATAATGTGGGTAATAATGCATCTTATATTAAAAATAATAAATGTAATAAGTATAATTATTATAGTTCTAGAGATGACAACTGTATAATATGGGTAATAATGCATGTTATATTGATAATATTGGGAGTAATAAGTATAATTATTATAGTTCTAGCGAAAATAACTGTATAATGTGGGTAATAATGCATGTTATATTGATAATATTGGGAATAATAGGTATAACTATTTAAAGTTCTAGCGATAATAACTGTATAATGTGGGTAATAATGCATCTTATATTAAAAATAATAAATGTAATAAGTATAATTATTATAGTTCTAGAGATGACAACTGTATAATATGGGTAATAATGCATGTTATATTGATAATATTGGGAGTAATAAGTATAATTATTATAGTTCTAGCGAAAATAACTGTATAATGTGGGTAATAATGCATGTTATATTGATAATATTGGGAATAATAGGTATAACTATTTAAAGTTCTAGCGATAATAACTGTATAATGTGGGTAATAATGCATGTTATATTGAAAATAATAAAAGTAATAAGTATAATTATTATAGTTCTAGAGATAATAACTGTATAATGTGGGTAATGATGCATGTTATATTGATAATATTGGGAATAATAAGTATAATTATTATAGTTCTAGCGATAATAACTGTATAATGTGGGTAATAATGCATGTTATATTGATAATATTGGGAGTAATGAGTATAATTATTATAGTTCTAGCGGTAATAACGGTATAATATGGGTAATAATGCATGTTATATTGATAATATTTCGAGTAATAGGTATAATTATTATCGTTCTAGAGATAACAACTGTATAATATGGGTAATAATACATGTTATATTGATAATATTGGGAATAATAAGTATAATTATTGTAGTTCTAGCGATAATAACTGCATAATATGCGTAATAGTGCATGCTATATTGATAATATTGGGAGTATTAAGTATATTTATTATAGTTCTGGCGATAATAACAGTATAATATGGGTAATAATGCGTGTTATATTGATAATATTGGGAGTAATAAGTATAATTATTATAGTTCTAGCGATAATAACTGCATAATAGGGGTAATAATGCATGTTATAGTGATAACAATATAAGTAATAAGTATAACTATTATATTTCTAGAGATAATAACTGTATAATATGCGTAATAATGCATGCCATATTGATAATGTTGGGAGTATAAGTATATTTATTATAGTTCTAACGATAATAACAGTATAATATGGGTAATAATGCATGTTATATTGATAATATTGGGAGTAATAAGTATAATTATTATAGGTATAGCGATAATAACTGCATAATATGGGTAATAATGCATGTTATATTGATAATAATAAAAGCAATAAGCATATTTATTATAGTTCTAGCGATAATAACTGTATAATGTGGTTAATAATGCATGTTATATTGATAATATTGGGAGTAATAAGTATAATTATTATAGTTCTAGCGATAATCACAGTATAATGTGGGTAATAATGCATGTTATATTGATAATAATAAAAGTAGTAAATATAATTATTATAGATGTAGCGATAATAACTGTATAATGTGGGTAATAATGCATGTTATATTGATAATATTGGGAGTAATAAGTATAATTATTATAGTTCTAGCGATAATCACAGTATAATGTGGGTAATAATGCATGTTATATTGATAATATTGGGCGTATTGAGTATAATTATTATAGTTCTAGCGATAATAACGGTATAATATGGGTAATAATGCATGTTATATTGATAATATTTCGAGTAATAGGTATAATTATTATCGTTCTAGCGATAATTACTGTATAATGAGGGTAATAATGCATGTTATATTGATAATATTGGGAATCATAAGTATAATTCTTATAGTTCTAGCGATAACAGCAGTATAATATGGGTAATAATGCATGTTATATTGATAATATTGGGAGTAATAAGTATAATTATTGTAGTTCTAGCGATAATAACTGCATAATATGGGTAATAGTGCATGTTATATTGATAGTAATAAAAGTATTAAGCATAATTATTGTAGTTCTAGCGATAATAACTGCATAATATGGGTAATAATGCATGTTATATTGATAACATTGGGAGTAATAAGTATTATTATTGTAGTTCTAGCGATAATAACTGCATAATATGGGTAATAGTGCATGTTATATTGATAATAGTAAAAGTAATAAGTATAATTATTGTAGTTCTAGCGATAATAACTGCATAATATGGGTAATAATGCATGTTATACTGATAATATTGGTAGTAAAAAGTATATTTATTATAGTTCTGACGATAATAACAGTATAATATGGTTAATAATGCATGTTATATTGATAATATTGGGAGTAATAAGTATAATTATTATAGTTCTAGCGATAATCACAGTATAATGTGGGTAATAATGCATGGTATATTGATAATAATAAAAGTAGTAAGTATAGTTATTATAGATGTAGCGATAATTACAGTATAATGTGGGTAATAATGCATGTTATATTGATAACATTGGGAGTAATGAGTATAATTATTATAGTTCTAGCGATAATAACGGTATAATATGGGTAATAATTCATGTTATATTGATAATATTTCGTATAATAGGTATAATTAATATCGTTCTAGTGATAACAACTGTATAATATGGGTAATAATGGATGTTATGTTGGTAATATCGGGAGTAATGAGTATCATTATTATAGTTCTAGAGATGACAACTGTATAGTATGGGTAATCATGGATGTTATGTTGATAATATTGGGAGTAATAAGTATATTAATTGTAGTTCTAGCGATAATAACTGTATAATGTGGGTAATAATGCATCTTATATTGAAAATAATAAAAGTAATAAGTATAATTATTATAGTTCTAGCGATAATAACTGTATAATATGTGTAATAATGCATGTTATATTGGTAATATTTCGAGTAATAGTTATAATTATTATAGTTCTAGAGATGACAACTGTATAGTATGGGTAATAATGCATGTTATATTGATAATGTTGGGAGTAATTAGTATAATTATTGTAGTTTTAGAGATAATAACTGCATAATATGGGTAATAATGCATGTTATATTGATAATATTGGGAGTAATAAGTATAATTATTATAGTTCTAGAGATGACAACTGTATAATATGGATAATCATGGATGATACATTGATAATATCGGGAGTAATAAGTATAATTATTACAGTTCTAACGATAATAACTGCATAATATGGGTAATAATGCATGTTATATTGATAATATTGGGAATAATAAGTATAATTATTATAGTTCTAGCGATAATAACTGTATAATGTGGGTAATAATGCGTGTTATATTGATAATATTGGGAGTAATGAGTATAATTATTATAGTTCTAGCGATAATAACGGTATAATATGGGTAATAATGCATGTTATATTGATAATATTTCGAGTAATAGGTATAATTGTTATAGTTCTAGAGATAATAACTGTATAATGTGGGTAATAATGCATGTTATGTTGATAATATTGGGAATAATAAGTATAATTATTATAGTTCTAGCGATAATAACTGTATAATGTGGGTAATAATGCATGTTATATTGATAATATTGGGAGTAATGAGTATAATTATTATAGTTCTAGCGATAATTACAGTATAATGTGGGTAATAATGCATGTTATATTGATAACATTGGGAGTAATGAGTATAATTATTATAGTTCTAGCGATAATAACGGTATAATATGGGTAATAATGCATGTTATATTGATAATATTGGGACTAATAGGTATAATTATTATAGTTCTAGCGATAATAACTGTATAATATGGGTAATAATGCATGTTATATTGATAATGTTGGGAGTAAATAGTATAATTGTTGTAGTTCTAGAGATAATAACTGCATAATATGGGTAATAATGCATGTTATATTGATAATATTGGGAGTAATAAGTATATTTATTATAGTTTTGACGATAACAGTATAATATGGGTAATAATGCATGTTATTTTGATAATATCGGGAGTAATAAGTATAATTATTATAGTTCTAGCGATAATAACTGCATAATAGGAGTCTTAATGCCTGTTATACTGATAACAATAAAAGTAATAAGTATAATTATTGTAGTTCTAGCGATAATAACTGCATAATATGGGTAATAATGCATGTTATACTGATAATATTGGTAGTAAAAAGTATATTTATTATAGTTCTGACGATAATAACAGTATAATATGGTTAATAATGCATGTTATATTGATAATATTGGGAGTAATAAGTATAATTATTATAGTTCTAGCGATAATCACAGTATAATGTGGGTAATAATGCATGGTATATTGATAATAATAAAAGTAGTAAGTATAGTTATTATAGATGTAGCGATAATTACAGTATAATGTGGGTAATAATGCATGTTATATTGATAACATTGGGAGTAATGAGTATAATTATTATAGTTCTAGCGATAATAACGGTATAATATGGGTAATAATTCATGTTATATTGATAATATTTCGTATAATAGGTATAATTAATATCGTTCTAGTGATAACAACTGTATAATATGGGTAATAATGGATGTTATGTTGGTAATATCGGGAGTAATGAGTATCATTATTATAGTTCTAGAGATGACAACTGTATAGTATGGGTAATCATGGATGTTATGTTGATAATATTGGGAGTAATAAGTATATTAATTGTAGTTCTAGCGATAATAACTGTATAATGTGGGTAATAATGCATCTTATATTGAAAATAATAAAAGTAATAAGTATAATTATTATAGTTCTAGCGATAATAACTGTATAATATGTGTAATAATGCATGTTATATTGGTAATATTTCGAGTAATAGTTATAATTATTATAGTTCTAGAGATGACAACTGTATAGTATGGGTAATAATGCATGTTATATTGATAATGTTGGGAGTAATTAGTATAATTATTGTAGTTTTAGAGATAATAACTGCATAATATGGGTAATAATGCATGTTATATTGATAATATTGGGAGTAATAAGTATAATTATTATAGTTCTAGAGATGACAACTGTATAATATGGATAATCATGGATGATACATTGATAATATCGGGAGTAATAAGTATAATTATTACAGTTCTAACGATAATAACTGCATAATATGGGTAATAATGCATGTTATATTGATAATATTGGGAATAATAAGTATAATTATTATAGTTCTAGCGATAATAACTGTATAATGTGGGTAATAATGCGTGTTATATTGATAATATTGGGAGTAATGAGTATAATTATTATAGTTCTAGCGATAATAACGGTATAATATGGGTAATAATGCATGTTATATTGATAATATTTCGAGTAATAGGTATAATTGTTATAGTTCTAGAGATAATAACTGTATAATGTGGGTAATAATGCATGTTATGTTGATAATATTGGGAATAATAAGTATAATTATTATAGTTCTAGCGATAATAACTGTATAATGTGGGTAATAATGCATGTTATATTGATAATATTGGGAGTAATGAGTATAATTATTATAGTTCTAGCGATAATTACAGTATAATGTGGGTAATAATGCATGTTATATTGATAACATTGGGAGTAATGAGTATAATTATTATAGTTCTAGCGATAATAACGGTATAATATGGGTAATAATGCATGTTATATTGATAATATTGGGACTAATAGGTATAATTATTATAGTTCTAGCGATAATAACTGTATAATATGGGTAATAATGCATGTTATATTGATAATGTTGGGAGTAAATAGTATAATTGTTGTAGTTCTAGAGATAATAACTGCATAATATGGGTAATAATGCATGTTATATTGATAATATTGGGAGTAATAAGTATATTTATTATAGTTTTGACGATAACAGTATAATATGGGTAATAATGCATGTTATTTTGATAATATCGGGAGTAATAAGTATAATTATTATAGTTCTAGCGATAATAACTGCATAATAGGAGTCTTAATGCCTGTTATACTGATAACAATAAAAGTAATAAGTATAATTATTGTAGTTCTAGCGATAATAACTGCATAATATGGGTAATAATGCATGTTATAATGATAATATTGGACGTAATAAGTATATTTATTATAGTTCTGACGATAATAACAGTATAATATGGGTAATAGTGCATGTTATATTGATAATATTGGGAGTAATAAGTATATTTATTATAGTTCTGGCGATAATAACAGTATAATATGGGTAATAATGCGTGTTATATTGATAATATTGGGAGTAATAAGTATAATTATTGTAGTTCTAGCGATAATAACTGCATAATATGGGTAATAATGCATGTTATATTGATAACGTTGGGAGTAATTAGTATAATTATTATAGTTCTGGCGATGATAACTGCATAGTGTTGGTAATAATGCATGTTACATTGATAATAATAAAAGTAATAAGTATAATTATTGTAGTTCTAGCGATAATAACTGTATAATGTGGGTAATAATGCATGTTATATTGATAATATAGGGAGATAATAGGTATAACTATTATAGTTCTAGCGATTATAACTGTATAATGTGGGTAATAATGCATCTTATATTGAAAATAATAAAAGTAATAAGTATAACTATTGTAGTTCTAGAGATAATAACTGTATAATATGTGTAATAATGCATGATATATTGCTAATATTTCGAGTAATAGTTATAATTATTATAGTTCTAGAGATGACAACTGTATAATATGGGTAATAATGCATGTTATATTGATGATAGTGGGAATAATAAGTATAACTATTATAGTTCTAGCGATAATAACTGTATAATGTGGGTAATAATGCATGTTATATTGATAATATTGGGAATAATAGGAATAACCGTTTAAAGTTCTAGCGATAATAACTGTATAATGTGGGTCATAATGCATGTTATATTGAAAATAATAAAAGTAATAAGTATAATTATTATAGTTCTAGAGATAATAACTGTATAATGTGGGTAATGATGCATGTTATATTGATAATATTGGGAATAATAAGTATAATTATTATAGTTCTAGCGATAATAACTGTATAATGTGGGTAATAATGCATGTTATATTGATAATATTGGGAGTAATGAGTATAATTATTATAGTTCTAGCGGTAATAACGGTATAATATGCCTAATAATGCATGTTATATTGATAATATTTCGAGTAATAGGTATAATTATTATCGCCCTAGAGATAACAACTGTATAATACGGGTAATAATGCATGTTATATTGATAATATTGGGACTAATAAGCATAATTATTATAGTTCTAGCGATAATAACTGTATAATATGTGTAATAATGCATGTTATATTGATAATATTTCGAGTAATAGTTACAATTATTATAGTTGTAGAGATGACAACTGTATAATATGGGTAATAATGGATGTTATATTAATAATATCGGGAGTAATGAGTACAATTATTATAGTTCTAGCGATAATAACTGCATACTGTGGGTAATAATGCATGTTATATTGATAATATTGGGAGTAATAAGTATAATAGTTGTAGTTCTAGCAATAATGACTGTATAATGTGGGTAATAATGCATGTTATATTGATAATATTTCGAGTAATAGGTATAATTATTATAGTTCTCGAGATGACAACTGTATAATATGGGTAATAATGCATGTTATATTGATAATAGTGGGAATAATAAGTATAATTATTATAGTTCTAGCGATAATAACTGTATAATGTGGGTAATAATGCATGTTATATTGATAATAATAAAAGCAGTAAGTATAATTATTATAGATGTAGCGATAATAATTGTATAATATGCGTAATAATGCATGTTATATTGATAATATTGGGAATAATAAGTATAGTTTTTATAGTTCTAACGATAATAGCTGTATAATGTGGGTAATAATGCATGTTATATTGATAATATTGGGAGTAATGAGTATAATTATTATAGTTCTGGAGATAATAACGGTATAATATGGGTAATAATGCATGTTATATTGATAATATTTCGAGTAATAGGCAAAATTATTATCGTTCTAGAGATAATAACTGTATAATGTGGGTAATGATGCATGTTTTATTGATAATATTGGGAATAATAAGTATTATTATTATACTTCTAGCGACAATAACTGTATAATGTGGGTAATAATGCATGTTATATTGATAATATTGGGAGTAATGAGTATAATTATTATAGTTCTAGCGGTAATAACGGTATAATATGGGTAATAATGCATGTTATATTGATAATATTTCGAGTAATAGGTAAAATTATTATCGTTCTAGAGATAACAACTGTATAATATGGGTAATAATGCATGTTATATTGATAATATTGGGACTAATAAGCACAATTATTATAGTTCTAGCGATAATAACTGTATAATATGTGTAATAATGCATGTTATATTGATAATATTTCGAGTAATAGTTATAATTATTATTGTTATAGAGATGACAACTGTATAATATGGGTAATAATGGATGTTATATTAATAATATCGGGAGTAATGAGTATAATTATTATAGTTCTAGCGGTAATAACGGTATAATATGGGTAATAATGCATGTTATATTGATAATATTTCGAGTAATAGGCAAAATTATTATCGTTCTAGAGATAATAACTGTATAATGTGGGTAATGATGCATGTTTTATTGATAATATTGGGAATAATAAGTATTATTATTATACTTCTAGCGACAATAACTGTATAATGTGGGTAATAATGCATGTTATATTGATAATATTGGGAGTAATGAGTATAATTATTATAGTTCTAGCGGTAATAACGGTATAATATGGGTAATAATGCATGTTATATTGATAATATTTCGAGTAATAGGTAAAATTATTATCGTTCTAGAGATAACAACTGTATAATATGGGTAATAATGCATGTTATATTGATAATATTGGGACTAATAAGCACAATTATTATAGTTCTAGCGATAATAACTGTATAATATGTGTAATAATGCATGTTATATTGATAATATTTCGAGTAATAGTTATAATTATTATTGTTATAGAGATGACAACTGTATAATATGGGTAATAATGGATGTTATATTAATAATATCGGGAGTAATGAGTATAATTATTATAGTTCTAGCGATAATAACTGCATACTGTGGGTAATAATGCATGTTATATTGATAATATTGGGAGTAATGAGTATAATTATTATAGTTCTGGAGATAATAACGGTATAATATGGGTAATAATGCATGTTATATTGATAACATTTCGAGTAATAGGCATAATTATTATCGTCCTAGAGATAACAACTGTATAATATGGGTAATAATGCATGTTATATTGATAATAATAAAAGTATTAAGCATAATTATTGTAGTTCTAACGATAAGAACTGCATAATATGGGTAATAATGCATGTTATATTGATAATATTGGGAGTAATAAGTATAATTATTATAGTTCTAGCAATAATCACAGTATAATGTGGGTAATAATGCATGTTATATTGATAATATTGGGAGTATTGAGTATAATTATTATAGTTCTAGCGATAATAACGGTATAATATGGGTAATAATACATGTTATATTGATAATATTGGGAGTAATAAGTGTAATTATTATAGCTCTAGCGATAATAACTGCATAATATGGGTAATAATGCATGTTATACTGATAATAATGTACGTAATAAGTATAACTATTATAGTTCTAGCGATAATAACTGTATAATGTGGGTAATAATGCATGTTATATTGATAATATTGCGAGTAATAAGTATAACTATTATAGTTCTAGCGATAATAACTGTATAATGTGGTTAATAATGCATGTTATATTGATAATATTGGGAGTAATAAGTATAAGTATTATAGTTCTAGCGATAAACACAGTATAATGTGGGTAAGAATGCATGTTATATTGATAATATTGGGAGTAATAAGTATATTTATTATAGTTTTGACGATAACAGTATAATATGGGTAATAATGCATGTTATTATGATAATATTGGGAGTAATAAGTATAATTATTATAGTTCTAGCGATAATAACTGCATAATATGAGTAATAATGCATGTTATACTGATAACAATAAAAGTAATAAGTATAATTATTGTAGTTCTAGCGATAATAACTGCATAATATGGGTAATAATGCATGTTATATTGATAATATTGGGAATAATAAGTATAATTATTATAGTTCTAGCGATAATTACAGTATAATGTGGGTAATAATGCATGTTATATTGATAATATTTCGAGTAATAGGTATAATTATTATCGTTCTAGAGATAACAACTGTATAATATGGGTAATAATGGATGTTACATTGATAATATTTGGAGTAATAAGTATAATTATTATAGTTCTAGCGATAATTACAGTATAATGTGGGTAATAATGCATGTTATATTGATAATATTGGGAGTAATGAGTATAATTATTATAGTTCTAGAGATAATAACGGTATAATATGGGTAATAATGCATGTTATATTGATAATATTTCGAGTAATAGGTATAATTATTATAGTTCTAGAGATAACAAATGTATAATATGTGCAATAATGGATGTTATATTGATAATATCGGGAGTAATGAGTATAATTATTATAGTTCTAGAGATGACAACTGTATAATACGGATAATAATGGATGATATATTGATAATATCGGGAGTAATAAGTATAATTATTACAGTCCTAACGATAATAACTGTATAGTGTGGGTAATAATGCATGTTATATTGGCAATATTGGGAGTTATAAGTATAATTATTATAGTTCTAGCGATAATAACTGTATAATGTGGGTAATAATGCATGTTATATTGATAATATTAGGAGTAATAAGTATAATTATTATAGTTCTAGCGATAATCACAGTATAATGGGGGTAATAATGCATGTTATATTGATAATAATAAAGTAGTAAGTATAATTATTATAGATGTAGCGATAATAACTCTATAATATGTGTAATAGTGCATGTTATATTGATAATATAGGGGAATAATAGGTATAACTATTATAGTTCTAGCGATAGTAACTGTATAATGTGGGTAATAATGCATGTTATATTAATAATATTGGGAGTAATAAGTATAATTACTATAGTTCTAGCGATAATAACTGTATAATATGGCTAATAATGCATGTTATATTGATAATATTGGGAATAATAAGTATAATTATTATAGTTCTAGCGATAATAACTGCATAACAGGGGTAATAATGCATGTTATACTGATAATAATGTAAGTAAGAAGTATAACTATTATAGTTCTAGCGATAATAACTGCTTAATATGGGTAATAATGCATGTTATATTGATAATATTGGGAGTAATAAGTATAATTACTATAGTTCTAGCGATAATAACTGTATAATATCGGTAATAATGCATGTTATATTGATAATATTGGGAATAATAAGTATAATTATTATAGTTCTAGCGATAATTACAGTATAATGTGGGTAATAATGCATGTTATATTGATAATATTGGGAGTAATGAGTATAATTATTATAGTTCTAGAGATAATAACGGTATAATATGGGTAATAATGCATGTTATATTGATAATATTTCGAGTAATAGGTATAATTATTATAGTTCTAGAGATAACAACTTTATAATATGTGTAATAATGCATGTTATATTGATAATATTGGTAGTAATAAGTATAATTATTATAGTCCTAGACATAATAACGGTATAATATGGGTAATAATGCAGTTTATATTGATAACACTTCGAGTAACAGGTATAATTATTATAGGTCTAGATATAACAACTGTATAATACGGGTAATCATGGGTGTTATATTCATAATATTGGGAGTAATAAGTATAATTATTATAGTTCTAGAGATAATAACAGTACAATGTGGGTATTAATGCATGTTAAATTGATAATATTGGGAGTAATGTGTATAATTATTATAGTTCTGGAGATAATAACGGTATAATATGGGTAATAATGCATGTTATATTGATAATATTTCGAGTAATAGGTATAATTATTATCGTTCTAGGGATAACAAGTGTATAGTATGGGTAATACTGGATGTTATATTGATAATATTTGGAGTAATGAGTATAATTATTATAGTTCTAGCGATAATAACGGTATAATATGGGTAATAATTCATGTTATATTGATAATATTTCGTATAATAGGTATAATTAATATCGTTCTAGAGATAACAACTGTATAATATGGGTAATAATGGATGTTATGTTGATAATATTGGGAGTAATAAGTATATTAATTGTAGTTCTAGCGATAATAATTGTATAATGTGGGTAATAATGCATGTTATATTGATAATATAGGGGAACAATAGGTATAACTATTATAGTTCTAGCGATAATAACTGTATAATGTGGGTAATAATGCATCTTATATTGAAAATAATAAAAGTAATAAGTATAATTATTATAGTTCTAGAGATAGTAACTGTATAATTTGGGTAATAATGCATGTTATATTAATAATATTGGGAATAATAAGTATAATTATTATAGTGCTAGCGATAATAACTGTATAATGTGGGTAAGAATGTATGTTATATTGGTAATATTGGGAATAATAAGTATAATTATTATAGTTCTAGCGATAATAACTGTATAATGTGGGTAATAATGCATGTTATATTGATAATATTGGGAGTAATGAGTATAATTATTATAGTTCTAGCGATAATAACGGTATAATATGTGTAATAATGCATGTTATATTGATAATATTTCGAGTAATAGGTATAATTGTTATAGTTCTAGAGATAATAACTGTATAATGTGGGTAATAATGCATGTTATGTTGATAATATTGGGAATAATAAGTATAATTATTATAGTTCTAGCGATAATACCTGTATAATGTGGGTAATAATGCATGTTATATTGATAATATTGGGAGTAATGAGTATAATTATTATAGTTCTAGCGATAATAACGGTATAATATGGGTAATAATTCATGTTATATTGATAATATTTCGTATAATAGGTATAATTAATATCGTTCTAGTGATAACAACTGTATAATATGGGTAATAATGGATGTTATGTTGGTAATATCGGGAGTAATGAGTATAATTATTATAGTTCTAGAGATGACAACTGTATAGTATGGGTAATCATGGATGTTATGTTGATAATATTGGGAGTAATAAGTATATTAATTGTAGTTCTAGCGATAATAACTGTATAATGTGGGTAATAATGCATCTTATATTGAAAATAATAAAAGTAATAAGTATAATTATTATAGTTCTAGCGATAATAACTGTATAATATGTGTAATAATGCATGTTATATTGGTAATATTTCGAGTAATAGTTATAATTATTATAGTTCTAGAGATGACAACTGTATAGTATGGGTAATAATGCATGTTATATTGATAATGTTGGGAGTAATTAGTATAATTATTGTAGTTTTAGAGATAATAACTGCATAATATGGGTAATAATGCATGTTATATTGATAATATTGGGAGTAATAAGTATAATTATTATAGTTCTAGAGATGACAACTGTATAATATGGATAATCATGGATGATACATTGATAATATCGGGAGTAATAAGTATAATTATTACAGTTCTAACGATAATAACTGCATAATATGGGTAATAATGCATGTTATATTGATAATATTGGGAATAATAAGTATAATTATTATAGTTCTAGCGATAATAACTGTATAATGTGGGTAATAATGCGTGTTATATTGATAATATTGGGAGTAATGAGTATAATTATTATAGTTCTAGCGATAATAACGGTATAATATGGGTAATAATGCATGTTATATTGATAATATTTCGAGTAATAGGTATAATTGTTATAGTTCTAGAGATAATAACTCTATAATGTGGGTAATAATGCATGTTATGTTGATAATATTGGGAATAATAAGTATAATTATTATAGTTCTAGCGATAATAACTGTATAATGTGGGTAATAATGCATGTTATATTGATAATATTGGGAGTAATGAGTATAATTATTATAGTTCTAGCGATAATTACAGTATAATGTGGGTAATAATGCATGTTATATTGATAACATTGGGAGTAATGAGTATAATTATTATAGTTCTAGCGATAATAACGGTATAATATGGGTAATAATGCATGTTATATTGATAATATTGGGACTAATAGGTATAATTATTATAGTTCTAGCGATAATAACTGTATAATATGGGTAATAATGCATGTTATATTGATAATGTTGGGAGTAAATAGTATAATTGTTGTAGTTCTAGAGATAATAACTGCATAATATGGGTAATAATGCATGTTATATTGATAATATTGGGAGTAATAAGTATATTTATTATAGTTTTGACGATAACAGTATAATATGGGTAATAATGCATGTTATTTTGATAATATCGGGAGTAATAAGTATAATTATTATAGTTCTAGCGATAATAACTGCATAATAGGAGTCTTAATGCCTGTTATACTGATAACAATAAAAGTAATAAGTATAATTATTGTAGTTCTAGCGATAATAACTGCATAATATGGGTAATAATGCATGTTATAATGATAATATTGGACGTAATAAGTATATTTATTATAGTTCTGACGATAATAACAGTATAATATGGGTAATAGTGCATGTTATATTGATAATATTGGGAGTAATAAGTATATTTATTATAGTTCTGGCGATAATAACAGTATAATATGGGTAATAATGCGTGTTATATTGATAATATTGGGAGTAATAAGTATAATTATTGTAGTTCTAGCGATAATAACTGCATAATATGGGTAATAATGCATGTTATATTGATAACGTTGGGAGTAATTAGTATAATTATTATAGTTCTGGCGATGATAACTGCATAGTGTTGGTAATAATGCATGTTACATTGATAATAATAAAAGTAATAAGTATAATTATTGTAGTTCTAGCGATAATAACTGTATAATGTGGGTAATAATGCATGTTATATTGATAATATAGGGAGATAATAGGTATAACTATTATAGTTCTAGCGATTATAACTGTATAATGTGGGTAATAATGCATCTTATATTGAAAATAATAAAAGTAATAAGTATAACTATTGTAGTTCTAGAGATAATAACTGTATAATATGTGTAATAATGCATGATATATTGCTAATATTTCGAGTAATAGTTATAATTATTATAGTTCTAGAGATGACAACTGTATAATATGGGTAATAATGCATGTTATATTGATGATAGTGGGAATAATAAGTATAACTATTATAGTTCTAGCGATAATAACTGTATAATGTGGGTAATAATGCATGTTATATTGATAATATTGGGAATAATAGGAATAACCGTTTAAAGTTCTAGCGATAATAACTGTATAATGTGGGTCATAATGCATGTTATATTGAAAATAATAAAAGTAATAAGTATAATTATTATAGTTCTAGAGATAATAACTGTATAATGTGGGTAATGATGCATGTTATATTGATAATATTGGGAATAATAAGTATAATTATTATAGTTCTAGCGATAATAACTGTATAATGTGGGTAATAATGCATGTTATATTGATAATATTGGGAGTAATGAGTATAATTATTATAGTTCTAGCGGTAATAACGGTATAATATGCCTAATAATGCATGTTATATTGATAATATTTCGAGTAATAGGTATAATTATTATCGCCCTAGAGATAACAACTGTATAATACGGGTAATAATGCATGTTATATTGATAATATTGGGACTAATAAGCATAATTATTATAGTTCTAGCGATAATAACTGTATAATATGTGTAATAATGCATGTTATATTGATAATATTTCGAGTAATAGTTACAATTATTATAGTTGTAGAGATGACAACTGTATAATATGGGTAATAATGGATGTTATATTAATAATATCGGGAGTAATGAGTACAATTATTATAGTTCTAGCGATAATAACTGCATACTGTGGGTAATAATGCATGTTATATTGATAATATTGGGAGTAATAAGTATAATAGTTGTAGTTCTAGCAATAATGACTGTATAATGTGGGTAATAATGCATGTTATATTGATAATATTTCGAGTAATAGGTATAATTATTATAGTTCTCGAGATGACAACTGTATAATATGGGTAATAATGCATGTTATATTGATAATAGTGGGAATAATAAGTATAATTATTATAGTTCTAGCGATAATAACTGTATAATGTGGGTAATAATGCATGTTATATTGATAATAATAAAAGCAGTAAGTATAATTATTATAGATGTAGCGATAATAATTGTATAATATGCGTAATAATGCATGTTATATTGATAATATTGGGAATAATAAGTATAGTTTTTATAGTTCTAACGATAATAGCTGTATAATGTGGGTAATAATGCATGTTATATTGATAATATTGGGAGTAATGAGTATAATTATTATAGTTCTGGAGATAATAACGGTATAATATGGGTAATAATGCATGTTATATTGATAATATTTCGAGTAATAGGCAAAATTATTATCGTTCTAGAGATAATAACTGTATAATGTGGGTAATGATGCATGTTTTATTGATAATATTGGGAATAATAAGTATTATTATTATACTTCTAGCGACAATAACTGTATAATGTGGGTAATAATGCATGTTATATTGATAATATTGGGAGTAATGAGTATAATTATTATAGTTCTAGCGGTAATAACGGTATAATATGGGTAATAATGCATGTTATATTGATAATATTTCGAGTAATAGGTAAAATTATTATCGTTCTAGAGATAACAACTGTATAATATGGGTAATAATGCATGTTATATTGATAATATTGGGACTAATAAGCACAATTATTATAGTTCTAGCGATAATAACTGTATAATATGTGTAATAATGCATGTTATATTGATAATATTTCGAGTAATAGTTATAATTATTATTGTTATAGAGATGACAACTGTATAATATGGGTAATAATGGATGTTATATTAATAATATCGGGAGTAATGAGTATAATTATTATAGTTCTAGCGGTAATAACGGTATAATATGGGTAATAATGCATGTTATATTGATAATATTTCGAGTAATAGGCAAAATTATTATCGTTCTAGAGATAATAACTGTATAATGTGGGTAATGATGCATGTTTTATTGATAATATTGGGAATAATAAGTATTATTATTATACTTCTAGCGACAATAACTGTATAATGTGGGTAATAATGCATGTTATATTGATAATATTGGGAGTAATGAGTATAATTATTATAGTTCTGGAGATAATAACGGTATAATATGGGTAATAATGCATGTTATATTGATAACATTTCGAGTAATAGGCATAATTATTATCGTCCTAGAGATAACAACTGTATAATATGGGTAATAATGCATGTTATATTGATAATAATAAAAGTATTAAGCATAATTATTGTAGTTCTAACGATAAGAACTGCATAATATGGGTAATAATGCATGTTATATTGATAATATTGGGAGTAATAAGTATAATTATTATAGTTCTAGCAATAATCACAGTATAATGTGGGTAATAATGCATGTTATATTGATAATATTGGGAGTATTGAGTATAATTATTATAGTTCTAGCGATAATAACGGTATAATATGGGTAATAATACATGTTATATTGATAATATTGGGAGTAATAAGTGTAATTATTATAGCTCTAGCGATAATAACTGCATAATATGGGTAATAATGCATGTTATACTGATAATAATGTACGTAATAAGTATAACTATTATAGTTCTAGCGATAATAACTGCATACTGTGGGTAATAATGCATGTTATATTGATAATATTGGGAGTAATGAGTATAATTATTATAGTTCTGGAGATAATAACGGTATAATATGGGTAATAATGCATGTTATATTGATAACATTTCGAGTAATAGGCATAATTATTATCGTCCTAGAGATAACAACTGTATAATATGGGTAATAATGCATGTTATATTGATAATAATAAAAGTATTAAGCATAATTATTGTAGTTCTAACGATAAGAACTGCATAATATGGGTAATAATGCATGTTATATTGATAATATTGGGAGTAATAAGTATAATTATTATAGTTCTAGCAATAATCACAGTATAATGTGGGTAATAATGCATGTTATATTGATAATATTGGGAGTATTGAGTATAATTATTATAGTTCTAGCGATAATAACGGTATAATATGGGTAATAATACATGTTATATTGATAATATTGGGAGTAATAAGTATAACTATTATAGTTCTAGCGATAATAACTGTATAATGTGGTTAATAATGCATGTTATATTGATAATATTGGGAGTAATAAGTATAAGTATTATAGTTCTAGCGATAAACACAGTATAATGTGGGTAAGAATGCATGTTATATTGATAATATTGGGAGTAATAAGTATATTTATTATAGTTTTGACGATAACAGTATAATATGGGTAATAATGCATGTTATTATGATAATATTGGGAGTAATAAGTATAATTATTATAGTTCTAGCGATAATAACTGCATAATATGAGTAATAATGCATGTTATACTGATAACAATAAAAGTAATAAGTATAATTATTGTAGTTCTAGCGATAATAACTGCATAATATGGGTAATAATGCATGTTATATTGATAATATTGGGAATAATAAGTATAATTATTATAGTTCTAGCGATAATTACAGTATAATGTGGGTAATAATGCATGTTATATTGATAATATTTCGAGTAATAGGTATAATTATTATCGTTCTAGAGATAACAACTGTATAATATGGGTAATAATGGATGTTACATTGATAATATTTGGAGTAATAAGTATAATTATTATAGTTCTAGCGATAATTACAGTATAATGTGGGTAATAATGCATGTTATATTGATAATATTGGGAGTAATGAGTATAATTATTATAGTTCTAGAGATAATAACGGTATAATATGGGTAATAATGCATGTTATATTGATAATATTTCGAGTAATAGGTATAATTATTATAGTTCTAGAGATAACAAATGTATAATATGTGCAATAATGGATGTTATATTGATAATATCGGGAGTAATGAGTATAATTATTATAGTTCTAGAGATGACAACTGTATAATACGGATAATAATGGATGATATATTGATAATATCGGGAGTAATAAGTATAATTATTACAGTCCTAACGATAATAACTGTATAGTGTGGGTAATAATGCATGTTATATTGGCAATATTGGGAGTTATAAGTATAATTATTATAGTTCTAGCGATAATAACTGTATAATGTGGGTAATAATGCATGTTATATTGATAATATTAGGAGTAATAAGTATAATTATTATAGTTCTAGCGATAATCACAGTATAATGGGGGTAATAATGCATGTTATATTGATAATAATAAAGTAGTAAGTATAATTATTATAGATGTAGCGATAATAACTCTATAATATGTGTAATAGTGCATGTTATATTGATAATATAGGGGAATAATAGGTATAACTATTATAGTTCTAGCGATAGTAACTGTATAATGTGGGTAATAATGCATGTTATATTAATAATATTGGGAGTAATAAGTATAATTACTATAGTTCTAGCGATAATAACTGTATAATATGGCTAATAATGCATGTTATATTGATAATATTGGGAATAATAAGTATAATTATTATAGTTCTAGCGATAATAACTGCATAACAGGGGTAATAATGCATGTTATACTGATAATAATGTAAGTAAGAAGTATAACTATTATAGTTCTAGCGATAATAACTGCTTAATATGGGTAATAATGCATGTTATATTGATAATATTGGGAGTAATAAGTATAATTACTATAGTTCTAGCGATAATAACTGTATAATATCGGTAATAATGCATGTTATATTGATAATATTGGGAATAATAAGTATAATTATTATAGTTCTAGCGATAATTACAGTATAATGTGGGTAATAATGCATGTTATATTGATAATATTGGGAGTAATGAGTATAATTATTATAGTTCTAGAGATAATAACGGTATAATATGGGTAATAATGCATGTTATATTGATAATATTTCGAGTAATAGGTATAATTATTATAGTTCTAGAGATAACAACTTTATAATATGTGTAATAATGCATGTTATATTGATAATATTGGTAGTAATAAGTATAATTATTATAGTCCTAGACATAATAACGGTATAATATGGGTAATAATGCAGTTTATATTGATAACACTTCGAGTAACAGGTATAATTATTATAGGTCTAGATATAACAACTGTATAATACGGGTAATCATGGGTGTTATATTCATAATATTGGGAGTAATAAGTATAATTATTATAGTTCTAGAGATAATAACAGTACAATGTGGGTATTAATGCATGTTAAATTGATAATATTGGGAGTAATGAGTATAATTATTATAGTTCTGGAGATAATAACGGTATAATATGGGTAATAATGCATGTTATATTGATAATATTTCGAGTAATAGGTATAATTATTATCGTTCTAGGGATAACAAGTGTATAGTATGGGTAATACTGGATGTTATATTGATAATATTTGGAGTAATGAGTATAATTATTATAGTTCTAGCGATAATAACGGTATAATATGGGTAATAATTCATGTTATATTGATAATATTTCGTATAATAGGTATAATTAATATCGTTCTAGAGATAACAACTGTATAATATGGGTAATAATGGATGTTATGTTGATAATATTGGGAGTAATAAGTATATTAATTGTAGTTCTAGCGATAATAATTGTATAATGTGGGTAATAATGCATGTTATATTGATAATATAGGGGAACAATAGGTATAACTATTATAGTTCTAGCGATAATAACTGTATAATGTGGGTAATAATGCATCTTATATTGAAAATAATAAAAGTAATAAGTATAATTATTATAGTTCTAGAGATAGTAACTGTATAATTTGGGTAATAATGCATGTTATATTAATAATATTGGGAATAATAAGTATAATTATTATAGTGCTAGCGATAATAACTGTATAATGTGGGTAAGAATGTATGTTATATTGGTAATATTGGGAATAATAAGTATAATTATTATAGTTCTAGCGATAATAACTGTATAATGTGGGTAATAATGCATGTTATATTGATAATATTGGGAGTAATGAGTATAATTATTATAGTTCTAGCGATAATAACGGTATAATATGTGTAATAATGCATGTTATATTGATAATATTTCGAGTAATAGGTATAATTGTTATAGTTCTAGAGATAATAACTGTATAATGTGGGTAATAATGCATGTTATGTTGATAATATTGGGAATAATAAGTATAATTATTATAGTTCTAGCGATAATACCTGTATAATGTGGGTAATAATGCATGTTATATTGATAATATTGGGAGTAATGAGTATAATTATTATAGTTCTAGCGATAATAACGGTATAATATGGGTAATAATTCATGTTATATTGATAATATTTCGTATAATAGGTATAATTAATATCGTTCTAGTGATAACAACTGTATAATATGGGTAATAATGGATGTTATGTTGGTAATATCGGGAGTAATGAGTATAATTATTATAGTTCTAGAGATGACAACTGTATAGTATGGGTAAT
The DNA here is from genome assembly GCA_963576845.1 of Megachile leachella. Taxonomy (NCBI): domain Eukaryota; kingdom Metazoa; phylum Arthropoda; class Insecta; order Hymenoptera; family Megachilidae; genus Megachile; species Megachile leachella. The sequence continues at coordinate 454,162 of CAUYWW010000099.1, read as the reverse complement.
CATGGATGTTATGTTGATAATATTGGGAGTAATAAGTATATTAATTGTAGTTCTAGCGATAATAACTGTATAATGTGGGTAATAATGCATCTTATATTGAAAATAATAAAAGTAATAAGTATAATTATTATAGTTCTAGCGATAATAACTGTATAATATGTGTAATAATGCATGTTATATTGGTAATATTTCGAGTAATAGTTATAATTATTATAGTTCTAGAGATGACAACTGTATAGTATGGGTAATAATGCATGTTATATTGATAATGTTGGGAGTAATTAGTATAATTATTGTAGTTTTAGAGATAATAACTGCATAATATGGGTAATAATGCATGTTATATTGATAATATTGGGAGTAATAAGTATAATTATTATAGTTCTAGAGATGACAACTGTATAATATGGATAATCATGGATGATACATTGATAATATCGGGAGTAATAAGTATAATTATTACAGTTCTAACGATAATAACTGCATAATATGGGTAATAATGCATGTTATATTGATAATATTGGGAATAATAAGTATAATTATTATAGTTCTAGCGATAATAACTGTATAATGTGGGTAATAATGCGTGTTATATTGATAATATTGGGAGTAATGAGTATAATTATTATAGTTCTAGCGATAATAACGGTATAATATGGGTAATAATGCATGTTATATTGATAATATTTCGAGTAATAGGTATAATTGTTATAGTTCTAGAGATAATAACTCTATAATGTGGGTAATAATGCATGTTATGTTGATAATATTGGGAATAATAAGTATAATTATTATAGTTCTAGCGATAATAACTGTATAATGTGGGTAATAATGCATGTTATATTGATAATATTGGGAGTAATGAGTATAATTATTATAGTTCTAGCGATAATTACAGTATAATGTGGGTAATAATGCATGTTATATTGATAACATTGGGAGTAATGAGTATAATTATTATAGTTCTAGCGATAATAACGGTATAATATGGGTAATAATGCATGTTATATTGATAATATTGGGACTAATAGGTATAATTATTATAGTTCTAGCGATAATAACTGTATAATATGGGTAATAATGCATGTTATATTGATAATGTTGGGAGTAAATAGTATAATTGTTGTAGTTCTAGAGATAATAACTGCATAATATGGGTAATAATGCATGTTATATTGATAATATTGGGAGTAATAAGTATATTTATTATAGTTTTGACGATAACAGTATAATATGGGTAATAATGCATGTTATTTTGATAATATCGGGAGTAATAAGTATAATTATTATAGTTCTAGCGATAATAACTGCATAATAGGAGTCTTAATGCCTGTTATACTGATAACAATAAAAGTAATAAGTATAATTATTGTAGTTCTAGCGATAATAACTGCATAATATGGGTAATAATGCATGTTATAATGATAATATTGGAAGTAATAAGTATATTTATTATAGTTCTGACGATAATAACAGTATAATATGGGTAATAGTGCATGTTATATTGATAATATAGGGAGTAATGAGTATAATTATTATAGTTCTAGCGGTAATAACGGTATAATATGCCTAATAATGCATGTTATATTGATAATATTTCGAGTAATAGGTATAATTATTATCGCTCTAGAGATAACAACTGTATAATACGGGTAATAATGCATGTTATATTGATAATATTGGGACTAATAAGCATAATTATTATAGTTCTAGCGATAATAACTGTATAATATGTGTAATAATGCATGTTATATTGATAATATTTCGAGTAATAGTTACAATTATTATAGTTGTAGAGATGACAACTGTATAATATGGGTAATAATGGATGTTATATTGATAATAGTGGGAATAATAAGTATAGTTGTTATAGTTCTAACGATAATAGCTGTATAATGTGGGTAATAATGCATGTTATATTGATAATATTGGGAGTAATGAGTATAATTATTATAGTTCTGGAGATACTAACGGTATAATATGGGTAATAATGCATGTTATATTGATAATATTTCGAGTAATAGGCAAAATTATTATCGTTCTAGAGATAATAACTGTATAATGTGGGTAATGATGCATGTTTTATTGATAATATTGGGAATAATAAGTATTATTATTATACTTCTAGCGATAATAACTGTATAATGTGGGTAATAATGCATGTTATATTGATAATATTGGGAGTAATGAGTATAATTATTATAGTTCTAGCGGTAATAACGGTATAATATGGGTAATAATGCATGTTATATTGATAATATTTCGAGTAATAGTTATAATTATTATTGTTATAGAGATGACAACTGTATAATATGGGTAATAATGGATGTTATATTAATAATATCGGGAGTAATGAGTATAATTATTATAGTTCTAGCGATAATAACTGCATACTGTGGGTAATAATGCATGTTATATTGATAATATTGGGAGTAATGAGTATAATTATTATAGTTCTGGAGATAATAACGGTATAATATGGGTAATAATGCATGTTATATTGATAACATTTCGAGTAATAGGCATAATTATTATCGTCCTAGAGATAACAACTGTATAATATGGGTAATAATGCATGTTATATTGATAATAATAAAAGTATTAAGCATAATTATTGTAGTTCTAACGATAAGAACTGCATAATATGGGTAATAATGCATGTTATATTGATAATATTGGGAGTAATAAGTATAATTATTGTAGTTCTAGCGATAATAACTGCATAATATGCGTAATAGTGCATGTTATATTGATAATATTGGGAGTAATAAGTATAATTATTATAGTTCTAGCGATAATAACTGCATAATAGGGGTAATAATGCATGTTATAGTGATAATAATATAAGTAATAAGTATAACTATTATATTTCTAGAGATAATAACTGTATAATATGCGTAATAATGCATGCCATATTGATAATGTTGGGAGTATAAGTATATTTATTATAGTTCTAACGATAATAACAGTATAATATGGGTAATAATGCATGTTATATTGATAATATTGGGAGTAATAAGTATAATTATTATAGGTATAGCGATAATAACTGCATAATATGGGTAATAATGCATGTTATATTGATAATAATAAAAGCAATAAGCATATTTATTATAGTTCTAGCGATAATAACTGTATAATGTGGTTAATAATGCATGTTATATTGATAATATTGGGAGTAATAAGTATAATTATTATAGTTCTAGCGATAATCACAGTATAATGTGGGTAATAATGCATGTTATATTGATAATAATAAAAGTAGTAAGTATAATTATTATAGATGTAGCGATAATAACTGTATAATGTGGGTAATAATGCATGTAATATTGATAATATTGGGAATCATAAGTATAATTCTTATAGTTCTAGCGATAATAGCAGTATAATATGGGTAATAATGCATGTTATATTGATAATATTGGGAGTAATAAGTATAATGATTATAGTTCTAGCGATAGTAACTGCATAATAGGGGTAATAATGCATGTTATACTGATAATAATAAAAGTATTAAGCATAATTATTGTAGTTCTAGCGATAATAACTGCATAATATGGGTAATAATGCATGTTATATTGATAACATTGGGAGTAATAAGTATTATTATTGTAGTTCTAGCGATAATAACTGCATAATATGGGTAATAATGCATGTTATACTGATAATATTGGTAGTAAAAAGTATATTTATTATAGTTCTGACGATAATAACAGTATAATATGGTTAATAATGCATGTTATATTGATAATATTGGGAGTAATAAGTATAATTATTATAGTTCTAGCGATAATCACAGTATAATGTGGGTAATAATGCATGTTATATTGATAATAATAAAAGTAGTAAGTATAATTATTATAGATGTAGCGATAATAACTGTATAATGTGGGTAATAATGCATGTTATATTGATAATATTGGGAATAATAAGTATAACTATTATAGTTCTTGCGATAATTACAGTATAATATGGGTAATAATGCATGTTATATTGATAATATTGGGAATAATAAGTATAATTATTATAGATCTAGAGATGACAACTGTATAGTATGGGTAATAATGGATGTTATATTGACAATAATAAAAGTACTAAGTATAATTATTATAGTTCTAGCGATAATAACTGTATAATGTGGGTACTAATGCATGTTATACTGATAATATTGGGAGTAATAAGTATAATTACTATAGTTCTAGCTATAATAACTGTATAATGTGGGTAATAATGCATGGTATATTGATAATATTGGGAGTAATGAGTATAATTATTATAGTTCTAGCGATAATTACAGTATAATGTGGGTAATAATGCATGTTATATTGATAATATTGGGACTAATAAGCATAATTATTATAGTTCTAGCGATAATAACTGTATAATATGGGTAATAGTGCATGTTATATTGATAATATTGGGAGTATTAAGTATATTTATTATAGTTCTGGCGATAATAACAGTATAATATGGGTAATAATGCGTGTTATATTGATAATATTGGGAGTAATAAGTATAATTATTATAGTTCTAGCGATAATAACTGCATAATAGGGGTAATAATGCATGTTATAGTGATAATAATATAAGTAATAAGTATAACTATTATATTTCTAGAGATAATAACTGTATAATATGCGTAATAATGCATGCCATATTGATAATGTTGGGAGTATAAGTATATTTATTATAGTTCTAACGATAATAACAGTATAATATGGGTAATAATGCATGTTATATTGATAATGTTGGGAGTAATAAGTATAATTATTATAGGTATAGCGATAATAACTGCATAATATGGGTAATAGTGCATGTTATATTGATAATAATAAAAGCAATAAGCATATTTATTATAGTTCTAGCGATAATAACTGTATAATGTGGTTAATAATGCATGTTATATTGATAATATTTCGAGTAATAGTTATAATTATTATAGTTCTAGAGATAACAACTGTATAATATGGGTAATAATGGATGTTATGTTGATAATATCGGGAGTAATGAGTATAATTATTATAGTTCTAGCGATAATAACTGTATAATGTGGGTAATAATGCATGTTATATTGATAATATTGGGAGTAATAAGTATAATTATTATAGTTCTAGCGCTAATAACTGTATAACGTGGGTAATAATGCATGTTATATTGATAATAATAAAAGCAGTAAGTATAATTATTATAGATGTAGCGATAAAAATTGTATAATATGGGTAATAATGCATGTCATACTGATAATATTGGAAATAATAAGTATAGTTATTATAGTTCTAGCGATAATAACTGTATAATGTGGGTAATAATGCATGTTATATTGATAATATTGGGAGTAATGAGTATAATTATTATAGTTCTAGCGATAATAACTGTATAATGTGGGTAATAGTGCATGTTATATTGATAATAATAAAAGCAGTAAGTATAATTATTATAGATGTAGCGATAATAATTGTATAATATGCGTAATAATGCATGTTATATTGATAATATTGGGAGTAATAAGTATAATTATTATAGTTCTAGCAATAACCACAGTATAATGTGGGTAATAATGCATGTTATATTGATAATAATAAAAGTACTAAGTATAATTATTATAGATGTAGCGAAAATAACTGTATAATATGGGTAATAATGCTTGTTATATTGATCATATTGGGAATAATAAGTATAATTACTATAGTTCTAGCGATAATAACTGTATAATATGAGTAATAATGCATCTTATATTGAAAATAATAAAAGTAATAAGTATAATTATTATAGTTCTAGCGATAGTAACTGCATAATAGGGGTAATAATGCATGTTATACTGATAATAATAAAGTAATAAGTATAATTATTGTAGTTCTAGCGATAATAACTGCATAATATGGGTAATAGTGCATGTTATATTGATAATAATAAAAGTATTAAGCATAATTATTGTAGTTCTAGCGATAATAACTGCATAATACGGGTAATAATGCATGTTACATTGATAATATTGGAAGTAATAAGTATATTTATTATAGCTCTGACGATAATAACAGTATAATATGGGTAATAGTGCATGTTATATTGATAAATAAAAGTAATAAGTATAATTATTATAGTTCGAGCGATAATAACTGCATAATATGGGTAATAGTGCATGTTATATTGATAATAATAAAAGTATTAAGCATAATTATTGTAGTTCTAGCGATAACAACTGCATAATATGGGTAATAATGCATGTTATTTTGATAATATTGGGAGTAATAAGTATAATTATTGTAGTTCGAGCGATAATAACTGCATAATATGGGTAACAATGCATGTTATATTGATAATATTGGGAGTAATAAGTATATTTATTATAGTTCTGACGACAATAACAGTATAATATGGGTAATAATGCATGTTATATTGATAATACTGGGAGTAATAAGTATAATTATTATAGTTCTAGCGATAATAACTGCATAATAGGGGTAATAATGAATGTTATACTGATAATAATGTAAGTAATAAGTATAACTATTATAGTTCTAGCGATAATAACTGTATAATGTGGGTACTAATGCATGTTATACTGATAATATTGGGAGTAATAAGTATAATTACTATAGTTCTAGCTATAATAACTGTATAATGTGGGTAATAATGCATGGTATATTGATAATATTGGGAGTAATGAGTATAATTATTATAGTTCTAGCGATAATTACAGTATAATGTGGGTAATAATGCATGTTATATTGATAACATTGGGAGTAATGAGTATAATTATTATAGTTCTAGCGATAATAACGGTATAATATGGGTAATAATTCATGTTATATTGATAATATTTCGTATAATAGGTATAATTAATATCGTTCTAGAGATAACAACTGTATAATATGGGTAATAATGGATGTTATGTTGATAATATTGGGAGTAATAAGTATATTAATTGTAGTTCTAGCGATAATAATTGTATAATGTGGGTAATAATGTATGTTATATTGATAATATAGGGGAACAATAGGTATAACTATTATAGTTCTAGCGATAATAACTGTATAATGTGGGTAATAATGCATCTTATATTGAAAATATTTCGAGTAATAGTTATAATTATTATAGTTATAGAGATGACAACTGTATAATATGGGTAATAATGGATGTTATATTGATAATATTGGGAGTAATGAGTATAATTATTATAGTTCTAGCGATAATAACTCTATAATGTGGGTAATAGTGCATGTTATATAGATAATAATAAACGCAGTAAGTATAATTATTATAGATGTAGCGATAATAATTGTATAATATGCGTAATAATGCATGTTATATTGATAATATTGAGAATAATAAGTATAGTTATTATAGTTCTAGCTGTAATAACTGTATAATGTGGGTAATAATGCATGTTATATTGATAATATTGGGAGTAATAAGTATAATTATTATAGTTCTAGAGATAATAACAGTATAATGTGGGTAATAATGCATGTTATATTGATAATATTGGGAGTAATGAGTATAATTATTATAGTTCTGGCGATAATAACGGTATAATATGGGTAATAATGCATGTTATATTGATAATATTTCGAGTAATAGGCATAATTATTATCGTCCTAGAGATAACGACTGTATAATATGGGTAATAATGCATGTTATATTGATAATAATAAAAGTATTAAGCATAATTATTGTATTTCTAACGATAAGAACTGCATAATATGGGTAATAATGCATGTTATATTGATAATATTGGGAGTAATAAGTATAATTATTGTAGTTCTAGCGATAATAACTGCATAATATGGGTAATAGTGCATGTTATATTGATAATATTGGGAGTATTAAGTATATTTATTATAGTTCTGGCGATAATAACAGTATAATATGGGTAATAATGCGTGTTATATTGATAATATTGGGAGTAATAAGTATAATTATTATAGTTCTAGCGATAATAACTGCATAATAGGGGTAATAATGCATGTTATAGTGATAATAATATAAGTAATAAGTATAACTATTATATTTCTAGAGATAATAACTGTATAATATGCGTAATAATGCATGTTATATTGATAATGTTGGGAGTAATAAGTATAATTATTATAGGTATAGCGATAATAACTGCATAATATGGGTAATAGTGCATGTTATATTGATAATAATAAAAGCAGTAAGTATAATTATTATAGATGTAGCGATAAAAATTGTATAATATGGGTAATAATGCATGTCATACTGATAATATTGGAAATAATAAGTATAGTTATTATAGTTCTAGCGATAATAACTGTATAATGTGGGTAATAATGCATGTTATATTGATAATATTGGGAGTAATGAGTATAATTATTATAGTTCTAGCGATAATAACTGTATAATGTGGGTAATAGTGCATGTTATATTGATAATAATAAAAGCAGTAAGTATAATTATTATAGATGTAGCGATAATAATTGTATAATATGCGTAATAATGCATGTTATATTGATAATATTGAGAATAATAAGTATAGTTATTACAGTTCTAGCTGTAATAACTGTATAATGTGGGTAATAATGCATGTTATATTGATAATATTGGGAGTAATAAGTATAATTATTATAGTTCTAGAGATAATAATAGTATAATGTGGGTAATAATGCATGTTATATTGATAATATTGGGAGTAATGAGTATAATTATTATAGTTCTGGCGATAATAACGGTATAATATGGGTAATAATGCATGTTATATTAATAATATTTCGAGTAATAGGCATAATTATTATCGTCCTAGAGATAACGACTGTATAATATGGGTAATAATGCATGTTATATTGATAATAATAAAAGTATTAAGCATAATTATTGTAGTTCTAACGATAAGAACTGCATAATATGGGTAATAATGCATGTTATATTGATAATATTGGGAGTAATAAGTATAATTATTGTAGTTCTAGCGATAATAACTGCATAATATGGGTAATAGTGCATGTTATATTGATAATATTGGGAGTATTAAGTATATTTATTATAGTTCTGGCGATAATAACAGTATAATATGGGTAATAATGCGTGTTATATTGATAATATTGGGAGTAATAAGTATAATTATTATAGTTCTAGCGATAATAACTGCATAATAGGGGTAATAATGCATGTTATAGTGATAATAATATAAGTAATAAGTATAACTATTATATTTCTAGAGATAATAACTGTATAATATGCGTAATAATGCATGCCATATTGATAATGTTGGGAGTATAAGTATATTTATTATAGTTCTAACGATAATAACAGTATAATATGGGTAGTAATGCATGTTATATTGATAATGTTGGGAGTAATAAGTATAATTATTATAGGTATAGCGATAATAGCTGCATAATATGGGTAATAGTGCATGTTATATTGATAATAATAAAAGCAATAAGCATATTTATTATAGTTCTAGCGATAATAACTGTATAATGTGGTTAATAATGCATGTTATATTGATAATATTGGGAGTAATAAGTATAATTATTATAGTTCTAGCGATAATCACAGTATAATGTGGGTAATAATGCATGTTATATTGATAATAATAAAAGTAGTAAGTATAATTATTATAGATGTAGCGATAATAACTGTATAATGTGGGTAATAATGCATGTTATATTGATAATATTGGGAGTATTGAGTATAATTATTATAGTTCTAGCGATAATAACGGTATAATATGGGTAATAATGCATGTTATATTGATAATATTTCGAGTAATAGGTATAATTATTATCGTTCTAGCGATAATTACTGTATAATGTGGGTAATAATGCATGTTATATTGATAATATTGGGAATCATAAGTATAATTCTTATAGTTCTAGCGATAATAGCAGTATAATATGGGTAATAATGCATGTTATATTGATAATATTGGCAGTAATAAGTATAATTATTATAGTTCTAGCGATAGTAACTGCATAATAGGGGTAATAATGCATGTTATACTGATAATAATAAAAGTATTAAGCATAATTATTATAGTTCTAGCAATAATAACTGTATAATGTGGGTAATAATGCATGTTATATTGATAATATTGGAAGTAATAAGTATAATTATTATAGTTCTAGCGATAATCACAGTATAATGTGGGTAATAATGCATGTTATATTGATAATATTGGGAATAATAAGTATAATTATTATAGATCTAGAGATGACAACTGTATGGTATGGGTAATAATGGATGTTATATTGATAATAAGAAAAGTACTAAGTATAATTATTATAGTTCTAGCGATAATAACTGTATAATGTTGGTAATAATGCATGTTATATTGATAATATTGAGAGTAATAAGTATAATTACTATAGTTCTAGCTATAATAACTGTATAATGTGGGTAATAATGCATGTTATATTGATAATATTGGGAGTAATAAGTATAATTATTATAGTTCTAGCGATAATAACTGTATAATGTGGGTAATAATGCATGTTATATTGATAATATTGGGAGTAATAAGTATAACTATTATAGTTCTAGCGATAATAACTGTATAATGTGGGTAATAATGCATGTTATATTGATAATATTGGGAGTAATAAGTGTAATTATTATAGCTCTAGCGATAATAACTGCATAATATGGGTAATAATGCATGTTGTACTCATAATAATATACGTAATAAGTATAACTATTATAGTTCTAGCGATAATAACTGTATAATGTGGGTAATAATGCATGTTATATTGATAATATTGGGAGTAATAAGTATAACTATTATAGTTCTAGCAATAATAACTGTATAATGTGGGTAATAATGCATGTTATATTGATAATATTGGGAGTAATAAGTATAATTGTTATAGTTCTAGCAATAATAACTGTATAATGTGGGTAATAATGCATGTTATATTGATAATATTGGAAGTAATAAGTATAATTATTATAGTTCTAGCGATAATTACAGTATAATGTGGGTAATAATGCATCTTATATTGAAAATAATAAAAGTAATAAGTATAATTATTATAGATGTAGCGAAAATAACTGTATAATATGGGTAATAATGCATGTTATGTTGATCATATTGGGAGTAATAAGTATAATTACTATAGTTCTAGCGATAATAACTGTATAATATGGGTAATAATGGATGATATATTGATAATATCGGGAGTAATAAGTATAATTATTACAGTCCTAACGATAATAACTGTATAGTGTGGGTAATAATGCATGTTATATTGACAATATTGGGAGTAATAAGTATAATTACTATAGTTCTAGCGATAATTACAGTATAACGTGGGTAATAATGCATGTTATATTGATAATATTTCGAGTAATAGGTATAATTATTATAGATGTAGTGATAATAAGTGTATAATGTGGGTAATAATGCATGTTATATTGATAATAATAAAAGCAATAAGCATATTTATTATAGTTCTAGCGATAATAACTGTATGATGTGGGTAATAATGCATGTTATATTGATAATATTGGGAGTAATAAGTATAATTATTATAGTTCTAGCAATAATCACAGTATAATGTGGGTAATAATGCATGTTATATTGATAATAATAAAAGTACTAAGTATAATTATTATCGATGTAGCGAAAATAACTGTATAATATGGGTAATAATGCATGTTATATTGATCATATTGGGAATAATAAGTATAATTACTATAGTTCTAGCGATAATAACTGTATAATATGAGTAATAATGCATCTTATATTGAAAATAATAAAAGTAATAAGTATAATTATTATAGTTCTAGCGATAGTAACTGCATAATAGGGGTAATAATGCATGTTATACTGATAATAATAAAGTAATAAGTATAATTATTGTAGTTCTAGCGATAATAACTGCATAATATGGGTAATAGTGCATGTTATATTGATAATAATAAAAGTATTAAGCATAATTATTGTAGTTCTAGCGATAATAACTGCATAATACGGGTAATAATGCATGTTACATTGATAATATTGGAAGTAATAAGTATATTTATTATAGCTCTGACGATAATAACAGTATAATATGGGTAATAGTGCATGTTATATTGATAGAAATAAAAGTAATAAGTATAATTATTATAGTTCGAGCGATAATAACTGCATAATATGGGTAATAGTGCATGTTATATTGATAATAATAAAAGTATTAAGCATAATTATTGTAGTTCTAGCGATAACAACTGCATAATATGGGTAATAATGCATGTTATTTTGATAATATTGGGAGTAATAAGTATAATTATTGTAGTTCGAGCGATAATAACTGCATAATATGAGTAACAATGCATGTTATATTGATAATATTGGGAGTAATAAGTATATTTATTATAGTTCTGACGACAATAACTGTATAATATGGGTAATAATGCATGTTATATTGATAATACTGGGAGTAATAAGTATAATTATTATAGTTCTAGCGATAATAACTGCATAATAGGGGTAATAATGAATGTTATACTGATAATAATGTAAGTAATAAGTATAACTATTATAGTTCTAGCGATAATAACTGTATAATATGGGTAATAATGCATGACATATTGATAATATTAGGAGTAATAAGTATAATTATTATAGTTCTAGCGATAATAACTGCATAATATGGGTAATAATGCATGACATATTGATAATATTAGGAGTAATAAGTATAATTAATATAGTTCTAGCGATAATAACTGCATAATATGGGTAATAGTGCATGTTGTATTGATAATAAAAAAAGTAATAAGTATAACTATTATAGCTCTGGCGATAATAACTGCATAATATGGGTAATAGTGCATGTTGTATTGATAATAATAAAAGTAATAAGTATAACTATTATAGCTCTAGCGATAATAACTGCATAACATGGGTAATAGTGCATGTTATATTGATAATGATAAAAGTAATAAGTATAATTATTGTAGTTCTAGCGATAATAACTGCATAATATGGGTAATAATGCATGTTATATTGATAATATTGGTAATAATAAGTATAATTATTATAGTTCTAGAGATGACAACTGTATAATATGGATAATAATGGATGATATATTGATAATATCGGGAGTAATAAGTATAATTATTACAGTCCTAACGATAATAACTGTATAGTGTGGGTAATAATGCATGTTATATTGACAATATTGGGAGTAATAAGTATAATTATTATAGTTCTAGCGATAATAACTGTATAATGTGGGTAATAATGCATGTTATATTGATAATATTAGGAGTAATAAGTATAATTATTATAGTTCTAGCGATAATCACAGTATAATGGGGGTAATAATGCATGTTATATTGATAATATAGGGGAATAATAGGTGTAACTATTATAGTTCTAGCGATAATAACTGTATAATGTGGGTAATAATGCATGTTATATTGATAATATTGGGAGTAATAAGTATAATTACTATAGTTCTAGCGATAGTAACTGTATAATATGGCTAATAATGCATGTTATATTGATAATATTGGGAATAATACGTATAATTATTATAGTTCTAGCGATAATAACTGCATAATAGGGGTAATAATGCATGTTATACTGATAATACTATAAGTAATAAGTATAACTATTATAGTTCTAGCGATAATAACTGCATAATATGGGTAATAATGCATGTTATATTGATAATATTGGGAGTAATGAGTATAATTATTATAGTTCTAGAGATAATAACGGTATAATATGGGTAATAATGCATGTTATATTGATAATATTTCGAGTAATAGGTATAATTATTATAGGTCTAGCGATAATTACAGTATAATGTGGGTAATAATGCATGTTATATTGATAATAATAAAGTAGTAAGTATAATTATTATAGATGTAGCGATAATAACTGTATAATGTGGGTAATAATGCATGTTATATTGATAATATTGGGAGTAATAAGTATAATTACTATAGTTCTAGCGATAATAACTGTATAATATGGGTAATAGTGCATGTTATATTGATAGTATTGGGAATAATAAGTATAATTATTATAGTTCTAGTCATAATTACAGTATAATGTGGGTAATAATGCATGTTATATTGATAATAATAAAAGTAGTAAGTATAATTATTATAGATGTAGCGAAAATAACTGTATAATGTGGGTAATAATGAATGTTATATTGATAATATTGGGAGTAATGAGTATAATTATTGTAGTTCTAGCGATAATAACTGTATAATGTGGGTAAAAATGCATGTTATATTGATAATATTGGGAGTAATGAGTATAATTATTATAGTTCTAGCGATAATAACCGTATAATATGGGTAATACTGCATGTTATATTGATAATATTTCGAGTAATAGGTATAATTATTATCGTTCTAGAGATAACAACTGTATAATATGGGTAATAATGCATATTATATTGATAATATTGGGACTAATAGGTATAATTATTATAGTTCTAGCGATAATAACTGTATAATATGGGTAATAATGGATGATATATTGATAATATCGGGAGTAATAAGTATAATTATTACAGTCCTAACGATAATAACTGTATAGTGTGGGTAATAATGCATGTTATATTGACAATATTGGGAGTAATAAGTATAATTATTATAGTTCTAGCGATAATAACTATATAATGTGGGTAATAATGCATGTTATATTGATAATATTAGGAGTAATAAGTATAATTATTATAGTTCTAGCGATAATCACAGTATAATGGGGGTAATAATGCATGTTATATTGATAATATAGGGGAATAATAGGTGTAACTATTATAGTTCTAGCGATAATAACTGTATAATGTGGGTAATAATGCATGTTATATTGATAATATTGGGAGTAATAAGTATAATTACTATAGTTCTAGCGATAGTAACTGTATAATATGGCTAATAATGCATGTTACATTGATAATATTGGGAATAATACGTATAATTATTATAGTTCTAGCGATAATAACTGCATAATAGGGGTAATAATGCATGTTATACTGATAATACTATAAGTAATAAATATAACTATTATAGTTCTAGCGATAATAACTGCATAATATGGGTAATAATGCATGTTATATTGATAATATTGGGAGTAATGAGTATAATTATTATAGTTCTAGAGATAATAACGGTATAATATGGGTAATAATGCATGTTATATTGATAATATTTCGAGTAATAGGTATAATTATTATAGGTCTAGCGATAATTACAGTATAATGTGGGTAATAATGCATGTTATATTGATAATAATAAAGTAGTAAGTATAATTATTATAGATGTAGCGATAATAACTGTATAATGTCGGTAATAATGCATGTTATATTGATAATATTGGGAGTAATAAGTATAATTACTATAGTTCTAGCGATAATAACTGTATAATATGGGTAATAGTGCATGTTATATTGATAGTATTGGGAATAATAAGTATAATTATTATAGTTCTAGTCATAATTACAGTATAATGTGGGTAATAATGCATGTTATATTGATAATAATAAAAGTAGTAAGTATAATTATTATAGATGTAGCGAAAATAACTGTATAATGTGGGTAATAATGAATGTTATATTGATAATATTGGGAGTAATGAGTATAATTATTGTAGTTCTAGCGATAATAACTGTATAATGTGGGTAAAAATGCATGTTATATTGATAATATTGGGAGTAATGAGTATAATTATTATAGTTCTAGCGATAATAACCGTATAATATGGTTAATAATGCATGTTATATTGATAATATTTCGAGTAATAGGTATAATTATTATCGTTCTAGAGATAACAACTGTATAATATGGGTAATAATGCATATTATATTGATAATATTGGGACTAATAGGTATAATTATTATAGTTCTAGCGATAATAACTGTATAATATGGGTAATAATGCATGTTATATTGATAATATTGTGAGTAATGAGTATAATTATTATAGTTCTAGAGATAATAACAGTATAATGTGGGTAATAATGCATGTTATATTGATAATATTGGGAGTAATGAGTATAATTATTGTAGTTCTAGCGATAATTACAGTATAATGTGGGTAATAATGCATGTTATATTGATAACATTGGAAGTAATTAGTATAATTATTATAGTTCTGGCGATAATAACTGCATAGCATTGGTAATAATGCATGTTACATTGATAATAATAAAAGTAATAAGTATAATTATTGTAGTTCTAGCGATAATAACTGCATAATATGGGTAATAATGCATGTTATATTGATAATATTGGGAATAATAAGTATAATTATTATAGTTCTAGCGATAATTACAGTATAATGTAGGTAATAATGCATGTTATATTGATAACATTGGGAGTAATGCGTATAATTATTATAGTTCTAGCGATAATAACGGTATAATATGGGTAATAATTCATGTTATATTGATAATATTTTGTGTAATAGTTATAATTAATATCGTTCTAGAGATAACAACTGTATAATATGGGTAATAGTGCATGTTATATTGATAGAAATAAAAGTAATAAGTATAATTATTATAGTTCGAGCGATAATAACTGCATAATATGGGTAACAGTGCATGTTATATTGATAATAATAAAAGTATTAAGCATAATTATTGTAGTTCTAGCGATAATAACTGCATAATATGGGTAATAATGCATGTTATATTGATAACATTGGGAGTAATAAGTATTATTATTGTAGTTCTAGCGATAATAATTGCATAATATGGGTAATAATGCATGTTATATTGATAATATTGGGAGTAATAAGTATATTTATTATAGTTTTGACGATAACAGTATAATATGGGTAATAATGCATGTTATTTTGATAATATTGGGAGTAATAAGTATAATTATTATAGTTCTAGCGATAATAACTGCATAATATGAGTAATAATGCATGTTATACTGATAACAATAAAAGTAATAAGTATAATTATTGTAGTTCTAGCGATAATAACTGCATAATAGGGGTAATAATGAATGTTATACTGATAATAATATAAGTAATAAGTATAACTATTATAGTTCTAGCGATAATAACTGTATAATATGGGTAATAGTGCATGTTGTATTGATAATAATAAAAGTAATAAGTATAACTATTATAGCTCTAGCGATAATAACTGCATAACATGGGTAATAGTGCATGTTATACTGATATTGATAAAAGTAATAAGTATAATTATTGTAGTTCTAGCGATAATAACTGCATAATATGGGTAATAATGCATGTTATATTGATAATATTGGGAAAAATGAGTATAATTATTATAGTTCTAGAGATAATAACGGTATAATATGGGTAATAATGCATGTTATATTGATAATATTTCGAGTAATAGGTATAATTATTATAGTTCTAGAGATAACAACTGTATAATATGTGTAATAATGCATGTCATATTGATAATATTGGGAGTAATAAGTATAATTATTATAGTCCTAGACATAATAACGGTATAATATGGGTAATAATGCAGGTTATATTGATAACACTTCGAGTAACAGGTATAGTTATTATAGGTCTAGCGATAATTACAGTATAATGTGGGTAATAACGCATGTTATATTGATAATAATAAAGTAGTAAGTATAATTATTATAGATGTAGCGATAATAACTGTATAATGTGGGTAATAATGCATGTTATATTGATAATATTGGGAGTAATAAGTATAATTACTATAGTTCTAGCGATAATAACTGTATAACATGGGTAATAGTGCATGTTATATTGATAGTATTGGGAATAATAAGTATAATTATTATAGTTCTAGAGATGACAACTGTATAGTATGGATAATAATGGATGATATATTGATAATATCGGGAGTAATAAGTATAATTATTACAGTTCTAACGATAATAACTGCATAATATGGGTAATAATGCATGTTATATTGATAATATTGGGAATAATAAGTATAATTATTATAGTTCTAGCGATAATTACAGTATAATGTGGGTAATAATGCATGTTATATTGATAATATTGGGAGTAATGAGTATAATTATTATAGTTCTAGAGATAATAACGGTATAATATGGGTAATAATGCATGTTATATTGATAATATTTCGAGTAATAAGTATAATTATTATAGTTCTAGCGATAATTACAGTATAATGTGGGTAATAATGCATGTTATGTTGATAATATTGGGAATAATAAGTATAATTATTATAGTTCGAGCGATAATAACTGCATAATATGGGTAACAGTGCATGTTATATTGATAATAATAAAAGTATTAAGCATAATTATTGTAGTTCTAGCGATAATAACTGCATAATATGGGTAATAATGCATGTTATATTGATAACATTGGGAGTAATAAGTATTATTATTGTAGTTCTAGCGATAATAATTGCATAATATGGGTAATAATGCATGTTATATTGATAATATTGGGAGTAATAAGTATATTTATTATAGTTTTGACGATAACAGTATAATATGGGTAATAATGCATGTTATTTTGATAATATTGGGAGTAATAAGTATAATTATTATAGTTCTAGCGATAATAACTGCATAATATGAGTAATAATGCATGTTATACTGATAACAATAAAAGTAATAAGTATAATTATTGTAGTTCTAGTGATAATAACTGCATAATAGGGGTAATAATGAATGTTATACTGATAATAATATAAGTAATAAGTATAACTATTATAGTTCTAGCGATAATAACTGTATAATATGGGTAATAGTGCATGTTGTATTGATAATAATAAAAGTAATAAGTATAACTATTATAGCTCTAGCGATAATAACTGCATAACATGGGTAATAGTGCATGTTATACTGATATTGATAAAAGTAATAAGTATAATTATTGTAGTTCTAGCGATAATAACTGCATAATATGGGTAATAATGCATGTTATATTGATAATATTGGGAAAAATGAGTATAATTATTATAGTTCTAGAGATGACAACTGTATAGTATGGATAATAATGGATGATATATTGATAATATCGGGAGTAATAAGTATAATTATTACAGTTCTAACGATAATAACTGCATAATATGGGTAATAATGCATGTTATATTGATAATATTGGGAATAATAAGTATAATTATTATAGTTCTAGCGATAATTACAGTATAATGTGGGTAATAATGCATGTTATATTGATAATATTGGGAGTAATGAGTATAATTATTATAGTTCTAGAGATAATAACGGTATAATATGGGTAATAATGCATGTTATATTGATAATATTTCGAGTAATAAGTATAATTATTATAGTTCTAGCGATAATTACAGTATAATGTGGGTAATAATGCATGTTATGTTGATAATATTGGGAATAATAAGTATAATTATTATAGTTCTAGCGATAATAACTGTATAATGTGGGTAATAATGCATGTTATATTGATAATATTGGGAGTAATGAGTACAATTATTATAGTTCTAGCGATAATAACCGTATAATATGGGTAATAATGCATGTTATATTGATAATATTTCGAGTAATAGGTATAGTTATTATCGTTCTAGAGATAACAACTGTATAATATGGGTAGTAATGCATATTATATTGATAATATTGGGACTAATAGGTATAATTATTATAGTTCTAGCGATAATAACTGTATAATATGTGTAATAATGCATGTTATATTGATAATATTTCGAGTAATAGTTATAATTATTATAGTTCTAGAGATAACAACTGTATAATATGTGTAATAATGCATGTCATATTGATAATATTGGGAGTAATAAGTATAATTATTATAGTCCTAGACATAATAACGGTATAATATGGGTAATAATGCAGGTTATATTGATAACACTTCGAGTAACAGGTATAATTATTATAGGTCTTGCGATAATTACAGTATAATGTGGGTAATAACGCATGTTATATTGATAATAATAAAGTAGTAAGTATAATTATTATAGATGTAGCGATAATAACTGTATAACGTGGGTAATAATGCATGTTATATTGATAATATTGGGAGTAATAAGTATAATTACTATAGTTCTAGCGATAATAACTGTATAACATGGGTAATAGTGCATGTTATATTGATAGTATTGGGAATAATAAGTATAATTATTATAGTTCTAGAGATGACAACTGTATAATATGGATAATAATGGATGATATATTGATAATATCGGGAGTAATTAGTATAATTGTTACAGTTCTAACGATAATAACTGCATAATATGGGTAATAATGCATGTTATATTGATAATATTGGGAATAATAAGTATAATTATTATAGTTCTAGCGATAATTACAGTATAATGTGGGTAATAATGCATGTTATATTGATAATATTGGGAGTAATGAGTATAATTATTATAGTTCTAGAGATGACAACTGTATAGTATGGGTAATAATGGATGTTATATTGATAATATTTGGAGGAATAAGTATAATTATTATAGTTCTAGCGATAATTACAGTATAATGTGGGTAATAATGCATGTTATATTGATAATATTGGGAGTAATGAGTATAATTATTATAGTTCTAGCGATAATAACGGTATAATATGGGTAATAATGCATGTTATATTGATAATATTGCGAGTAATAGGTATAATTATTATCGTTCTAGAGATAACAACTGTATAATATGGGTAATAATACATGTTATATTGATAATATTGGGACTAATAAGTATAATTATTATAGTTCTGGCGATAATAACTGTATAATATGTGTAATAATGCATGTTATATTGATAATATTTCGAGTAATAGTTATAATTATTATAGTTCTAGAGATGTCAACTGTATAATATGGGTAATAATGCATGTAATATTGATAATGTTGGGAGTAATTAGTATAATTATTGTAGTTCTAGAGATAATAACTGCATAATATGGGTAATAATGTATGTTATATTGATAATATTGGGAGTAATAAGTATAATTATTATAGTTCTAGAGATGACAACTGTATAATATGGATAATCATGGATGATATATTGATAATATCGGGAGAAATAAGTATAATTATTACAGTTCTAACGATAATAACTGCATAATATGGGTAATAATGCATGTTATATTGATAATATTGGGAATAATAAGTATAATTATTATAGTTCTAGCGATAATTACAGTATAATGTGGGTAATAATGCATGTTATATTGATAATATTGGGAGTAATGAGTATAATTATTATAGTTCTAGAGATAATAACGGTATAATATGGGTAATAATGCATGTTATATTGATAATATTTCGAGTAATAAGTATAATTATTATAGTTCTAGCGATAATTACAGTATAATGTGGGTAATAATGCATGTTATATTGATAATTCTAAGAGTAATGAGTATAATTATTATAGTTCTAGCGATAATAACTGTATAATGTGGGTAATAATGCATCTTATATTGAAAATAATAAAAGTAATAAGTATAATTATTATAGTTCTAGAGATAGTAACTGTATAATGTGGGTAATAATGCATGTTATATTGATACTATTTTGAGTAATAGGTATAATTATTATAGTTCTAGAGATGACAACTGTATAATATGGATAATAATGGATGATATATTGATAATATTGGGAATAATAAGTATAATTATTATAGTTCTAGCGATAATTACAGTATAATGTGGGTAAGAATGCATGTTATATTGATAATATTGGGAGTAATGAGTATAATTATTATAGTTCTAGAGATAATAACAGTATAATGTGGGTAATAATGCATGTTATATTGATAATATTTCAAGTAATAGGTATAATTATTATAGTTCTAGAGATAACAACTGTATAATATGTGTAACAATGCATGTCATATTGATAATATTGGGAGTAATAAGCATAATTATTATAGTCCTAGACATAATAACGGTATAATATGGGTAATAATGCATGTTATATTGATAATATTGGGAGTAATGAGTATAATTATTATAGTTCTAGAGATGACAACTGTATAGTATGGGTAATAATGGATGTTATATTCATAATATTTGGAGTAATAAGTATAATTATTATAGTTCTAGCGATAATTACAGTATAATGTGGGTAATAATGCATGTTATATTGATAATACTAAGAGTAATGAGTATAATTATTATAGTTCTAGCGATAATAACTGTATAATGTGGGTAATAATGCATGTTATATTGATAATATTGGGAGTAATGAGTATAATTATTATAGTTCTAGCGATAATAACGGTATAATATGGGTAATAATGCATGTTATATTGATAATATTGCGAGTAATAGGTATAATTATTATCGTTCTAGAGATAACAACTGTATAATATGGGTAATAATACATGTTATATTGATAATATTGGGACTAATAAGTATAATTATTATAGTTCTAGCGATAATAACTGCATAATATGAGTAATAATGCATGTTATACTGATAACAATAAAAGTAATAAGTATAATTATTGTAGTTCTAGCGATAATAACTGCATAATAGGGGTAATAATGAATGTTATACTGATAATAATATAAGTAATAAGTATAACTATTATAGTTCTAGCGATAATAACTGTATAATATGGGTAATAGTGCATGTTGTATTGATAATAATAAAAGTAATAAGTATAACTATTATAGCTCTAGCGATAATAACTGCATAACATGGGTAATAGTGCATGTTATACTGATATTGATAAAAGTAATAAGTATAATTATTGTAGTTCTAGCGATAATAACTGCATAATATGGGTAATAATGCATGTTATATTGATAATATTGGGAAAAATGAGTATAATTATTATAGTTCTAGAGATAATAACGGTATAATATGGGTAATAATGCATGTTATATTGATAATATTTCGAGTAATAGGTATAATTATTATAGTTCTAGAGATAACAACTGTATAATATGTGTAATAATGCATGTCATATTGATAATATTGGGAGTAATAAGTATAATTATTATAGTCCTAGACATAATAACGGTATAATATGGGTAATAATGCAGGTTATATTGATAACACTTCGAGTAACAGGTATAGTTATTATAGGTCTAGCGATAATTACAGTATAATGTGGGTAATAACGCATGTTATATTGATAATAATAAAGTAGTAAGTATAATTATTATAGATGTAGCGATAATAACTGTATAATGTGGGTAATAATGCATGTTATATTGATAATATTGGGAGTAATAAGTATAATTACTATAGTTCTAGCGATAATAACTGTATAACATGGGTAATAGTGCATGTTATATTGATAGTATTGGGAATAATAAGTATAATTATTATAGTTCTAGAGATGACAACTGTATAGTATGGATAATAATGGATGATATATTGATAATATCGGGAGTAATAAGTATAATTATTACAGTTCTAACGATAATAACTGCATAATATGGGTAATAATGCATGTTATATTGATAATATTGGGAATAATAAGTATAATTATTATAGTTCTAGCGATAATTACAGTATAATGTGGGTAATAATGCATGTTATATTGATAATATTGGGAGTAATGAGTATAATTATTATAGTTCTAGAGATAATAACGGTATAATATGGGTAATAATGCATGTTATATTGATAATATTTCGAGTAATAAGTATAATTATTATAGTTCTAGCGATAATTACAGTATAATGTGGGTAATAATGCATGTTATGTTGATAATATTGGGAATAATAAGTATAATTATTATAGTTCGAGCGATAATAACTGCATAATATGGGTAACAGTGCATGTTATATTGATAATAATAAAAGTATTAAGCATAATTATTGTAGTTCTAGCGATAATAACTGCATAATATGGGTAATAATGCATGTTATATTGATAACATTGGGAGTAATAAGTATTATTATTGTAGTTCTAGCGATAATAATTGCATAATATGGGTAATAATGCATGTTATATTGATAATATTGGGAGTAATAAGTATATTTATTATAGTTTTGACGATAACAGTATAATATGGGTAATAATGCATGTTATTTTGATAATATTGGGAGTAATAAGTATAATTATTATAGTTCTAGCGATAATAACTGCATAATATGAGTAATAATGCATGTTATACTGATAACAATAAAAGTAATAAGTATAATTATTGTAGTTCTAGTGATAATAACTGCATAATAGGGGTAATAATGAATGTTATACTGATAATAATATAAGTAATAAGTATAACTATTATAGTTCTAGCGATAATAACTGTATAATATGGGTAATAGTGCATGTTGTATTGATAATAATAAAAGTAATAAGTATAACTATTATAGCTCTAGCGATAATAACTGCATAACATGGGTAATAGTGCATGTTATACTGATATTGATAAAAGTAATAAGTATAATTATTGTAGTTCTAGCGATAATAACTGCATAATATGGGTAATAATGCATGTTATATTGATAATATTGGGAAAAATGAGTATAATTATTATAGTTCTAGAGATGACAACTGTATAGTATGGATAATAATGGATGATATATTGATAATATCGGGAGTAATAAGTATAATTATTACAGTTCTAACGATAATAACTGCATAATATGGGTAATAATGCATGTTATATTGATAATATTGGGAATAATAAGTATAATTATTATAGTTCTAGCGATAATTACAGTATAATGTGGGTAATAATGCATGTTATATTGATAATATTGGGAGTAATGAGTATAATTATTATAGTTCTAGAGATAATAACGGTATAATATGGGTAATAATGCATGTTATATTGATAATATTTCGAGTAATAAGTATAATTATTATAGTTCTAGCGATAATTACAGTATAATGTGGGTAATAATGCATGTTATGTTGATAATATTGGGAATAATAAGTATAATTATTATAGTTCTAGCGATAATAACTGTATAATGTGGGTAATAATGCATGTTATATTGATAATATTGGGAGTAATGAGTACAATTATTATAGTTCTAGCGATAATAACCGTATAATATGGGTAATAATGCATGTTATATTGATAATATTTCGAGTAATAGGTATAGTTATTATCGTTCTAGAGATAACAACTGTATAATATGGGTAGTAATGCATATTATATTGATAATATTGGGACTAATAGGTATAATTATTATAGTTCTAGCGATAATAACTGTATAATATGTGTAATAATGCATGTTATATTGATAATATTTCGAGTAATAGTTATAATTATTATAGTTCTAGAGATAACAACTGTATAATATGTGTAATAATGCATGTCATATTGATAATATTGGGAGTAATAAGTATAATTATTATAGTCCTAGACATAATAACGGTATAATATGGGTAATAATGCAGGTTATATTGATAACACTTCGAGTAACAGGTATAATTATTATAGGTCTTGCGATAATTACAGTATAATGTGGGTAATAACGCATGTTATATTGATAATAATAAAGTAGTAAGTATAATTATTATAGATGTAGCGATAATAACTGTATAACGTGGGTAATAATGCATGTTATATTGATAATATTGGGAGTAATAAGTATAATTACTATAGTTCTAGCGATAATAACTGTATAACATGGGTAATAGTGCATGTTATATTGATAGTATTGGGAATAATAAGTATAATTATTATAGTTCTAGAGATGACAACTGTATAATATGGATAATAATGGATGATATATTGATAATATCGGGAGTAATTAGTATAATTGTTACAGTTCTAACGATAATAACTGCATAATATGGGTAATAATGCATGTTATATTGATAATATTGGGAATAATAAGTATAATTATTATAGTTCTAGCGATAATTACAGTATAATGTGGGTAATAATGCATGTTATATTGATAATATTGGGAGTAATGAGTATAATTATTATAGTTCTAGAGATGACAACTGTATAGTATGGGTAATAATGGATGTTATATTGATAATATTTGGAGGAATAAGTATAATTATTATAGTTCTAGCGATAATTACAGTATAATGTGGGTAATAATGCATGTTATATTGATAATATTGGGAGTAATGAGTATAATTATTATAGTTCTAGCGATAATAACGGTATAATATGGGTAATAATGCATGTTATATTGATAATATTGCGAGTAATAGGTATAATTATTATCGTTCTAGAGATAACAACTGTATAATATGGGTAATAATACATGTTATATTGATAATATTGGGACTAATAAGTATAATTATTATAGTTCTGGCGATAATAACTGTATAATATGTGTAATAATGCATGTTATATTGATAATATTTCGAGTAATAGTTATAATTATTATAGTTCTAGAGATGTCAACTGTATAATATGGGTAATAATGCATGTAATATTGATAATGTTGGGAGTAATTAGTATAATTATTGTAGTTCTAGAGATAATAACTGCATAATATGGGTAATAATGTATGTTATATTGATAATATTGGGAGTAATAAGTATAATTATTATAGTTCTAGAGATGACAACTGTATAATATGGATAATCATGGATGATATATTGATAATATCGGGAGAAATAAGTATAATTATTACAGTTCTAACGATAATAACTGCATAATATGGGTAATAATGCATGTTATATTGATAATATTGGGAATAATAAGTATAATTATTATAGTTCTAGCGATAATTACAGTATAATGTGGGTAATAATGCATGTTATATTGATAATATTGGGAGTAATGAGTATAATTATTATAGTTCTAGAGATAATAACGGTATAATATGGGTAATAATGCATGTTATATTGATAATATTTCGAGTAATAAGTATAATTATTATAGTTCTAGCGATAATTACAGTATAATGTGGGTAATAATGCATGTTATATTGATAATTCTAAGAGTAATGAGTATAATTATTATAGTTCTAGCGATAATAACTGTATAATGTGGGTAATAATGCATCTTATATTGAAAATAATAAAAGTAATAAGTATAATTATTATAGTTCTAGAGATAGTAACTGTATAATGTGGGTAATAATGCATGTTATATTGATACTATTTTGAGTAATAGGTATAATTATTATAGTTCTAGAATTGACAACTGTATAATATGGATAATAATGGATGATATATTGATAATATTGGGAATAATAAGTATAATTATTATAGTTCTAGCGATAATTACAGTATAATGTGGGTAAGAATGCATGTTATATTGATAATATTGGGAGTAATGAGTATAATTATTATAGTTCTAGAGATAATAACAGTATAATGTGGGTAATAATGCATGTTATATTGATAATATTTCAAGTAATAGGTATAATTATTATAGTTCTAGAGATAACAACTGTATAATATGTGTAACAATGCATGTCATATTGATAATATTGGGAGTAATAAGCATAATTATTATAGTCCTAGACATAATAACGGTATAATATGGGTAATAATGCATGTTATATTGATAATATTGGGAGTAATGAGTATAATTATTATAGTTCTAGAGATGACAACTGTATAGTATGGGTAATAATGGATGTTATATTCATAATATTTGGAGTAATAAGTATAATTATTATAGTTCTAGCGATAATTACAGTATAATGTGGGTAATAATGCATGTTATATTGATAATACTAAGAGTAATGAGTATAATTATTATAGTTCTAGCGATAATAACTGTATAATGTGGGTAATAATGCATGTTATATTGATAATATTGGGAGTAATGAGTATAATTATTATAGTTCTAGCGATAATAACGGTATAATATGGGTAATAATGCATGTTATATTGATAATATTGCGAGTAATAGGTATAATTATTATCGTTCTAGAGATAACAACTGTATAATATGGGTAATAATACATGTTATATTGATAATATTGGGACTAATAAGTATAATTATTATAGTTCTAGCGATAATAACTGTATAATATGGGTAATAATGCATGTTATATTGATATTATTTCGAGTAATAGGTATAATTATTATCGTTCTAGAGATAACAACTGTATAATATGGGTAATAATGCATGTTATATTCATAAGATTGGGACTAATAGGTATAATTATTATAGTTCTAGCGATAATAACTGTATAATATGGGTAATAATGCATGTTATATTGAAAATTATAAAAGTAATAAGTATAATTATTATAGTTCTAGAGATAATAACTGTATAATGTGGGTAATAATGCATGTTATATTGATAATATTGGGAATAATAAGTATAATTATTATAGTTCTAGCGATAATAACTGTATAATGTGGGTAATAATGCATGTTATATTGATAATATTGGGAGTAATGAGTATAATTATTATAGTTCTAGCGATAATAACCGTATAGTATGGGTAATAATGCATGTTATATTGATAATATTTCGAGTAATAGGTATAATTATTATCGTTCTAGAGATAACAACTGTATAATATGGGTAATAATGCATATTATATTGATAATATTGTGACTAATAGGTATAATTATTATAGTTCTAGCGATAATAACTGTATAATATGGGTAATAATGCATGTTATATTGAAAATAATAAAAGTAATAAGTATAATTATTATAGTTCTAGAGATAACAACTGTATAATATGGGTAATAATGCATGTTATATTCATAAGATTGGGACTAATAGGTATAATTATTATAGTTCTAGCGATAATAACTGTATAATATGGGTAATAATGCATGTTATATCGAAAATAATAAAAGTAATAAGTATAATTATTATAGTTCTAGAGATAATAACTGTATAATGTGGGTAATAATGCATATTATGTTGATAATATTGGGAATAATAAGTATAATTATTATAGTTCTAGCGAAAATAACTGTATAATGTGGGTAATAATGCATGTTATATTGATAATATTGGGAGTAATGAGTATAATTATTGTAGTTCTAGCGATAATTACAGTATAATGTGGGTGATAATGCATGTTATATTGATAGCATTGGAAGTAATTAGTATAATTATTATAGTTCTGGCGATAATAACTGCATAGTATTGGTAATAATGCATGTTACATTGATAATAATAAAAGTAATAAGTATAATTATTGTAGTTCTAGCGATAATAACTGCATAATATGGGTAATAATGCATGTTATATTGATAATATTGGGAATAATAAGTATAATTATTATAGTTCTAGCGATAATTACAGTATAATGTGGGTAATAATGCATGTTATATTGATAACATTGGGAGTAGTGAGTATAATTATTATAGTTCTAGCGATAATAACGGTATAATATGGGTAATAATTCATGTTATATTGATAATATTTTGTGTAGTAGGTATAATTAATATCGTTCTAGAGATAACAACTGTATAATATGGGTAATAGTGCATGTTATATTGATAGAAATAAAAGTAATAAGTATAATCATTATAGTTCGAGCGATAATAATTGCATAATACGGGTAATAGTGCATGTTATATTGATAATAATAAAAGTATTAAGCATAATTATTGTAGTTCTAGCGATAATAACTGCATAATATGGGTAATAATGCATGTTATATTGATAACATTGGGAGTAATAAGTATTATTATTGCAGTTCTAGCGATAATAATTGCATAATATGGGTAATAATGCATGTTATATTGATAATATTGGGAGTAATAAGTATATTTATTATAGTTTTGACGATAACAGTATAATATGGGTAATAATGCATGTTATTTTGATAATATTGGGAGTAATAAGTATAATTATTATAGTTCTAGCGATAATAACTGCATAATATGAGTAATAATGCATGTTATACTGATAACAATAAAAGTAATAAGTATAATTATTGTAGTTCTAGCGATAATAACTGCATAATAGGGGTAATAATGCATGTTATACTGAAAATAATATCAGTAATAAGTATAACTTCTATAGTTCAAGCGATAATAACTGTATAATATGGGTAATAATGCATGACAAATTGATAATATTAGGAGTAATAAGTATAATTATTATAGTTCGAGCGATAATAACTGCATAATATGGGTAACAATGCATGTTATATTGATAATATTGGGAGTAATGAGTATATTTATTATAGTTCTGACGACAATAACAGTATAATATGGGTAATAATGCATGTTATATTGATAATACTGGGAGTAATAAGTATAATTATTATAGTTCTAGCGATAATAACTGCATAATAGGGGTAATAATGAATGTTATACTGATAATAATATAAGTAATAAGTATAACTATTATAGTTCTAGCGATAATAACTGTATAATATTGGTAATAGTGCATGTTGTATTGATAATAATAAAAGTAATAAGTATAACTATTATAGCTCTAGCGATAATAACTGCATAATATGGGTAATAGTGCATGTGGTATTGATAATGATAAAAGTAATAAGTATAATTATTGTAGTTCTAGCGATAATAACTGCATAATATGGGTAATAATGCATGTTATATTGATAATATTGGGAATAATAAGTATAATTATTATAGTTCTGGAGATGACAACTGTATAATATGGATAATAATGGATGATATATTGATAATATCGGGAGTAATGAGTATAATTATTATAGTTCTAGAGATGACAACTGTATCATATGGATAATAATGGATGATATATTGATAATATCGGGAGTAATATGTATAATTATTACAGTCCTAACGATAATAACTGTATAGTGTGGGTAATAATGCATGTTATATTGACAATATTGGAAGTAATAAGTATAATTATTATAGTTCTAGCGATAATAACTGTATAATGTGGGTAATAATGCATGTTATATTGATAATATTGGGAGTAATAAGTATAATTACTATAGTTCTAGCAATAATAACTGTATAATATGGCTAATAATGCATGTTATATTGATAATATTGGGAATAATAAGTATAATTATTATAGTTCTAGCGATAATAACTGCATAATAGGGGTAATAATGCATGTTATACTGATAATAATATAAGTAATAAGTATAACTATTATAGTTCTAGCGATAATAACTGCATAATATGGGTAATAATGCATGTTATATTGATAATATTGGGAGTAATAAGTATAATTACTATAGTTCTAGCGATAATAACTGTATAATATGGGTAATAATGCATGTTATATTGATAATATTGGGAATAATAAGTATAATTATTATAGTTCTAGCGATAATTACAGTATAATGTGGGTAATAATGCATGTTATATTGATAATATTGGGAGTAATGAGTATAATTATTATAGTTCTAGAGATAATAACGGTATAATATGGGTAATAATGCATGTTATATTGATAATATTTCGAGTAATAGGTATAATTATTATAGTTCTAGAGATAACAACTGTATAATATGTGTAATAATGCATGTCATATTGATAATATTGGGAGTAATAAGTATAATTATTATAGTCCTAGACATAATAACGGTATAATATGGGTAATAATGCAGGTTATATTGATAACACTTCGAGTAACAGGTATAATTATTATAGGTCTAGCGATAATTACAGTATAATGTGGGTAATAACGCATGTTATATTGATAATAATAAAGTAGTAAGTATAATTATTATAGATGTAGCGATAATAACTGTATAATGTGGGTAATAATGCATGTTATATTGATAATATTGGGAGTAATAAGTATAATTACTATAGTTCTAGCGATAATAATTGTATAACATGGGTAATAGTGCATGTTATATTGATAGTATTGGGAATAATAAGTATAATTATTATAGTTCTAGAGATGACAACTGTATAATATGGATAATAATGGATGATATATTGATAATATCGGGAGTAATAAGTATAATTATTACAGTTCTAACGATAATAACTGCATAATATGGGTAATAATGCATGTTATATTGATAATATTGGGAATAATAAGTATAATTATTATAGTTCTAGCGATAATTACAGTATAATGTGGGTAATAATGCATGTTATATTGATAATATTGGGAGTAATGAGTATAATTATTATAGTTCTAGAGATAATAACGTTATAATATGGGTAATAATGCATGTTATATTGATAATATTTCGAGAAATAAGTATAATTATTATAGTTCTAGCGATAATTACAGTATAATGTGGGTAATAATGCATGTTATATTGATAATACTAAGAGTAATGAGTATAATTATTATAGTTCTAGCGATAATAACTGTATAATGTAGGTAATAATGCATCTTATATTGAAAATAATAAAAGTAATAAGTATAATTATTATAGTTCTAGAGATAGTAACTGTATAATGTGGGTAATAATGCATGTTATATTGATACTATTTTGAGTAATAGGTATAATTACTATAGTTCTAGAGATGACAACTGTATAATATGGATAATAATGGATGATATATTGATAATATTGGGAATAATAAGTATAATTATTATAGTTCTAGCGATAATTACAGTATAATGTGGGTAAGAATGCATGTTATATTGATAATATTGGGAGTAATGAGTATAATTATTATAGTTCTAGAGATAATAACAGTATAATGTGGGTAATAATGCATGTTATATTGATAATATTTCGAGTAATAGGTATAATTATTATAGTTCTAGAGATAACAACTGTATAATATGTGTAATAATGCATGTCATATTGATAATATTGGGAGTAATAAGTATAATTATTATAGTCCTAGACATAATAACGGTATAATATGGGTAATAATGCAGGTTATATTGATAACACTTCGAGTAACAGGTATAATTTTTATAGGTCTAGCGATAATTACCAGTGTAATGTGGGTAATAATGCATGTTATATTGATACTAATAAAGTAGTAAGTATAATTATTATAGATGTAGCGATAATAACTGTATAATGTGGGTAATAATGCATGTTGTATTGATAATAATAAAAGTAATAAGTATAACTATTATAGCTCTAGCGATAATAACTGCATAACATGGGTAATAGTGCATGTTATACTGATAATGATAAAAGTAATAAGTATCATTATTGTAGTTCTAGCGATAATAACTGCATAATATGGGTAATAATGCATGTTATATTGATAATATTGGGAATAATAAGTATAATTATTATAGTTCTGGAGATGACAACTGTATAATATGGATAATAATGGATGATATATTGATAATATCGGGAGTAATGAGTATAATTATTATACTTCTAGAGATGACAACTGTATCATATGGATAATAATGGATGATATATTGATAATATCGGGAGTAATATGTATAATTATTACAGTCCTAACGATAATAACTGTATAGTGTGGGTAATAATGCATGTTATATTGACAATATTGGGAGTAATAAGTATAATTATTATAGTTCTAGCGATAATAACTGTATAATGTGGGTAATAATGCATGTTATATTGATAATATTAGGAGTAATAAGTATAATTATTATAGTTCTAGCGATAATCACAGTATAATGGGGGTAATAATGCATGTTATATTGATAATAATAAAGTAGTAAGTATAATTATTATAGATGTAGCGATAATAAGTCTATAATATGTGTAATAATGCATGTTATATTGATAATATAGGGGAATAATAGGTATAACTATTATAGTTCTAGCGATAATAACTGTATAATGTGGGTAATAATGCATGTTATATTGATAATACTAAGAGTAATGAGTATAATTATTATAGTTCTAGCGATAATAACTGTATAATGTAGGTAATAATGCATCTTATATTGAAAATAATAAAAGTAATAAGTATAATTATTATAGTTCTAGAGATAGTAACTGTATAATGTGGGTAATAATGCATGTTATATTGATACTATTTTGAGTAATTGGTATAATTACTATAGTTCTAGAGATGACAACTGTATAATATGGATAATAATGGATGATATATTGATAATATTGGGAATAATAAGTATAATTATTATAGTTCTAGCGATAATTACAGTATAATGTGGGTAAGAATGCATGTTATATTGATAATATTGGGAGTAATGAGTATAATTATTATAGTTCTAGAGATAATAACAGTATAATGTGGGTAATAATGCATGTTATATTGATAATATTTCGAGTAGTAGGTATAATTATTATAGTTCTAGAGATAACAACTGTATAATATGTGTAATAATGCATTTCATATTGATAATATTGGGAGTAATAAGTATAATTATTATAGTCCTAGACATAATAACGGTATAATATGGGTAATAATGCAGGTTATATTGATAACACTTCGAGTAACAGGTATAATTTTTATAGGTCTAGCGATAATTACCAGTGTAATGTGGGTAATAATGCATGTTATATTGATAATAATAAAGTAGTAAGTATAATTATTATAGATGTAGCGATAATAACTGTATAATGTGGGTAATAATGCATGTTGTATTGATAATAATAAAAGTAATAAGTATAACTATTATAGCTCTAGCGATAATAACTGCATAACATGGGTAATAGTGCATGTTATACTGATAATGATAAAAGTAATAAGTATCATTATTGTAGTTCTAGCGATAATAACTGCATAATATGGGTAATAATGCATGTTATATTGATAATATTGGGAATAATAAGTATAATTATTATAGTTCTGGAGATGACAACTGTATAATATGGATAATAATGGATGATATATTGATAATATCGGGAGTAATGAGTATAATTATTATAGTTCTAGAGATGACAACTGTATCATATGGATAATAATGGATGATATATTGATAATATCGGGAGTAATATGTATAATTATTACAGTCCTAACGATAATAACTGTATAGTGTGGGTAATAATGCATGTTATATTGACAATATTGGGAGTAATAAGTATAATTATTATAGTTCTAGCGATAATAACTGTATAATGTGGGTAATAATGCATGTTATATTGATAATATTAGGAGTAATAAGTATAATTATTATAGTTCTAGCGATAATCACAGTATAATGGGGGTAATAATGCATGTTATATTCATAATAATAAAGTAGTAAGTATAATTATTATAGATGTAGCGATAATAAGTCTATAATATGTGTAATAATGCATGTTATATTGATAATATAGGGGAATAATAGGTATAACTATTATAGTTCTAGCGATAATAACTGTATAATGTGGGTAATAATGCATGTTATATTGATAATATTGGGAGTAATAAGTATAATTACTATAGTTCTAGCAATAATAACTGTATAATATGGCTAATAATGCATGTTATATTGATAATATTGGGAATAATAAGTATAATTATTATAGTTCTAGCGATAATAACTGCATAATAGGGGTAATAATGCATGTTATACTGATAATAATATAAGTAATAAGTATAACTATTATAGTTCTAGCGATAATAACTGCATAATATGGGTAATAATGCATGTTATATTGATAATATTGGGAGTAATAAGTATAATTACTATAGTTCTAGCGATAATAACTGTATAATATGGGTAATAATGCATGTTATATTGATAATATTGGGAATAATAAGTATAATTATTATAGTTCTAGCGATAATTACAGTATAATGTGGGTAATAATGCATGTTATATTGATAATATTGGGAGTAATGAGTATAATTATTATAGTTCTAGAGATAATAACGGTATAATATGGGTAATAATGCATGTTATATTGATAATATTTCGAGTAATAGGTATAATTATTATAGTTCTAGAGATAACAACTGTATAATATGTGTAATAATGCATGTCATATTGATAATATTGGGAGTAATAAGTATAATTATTATAGTCCTAGACATAATAACGGTATAATATGGGTAATAATGCAGGTTATATTGATAACACTTCGAGTAACAGGTATAATTATTATAGGTCTAGCGATAATTACAGTATAATGTGGGTAATAACGCATGTTATATTGATAATAATAAAGTAGTAAGTATAATTATTATAGATGTAGCGATAATAACTGTATAATGTGGGTAATAATGCATGTTATATTGATAATATTGGGAGTAATAAGTATAATTACTATAGTTCTAGCGATAATAATTGTATAACATGGGTAATAGTGCATGTTATATTGATAGTATTGGGAATAATAAGTATAATTATTATAGTTCTAGAGATGACAACTGTATAATATGGATAATAATGGATGATATATTGATAATATCGGGAGTAATAAGTATAATTATTACAGTTCTAACGATAATAACTGCATAATATGGGTAATAATGCATGTTATATTGATAATATTGGGAATAATAAGTATAATTATTATAGTTCTAGCGATAATTACAGTATAATGTGGGTAATAATGCATGTTATATTGATAATATTGGGAGTAATGAGTATAATTATTATAGTTCTAGAGATAATAACGTTATAATATGGGTAATAATGCATGTTATATTGATAATATTTCGAGAAATAAGTATAATTATTATAGTTCTAGCGATAATTACAGTATAATGTGGGTAATAATGCATGTTATATTGATAATACTAAGAGTAATGAGTATAATTATTATAGTTCTAGCGATAATAACTGTATAATGTAGGTAATAATGCATCTTATATTGAAAATAATAAAAGTAATAAGTATAATTATTATAGTTCTAGAGATAGTAACTGTATAATGTGGGTAATAATGCATGTTATATTGATACTATTTTGAGTAATAGGTATAATTACTATAGTTCTAGAGATGACAACTGTATAATATGGATAATAATGGATGATATATTGATAATATTGGGAATAATAAGTATAATTATTATAGTTCTAGCGATAATTACAGTATAATGTGGGTAAGAATGCATGTTATATTGATAATATTGGGAGTAATGAGTATAATTATTATAGTTCTAGAGATAATAACAGTATAATGTGGGTAATAATGCATGTTATATTGATAATATTTCGAGTAATAGGTATAATTATTATAGTTCTAGAGATAACAACTGTATAATATGTGTAATAATGCATGTCATATTGATAATATTGGGAGTAATAAGTATAATTATTATAGTCCTAGACATAATAACGGTATAATATGGGTAATAATGCAGGTTATATTGATAACACTTCGAGTAACAGGTATAATTTTTATAGGTCTAGCGATAATTACCAGTGTAATGTGGGTAATAATGCATGTTATATTGATACTAATAAAGTAGTAAGTATAATTATTATAGATGTAGCGATAATAACTGTATAATGTGGGTAATAATGCATGTTGTATTGATAATAATAAAAGTAATAAGTATAACTATTATAGCTCTAGCGATAATAACTGCATAACATGGGTAATAGTGCATGTTATACTGATAATGATAAAAGTAATAAGTATCATTATTGTAGTTCTAGCGATAATAACTGCATAATATGGGTAATAATGCATGTTATATTGATAATATTGGGAATAATAAGTATAATTATTATAGTTCTGGAGATGACAACTGTATAATATGGATAATAATGGATGATATATTGATAATATCGGGAGTAATGAGTATAATTATTATACTTCTAGAGATGACAACTGTATCATATGGATAATAATGGATGATATATTGATAATATCGGGAGTAATATGTATAATTATTACAGTCCTAACGATAATAACTGTATAGTGTGGGTAATAATGCATGTTATATTGACAATATTGGGAGTAATAAGTATAATTATTATAGTTCTAGCGATAATAACTGTATAATGTGGGTAATAATGCATGTTATATTGATAATATTAGGAGTAATAAGTATAATTATTATAGTTCTAGCGATAATCACAGTATAATGGGGGTAATAATGCATGTTATATTGATAATAATAAAGTAGTAAGTATAATTATTATAGATGTAGCGATAATAAGTCTATAATATGTGTAATAATGCATGTTATATTGATAATATAGGGGAATAATAGGTATAACTATTATAGTTCTAGCGATAATAACTGTATAATGTGGGTAATAATGCATGTTATATTGATAATACTAAGAGTAATGAGTATAATTATTATAGTTCTAGCGATAATAACTGTATAATGTAGGTAATAATGCATCTTATATTGAAAATAATAAAAGTAATAAGTATAATTATTATAGTTCTAGAGATAGTAACTGTATAATGTGGGTAATAATGCATGTTATATTGATACTATTTTGAGTAATTGGTATAATTACTATAGTTCTAGAGATGACAACTGTATAATATGGATAATAATGGATGATATATTGATAATATTGGGAATAATAAGTATAATTATTATAGTTCTAGCGATAATTACAGTATAATGTGGGTAAGAATGCATGTTATATTGATAATATTGGGAGTAATGAGTATAATTATTATAGTTCTAGAGATAATAACAGTATAATGTGGGTAATAATGCATGTTATATTGATAATATTTCGAGTAGTAGGTATAATTATTATAGTTCTAGAGATAACAACTGTATAATATGTGTAATAATGCATTTCATATTGATAATATTGGGAGTAATAAGTATAATTATTATAGTCCTAGACATAATAACGGTATAATATGGGTAATAATGCAGGTTATATTGATAACACTTCGAGTAACAGGTATAATTTTTATAGGTCTAGCGATAATTACCAGTGTAATGTGGGTAATAATGCATGTTATATTGATAATAATAAAGTAGTAAGTATAATTATTATAGATGTAGCGATAATAACTGTATAATGTGGGTAATAATGCATGTTGTATTGATAATAATAAAAGTAATAAGTATAACTATTATAGCTCTAGCGATAATAACTGCATAACATGGGTAATAGTGCATGTTATACTGATAATGATAAAAGTAATAAGTATCATTATTGTAGTTCTAGCGATAATAACTGCATAATATGGGTAATAATGCATGTTATATTGATAATATTGGGAATAATAAGTATAATTATTATAGTTCTGGAGATGACAACTGTATAATATGGATAATAATGGATGATATATTGATAATATCGGGAGTAATGAGTATAATTATTATAGTTCTAGAGATGACAACTGTATCATATGGATAATAATGGATGATATATTGATAATATCGGGAGTAATATGTATAATTATTACAGTCCTAACGATAATAACTGTATAGTGTGGGTAATAATGCATGTTATATTGACAATATTGGGAGTAATAAGTATAATTATTATAGTTCTAGCGATAATAACTGTATAATGTGGGTAATAATGCATGTTATATTGATAATATTAGGAGTAATAAGTATAATTATTATAGTTCTAGCGATAATCACAGTATAATGGGGGTAATAATGCATGTTATATTCATAATAATAAAGTAGTAAGTATAATTATTATAGATGTAGCGATAATAAGTCTATAATATGTGTAATAATGCATGTTATATTGATAATATAGGGGAATAATAGGTATAACTATTATAGTTCTAGCGATAATAACTGTATAATGTGGGTAATAATGCATGTTATATTGATAATATTGGGAGTAATAAGTATAATTACTATAGTTCTAGCAATAATAACTGTATAATATGGCTAATAATGCATGTTATATTGATAATATTGGGAATAATAAGTATAATTATTATAGTTCTAGCGATAATAACTGCATAATAGGGGTAATAATGCATGTTATACTGATAATAATATAAGTAGTAAGTATAACTATTATAGTTCTAGCGATAATAACTGCATAATATGGGTAATAATGCATGTTATATTGATAATATTGGGAGTAATAAGTATAATTACTATAGTTCTAGCGATAATAACTGCATAATATGGGTAATAATGCATGTTATATTGATAATATTGGGAATAATAAGTATAATTATTATAGTTCTAGCGATAATTACAGTATAATGTGGGTAATAATGCATGTTATATTGATAATATTGGGAGTAATGAGTATAATTATTATAGTTCTAGAGATAATAACGGTATAATATGGGTAATAATGCATGTTATATTGACAATATTTCGAGTAATAGGTATAATTATTATAGTTCTAGATATAACAACTGTATAATATGTGTAATAATGCATGTCATATTGATAATATTGGGAGTAATAAGTATAATTATTATCGTCCTAGACATAATAACGGTATAATATGGGTAATAATGCAGGTTATATTGATAACACTTCGAGTAACAGGTATAATTATTATAGGTCTAGCGATAATTACAGTATAATGTGGGTAATAACGCATGTTATATTGATAATAATAAAGTAGTAAGTATAATTATTATAGATGTAGCGATAATAACTGTATAATGTGGGTAATAATGCATGTTATATTGATAATATTGGGAGTAATAAGTATAATTACTATAGTTCTAGCGATAATAAATGTATAACATGGGTAATAGTGCATGTTATATTGATAGTATTGGGAATAATAAGTATAATTATTATAGTTCTAGAGATGACAACTGTATAATATGGATAATAATGGATGATATATTGATAATATCGGGAGTAATAAGTATAATTATTACAGTTCTAACGATAATAACTGCATAATATGGGTAATAATGCATGTTATATTGATAATATTGGGAATAATAAGTATAATTATTATAGTTCTAGCGATAGTTACAGTATAATGTGGGTAATAATGCATGTTATATTGATAATATTGGGAGTAATGAGTATAATTATTATAGTTCTAGAGATAATAACGGTATAATATGGGTAATAATGCATGTTATATTGATAATATTTCGAGTAATAAGTACAATTATTATAG
This sequence comes from Megachile leachella, assembly GCA_963576845.1. Classification (NCBI taxonomy): domain Eukaryota; kingdom Metazoa; phylum Arthropoda; class Insecta; order Hymenoptera; family Megachilidae; genus Megachile; species Megachile leachella. The sequence continues at coordinate 413,636 of CAUYWW010000099.1, read as the reverse complement.
TTCTAGCGATAATTACAGTATAATGTGGGTAATAATGCATGTTATATTGATAATACTAAGAGTAATGAGTATAATTATTATAGTTCTAGCGATAATAACTGTATAATGTGGGTAATAATGCATCTTATATTGAAAATAATAAAAGTAATAAGTATTATTATTATAGTTCTAGAGATAGTAACTGTATAATGTGGGTAATAATGCATGTTATATTGATACTATTTTGAGTAATAGGTATAATTACTATAGTTCTAGAGATGACAACTGTATAATATGGATAATAATGGATGATATATTGATAATATTGGGAATAATAAGTATAATTATTATAGTTCTAGCGATAATTACAGTATAATGTGGGTAAGAATGCATGTTATATTGATAATATTGGGAGTAATGAGTATAATTATTATAGTTCTAGAGATAATAACAGTATAATGTGGGTAATAATGCATGTTATATTGATAATATTTCGAGTAATAGGTATAATTATTATAGTTCTAGAGATAACAACTGTATAATATGTGTAATAATGCATGTCATATTGATAATATTGGGAGTAATAAGTATAATTATTATAGTCCTAGACATAATAACGGTATAATATGGGTAATAATGCAGCTTATATTGATAACACTTCTAGTAACAGGTATAATTATTATAGGTCTAGCGATAATTACAGTATAATGTGGGTAATAATGCATGTTATATTGATAATAATAAAGTAGTAAGTATAATTATTATAGATGTAGCGATAATAACTGTATAATGTGGGTAATATTGTATGTTGTATTGATAATAATAAAAGTGATAAGTATAACTATTATAGCTCTAGCGATAATAACTGCATAACATGGGTAATAGTGCATGTTATACTGATAATGATAAAAGTAATAAGTATCATTATTGTAGTTCTAGCGATAATAACTGCATAATATGGGTAATAATGCATGTTATATTGATAATATTGGGAATAATAAGTATAATTATTATAGTTCTGGAGATGACAACTGTATAATATGGATAATAATGGATGATATATTGATAATATCGGGAGTAATGAGTATAATTATTATAGTTCTAGAGATGACAACTGTATCATATGGATAATAATGCATGTTATATTGATAATATAGGGGAATAATAGGTATAACTATTATAGTTCTAGCGATAATAACTGTATAATGTGGGTAATAATGCATGTTATATTGATAATATTGGGAGTAATAAGTATAATTACTATAGTTCTAGCAATAATAACTGCATAATATGGGTAATAATGCATGTTATATTGATAATATTGGGAGTAATAAGTATAATTACTATAGTTCTAGCGATAATAACTGTATAATGTGGGTAATAATGCATGTTATATTGATACTATTTTGAGTAATAGGTATAATTACTATAGTTCTAGAGATGACAACTGTATAATATGGATAATAATGGATGATATATTGATAATATTGGGAATAATAAGTATAATTATTATAGTTCTAGCGATAATTACAGTATAATGTGGGTAAGAATGCATGTTATATTGATAATATTGGGAGTAATGAGTATAATTATTATAGTTCTAGAGATAATAACAGTATAATGTGGGTAATAATGCATGTTATATTGATAATATTTCGAGTAATAGGTATAATTATTATAGTTCTAGAGATAACAACTGTATAATATGTGTAATAATGCATGTCATATTGATAATATTGGGAGTAATAAGTATAATTATTATAGTCCTAGACATAATAACGGTATAATATGGGTAATAATGCAGGTTATATTGATAACACTTCGAGTAACAGGTATAATTATTATAGGTCTAGCGATAATTACCAGTGTAATGTGGGTAATAATGCATGTTATATTGATAATAATAAAGTAGTAAGTATAATTATTATAGATGTAGCGATAATAACTGTATAATGTGGGTAATAATGCATGTTGTATTGATAATAATAAAAGTAATAAGTATAACTATTATAGCTCTAGCGATAATAACTGCATAACATGGGTAATAGTGCATGTTATACTGATAATGATAAAAGTAATAAGTATCATTATTGTAGTTCTAGCGATAATAACTGCATAATATGGGTAATAATGCATGTTATATTGATAATATTGGGAATAATAAGTATAATTATTATAGTTCTGGAGATGACAACTGTATAATATGGATAATAATGGATGATATATTGATAATATCGGGAGTAATGAGTATAATTATTATAGTTCTAGAGATGACAACAGTATCATATGGATAATAATGGATGATATATTGATAATATCGGGAGTAATAAGTATAATTATTACAGTCCTAACGATAATAACTGTATAGTGTGGGTAATAATGCATGTTATATTGACAATATTGGGAGTAATAAGTATAATTATTATAGTTCTAGCGATAATAACTGTATAATGTGGGTAATAATGCATGTTATATTGATAATATTAGGAGTAATAGGTATAATTATTATAGTTCTAGCAATAATAACTGTATAATATGGCTAATAATGCATGTTATATTGATAATATTGGGAATAATAAGTATAATTATTATAGTTCTAGCGATAATAACTGCATAATAGGGGTAATAATGCATGTTATACTGATAATAATATAAGTAATAAGTATAACTATTATAGTTCTAGCGATAATAACTGCATAATATGGGTAATAATGCATGTTATATTGATAATATTGGGAGTAATAAGTATAATTACTATAGTTCTAGCGATAATAACTGTATAATATGGGTAATAATGCATGTTATATTGATAATATTGGGAATAATAAGTATAATTATTATAGTTCTAGCGATAATTACAGTATAATGTGGGTAATAATGCATGTTATATTGATAATATTGGGAGTAATGAGTATAATTATTATAGTTCTAGAGATAATAACGGTATAATATGGGTAATAATGCATGTTATATTGATAATATTTCGAGTAATAGGTATAATTATTATAGTTCTAGAGATAACAACTGTATAATATGTGTAATAATGCATGTCATATTGATAATATTGGGAGTAATAAGTATAATTATTATAGTCCTAGACATAATAACGGTATAATATGGGTAATAATGCAGGTTATATTGATAACACTTCGAGTAACAGGTATAATTATTATAGGTCTAGCGATAATTACAGTATAATGTGGGTAATAACGCATGTTATATTGATAATAATAAAGTAGTAAGTATAATTATTATAGATGTAGCGATAATAACTGTATAATGTGGGTAATAATGCATGTTATATTGATAATATTGGGAGTAATAAGTATAATTACTATAGTTCTAGCGATAATAATTGTATAACATGGGTAATAGTGCATGTTATATTGATAGTATTGGGAATAATAAGTATAATTATTATAGTTCTAGAGATGACAACTGTATAATATGGATAATAATGGATGATATATTGATAATATCGGGAGTAATAAGTATAATTATTACAGTTCTAACGATAATAACTGCATAATATGGGTAATAATGCATGTTATATTGATAATATTGGGAATAATAAGTATAATTATTATAGTTCTAGCGATAATTACAGTATAATGTGGGTAATAATGCATGTTATATTGATAATATTGGGAGTAATGAGTATAATTATTATAGTTCTAGAGATAATAACGTTATAATATGGGTAATAATGCATGTTATATTGATAATATTTCGAGAAATAAGTATAATTATTATAGTTCTAGCGATAATTACAGTATAATGTGGGTAATAATGCATGTTATATTGATAATACTAAGAGTAATGAGTATAATTATTATAGTTCTAGCGATAATAACTGTATAATGTAGGTAATAATGCATCTTATATTGAAAATAATAAAAGTAATAAGTATAATTATTATAGTTCTAGAGATAGTAACTGTATAATGTGGGTAATAATGCATGTTATATTGATACTATTTTGAGTAATAGGTATAATTACTATAGTTCTAGAGATGACAACTGTATAATATGGATAATAATGGATGATATATTGATAATATTGGGAATAATAAGTATAATTATTATAGTTCTAGCGATAATTACAGTATAATGTGGGTAAGAATGCATGTTATATTGATAATATTGGGAGTAATGAGTATAATTATTATAGTTCTAGAGATAATAACAGTATAATGTGGGTAATAATGCATGTTATATTGATAATATTTCGAGTAATAGGTATAATTATTATAGTTCTAGAGATAACAACTGTATAATATGTGTAATAATGCATGTCATATTGATAATATTGGGAGTAATAAGTATAATTATTATAGTCCTAGACATAATAACGGTATAATATGGGTAATAATGCAGGTTATATTGATAACACTTCGAGTAACAGGTATAATTTTTATAGGTCTAGCGATAATTACCAGTGTAATGTGGGTAATAATGCATGTTATATTGATACTAATAAAGTAGTAAGTATAATTATTATAGATGTAGCGATAATAACTGTATAATGTGGGTAATAATGCATGTTGTATTGATAATAATAAAAGTAATAAGTATAACTATTATAGCTCTAGCGATAATAACTGCATAACATGGGTAATAGTGCATGTTATACTGATAATGATAAAAGTAATAAGTATCATTATTGTAGTTCTAGCGATAATAACTGCATAATATGGGTAATAATGCATGTTATATTGATAATATTGGGAATAATAAGTATAATTATTATAGTTCTGGAGATGACAACTGTATAATATGGATAATAATGGATGATATATTGATAATATCGGGAGTAATGAGTATAATTATTATACTTCTAGAGATGACAACTGTATCATATGGATAATAATGGATGATATATTGATAATATCGGGAGTAATATGTATAATTATTACAGTCCTAACGATAATAACTGTATAGTGTGGGTAATAATGCATGTTATATTGACAATATTGGGAGTAATAAGTATAATTATTATAGTTCTAGCGATAATAACTGTATAATGTGGGTAATAATGCATGTTATATTGATAATATTAGGAGTAATAAGTATAATTATTATAGTTCTAGCGATAATCACAGTATAATGGGGGTAATAATGCATGTTATATTGATAATAATAAAGTAGTAAGTATAATTATTATAGATGTAGCGATAATAAGTCTATAATATGTGTAATAATGCATGTTATATTGATAATATAGGGGAATAATAGGTATAACTATTATAGTTCTAGCGATAATAACTGTATAATGTGGGTAATAATGCATGTTATATTGATAATACTAAGAGTAATGAGTATAATTATTATAGTTCTAGCGATAATAACTGTATAATGTAGGTAATAATGCATCTTATATTGAAAATAATAAAAGTAATAAGTATAATTATTATAGTTCTAGAGATAGTAACTGTATAATGTGGGTAATAATGCATGTTATATTGATACTATTTTGAGTAATTGGTATAATTACTATAGTTCTAGAGATGACAACTGTATAATATGGATAATAATGGATGATATATTGATAATATTGGGAATAATAAGTATAATTATTATAGTTCTAGCGATAATTACAGTATAATGTGGGTAAGAATGCATGTTATATTGATAATATTGGGAGTAATGAGTATAATTATTATAGTTCTAGAGATAATAACAGTATAATGTGGGTAATAATGCATGTTATATTGATAATATTTCGAGTAGTAGGTATAATTATTATAGTTCTAGAGATAACAACTGTATAATATGTGTAATAATGCATTTCATATTGATAATATTGGGAGTAATAAGTATAATTATTATAGTCCTAGACATAATAACGGTATAATATGGGTAATAATGCAGGTTATATTGATAACACTTCGAGTAACAGGTATAATTTTTATAGGTCTAGCGATAATTACCAGTGTAATGTGGGTAATAATGCATGTTATATTGATAATAATAAAGTAGTAAGTATAATTATTATAGATGTAGCGATAATAACTGTATAATGTGGGTAATAATGCATGTTGTATTGATAATAATAAAAGTAATAAGTATAACTATTATAGCTCTAGCGATAATAACTGCATAACATGGGTAATAGTGCATGTTATACTGATAATGATAAAAGTAATAAGTATCATTATTGTAGTTCTAGCGATAATAACTGCATAATATGGGTAATAATGCATGTTATATTGATAATATTGGGAATAATAAGTATAATTATTATAGTTCTGGAGATGACAACTGTATAATATGGATAATAATGGATGATATATTGATAATATCGGGAGTAATGAGTATAATTATTATAGTTCTAGAGATGACAACTGTATCATATGGATAATAATGGATGATATATTGATAATATCGGGAGTAATATGTATAATTATTACAGTCCTAACGATAATAACTGTATAGTGTGGGTAATAATGCATGTTATATTGACAATATTGGGAGTAATAAGTATAATTATTATAGTTCTAGCGATAATAACTGTATAATGTGGGTAATAATGCATGTTATATTGATAATATTAGGAGTAATAAGTATAATTATTATAGTTCTAGCGATAATCACAGTATAATGGGGGTAATAATGCATGTTATATTCATAATAATAAAGTAGTAAGTATAATTATTATAGATGTAGCGATAATAAGTCTATAATATGTGTAATAATGCATGTTATATTGATAATATAGGGGAATAATAGGTATAACTATTATAGTTCTAGCGATAATAACTGTATAATGTGGGTAATAATGCATGTTATATTGATAATATTGGGAGTAATAAGTATAATTACTATAGTTCTAGCAATAATAACTGTATAATATGGCTAATAATGCATGTTATATTGATAATATTGGGAATAATAAGTATAATTATTATAGTTCTAGCGATAATAACTGCATAATAGGGGTAATAATGCATGTTATACTGATAATAATATAAGTAGTAAGTATAACTATTATAGTTCTAGCGATAATAACTGCATAATATGGGTAATAATGCATGTTATATTGATAATATTGGGAGTAATAAGTATAATTACTATAGTTCTAGCGATAATAACTGCATAATATGGGTAATAATGCATGTTATATTGATAATATTGGGAATAATAAGTATAATTATTATAGTTCTAGCGATAATTACAGTATAATGTGGGTAATAATGCATGTTATATTGATAATATTGGGAGTAATGAGTATAATTATTATAGTTCTAGAGATAATAACGGTATAATATGGGTAATAATGCATGTTATATTGACAATATTTCGAGTAATAGGTATAATTATTATAGTTCTAGATATAACAACTGTATAATATGTGTAATAATGCATGTCATATTGATAATATTGGGAGTAATAAGTATAATTATTATCGTCCTAGACATAATAACGGTATAATATGGGTAATAATGCAGGTTATATTGATAACACTTCGAGTAACAGGTATAATTATTATAGGTCTAGCGATAATTACAGTATAATGTGGGTAATAACGCATGTTATATTGATAATAATAAAGTAGTAAGTATAATTATTATAGATGTAGCGATAATAACTGTATAATGTGGGTAATAATGCATGTTATATTGATAATATTGGGAGTAATAAGTATAATTACTATAGTTCTAGCGATAATAAATGTATAACATGGGTAATAGTGCATGTTATATTGATAGTATTGGGAATAATAAGTATAATTATTATAGTTCTAGAGATGACAACTGTATAATATGGATAATAATGGATGATATATTGATAATATCGGGAGTAATAAGTATAATTATTACAGTTCTAACGATAATAACTGCATAATATGGGTAATAATGCATGTTATATTGATAATATTGGGAATAATAAGTATAATTATTATAGTTCTAGCGATAGTTACAGTATAATGTGGGTAATAATGCATGTTATATTGATAATATTGGGAGTAATGAGTATAATTATTATAGTTCTAGAGATAATAACGGTATAATATGGGTAATAATGCATGTTATATTGATAATATTTCGAGTAATAAGTACAATTATTATAGTTCTAGCGATAATTACAGTATAATGTGGGTAATAATGCATGTTATATTGATAATACTAAGAGTAATGAGTATAATTATTATAGTTCTAGCGATAATAACTGTATAATGTGGGTAATAATGCATCTTATATTGAAAATAATAAAAGTAATAAGTATTATTATTATAGTTCTAGAGATAGTAACTGTATAATGTGGGTAATAATGCATGTTATATTGATACTATTTTGAGTAATAGGTATAATTACTATAGTTCTAGAGATGACAACTGTATAATATGGATAATAATGGATGATATATTGATAATATTGGGAATAATAAGTATAATTATTATAGTTCTAGCGATAATTACAGTATAATGTGGGTAAGAATGCATGTTATATTGATAATATTGGGAGTAATGAGTATAATTATTATAGTTCTAGAGATAATAACAGTATAATGTGGGTAATAATGCATGTTATATTGATAATATTTCGAGTAATAGGTATAATTATTATAGTTCTAGAGATAACAACTGTATAATATGTGTAATAATGCATGTCATATTGATAATATTGGGAGTAATAAGTATAATTATTATAGTCCTAGACATAATAACGGTATAATATGGGTAATAATGCAGCTTATATTGATAACACTTCTAGTAACAGGTATAATTATTATAGGTCTAGCGATAATTACAGTATAATGTGGGTAATAATGCATGTTATATTGATAATAATAAAGTAGTAAGTATAATTATTATAGATGTAGCGATAATAACTGTATAATGTGGGTAATATTGTATGTTGTATTGATAATAATAAAAGTGATAAGTATAACTATTATAGCTCTAGCGATAATAACTGCATAACATGGGTAATAGTGCATGTTATACTGATAATGATAAAAGTAATAAGTATCATTATTGTAGTTCTAGCGATAATAACTGCATAATATGGGTAATAATGCATGTTATATTGATAATATTGGGAATAATAAGTATAATTATTATAGTTCTGGAGATGACAACTGTATAATATGGATAATAATGGATGATATATTGATAATATCGGGAGTAATGAGTATAATTATTATAGTTCTAGAGATGACAACTGTATCATATGGATAATAATGCATGTTATATTGATAATATAGGGGAATAATAGGTATAACTATTATAGTTCTAGCGATAATAACTGTATAATGTGGGTAATAATGCATGTTATATTGATAATATTGGGAGTAATAAGTATAATTACTATAGTTCTAGCAATAATAACTGCATAATATGGGTAATAATGCATGTTATATTGATAATATTGGGAGTAATAAGTATAATTACTATAGTTCTAGCGATAATAACTGTATAATGTGGGTAATAATGCATGTTATATTGATACTATTTTGAGTAATAGGTATAATTACTATAGTTCTAGAGATGACAACTGTATAATATGGATAATAATGGATGATATATTGATAATATTGGGAATAATAAGTATAATTATTATAGTTCTAGCGATAATTACAGTATAATGTGGGTAAGAATGCATGTTATATTGATAATATTGGGAGTAATGAGTATAATTATTATAGTTCTAGAGATAATAACAGTATAATGTGGGTAATAATGCATGTTATATTGATAATATTTCGAGTAATAGGTATAATTATTATAGTTCTAGAGATAACAACTGTATAATATGTGTAATAATGCATGTCATATTGATAATATTGGGAGTAATAAGTATAATTATTATAGTCCTAGACATAATAACGGTATAATATGGGTAATAATGCAGGTTATATTGATAACACTTCGAGTAACAGGTATAATTATTATAGGTCTAGCGATAATTACCAGTGTAATGTGGGTAATAATGCATGTTATATTGATAATAATAAAGTAGTAAGTATAATTATTATAGATGTAGCGATAATAACTGTATAATGTGGGTAATAATGCATGTTGTATTGATAATAATAAAAGTAATAAGTATAACTATTATAGCTCTAGCGATAATAACTGCATAACATGGGTAATAGTGCATGTTATACTGATAATGATAAAAGTAATAAGTATCATTATTGTAGTTCTAGCGATAATAACTGCATAATATGGGTAATAATGCATGTTATATTGATAATATTGGGAATAATAAGTATAATTATTATAGTTCTGGAGATGACAACTGTATAATATGGATAATAATGGATGATATATTGATAATATCGGGAGTAATGAGTATAATTATTATAGTTCTAGAGATGACAACAGTATCATATGGATAATAATGGATGATATATTGATAATATCGGGAGTAATAAGTATAATTATTACAGTCCTAACGATAATAACTGTATAGTGTGGGTAATAATGCATGTTATATTGACAATATTGGGAGTAATAAGTATAATTATTATAGTTCTAGCGATAATAACTGTATAATGTGGGTAATAATGCATGTTATATTGATAATATTAGGAGTAATAGGTATAATTATTATAGTTCTAGCGATAATTACAGTATAATGTGGGTAAGAATGCATGTTATATTGATAATATTGGGAGTAATGAGTATAATTATTATAGTTCTAGAGATAATAACAGTATAATGTGGGTAATAATGCATGTTATATTGATAATATTTCGAGTAATAGGTATAATTATTATAGTTCTAGAGATAACAACTGTATAATATGTGTAATAATGCATGTCATATTGATAATATTGGGAGTAATAAGTATAATTATTATAGTCCTAGACATAATAACGGTATAATATCCGTAATAATGCAGGTTATATTGATAACACTTCGAGTAACAGGTATAATTATTATAGGTCTAGCGATAATTACAGTATAATGTGGGTAATAATGCATGTTATATTGATAATAATAAAGTAGTAAGTATAATTATTATAGATGTAGCGATAATAACTGTATAATATGGGTAATAGTGCATGTTATATTGATAGTATTGGGAATAATAAGTATAATTATTATAGTTCTAGAGATGACAACTGTATAATATGTGTAATAATGCATGTCATATTGATAATATTGGGAGTAATAAGTATAATTATTATAGTCCTAGACATAATAACGGTATAATATGGGTAATAATGCAGGTTATATTGATAACACTTCGAGTAACAGGTATAATTATTATAGGTCTAGCGATAATTACAGTATAATGTGGGTAATAATGCATGTTATATTGATAATAATAAAGTAGTAAGTATAATTATTATAGATGTAGCGATAATAACTGTATAATATGGGTAATAGTGCATGTTATATTGATAGTATTGGGAATAATAAGTATAATTATTATAGTTCTAGAGATGACAACTGTATAATATGGATAATAATGGATGATATATTGATAATTTTGGGAGTAATAAGTATAATTATTACAGTTCTAACGATAATAACTGCATAATATGGGTAATAATGCATGTTATATTGATAATATTGGGAATAATAAGTATAATTATTATAGTTCTAGCGATAATTACAGTATAATGTGGGTAATAATGCATGTTATATTGATAATATTGGGAGTAATGAGTATAATTATTATAGTTCTAGAGATAATAACGGTATAATATGGGTAATAATGCATGTTATATTGATAATATTTGGAGTAATAAGTATAATTATTATAGTTCTACCGATAATTACAGTATAATGTGGGTAATAATGCATGTTATATTGATAATACTAAGAGTAATGAGTATAATTATTATAGTTCTAGCGATAATAACTGTATAATGTGGGTAATAATGCATCTTATATTGAAAATAATAAAAGTAATAAGTATAATTATTATAGTTCTAGAGATAGTAACTGTATAATGTGGGTAATAATGCATGTTATATTGATACTATTTCGAGTAATAGGTATAATTATTATAGTTCTAGATATGACAACTGTATAATATGGATAATAATGGATGATATATTGATAATATTGCGAATAATATGTATAATTATTATAGTTCTAGCGATAATTACAGTATAATGTGGGTAATAATGCATGTTATATTGATAATATTGGGAGTAATGAGTATAATTATTATAGTTCTAGAGATAATAACGGTATAATGTGGGCAATAATGCATGTTATATTGATAATATTGGGAGTAATGAGTATAATTATTATAGTTCTAGCGATAATTACAGTATAATGTGGGTAATAATGCATGTTATATTGATAACATTGGGAGTAATGAGTAAAATTATTATAGTTCTAGCGATAATAACGGTATAATATGGGTAATAATTCATGTTATATTGATAATATTTTGTGTAATAGGTATAATTAATATCGTTCTAGAGATAACAACTGTATAATATGGGTAATAATGGATGTTATGTTGATAATATCGGGAGTAATGAGTATAATTATTATAGTTCTAGAGATGACAACTGTATAGTATGGGTAATAATGGATGTTATGTTGATAATATTGGGAGTAATAAGTATATTAATTGTAGTTCTAGCGATAATAATTGTATAATGTGGGTAATAATGCATGTTATATTGATAATATAGGGGAATAATAGGTATAACTATTATAGTTCTAGCGATAATAACTGTATAATGTGGGTAATAATGCATCTTATATTGAAAATAATAAAAGTAATAAGTATAATTATTATAGTTCTAGAGATAGTAACTGTATAATGTGGGTAATAATGCATGTTATATTAATAATATTGGGAATAATAAGTATAATTATTATAGTGCTAGCGATAATGACTGTATAATGTGGGTAAGAATGCATGTTATATTGATAATATTGGGAATAATAAGTATAATTATTATAGTTCTAGCGATAATAACTGTATAATATGGGTAATAATGCATGTTATATTGATAATATTGGGAATAATAAGTATAATTATTATAGTTCTAGCGATAATTACAGTATAATGTGGGTAATAATACATGTTATATTGATAATATTGGGAGTAATAAGTATAATTATTATAGTCCTAGACATAATAACGGTATAATATGGGTAATAAAGCAGGTTATATTGATAACACTTCGAGTAACAGGTATAATTATTATAGGTCTAGCGATAATTACAGTATAATGTGGGTAATAACGCATGTTATATTGATAATAATAAAGTAGTAAGTATAATTATTATAGATGTAGCGATAATAACTCTATAATATGTGTAATAATGCATGTTATATTGATAATAAAGGGGAATAATAGGGATAACTATTATAGTTCTAGCGATAATAACTGTATAATGTGGGTAATAATGCATCTTATATTGAAAATAATAAAAGTAATAAGTATAATTATTATAGTTCTAGAGATAGTAACTGTATAATGTGGGTAATAATGCATGTTATATTGATACTATTTTGAGTAATAGGTATAATTACTATAGTTCTAGAGATGACAACTGTATAATATGGATAATAATGGATGATATATTGATAATATTGGGAATAATAAGTATAATTATTATAGTTCTAGCGATAATTACAGTATAATGTGGGTAAGAATGCATGTTATATTGATAATATTGGGAGTAATGAGTATAATTATTATAGTTCTAGAGATAATAACAGTATAATGTGGGTAATAATGCATGTTATATTGATAATATTTCGAGTAATAGGTATAATTATTATAGTTCTAGAGATAACAACTGTATAATATGTGTAATAATGCATGTCATATTGATAATATTGGGAGTAATAAGTATAATTATTATAGTCCTAGACATAATAACGGTATAATATGGGTAATAATGCAGGTTATATTGATAACACTTCTAGTAACAGGTATAATTATTATAGGTCTAGCGATAATTACCAGTGTAATGTGGGTAATAATGCATGTTATATTGATAATAATAAAGTAGTAAGTATAATTATTATAGATGTAGCGATAATAACTGTATAATGTGGGTAATAATGCATGTTGTATTGATAATAATAAAAGTAATAAGTATAACTATTATAGCTCTAGCGATAATAACTGCATAACATGGGTAATAGTGCATGTTATACTGATAATGATAAAAGTAATAAGTATCATTATTGTAGTTCTAGCGATAATAACTGCATAATATGGGTAATAATGCATGTTATATTGATAATATTGGGAATAATAAGTATAATTATTATAGTTCTGGAGATGACAACTGTATAATATGGATAATAATGGATGATATATTGATAATATCGGGAGTAATGAGTATAATTATTATAGTTCTAGAGATGACAACTGTATCATATGGATAATAATGGATGATATATTGATAATATCGGGAGTAATAAGTATAATTATTACAGTCCTAACGATAATAACTGTATAGTGTGGGTAATAATGCATGTTATATTGACAATATTGGGAGTAATAAGTATAATTATTATAGTTCTAGCGATAATAACTGTATAATGTGGGTAATAATGCATGTTATATTGATAATATTAGGAGTAATAGGTATAATTATTATAGTTCTAGCGATAATTACAGTATAATGTGGGTAAGAATGCATGTTATATTGATAATATTGGGAGTAATGAGTATAATTATTATAGTTCTAGAGATAATAACAGTATAATGTGGGTAATAATGCATGTTATATTGATAATATTTCGAGTAATAGGTATAATTATTATAGTTCTAGAGATAACAACTGTATAATATGTGTAATAATGCATGTCATATTGATAATATTGGGAGTAATAAGTATAATTATTATAGTCCTAGACATAATAACGGTATAATATGGGTAATAATGCAGGTTATATTGATAACACTTCGAGTAACAGGTATAATTATTATAGGTCTAGCGATAATTACAGTATAATGTGGGTAATAATGCATGTTATATTGATAATAATAAAGTAGTAAGTATAATTATTATAGATGTAGCGATAATAACTGTATAATATGGGTAATAGTGCATGTTATATTGATAGTATTGGGAATAATAAGTATAATTATTATAGTTCTAGAGATGACAACTGTATAATATGGATAATAATGGATGATATATTGATAATTTTGGGAGTAATAAGTATAATTATTACAGTTCTAACGATAATAACTGCATAATATGGGTAATAATGCATGTTATATTGATAATATTGGGAATAATAAGTATAATTATTATAGTTCTAGCGATAATTACAGTATAATGTGGGTAATAATGCATGTTATATTGATAATATTGGGAGTAATGAGTATAATTATTATAGTTCTAGAGATAATAACGGTATAATATGGGTAATAATGCATGTTATATTGATAATATTTGGAGTAATAAGTATAATTATTATAGTTCTACCGATAATTACAGTATAATGTGGGTAATAATGCATGTTATATTGATAATACTAAGAGTAATGAGTATAATTATTATAGTTCTAGCGATAATAACTGTATAATGTGGGTAATAATGCATCTTATATTGAAAATAATAAAAGTAATAAGTATAATTATTATAGTTCTAGAGATAGTAACTGTATAATGTGGGTAATAATGCATGTTATATTAATAATATTGGGAATAATAAGTATAATTATTATAGTGCTAGCGATAATGACTGTATAATGTGGGTAAGAATGCATGTTATATTGATAATATTGGGAATAATAAGTATAATTATTATAGTTCTAGCGATAATAACTGTATAATATGGGTAATAATGCATGTTATATTGATAATATTGGGAATAATAAGTATAATTATTATAGTTCTAGCGATAATTACAGTATAATGTGGGTAATAATACATGTTATATTGATAATATTGGGAGTAATAAGTATAATTATTATAGTCCTAGACATAATAACGGTATAATATGGGTAATAAAGCAGGTTATATTGATAACACTTCGAGTAACAGGTATAATTATTATAGGTCTAGCGATAATTACAGTATAATGTGGGTAATAACGCATGTTATATTGATAATAATAAAGTAGTAAGTATAATTATTATAGATGTAGCGATAATAACTCTATAATATGTGTAATAATGCATGTTATATTGATAATAAAGGGGAATAATAGGGATAACTATTATAGTTCTAGCGATAATAACTGTATAATGTGGGTAATAATGCATCTTATATTGAAAATAATAAAAGTAATAAGTATAATTATTATAGTTCTAGAGATAGTAACTGTATAATGTGGGTAATAATGCATGTTATATTGATACTATTTTGAGTAATAGGTATAATTACTATAGTTCTAGAGATGACAACTGTATAATATGGATAATAATGGATGATATATTGATAATATTGGGAATAATAAGTATAATTATTATAGTTCTAGCGATAATTACAGTATAATGTGGGTAAGAATGCATGTTATATTGATAATATTGGGAGTAATGAGTATAATTATTATAGTTCTAGAGATAATAACAGTATAATGTGGGTAATAATGCATGTTATATTGATAATATTTCGAGTAATAGGTATAATTATTATAGTTCTAGAGATAACAACTGTATAATATGTGTAATAATGCATGTCATATTGATAATATTGGGAGTAATAAGTATAATTATTATAGTCCTAGACATAATAACGGTATAATATGGGTAATAATGCAGGTTATATTGATAACACTTCTAGTAACAGGTATAATTATTATAGGTCTAGCGATAATTACAGTATAATGTGGGTAATAATGCATGTTATATTGATAATAATAAAGTAGTAAGTATAATTATTATAGATGTAGCGATAATAACTGTATAATGTGGGTAATATTGTATGTTGTATTGATAATAATAAAAGTGATAAGTATAACTATTATAGCTCTAGCGATAATAACTGCATAACATGGGTAATAGTGCATGTTATACTGATAATGATAAAAGTAATAAGTATCATTATTGTAGTTCTAGCGATAATAACTGCATAATATGGGTAATAATGCATGTTATATTGATAATATTGGGAATAATAAGTATAATTATTATAGTTCTGGAGATGACAACTGTATAATATGGATAATAATGGATGATATATTGATAATATCGGGAGTAATGAGTATAATTATTATAGTTCTAGAGATGACAACTGTATCATATGGATAATAATGCATGTTATATTGATAATATAGGGGAATAATAGGTATAACTATTATAGTTCTAGCGATAATAACTGTATAATGTGGGTAATAATGCATGTTATATTGATAATATTGGGAGTAATAAGTATAATTACTATAGTTCTAGCAATAATAACTGCATAATATGGGTAATAATGCATGTTATATTGATAATATTGGGAGTAATAAGTATAATTACTATAGTTCTAGCGATAATAACTGTATAATGTGGGTAATAATGCATGTTATATTGATACTATTTTGAGTAATAGGTATAATTACTATAGTTCTAGAGATGACAACTGTATAATATGGATAATAATGGATGATATATTGATAATATTGGGAATAATAAGTATAATTATTATAGTTCTAGCGATAATTACAGTATAATGTGGGTAAGAATGCATGTTATATTGATAATATTGGGAGTAATGAGTATAATTATTATAGTTCTAGAGATAATAACAGTATAATGTGGGTAATAATGCATGTTATATTGATAATATTTCGAGTAATAGGTATAATTATTATAGTTCTAGAGATAACAACTGTATAATATGTGTAATAATGCATGTCATATTGATAATATTGGGAGTAATAAGTATAATTATTATAGTCCTAGACATAATAACGGTATAATATGGGTAATAATGCAGGTTATATTGATAACACTTCGAGTAACAGGTATAATTATTATAGGTCTAGCGATAATTACCAGTGTAATGTGGGTAATAATGCATGTTATATTGATAATAATAAAGTAGTAAGTATAATTATTATAGATGTAGCGATAATAACTGTATAATGTGGGTAATAATGCATGTTGTATTGATAATAATAAAAGTAATAAGTATAACTATTATAGCTCTAGCGATAATAACTGCATAACATGGGTAATAGTGCATGTTATACTGATAATGATAAAAGTAATAAGTATCATTATTGTAGTTCTAGCGATAATAACTGCATAATATGGGTAATAATGCATGTTATATTGATAATATTGGGAATAATAAGTATAATTATTATAGTTCTAGCGATAATAACTGTATAATGTGGGTAATAATGCATGTTATATTGATAATATTAGGAGTAATAGGTATAATTATTATAGTTCTAGCGATAATTACAGTATAATGTGGGTAAGAATGCATGTTATATTGATAATATTGGGAGTAATGAGTATAATTATTATAGTTCTAGAGATAATAACAGTATAATGTGGGTAATAATGCATGTTATATTGATAATATTTCGAGTAATAGGTATAATTATTATAGTTCTAGAGATAACAACTGTATAATATGTGTAATAATGCATGTCATATTGATAATATTGGGAGTAATAAGTATAATTATTATAGTCCTAGACATAATAACGGTATAATATGGGTAATAATGCAGGTTATATTGATAACACTTCGAGTAACAGGTATAATTATTATAGGTCTAGCGATAATTACAGTATAATGTGGGTAATAATGCATGTTATATTGATAATAATAAAGTAGTAAGTATAATTATTATAGATGTAGCGATAATAACTGTATAATATGGGTAATAGTGCATGTTATATTGATAGTATTGGGAATAATAAGTATAATTATTATAGTTCTAGAGATGACAACTGTATAATATGGATAATAATGGATGATATATTGATAATTTTGGGAGTAATAAGTATAATTATTACAGTTCTAACGATAATAACTGCATAATATGGGTAATAATGCATGTTATATTGATAATATTGGGAATAATAAGTATAATTATTATAGTTCTAGCGATAATTACAGTATAATGTGGGTAATAATGCATGTTATATTGATAATATTGGGAGTAATGAGTATAATTATTATAGTTCTAGAGATAATAACGGTATAATATGGGTAATAATGCATGTTATATTGATAATATTTGGAGTAATAAGTATAATTATTATAGTTCTACCGATAATTACAGTATAATGTGGGTAATAATGCATGTTATATTGATAATACTAAGAGTAATGAGTATAATTATTATAGTTCTAGCGATAATAACTGTATAATGTGGGTAATAATGCATCTTATATTGAAAATAATAAAAGTAATAAGTATAATTATTATAGTTCTAGAGATAGTAACTGTATAATGTGGGTAATAATGCATGTTATATTGATACTATTTCGAGTAATAGGTATAATTATTATAGTTCTAGATATGACAACTGTATAATATGGATAATAATGGATGATATATTGATAATATTGCGAATAATATGTATAATTATTATAGTTCTAGCGATAATTACAGTATAATGTGGGTAATAATGCATGTTATATTGATAATATTGGGAGTAATGAGTATAATTATTATAGTTCTAGAGATAATAACGGTATAATGTGGGCAATAATGCATGTTATATTGATAATATTGGGAGTAATGAGTATAATTATTATAGTTCTAGCGATAATTACAGTATAATGTGGGTAATAATGCATGTTATATTGATAACATTGGGAGTAATGAGTAAAATTATTATAGTTCTAGCGATAATAACGGTATAATATGGGTAATAATTCATGTTATATTGATAATATTTTGTGTAATAGGTATAATTAATATCGTTCTAGAGATAACAACTGTATAATATGGGTAATAATGGATGTTATGTTGATAATATCGGGAGTAATGAGTATAATTATTATAGTTCTAGAGATGACAACTGTATAGTATGGGTAATAATGGATGTTATGTTGATAATATTGGGAGTAATAAGTATATTAATTGTAGTTCTAGCGATAATAATTGTATAATGTGGGTAATAATGCATGTTATATTGATAATATAGAGGAATAATAGGTATAACTATTATAGTTCTAGCGATAATAACTGTATAATGTGGGTAATAATGCATCTTATATTGAAAATAATAAAAGTAATAAGTATAATTATTATAGTCCTAGACATAATCACGGTATAATATGGGTAATAATGCAGGTTATATTAATAATATTGGGAATAATAAGTATAATTATTATAGTGCTAGCGATAATGACTGTATAATGTGGGTAAGAATGCATGTTATATTGATAATATTGGGAATAATAAGTATAATTATTATAGTTCTAGCGATAATAACTGTATAATATGGGTAATAATGCATGTTATATTGATAATATTGGGAATAATAAGTATAATTATTATAGTTCTAGCGATAATTACAGTATAATGTGGGTAATAATACATGTTATATTGATAATATTGGGAGTAATAAGTATAATTATTATAGTCCTAGACATAATAACGGTATAATATGGGTAATAAAGCAGGTTATATTGATAACACTTCGAGTAACAGGTATAATTATTATAGGTCTAGCGATAATTACAGTATAATGTGGGTAATAACGCATGTTATATTGATAATAATAAAGTAGTAAGTATAATTATTATAGATGTAGCGATAATAACTCTATAATATGTGTAATAATGCATGTTATATTGATAATAAAGGGGAATAATAGGGATAACTATTATAGTTCTAGCGATAATAACTGTATAATGTGGGTAATAATGCATGTTATATTGATAATATTGGGAGTAATAAGTATAATTACTATAGTTCTAGCGATAATAACTGTATAATATGGGTAATAATGCATGTTATATTGATAATATTGGGAGTAATGAGTATAATTATTATAGTTCTAGAGATAATAACGGTATAATATGGGTAATAATGCATGTTATATTGATAATATTTCGAGTAATAGGTATAATTATTATAGTTCTAGAGATAACAACTGTATAATATGTGTAATAATGCATGTCATATTGATAATATTGGGAGTAATAAGTATAATTATTATAGTCCTAGACATAATAACGGTATAATATGGGTAATAATGCAGGTTATATTGATAACACTTCGAGTAACAGGTATAATTATTATAGGTCTAGCGATAATTACAGTATAATGTGGGTAATAACGCATGTTATATTGATAATAATAAAGTAGTAAGTATAATTATTATAGATGTAGCGATAATAACTGTATAATGTGGGTAATAATGCATGTAATATTGATAATATTGGGAGTAATAAGTATAATTACTATAGTTCTAGCGATAATAAATGTATAACATGGGTAATAGTGCATGTTATATTGATAGTATTGGGAATAATAAGTATAATTATTATAGTTCTAGAGATAGTAACTGTATAATGTGGGTAATAATGCATGTTATATTGATACTATTTTGAGTAATAGGTATAATTACTATAGTTCTAGAGATGACAACTGTATAATATGGATAATAATGGATGATATATTGATAATATTGGGAATAATAAGTATAATTATTATAGTTCTAGCGATAATTACAGTATAATGTGGGTAAGAATGCATGTTATATTGACAATATTGGGAGTAATGAGTATAATTATTATAGTTCTAGAGATGACAACTGTATCATATGGATAATAATGGATGATATATTGATAATATCGGGAGTAATAAGTATAATTATTACAGTCCTAACGATAATAACTGTATAGTGTGGGTAATAATGCATGTTATATTGACAATATTGGGAGTAATAAGTATAATTATTATAGTTCTAGCGATAATAACTGTATAATGTGGGTAATAATGCATGTTATATTGATAATATTAGGAGTAATAAGTATAATTATTATAGTTCTAGCGATAATCACAGTATAATGGGGGTAATAATGCATGTTATATTGATAATAATAAAGTAGTAAGTATAATTATTATAGATGTAGCGATAATAAGTCTATAATATGTGTAATAATGCATGTTATATTGATAATATAGGGGAATAATAGGTATAACTATTATAGTTCTAGCGATAATAACTGTATAATGTGGGTAATAATGCATGTTATATTGATAATATTGGGAGTAATAAGTATAATTACTATAGTTCTAGCAATAATAACTGTATAATATGGCTAATAATGCATGTTATATTGATAATATTGGGAATAATAAGTATAATTATTATAGTTCTAGCGATAATAACTGCATAATAGGGGTAATAATGCATGTTATACTGATAATAATATAAGTAATAAGTATAACTATTATAGTTCTAGCGATAATAACTGCATAATATGGGTAATAATGCATGTTATATAGATAATATTGGGAGTAATAAGTATAATTACTATAGTTCTAGCGATAATAACTGTATAATGTGGGTAATAATGCATGTTATATTGATAATATTAGGAGTAATAAGTATAATTATTATAGTTCTAGCGATAATTACAGTATAATGTGGGTAATAATGCATGTTATATTGATAATATTGGGAGTAATGAGTATAATTATTATAGTTCTAGAGATAATAACGGTATAATATGTGTAATAATGCATGTCATATTGATAATATTGGGAGTAATAAGTATAATTATTATAGTCCTAGACATAATAACGGTATAATATGGGTAATAATGCAGGTTATATTGATAACACTTCGAGTAACAGGTATAATTATTATAGGTCTAGCGATAATTACAGTATAATGTGGGTAATAACGCATGTTATATTGATAATAATAAAGTAGTAAGTATAATTATTATAGATGTAGCGATAATAACTGTATAATGTGGGTAATAATGCTTGTTATATTGATAATATTGGGAGTAATAAGTATAATTACTATAGTTCTAGCGATAATAAATGTATAACATGGGTAATAGTGCATGTTATATTGATAGTATTGGGAATAATAAGTATAATTATTATAGTTCTAGAGATGACAACTGTATAATATGGATAATAATGGATGATATATTGATAATATCGGGAGTAATAAGTATAATTATTATAGTTCTAGCGATAATAACTGCATAATAGGGGTAATAATGCATGTTATACTGATCATAATATAAGTAATAAGTATAACTATTATAGTTCTAGCGATAATAACTGCATAATATGGGTAATAATGCATGTTATATAGATAATATTGGGAGTAATAAGTATAATTACTATAGTTCTAGCGATAATAACTGTATAATGTGGGTAATAATGCATGTTATATTGATAATATTGGGAATAATAAGTATAATTATTATAGTTCTAGCGATAATTACAGTATAATGTGGGTAATAATGCATGTTATATTGATAATATTGGGAGTAATGAGTATAATTATTATAGTTCTAGAGATAATAACGTTATAATATGGGTAATAATGCATGTTATATTGATAATATTTCGAGAAATAAGTATAATTATTATAGTTCTAGCGATAATTACAGTATAATGTGGGTAATAATGCATGTTATATTGATAATACTAAGAGTAATGAGTATAATTATTATAGTTCTAGCGATAATAACTGTATAATGTGGGTAATAATGCATCTTATATTGAAAATAATAAAAGTAATAAGTATAATTATTATAGTTCTAGAGATAGTAACTGTATAATGTGGGTAATAATGCATGTTATATTGATACTATTTTGAGTAATAGGTATAATTACTATAGTTCTAGAGATGACAACTGTATAATATGGATAATAATGGATGATATATTGATAATATTGGGAATAATAAGTATAATTATTATAGTTCTAGCGATAATTACAGTATAATGTGGGTAATAATGCATGTTATATTGATAATATTGGGAGTAATGAGTATAATTATTATAGTTCTAGAGATAATAACGTTATAATATGGGTAATAATGCATGTTATATTGATAATATTGGGAATAATAAGTATAATTATTATAGTTCTGGAGATGACAACTGTATAATATGGATAATAATGGATGATATATTGATAATATCGGGAGTAATGAGTATAATTATTATAGTTCTAGAGATGACAACTGTATCATATGGATAATAATGGATGATATATTGATAATATCGGGAGTAATAAGTATAATTATTACAGTCCTAACGATAATAACTGTATAGTGTGGGTAATAATGCATGTTATATTGACAATATTGGGAGTAATAAGTATAATTATTATAGTCCTAGACATAATAACGGTATAATATGGGTAATAATGCAGGTTATATTGATAACACTTCGAGTAACAGGTATAATTATTATAGGTCTAGCGATAATTACAGTATAATGTGGGTAATAACGCATGTTATATTGATAATAATAAAGTAGTAAGTATAATTATTATAGATGTAGCGATAATAACTGTATAATGTGGGTAATAATGCTTGTTATATTGATAATATTGGGAGTAATAAGTATAATTACTATAGTTCTAGCGATAATAAATGTATAACATGGGTAATAGTGCATGTTATATTGATAGTATTGGGAATAATAAGTATAATTATTATAGTTCTAGAGATGACAACTGTATAATATGGATAATAATGGATGATATATTGATAATATCGGGAGTAATAAGTATAATTATTACAGTTCTAACGATAATAACTGCATAATATGGGTAATAATGCATGTTATATTGATAATATTGGGAATAATAAGTATAATTATTATAGTTCTAGCGATAATTACAGTATAATGTGGGTAATAATGCATGTTATATTGATAATATTGGGAGTAATGAGTATAATTATTATAGTTCTAGAGATAATAACGTTATAATATGGGTAATAATGCATGTTATATTGATAATATTTCGAGAAATAAGTATAATTATTATAGTTCTAGCGATAATTACAGTATAATGTGGGTAATAATGCATGTTATATTGATAATACTAAGAGTAATGAGTATAATTATTATAGTTCTAGCGATAATAACTGTATAATGTGGGTAATAATGCATCTTATATTGAAAATAATAAAAGTAATAAGTATAATTATTATAGTTCTAGAGATAGTAACTGTATAATGTGGGTAATAATGCATGTTATATTGATACTATTTTGAGTAATAGGTATAATTACTATAGTTCTAGAGATGACAACTGTATAATATGGATAATAATGGATGATATATTGATAATATTGGGAATAATAAGTATAATTATTATAGTTCTAGCGATAATTACAGTATAATGTGGGTAAGAATGCATGTTATATTGATAATATTGGGAGTAATGAGTATAATTATTATAGTTCTAGAGATAATAACAGTATAATGTGGGTAATAATGCATGTTATATTGATAATATTTCGAGTAATAGGTATAATTATTATAGTTCTAGAGATAACAACTGTATAATATGTGTAATAATGCATGTCATATTGATAATATTGGGAGTAATAAGTATAATTATTATAGTCCTAGACATAATAACGGTATAATATGGGTAATAATGCAGGTTATATTGATAACACTTCGAGTAACAGGTATAATTATTATAGGTCTAGCGATAATTACCAGTGTAATGTGGGTAATAATGCATGTTATATTGATAATAATAAAGTAGTAAGTATAATTATTATAGATGTAGCGATAATAACTGTATAATGTGGGTAATAATGCATGTTGTATTGATAATAATAAAAGTAATAAGTATAACTATTATAGCTCTAGCGATAATAACTGCATAACATGGGTAATAGTGCATGTTATACTGATAATGATAAAAGTAATAAGTATCATTATTGTAGTTCTAGCGATAATAACTGCATAATATGGGTAATAATGCATGTTATATTGATAATATTGGGAGTAATAAGTATAATTACTATAGTTCTAGCGATAATAACTGTATAATGTAGGTAATAATGCATGTTATATTGATAATATTAGGAGTAATAAGTATAATTATTATAGTTCTAGCGATAATTACAGTATAATGTGGGTAATAATGCATGTTATATTGATAATATTGGGAGTAATGAGTATAATTATTATAGTTCTAGAGATAATAACGGTATAATATGTGTAATAATGCATGTCATATTGATAACATTGGGAGTAATAAGTATAATTATTATAGTCCTAGACATAATAACGGTATAATATGGGTAATAATGCAGGTTATATTGATAACACTTCGAGTAACAGGTATAATTATTATAGGTCTAGCGATAATTACAGTATAATGTGGGTAATAACGCATGTTATATTGATAATAATAAAGTAGTAAGTATAATTATTATAGATGTAGCGATAATAACTGTATAATGTGGGTAATAATGCTTGTTATATTGATAATATTGGGAGTAATAAGTATAATTACTATAGTTCTAGCGATAATAAATGTATAACATGGGTAATAGTGCATGTTATATTGATAGTATTGGGAATAATAAGTATAATTATTATAGTTCTAGAGATGACAACTGTATAATATGGATAATAATGGATGATATATTGATAATATCGGGAGTAATAAGTATAATTATTACAGTTCTAACGATAATAACTGCATAATATGGGTAATAATGCATGTTATATTGATAATATTGGGAATAATAAGTATAATTATTATAGTTCTAGCGATAATTACAGTATAATGTGGGTAATAATGCATGTTATATTGATAATATTGGGAGTAATGAGTATAATTATTATAGTTCTAGAGATAATAACGTTATAATATGGGTAATAATGCATGTTATATTGATAATATTTCGAGAAATAAGTATAATTATTATAGTTCTAGCGATAATTACAGTATAATGTGGGTAATAATGCATGTTATATTGATAATACTAAGAGTAATGAGTATAATTATTATAGTTCTAGCGATTATAACTGTATAATGTGGGTAATAATGCATCTTATATTGAAAATAATAAAAGTAATAAGTATAATTATTATAGTTCTAGAGATAGTAACTGTATAATGTGGGTAATAATGCATGTTATATTGATAATTCTAAGAGTAATGAGTATAATTATTATAGTTCTAGCGATAATAACGGTATAATATGGGTAATAATGCATGTTATATTGATAATATTGCGAGTAATAGGTATAATTATTATCGTTCTAGAGATAACAACTGTATAATATGGGTAATAATACATGTTATATTGATAATATTGGGACTAATAAGTATAATTATTATAGTTCTAGAGATGACAACTGTATAATATGGATAATCATGGATGATATATTGATAATATCGGGAGTAATAAGTATAATTATTACAGTTCTAACGATAATAACTGCATAATATGGGTAATAATGCATGTTATATTGATAATATTGGGAGTAATGAGTATAATTATTATAGTTCTAGCGATAATAACTGTATAATGTGGGTAATAATGCATGTTGTATTGATAATATTGGGAGTAACGAGTATAATTATTATAGTTCTAGCGATAATAACTGCATAATAGGGGTAATAATGCATGTTATACTGATAATAATATAAGTAATAAGTATAACTATTATAGATCTAGCGATAATAACTGCATAATATGGGTAATAATGCATGTTCTATTGATAATATTGGGAGTAATAAGTATAATTACTATAGTTCTAGCGATAATAACTGTATAATATGGGTAATAATACATGTTATATTGATAATATTGGGAATAATAAGTATAATTATTATAGTTCTAGAGATAACAACTGTATAATATGTGTAATAATGCATGGCATATTGATAATATTGGGAGTAATAAGTATAATTATTATAGTCCTAGACATAATAACGGTATAATATGGGTAATAATGCAGGTTATATTGATAACACTTCGAGTAACAGGTATAATTATTATAGGTCTAGCGATAATTACAGTATAATGTGGGTAATAACGCATGTTATATTGATAATAATAAAGTAGTAAGTATAATTATTATAGATGTAGCGATAATAACTGTATAATGTGGGTAATAATGCATGTTATATTGATAATATTGGGAGTAATAAGTATAATTACTATAGTTCTAGCGATAATAAATGTATAACATGGGTAATAGTGCATGTTATATTGATAGTATTGGGAATAATAAGTATAATTATTATAGTTCTAGAGATGACAACTGTATAATATGGATAATAATGGATGATATATTGATAATATCGGGAGTAATAAGTATAATTATTACAGTTCTAACGATAAGAACTGCATAATATGGGTAATAATGCATGTTATATTGATAATATTGGGAATAATAAGTATAATTATTATAGTTCTAGCGATAATTACAGTATAATGTGGGTAATAATGCATGTTATATTGATAATATTGGGAGTAATGAGTATAATTATTATAGTTCTAGAGATAATAACGGTATAATATGGGTAATAATGCATGTTATATTGATAATATTTCGAGTAATAAGTATAATTATTATAGTTCTAGCGATAATTACAGTATAATGTGGGTAATAATGCATGTTATATTGATAATTCTAAGAGTAATGAGTATAATTATTATAGTTCTAGCGATAATAACTGTATAATGTGGGTAATAATGCATCTTATATTGAAAATAATAAAAGTAATAAGTATAATTATTATAGTTCTAGAGATGACAACTGTATAATATGGATAATCATGGATGATATATTGATAATATCGGGAGTAATAAGTATAATTATTACAGTTCTAACGATAATAACTGCATAATATGGGTAATAATGCATGTTATATTGATAATATTGGGAGTAATGAGTATAATTATTATAGTTCTAGCGATAATAACTGTATAATGTGGGTAATAATGCATGTTGTATTGATAATATTGGGAGTAACGAGTATAATTATTATAGTTCTAGCGATAATAACTGCATAATAGGGGTAATAATGCATGTTATACTGATAATAATATAAGTAATAAGTATAACTATTATAGATCTAGCGATAATAACTGCATAATATGGGTAATAATGCATGTTCTATTGATAATATTGGGAGTAATAAGTATAATTACTATAGTTCTAGCGATAATAACTGTATAATATGGGTAATAATACATGTTATATTGATAATATTGGGAATAATAAGTATAATTATTATAGTTCTAGAGATAACAACTGTATAATATGTGTAATAATGCATGGCATATTGATAATATTGGGAGTAATAAGTATAATTATTATAGTCCTAGACATAATAACGGTATAATATGGGTAATAATGCAGGTTATATTGATAACACTTCGAGTAACAGGTATAATTATTATAGGTCTAGCGATAATTACAGTATAATGTGGGTAATAACGCATGTTATATTGATAATAATAAAGTAGTAAGTATAATTATTATAGATGTAGCGATAATAACTGTATAATGTGGGTAATAATGCATGTTATATTGATAATATTGGGAGTAATAAGTATAATTACTATAGTTCTAGCGATAATAAATGTATAACATGGGTAATAGTGCATGTTATATTGATAGTATTGGGAATAATAAGTATAATTATTATAGTTCTAGAGATGACAACTGTATAATATGGATAATAATGGATGATATATTGATAATATCGGGAGTAATAAGTATAATTATTACAGTTCTAACGATAAGAACTGCATAATATGGGTAATAATGCATGTTATATTGATAATATTGGGAATAATAAGTATAATTATTATAGTTCTAGCGATAATTACAGTATAATGTGGGTAATAATGCATGTTATATTGATAATATTGGGAGTAATGAGTATAATTATTATAGTTCTAGAGATAATAACGGTATAATATGGGTAATAATGCATGTTATATTGATAATATTTCGAGTAATAAGTATAATTATTATAGTTCTAGCGATAATTACAGTATAATGTGGGTAATAATGCATGTTATATTGATAATTCTAAGAGTAATGAGTATAATTATTATAGTTCTAGCGATAATAACTGTATAATGTGGGTAATAATGCATCTTATATTGAAAATAATAAAAGTAATAAGTATAATTATTATAGTTCTAGAGATAGTAACTGTATAATGTGGGTAATAATGCATGTTATATTGATACTATTTTGAGTAATAGGTATAATTATTATAGTTCTAGAGATGACAACTGTATAATATGGATAATAATGGATGACATATTGATAATATTGGGAATAATAAGTATAATTATTATAGTTCTAGCGATAATTACAGTATAATGTGGGTAAGAATGCATGTTATATTGATAATATTGGGAGTAATGAGTATAATTATTATAGTTCTAGAGATAATAACAGTATAATGTGGGTAATAATGCATGTTATATTGATAATATTTCGAGTAATAGGTATAATTATTATAGTTCTAGCGATAATTACAGTATAATGTGGGTAATAATGTATGTTATATTGATAATATTGGGAGTAATAAGTATAATTATTATAGTTCTAGAGATGACAACTGTATAATATGGATAATCATGGATGATATATTGATAATATCGGGAGTAATAAGTATAATTATTACAGTTCTAACGATAATAACTGCATAATATGGGTAATAATGCATGTTACATTGATAATATTGGGAATAATAAGTATAATTATTATAGTTCTAGCGATAATATCTGTATAATGTGGGTAATAATGCATGTTATATTGATAATATTGCGAGTAATGAGTATAATTATTATAGTTCTAGCGATAATAACGGTATAATATGGGTAATAATGCATGTTATATTGATATTATTTCGAGTAATAGGTATAATTATTATCGTTCTAGAGATAACAACTGTATAATATGGGTAATAATGCATGTTATATTCATAAGATTGGGACTAATAGGTATAATTATTATAGTTCTAGCGATAATAACTGTATAATATGGGTAATAATGCATGTTATATTGAAAATAATAAAAGTAATAAGTATAATTATTATAGTTCTAGAGATAATAACTGTATAATGTGGGTAATAATGCATGTTATGTTGATAATATTGGGAATAATAAGTATAATTATTATAGTTCTAGCGATAATAACTGTATAATGTGGGTAATAATGCATGTTATATTGATAATATTGGGAGTAATGAGTATAATTATTATAGTTCTAGCGATAATAACTGTATAATGTGGGTAATAATGCATGATGTATTGATAATATTGGGAGTAACGAGTATAATAATTATAGTTCTAGCGATAATAACTGCATAATAGGGGTAATAATGCATGTTATACTGATAATAATATAAGTAATAAGTATAACTATTATAGTTCTAGCGATAATAACTGCATAATATGGGTAATAATGCATGTTATATTGATAATATTGGGAGTAATAAGTATAATTACTATAGTTCTAGCGATAATAACTGTATAATATGGGTAATAATGCATGTTATATTGATAATATTTCGAGTAATAGGTATAATTATTATAGTTCTAGAGATAACAACTGTATAATATGTGTAATAATGCATGTCATATTGATAATACTGGGAGTAATAAGTATAATTATTATAGTCCTAGACATAATAACGGTATAATATGGGTAATAATGCAGGTTATATTGATAACACTTCGAGTAACAGGTATAATTATTATAGGTCTAGCGATAATTACAGTATAATGTGGGTAATAATGCATGTTATATTGATAATAATAAAGTAGTAAGTATAATTATTATAGATGTAGCGATAATAACTGTATAATGTGGGTAATAATGCATGTTATATTGATAATATTGGGAGTAGTAAGTATAATTACTATAGTTCTAGCGATAATAACTGTATAATATGGGTAATAGTGCATGTTATATTGATAGTATTGGGAATAATAAGTATAATTATTATAGTTCTAGAGATGACAACTGTATAATATGGATAATAATGGATGATATATTGATAATATCGGGAGTAATAAGTATAATTATTACAGTTCTAACGATAATAACTGCATAGTATGGGTAATAATGCATGTTATATTGATAATATTGGGAATAATAAGTATAATTATTATAGTTCTAGCGATAATTACAGTATAATGTGGGTAATAATGCATGCTATATTGATAATATTGGGAGTAATGAGTATAATTATTATAGTTCTAGAGATAATAACGGTATAATATGGGTAATAATGCATGTTATATTGATAATATTTCGAGTAATAAGTATAATTATTATAGTTCTAGCGATAATTACAGTATAATGTGGGTAATAATGCATGTTATATTGATAATACTAAGAGTAATGAGTATAATTATTATAGTTCTAGCGATAATAACTGTATAATGTGGGTAATAATGCATGTTATATTGATAATATTGGGAGTAATGAGTATAATTATTATAGTTCTAGAGATAATAACAGTATAATGTGGGCAATAATGCATGTTATATTGATAATATTGGGAGTAATGAGTATAATTATTATAGTTCTAGCGATAATTACAGTATAATGTGGGTAATAATGCATGTTATATTGATAACATTGGGAGTAATGGGTATAATTATTATAGTTCTAGCGATAATAACGGTATAATATGGGTAATAATTCATGTTATATTGATAATATTTTGTGTAATAGGTATAATTAATATCGTTCTAGGGATAACAACTGTATAATATGGGTAATAATGGATGTTATGTTGATAATATCGGGAGTAATGAGTATAATTATTATAGTTCTAGAGATGACAACTGTATAGTATGGGTAATAATGGATGTTATGTTGATAATATTGGGAGTAATAAGTATATTAATTGTAGTTCTAGCGATAATAATTGTATAATGTGGGTAATAATGCATGTTATATTGATAATATAGGGGAATAATAGGTATAACTATTATAGTTCTAGCGATAATAACTGTATAATGTGGGTAATAATGCATCTTATATTGAAAATAATGAAAGTAATAAGTATAATTATTATAGTTCTAGAGATAGTAACTGTATAATGTGGGTAATAATGCATGTTATATTAATAATATTGGGAATAATAAGTAGAATTATTATAGTGCTAGCGATAATGACTGTATAATGTGGGTAAGAATGCATGTTATATTGATAATATTGGGAATTATAAGTATAATTATTGTAGTTCTAGCGATAATAACTGTATAATGTGGGTAATAATGCATGTTGTATTGATAATATTGGGAGTAACGAGTATAATTATTATAGTTCTAGCGATAATAACTGCATAATAGGGGTAATAATGCATGTTATACTGATAATAATATAAGTAATAAGAATAACTATTATAGTTCTAGCGATAATAACTGCATAATATGGGTAATAATGCATGTTATATTGATAATATTGGGAGTAATAAGTATAATTACTATAGTTCTAGCGATAATAACTGTATAATATGGGTAATAATGCATGTTATATTGATAATATTGGGAATAATAAGTATAATTATTATAGTTCTAGCGATAATTACAGTATAATGTGGGTAATAATGCATGTTATATTGATAATATTGGGAGTAATGAGTATATTTATTATAGTTCTAGAGATAATAACGGTATAATATGGGTAATAATGCATGTTATATTGATAATATTTCGAGTAATAAGTATAATTATTATAGTTCTAGCGATAATTACAGTATAATGTGGGTAATAATGCATGTTATATTGATAATACTAAGAGTAATGAGTATAATTATTATAGTTCTAGCGATAATAACTGTATAATGTGGGTAATAATGCATGTTATATTGATAATATTGGGAGTAATCAGTATAATTATTATAGTTCTAGAGATAATAACAGTATAATGTGGGCAATAATGCATGTTATATTGATAATATTGGGAGTAATGAGTATAATTATTATAGTTCTAGAGATGACAACTGTATCATATGGATAATAATGGATGATATATTGATAATATCGGGAGTAATATGTATAATTATTACAGTCCTAACGATAATAACTGTATAGTGTGGGTAATAATGCATGTTATATTGATAATATTGGGAATAATAAGTATAATTATTATAGTTCTAGCGATAATAACTGTATAATGTGGGTAATAATGCATGTTATATTGATAATATTGGGAGTAATGAGTATAATTATTATAGTTGTAGCGATAATAACTGTATAATGTGGGTAATAATGCATGATGTATTGATAATATTGGGAGTAACGAGTATAATAATTATAGTTCTAGCGATAATAACTGCATAATAGGGGTAATAATGCATGTTATACTGATAATAATATAAGTAATAAGTATAACTATTATAGTTCTAGCGATAATAACTGCATAATATGGGTAATAATGCATGTTATATTGATAATATTGGGAGTAATAAGTATAATTACTATAGTTCTAGCGATAATAACTGTATAATATGGGTAATAATGCATGTCATATTGATAATATTGGGAATAATAAGTATAATTATTATAGTTCTAGCGATAATTACAGTATAATGTGGGTAATAATGCATGTTATATTGATAATATTGGGAGTAATGAGTATAATTATTATAGTTCTAGAGATAATAACGGTATAATATGGGTAATAATGCATGTTATATTGATAATATTTCGAGTAATAGGTATAATTATTATAGTTCTAGAGATAACAACTGTATAATATGTGTAATAATGCATGTCATATTGATAATACTGGGAGTAATAAGTATAATTATTATAGTCCTAGACATAATAACGGTATAATATGGGTAATAATGCAGGTTATATTGATAACACTTCGAGTAACAGGTATAATTATTATAGGTCTAGCGATAATTACAGTATAATGTGGGTAATAATGCATGTTATATTGATAATAATAAAGTAGTAAGTATAATTATTATAGATGTAGCGATAATAACTGTATAATGTGGGTAATAATGCATGTTATATTGATAATATTGGGAGTAGTAAGTATAATTACTATAGTTCTAGCGATAATAACTGTATAATATGGGTAATAGTGCATGTTATATTGATAGTATTGGGAATAATAAGTATAATTATTATAGTTCTAGAGATGACAACTGTATAATATGGATAATAATGGATGATATATTGATAATATCGGGAGTAATAAGTATAATTATTACAGTTCTAACGATAATAACTGCATAGTATGGGTAATAATGCATGTTATATTGATAATATTGGGAATAATAAGTATAATTATTATAGTTCTAGCGATAATTACAGTATAATGTGGGTAATAATGCATGCTATATTGATAATATTGGGAGTAATGAGTATAATTATTATAGTTCTAGAGATAATAACGGTATAATATGGGTAATAATGCATGTTATATTGATAATATTTCGAGTAATAAGTATAATTATTATAGTTCTAGCGATAATTACAGTATAATGTGGGTAATAATGCATGTTATATTGATAATACTAAGAGTAATGAGTATAATTATTATAGTTCTAGCGATAATAACTGTATAATGTGGGTAATAATGCATGTTATATTGATAATATTGGGAGTAATGAGTATAATTATTGTAGTTCTAGAGATAATGACTGTATAATGTGGGTAAGAATGCATGTTATATTGATAATATTGGGAATTATAAGTATAATTATTATAGTTCTAGCGATAATAACTGTATAATGTGGGTAATAATGCATGTTGTATTGATAATATTGGGAGTAACGAGTATAATTATTATAGTTCTAGCGATAATAACTGCATAATAGGGGTAATAATGCATGTTATACTGATAATAATATAAGTAATAAGTATAACTATTATAGTTCTAGCGATAATAACTGCATAATATGGGTAATAATGCATGTTATATTGATAATATTGGGAGTAATAAGTATAATTACTATAGTTCTAGCGATAATAACTGTATAATATGGGTAATAATGCATGTTATATTGATAATATTGGGAATAATAAGTATAATTATTATAGTTCTAGCGATAATTACAGTATAATGTGGGTAATAATGCATGTTATATTGATAATATTGGGAGTAATGAGTATAATTATTATAGTTCTAGAGATAATAACGGTATAATATGGGTAATAATGCATGTTATATTGATAATATTTCGAGTAATAAGTATAATTATTACAGTTCTAGCGATAATTACAGTATAATGTGGGTAATAATGCATGTTATATTGATAATACTAAGAGTAATGAGTATAATTATTATAGTTCTAGCGATAATAACTGTATAATGTGGGTAATAATGCATGTTATATTGATAATATTGGGAGTAATCAGTATAATTATTATAGTTCTAGAGATAATAACAGTATAATGTGGGCAATAATGCATGTTATATTGATAATATTGGGAGTAATGAGTATAATTATTATAGTTCTAGCGATAATTACAGTATAATGTGGGTAATAATGCATGTTATATTGATAACATTGGGAGTAATGGGTATAATTATTATAGTTCTAGCGATAATAACGGTATAATATGGGTAATAATTCATGTTATATTGATAATATTTTGTGTAATAGGTATAATTAATATCGTTCTAGGGATAACAACTGTATAATATGGGTAATAATGGATGTTATGTTGATAATATCGGGAGTAATGAGTATAATTATTATAGTTCTAGAGATGACAACTGTATAATATGGATAATAATGGATGATATATTGATAATATCGGGAGTAATAAGTATAATTATTACAGTTCTAACGATAATAA
This sequence comes from Megachile leachella, assembly GCA_963576845.1. NCBI lineage: Eukaryota > Metazoa > Arthropoda > Insecta > Hymenoptera > Megachilidae > Megachile > Megachile leachella. Next base: position 377,029 of record CAUYWW010000099.1, on the reverse strand, counting down.
CTGCATAATATGGGTAATAATGCATGTTATATTGATAATATTGGGAATAATAAGTATAATTATTATAGTTCTAGCGATAATATCTGTATAATGTGGGTAATAATGCATGTTATATTGATAATATTGGGAGTAATGAGTATAATTATTATAGTTCTAGCGATAATAACGGTATAATATGGGTAATAATGCATGTTATATTGATATTATTTCGAGTAATAGGTATAATTATTATCGTTCTAGAGATAACAACTGTATAATATGGGTAATAATGCATGTTATATTCATAAGATTGGGACTAATAGGTATAATTATTATAGTTCTAGCGATAATAACTGTATAATATGGGTAATAATGCATGTTATATTGAAAATAATAAAAGTAATAAGTATAATTATTATAGTTCTAGAGATAATAACTGTATAATGTGGGTAATAATGCATGTTATGTTGATAATATTGGGAATAATAAGTATAATTATTATAGTTCTAGCGATAATAACTGTATAATGTGGGTAATAATGCATGTTATATTGATAATATTGGGAGTAATGAGTATAATTATTATAGTTCTAGCGATAATAACTGTATAATGTGGGTAATAATGCATGATGTATTGATAATATTGGGAGTAACGAGTATAATTATTATAGTTCTAGCGATAATAACTGCATAATAGGGGTAATAATGCATGTTATACTGATAATAATATAAGTAATAAGTATAACTATTATAGTTCTAGCGATAATAACTGCATAATATGGGTAATAATGCATGTTATATTGATAATATTGGGAGTAATAAGTATAATTACTATAGTTCTAGCGATAATAACTGTATAATATGGGTAATAATGCATGTTATATTGATAATATTGGGAATAATAAGTATAATTATTATAGTTCTAGCGATAATTACAGTATAATGTGGGTAATAATGCATGTTATATTGATAATATTGGGAGTAATGAGTATAATTATTATAGTTCTAGAGATAATAACGGTATAATATGGGTAATAATGCATGTTATATTGATAATATTTCGAGTAATAGGTATAATTATTATAGTTCTAGAGATAACAACTGTATAATATGTGTAATAATGCATGTCATATTGATAATACTGGGAGTAATAAGTATAATTATTATAGTCCTAGACATAATAACGGTATAATATGGGTAATAATGCAGGTTATATTGATAACACTTCGAGTAACAGGTATAATTATTATAGGTCTAGCGATAATTACAGTATAATGTGGGTAATAATGCATGTTATATTGATAATAATAAAGTAGTAAGTATAATTATTATAGATGTAGCGATAATAACTGTATAATGTGGGTAATAATGCATGTTATATTGATAATATTGGGAGTAGTAAGTATAATTACTATAGTTCTAGCGATAATAACTGTATAATATGGGTAATAATGCATGTCATATTGATAATATTGGGAATAATAAGTATAATTATTATAGTTCTAGCGATAATTACAGTATAATGTGGGTAATAATGCATGTTATATTGATAATATTGGGAGTAATGAGTATAATTATTATAGTTCTAGAGATAATAACGGTATAATATGGGTAATAATGCATGTTATATTGATAATATTTCGAGTAATAGGTATAATTATTATAGTTCTAGAGATAACAACTGTATAATATGTGTAATAATGCATGTCATATTGATAATACTGGGAGTAATAAGTATAGTTATTATAGTCCTAGACATAATAACGGTATAATATGGGTAATAATGCAGGTTATATTGATAACACTTCGAGTAACAGGTATAATTATTATAGGTCTAGCGATAATTACAGTATAATGTGGGTAATAATGCATGTTATATTGATAATAATAAAGTAGTAAGTATAATTATTATAGATGTAGCGATAATAACTGTATAATGTGGGTAATAATGCATGTTATATTGATAATATTGGGAGTAGTAAGTATAATTACTATAGTTCTAGCGATAATAACTGTATAATATGGGTAATAGTGCATGTTATATTGATAGTATTGGGAATAATAAGTATAATTATTATAGTTCTAGAGATGACAACTGTATAATATGGATAATAATGGATGATATATTGATAATATCGGGAGTAATAAGTATAATTATTACAGTTCTAACGATAATAACTGCATAGTATGGGTAATAATGCATGTTATATTGATAATATTGGGAATAATAAGTATAATTATTATAGTTCTAGCGATAATTACAGTATAATGTGGGTAATAATGCATGCTATATTGATAATATTGGGAGTAATGAGTATAATTATTATAGTTCTAGAGATAATAACGGTATAATATGGGTAATAATGCATGTTATATTGATAATATTTCGAGTAATAAGTATAATTATTATAGTTCTAGCGATAATTACAGTATAATGTGGGTAATAATGCATGTTATATTGATAATACTAAGAGTAATGAGTATAATTATTATAGTTCTAGCGATAATAACTGTATAATGTGGGTAATAATGCATGTTATATTGATAATATTGGGAGTAATGAGTATAATTATTATAGTTCTAGAGATAATGACTGTATAATGTGGGTAAGAATGCATGTTATATTGATAATATTGGGAATTATAAGTATAATTATTATAGTTCTAGCGATAATAACTGTATAATGTGGGTAATAATGCATGTTGTATTGATAATATTGGGAGTAACGAGTATAATTATTATAGTTCTAGCGATAATAACTGCATAATAGGGGTAATAATGCATGTTATACTGATAATAATATAAGTAATAAGTATAACTATTATAGTTCTAGCGATAATAACTGCATAATATGGGTAATAATGCATGTTATATTGATAATATTGGGAGTAATAAGTATAATTACTATAGTTCTAGCGATAATAACTGTATAATATGGGTAATAATGCATGTTATATTGATAATATTGGGAATAATAAGTATAATTATTATAGTTCTAGCGATAATTACAGTATAATGTGGGTAATAATGCATGTTATATTGATAATATTGGGAGTAATGAGTATAATTATTATAGTTCTAGAGATAATAACGGTATAATATGGGTAATAATGCATGTTATATTGACAATATTTCGAGTAATAAGTATAATTATTATAGTTCTAGCGATAATTACAGTATAATGTGGGTAATAATGCATGTTATATTGATAATACTAAGAGTAATGAGTATAATTATTATAGTTCTAGCGATAATAACTGTATAATGTGGGTAATAATGCATGTTATATTGATAATATTGGGAGTAATCAGTATAATTATTATAGTTCTAGAGATAATAACAGTATAATGTGGGCAATAATGCATGTTATATTGATAATATTGGGAGTAATGAGTATAATTATTATAGTTCTAGCGATAATTACAGTATAATGTGGGTAATAATGCATGTTATATTGATAACATTGGGAGTAATGGGTATAATTATTATAGTTCTAGCGATAATAACGGTATAATATGGGTAATAATTCATGTTATATTGATAATATTTTGTGTAATAGGTATAATTAATATCGTTCTAGGGATAACAACTGTATAATATGGGTAATAATGGATGTTATGTTGATAATATCGGGAGTAATGAGTATAATTATTATAGTTCTAGAGATGACAACTGTATAATATGGATAATAATGGATGATATATTGATAATATCGGGAGTAATAAGTATAATTATTACAGTTCTAACGATAATAACTGCATAATATGGGTAATAATGCATGTTATATTGATAATATTGGGAATAATAAGTATAATTATTACAGTTCTAACGATAATAACTGCATAATATGGGTAATAATGCATGTTATATTGATAATATTGGGAATAATAAGTATAATTATTATAGTTCTAGCGATAATATCTGTATAATGTGGGTAATAATGCATGTTATATTGATAATATTGGGAGTAATGAGTATAATTATTATAGTTCTAGCGATAATAACGGTATAATATGGGTAATAATGCATGTTATATTGATATTATTTCGAGTAATAGGTATAATTATTATCGTTCTAGAGATAACAACTGTATAATATGGGTAATAATGCATGTTATATTCATAAGATTGGGACTAATAGGTATAATTATTATAGTTCTAGCGATAATAACTGTATAATATGGGTAATAATGCATGTTATATTGAAAATAATAAAAGTAATAAGTATAATTATTATAGTTCTAGAGATAATAACTGTATAATGTGGGTAATAATGCATGTTATGTTGATAATATTGGGAATAATAAGTATAATTATTATAGTTCTAGCGATAATAACTGTATAATGTGGGTAATAATGCATGTTATATTGATAATATTGGGAGTAATGAGTATAATTATTATAGTTCTAGCGATAATAACTGTATAATGTGGGTAATAATGCATGATGTATTGATAATATTGGGAGTAACGAGTATAATTATTATAGTTCTAGCGATAATAACTGCATAATAGGGGTAATAATGCATGTTATACTGATAATAATATAAGTAATAAGTATAACTATTATAGTTCTAGCGATAATAACTGCATAATATGGGTAATAATGCATGTTATATTGATAATATTGGGAGTAATAAGTATAATTACTATAGTTCTAGCGATAATAACTGTATAATATGGGTAATAATGCATGTTATATTGATAATATTGGGAATAATAAGTATAATTATTATAGTTCTAGCGATAATTACAGTATAATGTGGGTAATAATGCATGTTATATTGATAATATTGGGAGTAATGAGTATAATTATTATAGTTCTAGAGATAATAACGGTATAATATGGGTAATAATGCATGTTATATTGATAATATTTCGAGTAATAGGTATAATTATTATAGTTCTAGAGATAACAACTGTATAATATGTGTAATAATGCATGTCATATTGATAATACTGGGAGTAATAAGTATAATTATTATAGTCCTAGACATAATAACGGTATAATATGGGTAATAATGCAGGTTATATTGATAACACTTCGAGTAACAGGTATAATTATTATAGGTCTAGCGATAATTACAGTATAATGTGGGTAATAATGCATGTTATATTGATAATAATAAAGTAGTAAGTATAATTATTATAGATGTAGCGATAATAACTGTATAATGTGGGTAATAATGCATGTTATATTGATAATATTGGGAGTAGTAAGTATAATTATTATAGTTCTAGCGATAATAACTGTATAATATGGGTAATAGTGCATGTTATATTGATAGTATTGGGAATAATAAGTATAATTATTATAGTTCTAGAGATGACAACTGTATAATATGGATAATAATGGATGATATATTGATAATATCGGGAGTAATAAGTATAATTATTACAGTTCTAACGATAATAACTGCATAGTATGGGTAATAATGCATGTTATATTGATAATATTGGGAATAATAAGTATAATTATTATAGTTCTAGCGATAATTACAGTATAATGTGGGTAATAATGCATGCTATATTGATAATATTGGGAGTAATGAGTATAATCATTATAGTTCTAGAGATAATAACGGTATAATATGGGTAATAATGCATGTTATATTGATAATATTTCGAGTAATAAGTATAATTATTATAGTTCTAGCGATAATTACAGTATAATGTGGGTAATAATGCATGTTATATTGATAATACTAAGAGTAATGAGTATAATTATTATAGTTCTAGCGATAATAACTGTATAATGTGGGTAATAATGCATGTTATATTGATAATATTGGGAGTAATGAGTATAATTATTATAGTTCTAGAGATAATAACAGTATAATGTGGGCAATAATGCATGTTATATTGATAATATTGGGAGTAATGAGTATAATTATTATAGTTCTAGCGATAATTACAGTATAATGTGGGTAATAATGCATGTTATATTGATAATATTGGGAGTAATAAGTATAATTACTATAGTTCTAGCGATAATAACTGTATAATATGGGTAATAATGCATGTCATATTGATAATATTGGGAATAATAAGTATAATTATTATAGTTCTAGCGATAATTACAGTATAATGTGGGTAATAATGCATGTTATATTGATAATATTGGGAGTAATGAGTATAATTATTATAGTTCTAGAGATAATAACGGTATAATATGGGTAATAATGCATGTTATATTGATAATATTTCGAGTAATAGGTATAATTATTATAGTTCTAGAGATAACAACTGTATAATATGTGTAATAATGCATGTCATATTGATAATACTGGGAGTAATAAGTATAATTATTATAGTCCTAGACATAATAACGGTATAATATGGGTAATAATGCAGGTTATATTGATAACACTTCGAGTAACAGGTATAATTATTATAGGTCTAGCGATAATTACAGTATAATGTGGGTAATAATGCATGTTATATTGATAATAATAAAGTAGTAAGTATAATTATTATAGATGTAGCGATAATAACTGTATAATGTGGGTAATAATGCATGTTATATTGATAATATTGGGAGTAGTAAGTATAATTACTATAGTTCTAGCGATAATAACTGTATAATATGGGTAATAGTGCATGTTATATTGATAGTATTGGGAATAATAAGTATAATTATTATAGTTCTAGAGATGACAACTGTATAATATGGATAATAATGGATGATATATTGATAATATCGGGAGTAATAAGTATAATTATTACAGTTCTAACGATAATAACTGCATAGTATGGGTAATAATGCATGTTATATTGATAATATTGGGAATAATAAGTATAATTATTATAGTTCTAGCGATAATTACAGTATAATGTGGGTAATAATGCATGCTATATTGATAATATTGGGAGTAATGAGTATAATTATTATAGTTCTAGAGATAATAACGGTATAATATGGGTAATAATGCATGTTATATTGATAATATTTCGAGTAATAAGTATAATTATTATAGTTCTAGCGATAATTACAGTATAATGTGGGTAATAATGCATGTTATATTGATAATACTAAGAGTAATGAGTATAATTATTATAGTTCTAGCGATAATAACTGTATAATGTGGGTAATAATGCATGTTATATTGATAATATTGGGAGTAATGAGTATAATTATTGTAGTTCTAGAGATAATGACTGTATAATGTGGGTAAGAATGCATGTTATATTGATAATATTGGGAATTATAAGTATAATTATTATAGTTCTAGCGATAATAACTGTATAATGTGGGTAATAATGCATGTTGTATTGATAATATTGGGAGTAACGAGTATAATTATTATAGTTCTAGCGATAATAACTGCATAATAGGGGTAATAATGCATGTTATACTGATAATAATATAAGTAATAAGTATAACTATTATAGTTCTAGCGATAATAACTGCATAATATGGGTAATAATGCATGTTATATTGATAATATTGGGAGTAATAAGTATAATTACTATAGTTCTAGCGATAATAACTGTATAATATGGGTAATAATGCATGTTATATTGATAATATTGGGAATAATAAGTATAATTATTATAGTTCTAGCGATAATTACAGTATAATGTGGGTAATAATGCATGTTATATTGATAATATTGGGAGTAATGAGTATAATTATTATAGTTCTAGAGATAATAACGGTATAATATGGGTAATAATGCATGTTATATTGATAATATTTCGAGTAATAAGTATAATTATTATAGTTCTAGCGATAATTACAGTATAATGTGGGTAATAATGCATGTTATATTGATAATACTAAGAGTAATGAGTATAATTATTATAGTTCTAGCGATAATAACTGTATAATGTGGGTAATAATGCATGTTATATTGATAATATTGGGAGTAATCAGTATAATTATTATAGTTCTAGAGATAATAACAGTATAATGTGGGCAATAATGCATGTTATATTGATAATATTGGGAGTAATGAGTATAATTATTATAGTTCTAGCGATAATTACAGTATAATGTGGGTAATAATGCATGTTATATTGATAACATTGGGAGTAATGGGTATAATTATTATAGTTCTAGCGATAATAACGGTATAATATGGGTAATAATTCATGTTATATTGATAATATTTTGTGTAATAGGTATAATTAATATCGTTCTAGGGATAACAACTGTATAATATGGGTAATAATGGATGTTATGTTGATAATATCGGGAGTAATGAGTATAATTATTATAGTTCTAGAGATGACAACTGTATAATATGGATAATAATGGATGATATATTGATAATATCGGGAGTAATAAGTATAATTATTACAGTTCTAACGATAATAACTGCATAATATGGGTAATAATGCATGTTATATTGATAATATTGGGAATAATAAGTATAATTATTACAGTTCTAACGATAATAACTGCATAATATGGGTAATAATGCATGTTATATTGATAATATTGGGAATAATAAGTATAATTATTATAGTTCTAGCGATAATATCTGTATAATGTGGGTAATAATGCATGTTATATTGATAATATTGGGAGTAATGAGTATAATTATTATAGTTCTAGCGATAATAACGGTATAATATGGGTAATAATGCATGTTATATTGATATTATTTCGAGTAATAGGTATAATTATTATCGTTCTAGAGATAACAACTGTATAATATGGGTAATAATGCATGTTATATTCATAAGATTGGGACTAATAGGTATAATTATTATAGTTCTAGCGATAATAACTGTATAATATGGGTAATAATGCATGTTATATTGAAAATAATAAAAGTAATAAGTATAATTATTATAGTTCTAGAGATAATAACTGTATAATGTGGGTAATAATGCATGTTATGTTGATAATATTGGGAATAATAAGTATAATTATTATAGTTCTAGCGATAATAACTGTATAATGTGGGTAATAATGCATGTTATATTGATAATATTGGGAGTAATGAGTATAATTATTATAGTTCTAGCGATAATAACTGTATAATGTGGGTAATAATGCATGATGTATTGATAATATTGGGAGTAACGAGTATAATTATTATAGTTCTAGCGATAATAACTGCATAATAGGGGTAATAATGCATGTTATACTGATAATAATATAAGTAATAAGTATAACTATTATAGTTCTAGCGATAATAACTGCATAATATGGGTAATAATGCATGTTATATTGATAATATTGGGAGTAATAAGTATAATTACTATAGTTCTAGCGATAATAACTGTATAATATGGGTAATAATGCATGTTATATTGATAATATTGGGAATAATAAGTATAATTATTATAGTTCTAGCGATAATTACAGTATAATGTGGGTAATAATGCATGTTATATTGATAATATTGGGAGTAATGAGTATAATTATTATAGTTCTAGAGATAATAACGGTATAATATGGGTAATAATGCATGTTATATTGATAATATTTCGAGTAATAGGTATAATTATTATAGTTCTAGAGATAACAACTGTATAATATGTGTAATAATGCATGTCATATTGATAATACTGGGAGTAATAAGTATAATTATTATAGTCCTAGACATAATAACGGTATAATATGGGTAATAATGCAGGTTATATTGATAACACTTCGAGTAACAGGTATAATTATTATAGGTCTAGCGATAATTACAGTATAATGTGGGTAATAATGCATGTTATATTGATAATAATAAAGTAGTAAGTATAATTATTATAGATGTAGCGATAATAACTGTATAATGTGGGTAATAATGCATGTTATATTGATAATATTGGGAGTAGTAAGTATAATTACTATAGTTCTAGCGATAATAACTGTATAATATGGGTAATAATGCATGTCATATTGATAATATTGGGAATAATAAGTATAATTATTATAGTTCTAGCGATAATTACAGTATAATGTGGGTAATAATGCATGTTATATTGATAATATTGGGAGTAATGAGTATAATTATTATAGTTCTAGAGATAATAACGGTATAATATGGGTAATAATGCATGTTATATTGATAATATTTCGAGTAATAGGTATAATTATTATAGTTCTAGAGATAACAACTGTATAATATGTGTAATAATGCATGTCATATTGATAATACTGGGAGTAATAAGTATAATTATTATAGTCCTAGACATAATAACGGTATAATATGGGTAATAATGCAGGTTATATTGATAACACTTCGAGTAACAGGTATAATTATTATAGGTCTAGCGATAATTACAGTATAATGTGGGTAATAATGCATGTTATATTGATAATAATAAAGTAGTAAGTATAATTATTATAGATGTAGCGATAATAACTGTATAATGTGGGTAATAATGCATGTTATATTGATAATATTGGGAGTAGTAAGTATAATTACTATAGTTCTAGCGATAATAACTGTATAATATGGGTAATAGTGCATGTTATATTGATAGTATTGGGAATAATAAGTATAATTATTATAGTTCTAGAGATGACAACTGTATAATATGGATAATAATGGATGATATATTGATAATATCGGGAGTAATAAGTATAATTATTACAGTTCTAACGATAATAACTGCATAGTATGGGTAATAATGCATGTTATATTGATAATATTGGGAATAATAAGTATAATTATTATAGTTCTAGCGATAATTACAGTATAATGTGGGTAATAATGCATGCTATATTGATAATATTGGGAGTAATGAGTATAATTATTATAGTTCTAGAGATAATAACGGTATAATATGGGTAATAATGCATGTTATATTGATAATATTTCGAGTAATAAGTATAATTATTATAGTTCTAGCGATAATTACAGTATAATGTGGGTAATAATGCATGTTATATTGATAATACTAAGAGTAATGAGTATAATTATTATAGTTCTAGCGATAATAACTGTATAATGTGGGTAATAATGCATGTTATATTGATAATATTGGGAGTAATGAGTATAATTATTATAGTTCTAGAGATAATGACTGTATAATGTGGGTAAGAATGCATGTTATATTGATAATATTGGGAATTATAAGTATAATTATTATAGTTCTAGCGATAATAACTGTATAATGTGGGTAATAATGCATGTTGTATTGATAATATTGGGAGTAACGAGTATAATTATTATAGTTCTAGCGATAATAACTGCATAATAGGGGTAATAATGCATGTTATACTGATAATAATATAAGTAATAAGTATAACTATTATAGTTCTAGCGATAATAACTGCATAATATGGGTAATAATGCATGTTATATTGATAATATTGGGAGTAATAAGTATAATTACTATAGTTCTAGCGATAATAACTGTATAATATGGGTAATAATGCATGTTATATTGATAATATTGGGAATAATAAGTATAATTATTATAGTTCTAGCGATAATTACAGTATAATGTGGGTAATAATGCATGTTATATTGATAATATTGGGAGTAATGAGTATAATTATTATAGTTCTAGAGATAATAACGGTATAATATGGGTAATAATGCATGTTATATTGACAATATTTCGAGTAATAAGTATAATTATTATAGTTCTAGCGATAATTACAGTATAATGTGGGTAATAATGCATGTTATATTGATAATACTAAGAGTAATGAGTATAATTATTATAGTTCTAGCGATAATAACTGTATAATGTGGGTAATAATGCATGTTATATTGATAATATTGGGAGTAATCAGTATAATTATTATAGTTCTAGAGATAATAACAGTATAATGTGGGCAATAATGCATGTTATATTGATAATATTGGGAGTAATGAGTATAATTATTATAGTTCTAGCGATAATTACAGTATAATGTGGGTAATAATGCATGTTATATTGATAACATTGGGAGTAATGGGTATAATTATTATAGTTCTAGCGATAATAACGGTATAATATGGGTAATAATTCATGTTATATTGATAATATTTTGTGTAATAGGTATAATTAATATCGTTCTAGGGATAACAACTGTATAATATGGGTAATAATGGATGTTATGTTGATAATATCGGGAGTAATGAGTATAATTATTATAGTTCTAGAGATGACAACTGTATAATATGGATAATAATGGATGATATATTGATAATATCGGGAGTAATAAGTATAATTATTACAGTTCTAACGATAATAACTGCATAATATGGGTAATAATGCATGTTATATTGATAATATTGGGAATAATAAGTATAATTATTACAGTTCTAACGATAATAACTGCATAATATGGGTAATAATGCATGTTATATTGATAATATTGGGAATAATAAGTATAATTATTATAGTTCTAGCGATAATATCTGTATAATGTGGGTAATAATGCATGTTATATTGATAATATTGGGAGTAATGAGTATAATTATTATAGTTCTAGCGATAATAACGGTATAATATGGGTAATAATGCATGTTATATTGATATTATTTCGAGTAATAGGTATAATTATTATCGTTCTAGAGATAACAACTGTATAATATGGGTAATAATGCATGTTATATTCATAAGATTGGGACTAATAGGTATAATTATTATAGTTCTAGCGATAATAACTGTATAATATGGGTAATAATGCATGTTATATTGAAAATAATAAAAGTAATAAGTATAATTATTATAGTTCTAGAGATAATAACTGTATAATGTGGGTAATAATGCATGTTATGTTGATAATATTGGGAATAATAAGTATAATTATTATAGTTCTAGCGATAATAACTGTATAATGTGGGTAATAATGCATGTTATATTGATAATATTGGGAGTAATGAGTATAATTATTATAGTTCTAGCGATAATAACTGTATAATGTGGGTAATAATGCATGATGTATTGATAATATTGGGAGTAACGAGTATAATTATTATAGTTCTAGCGATAATAACTGCATAATAGGGGTAATAATGCATGTTATACTGATAATAATATAAGTAATAAGTATAACTATTATAGTTCTAGCGATAATAACTGCATAATATGGGTAATAATGCATGTTATATTGATAATATTGGGAGTAATAAGTATAATTACTATAGTTCTAGCGATAATAACTGTATAATATGGGTAATAATGCATGTTATATTGATAATATTGGGAATAATATGTATAATTATTATAGTTCTAGCGATAATTACAGTATAATGTGGGTAATAATGCATGTTATATTGATAATATTGGGAGTAATGAGTATAATTATTATAGTTCTAGAGATAATAACGGTATAATATGGGTAATAATGCATGTTATATTGATAATATTTCGAGTAATAGGTATAATTATTATAGTTCTAGAGATAACAACTGTATAATATGTGTAATAATGCATGTCATATTGATAATACTGGGAGTAATAAGTATAATTATTATAGTCCTAGACATAATAACGGTATAATATGGGTAATAATGCAGGTTATATTGATAACACTTCGAGTAACAGGTATAATTATTATAGGTCTAGCGATAATTACAGTATAATGTGGGTAATAATGCATGTTATATTGATAATAATAAAGTAGTAAGTATAATTATTATAGATGTAGCGATAATAACTGTATAATGTGGGTAATAATGCATGTTATATTGATAATATTGGGAGTAGTAAGTATAATTATTATAGTTCTAGCGATAATAACTGTATAATATGGGTAATAGTGCATGTTATATTGATAGTATTGGGAATAATAAGTATAATTATTATAGTTCTAGAGATGACAACTGTATAATATGGATAATAATGGATGATATATTGATAATATCGGGAGTAATAAGTATAATTATTACAGTTCTAACGATAATAACTGCATAGTATGGGTAATAATGCATGTTATATTGATAATATTGGGAATAATAAGTATAATTATTATAGTTCTAGCGATAATTACAGTATAATGTGGGTAATAATGCATGCTATATTGATAATATTGGGAGTAATGAGTATAATCATTATAGTTCTAGAGATAATAACGGTATAATATGGGTAATAATGCATGTTATATTGATAATATTTCGAGTAATAAGTATAATTATTATAGTTCTAGCGATAATTACAGTATAATGTGGGTAATAATGCATGTTATATTGATAATACTAAGAGTAATGAGTATAATTATTATAGTTCTAGCGATAATAACTGTATAATGTGGGTAATAATGCATGTTATATTGATAATATTGGGAGTAATGAGTATAATTATTATAGTTCTAGAGATAATAACAGTATAATGTGGGCAATAATGCATGTTATATTGATAATATTGGGAGTAATGAGTATAATTATTATAGTTCTAGCGATAATTACAGTATAATGTGGGTAATAATGCATGTTATATTGATAACATTGGGAGTAATGGGTATAATTATTATAGTTCTAGCGATAATAACGGTATAATATGGGTAATAATTCATGTTATATTGATAATATTTTGTGTAATAGGTATAATTAATATCGTTCTAGGGATAACAACTGTATAATATGGGTAATAATGGATGTTATGTTGATAATATCGGGAGTAATGAGTATAATTATTATAGTTCTAGAGATGACAACTGTATAGTATGGGTAATAATGGATGTTATGTTGATAATATTGGGAGTAATAAGTATATTAATTGTAGTTCTAGCGATAATAATTGTATAATGTGGGTAATAATGCATGTTATATTGATAATATAGGGGAATAATAGGTATAACTATTATAGTTCTAGCGATAATAACTGTATAATGTGGGTAATAATGCATCTTATATTGAAAATAATAAAAGTAATAGGTATAATTATTATAGTTCTAGAGATAGTAACTGTATAATGTGGGTAATAATGCATGTTATATTAATAATATTGGGAATAATAAGTATAATTATTATAGTGCTAGCGATAATGACTGTATAATGTGGGTAAGAATGCATGTTATATTGATAATATTGGGAATAATAAGTATAATTATTATAGTTCTAGCGATAATAACTGTATAATGTGGGTAATAATGCATGTTGTATTGATAATATTGGGAGTAACGAGTATAATTATTATAGTTCTAGCGATAATAACTGCATAATAGGGGTAATAATGCATGTTATACTGATAATAATATAAGTAATAAGTATAACTATTATAGTTCTAGCGATAATAACTGCATAATATGGGTAATAATGCATGTTATATTGATAATATTGGGAGTAATAAGTATAATTACTATAGTTCTAGCGATAATAACTGTATAATATGGGTAATAATGCATGTTATATTGATAATATTGGGAATAATAAGTATAATTATTATAGTTCTAGCGATAATTACAGTATAATGTGGGTAATAATGCATGTTATATTGATAATATTGGGAGTAATGAGTATAATTATTATAGTTCTAGAGATAATAACGGTATGATATGGGTAATAATGCATGTTATATTGATAATATTTCGAGTAATAGGTATAATTATTATAGTTCTAGAGATAACAACTGTATAATATGTGTAATAATGCATGTCATATTGATAATATTGGGAGTAATAAGTATAATTATTATAGTCCTAGACATAATAACGGTATAATATGGGTAATAATGCAGGTTATATTGATAACACTTCGAGTAACAGGTATAATTATTATAGGTCTAGCGATAATTACAGTATAATGTGGGTAATAATGCATGTTATATTGATAATAATAAAGTAGTAAGTATAATTATTATAGATGTAGCGATAATAACTGTATAATGTGGGTAATAATGCATGTTATATTGATAATATTGGGAGTAATAAGTATAGTTACTATAGTTCTAGCGATAATAACTGTATAATATGGGTAATAGTGCATGTTATATTGATAGTATTGGGAATAATAAGTATAATTATTATAGTTCTAGAGATGACAACTGTATAATATGGATAATAATGGATGATATATTGATAATATCGGGAGTAATAAGTATAATTATTACAGTTCTAACGATAATAACTGCATAATATGGGTAATAATGCATGTTATATTGATAATATTGGGAATAATAAGTATAATTATTATAGTTCTAGCGATAATTACAGTATAATGTGGGTAATAATGCATGTTATATTGATAATATTGGGAGTAATGAGTATAATTATTATAGTTCTAGAGATAATAACGGTATAATATGGGTAATAATGCATGTTATATTGATAATATTTGGAGTAATAAGTATAATTATTATAGTTCTACCGATAACTACAGTATAATGTGGGTAATAATGCATGTTATATTGATAATACTAAGAGTAATGAGTATAATTATTATAGTTCTAGCGATAATAACTGTATAATGTGGGTAATAATGCATCTTATATTGAAAATAATAAAAGTAATAAGTATAATTATTATAGTTCTAGAGATAGTAACTGTATAATGTGTGTAATAATGCATGTTATATTGATACTATTTCGAGTAATAGGTATAATTATTATAGTTCTAGAGATGACAACTGTTTAATATGGATAATAATGAATGATATATTGATAATATTGGGAATAATAAGTATAATTATTATAGTTCTAGAGATAATAACAGTGTAATGTGGGCAATAATGCATGTTATATTGATAATATTGGGAGTAATGAGTATAATTATTATAGTTCTAGCGATAATTACAGTATAATGTGGGTAATAATGCATGTTAAATTGATAACATTGGGAGTAATGAGTATAATTATTATAGTTCTAGCGATAATAACGGTATAATGTGGGTAATAATTCATGTCTAGCGATAATTACAGTATAATGTGGGTAATAATGCATGTTATATTGATAATAATAAAGTAGTAAGTATAATTATTATAGATGTAGCGATAATAACTGTATAATGTGGGTAATAATGCATGTTATATTGATAATATTGGGAGTAATAAGTATAGTTACTATAGTTCTAGCGATAATAACTGTATAATATGGGTAATAGTGCATGTTATATTGATAGTATTGGGAATAATAAGTATAATTATTATAGTTCTAGAGATGACAACTGTATAATATGGATAATAATGGATGATATATTGATAATATCGGGAGTAATAAGTATAATTATTACAGTTCTAACGATAATAACTGCATAATATGGGTAATAATGCATGTTATATTGATAATATTGGGAATAATTAATATAATTATTATAGTTCTAGCGATAATTACAGTATAATGTGGGTAATAATGCATGTTATATTGATAATATTGGGAGTAATGAGTATAATTATTATAGTTCTACCGATAACTACAGTATAATGTGGGTAATAATGCATGTTATATTGATAATACTAAGAGTAATGAGTATAATTATTATAGTTCTAGCGATAATAACTGTATAATGTGGGTAATAATGCATCTTATATTGAAAATAATAAAAGTAATAAGTATAATTATTATAGTTCTAGAGATAGTAACTGTATAATGTGTGTAATAATGCATGTTATATTGATACTATTTCGAGTAATAGGTATAATTATTATAGTTCTAGAGATGACAACTGTTTAATATGGATAATAATGGATGATATATTGATAATATTGGGAATAATAAGTATAATTATTATAGTTCTAGAGATAATAACAGTATAATGTGGGCAATAATGCATGTTATATTGATAATATTGGGAGTAATGAGTATAATTATTATAGTTCTAGCGATAATTACAGTATAATGTGGGTAATAATGCATGTTATATTGATAACATTGGGAGTAATGAGTATAATTATTATAGTTCTAGCGATAATAACGGTATAATATGGGTAATAATTCATGTTATATTGATAATATTTTGTGTAATAGGTATAATTAATATCGTTCTAGAGATAACAACTGTATAATATGGGTAATAATGGATGTTATGTTGATAATATCGGGAGTAATGAGTATAATTATTATAGTTCTAGAGATGACAACTGTATAGTATGGGTAATAATGGATGTTATGTTGATAATATTGGGAGTAATAAGTATATTAATTGTAGTTCTAGCGATAATAATTGTATAATGTGGGTAATAATGCATGTTATATTGATAATATAGGGGAATAATAGGTATAACTATTATAGTTCTAGCGATAATAACTGTATAATGTGGGTAATAATGCATCTTATATTGAAAATAATAAAAGTAATAAGTATAATTATTACAGTTCTAGAGATAGTAACTGTATAATGTGGGTAATAATGCATGTTATATTAATAATATTGGGAATAATAAGTATAATTATTATAGTGCTAGCGATAATAACTGTATAATGTGGGTAAGAATGCATGTTATATTGATAATATTGGGAATAATAAGTATAATTATTATAGTTCTAGCGATAATAACTGTATAATGTGGGTAATAATGCATGTTGTATTGATAATATTGGGAGTAACGAGTATAATTATTATAGTTCTAGCGATAATAACTGCATAATAGGGGTAATAATGCATGTTATACTGATAATAATATAAGTAATAAGTATAACTATTATAGTTCTAGCGATAATAACTGCATAATATGGGTAATAATGCATGTTATATTGATAATATTTCGAGTAATAAGTATAATTATTATAGTTCTAGCGATAATTACAGTATAATGTGGGTAATAATGCATGTTATATTGATAATACTAAGAGTAATGAGTATAATTATTATAGTTCTAGCGATAATAACTGTATAATGTGGGTAATAATGCATGTTATATTGATAATATTGGGAGTAATGAGTATAATTATTATAGTTCTAGAGATAATAACAGTATAATGTGGGCAATAATGCATGTTATATTGATAATATTGGGAGTAATGAGTATAATTATTATAGTTCTAGCGATAATTACAGTATAATGTGGGTAATAATGCATGTTATATTGATAACATTGGGAGTAATGGGTATAATTATTATAGTTCTAGCGATAATAACGGTATAATATGGGTAATAATTCATGTTATATTGATAATATTTTGTGTAATAGGTATAATTAATATCGTTCTAGGGATAACAACTGTATAATATGGGTAATAATGGGTGTTATGTAGATAATATCGGGAGTAATGAGTATAATTATTATAGTTCTAGAGATGACAACTGTATAATATGGATAATAATGGATGATATATTGATAATATCGGGAGTAATAAGTATAATTATTACAGTTCTAACGATAATAACTGCATAATATGGGTAATAATGCATGTTATATTGATAATATTGGGAATAATAAGTATAATGATTACAGTTCTAACGATAATAAGTGCATAATATGGGTAATAATGCATGTTATATTGATAATATTGGGAATAATAAGTATAATTATTATAGTTCTAGCGATAATATCTGTATAATGTGGGTAATAATGCATGTTATATTGATAATATTGGGAGTAATGAGTATAATTATTATAGTTCTAGCGATAATAACGGTATAATATGGGTAATAATGCATGTTATATTGATATTATTTCGAGTAATAGGTATAATTATTATCGTTCTAGAGATAACAACTGTATAATATGGGTAATAATGCATGTTATATTCATAAGATTGGGACTAATAGGTATAATTATTATAGTTCTAGCGATAATAACTGTATAATATGGGTAATAATGCATGTTATATTGAAAATAATAAAAGTAATAAGTATAATTATTATAGTTCTAGAGATAATAACTGTATAATGTGGGTAATAATGCATGTTATGTTGATAATATTGGGAATAATAAGTATAATTATTATAGTTGTAGCGATAATAACTGTATAATGTGGGTAATAATGCATGTTATATTGATAATATTGGGAGTAATGAGTATAATTATTATAGTTCTAGCGATAATAACTGTATAATGTGGGTAATAATGCATGATGTATTGATAATATTGGGAGTAACGAGTATAATTATTATAGTTCTAGCGATAATAACTGCATAATAGGGGTAATAATGCATGTTATACTGATAATAATATAAGTAATAAGTATAACTATTATAGTTCTAGCGATAATAACTGCATAATATGGGTAATAATGCATGTTATATTGATAATATTGGGAGTAATAAGTATAATTACTATAGTTCTAGCGATAATAACTGTATAATATGGGTAATAATGCATGTTATATTGATAATATTGGGAATAATAAGTATAATTATTATAGTTCTAGCGATAATTACAGTATAATGTGGGTAATAATGCATGTTATATTGATAATATTGGGAGTAATGAGTATAATTATTATAGTTCTAGAGATAATAACGGTATAATATGGGTAATAATGCATGTTATATTGATAATATTTCGAGTAATAGGTATAATTATTATAGTTCTAGAGATAACAACTGTATAATATGTGTAATAATGCATGTCATATTGATAATACTGGGAGTAATAAGTATAATTATTATAGTCCTAGACATAATAACGGTATAATATGGGTAATAATGCAGGTTATATTGATAACACTTCGAGTAACAGGTATAATTATTATAGGTCTAGCCATAATTACAGTATAATGTGGGTAATAATGCATGTTATATTGATAATAATAAAGTAGTAAGTATAATTATTATAGATGTAGCGATAATAACTGTATAATGTGGGTAATAATGCATGTTATATTGATAATATTGGGAGTAGTAAGTATAATTACTATAGTTCTAGCGATAATAACTGTATAATATGGGTAATAGTGCATGTTATATTGATAGTATTGGGAATAATAAGTATAATTATTATAGTTCTAGAGATGACAACTGTATAATATGGATAATAATGGATGATATATTGATAATATCGGGAGTAATAAGTATAATTATTACAGTTCTAACGATAATAACTGCATAGTATGGGTAATAATGCATGTTATATTGATAATATTGGGAATAATAAGTATAATTATTATAGTTCTAGCGATAATTACAGTATAATGTGGGTAATAATGCATGCTATATTGATAATATTGGGAGTAATGAGTATAATTATTATAGTTCTAGAGATAATAACGGTATAATATGGGTAATAATGCATGTTATATTGATAATATTTCGAGTAATAAGTATAATTATTATAGTTCTAGCGATAATTACAGTATAATGTGGGTAATAATGCATGTTATATTGATAATACTAAGAGTAATGAGTATAATTATTATAGTTCTAGCGATAATAACTGTATAATGTGTGTAATAATGCATGTTATATTGATACTATTTCGAGTAATAGGTATAATTATTATAGTTCTAGAGATGACAACTGTTTAATATGGATAATAATGGATGATATATTGATAATATTGGGAATAATAAGTATAATTATTATAGTTCTAGAGATAATAACAGTATAATGTGGGCAATAATGCATGTTATATTGATAATATTGGGAGTAATGAGTATAATTATTATAGTTCTAGCGATAATTACAGTATAATGTGGGTAATAATGCATGTTATATTGATAACATTGGGAGTAATGAGTATAATTATTATAGTTCTAGCGATAATAACGGTATAATATGGGTAATAATTCATGTTATATTGATAATATTTTGTGCAATAGGTATAATTAATATCGTTCTAGAGATAACAACTGTATAATATGGGTAATAATGGATGTTATGTTGATAATATCGGGAGTAATGAGTATAATTATTATAGTTCTAGAGATGACAACTGTATAGTATGGGTAATAATGGATGTTATGTTGATAATATTGGGAGTAATAAGTATATTAATTGTAGTTCTAGCGATAATAATTGTATAATGTGGGTAATAATGCATGTTATATTGATAATATAGGGGAATAATAGGTATAACTATTATAGTTCTAGCGATAATAACTGTATAATGTGGGTAATAATGCATGTTATATAGATAATATTTCGAGTAATAGGTATAATTATTATAGTTCTAGAGATAACAACTGTATAATATGTGTAATAATGCATGTCATATTGATAATACTGGGAGTAATAAGTATAATTATTATAGTCCTAGACATAATAACGGTATAATATGGGTAATAATGCAGGTTATATTGATAACACTTCGAGTAACAGGTATAATTATTATAGGTCTAGCGATAATTACAGTATAATGTGGGTAATAATGCATGTTATATTGATAATAATAAAGTAGTAAGTATAATTATTATAGATGTAGCGATAATAACTGTATAATGTGGGTAATAATGCATGTTATATTGATAATATTGGGAGTAGTAAGTATAATTACTATAGTTCTAGCGATAATAACTGTATAATATGGGTAATAGTGCATGTTATATTGATAGTATTGGGAATAATAAGTATAATTATTATAGTTCCAGAGATGACAACTGTATAATATGGATAATAATGGATGATATATTGATAATATCGGGAGTAATAAGTATAATTATTACAGTTCTAACGATAATAACTGCATAGTATGGGTAATAATGCATGTTATATTGATAATATTGGGAATAATAAGTATAATTATTATAGTTCTAGCGATAATTACAGTATAATGTGGGTAATAATGCATGCTATATTGATAATATTGGGAGTAATGAGTATAATTATTATAGTTCTAGAGATAATAACGGTATAATATGGGTAATAATGCGTGTTATATTGATAATATTTCGAGTAATAAGTATAATTATTATAGTTCTAGCGATAATTACAGTATAATGTGGGTAATAATGCATGTTATATTGATAATACTAAGAGTAATGAGTATAATTATTATAGTTCTAGCGATAATAACTGTATAATGTGGGTAATAATGCATGTTATATTGATAATATTGGGAGTAATGAGTATAATTATTATAGTTCTAGAGATAATAACAGTATAATGTGGGCAATAATGCATGTTATATTGATAATATTGGGAGTAATGAGTATAATTATTATAGTTCTAGCGATAATTACAGTATAATGTGGGTAATAATGCATGTTATATTGATAACATTGGGAGTAATGGGTATAATTATTATAGTTCTAGCTATAATAACGGTATAATATGGGTAATAATTCATGTTATATTGATAATATTTTGTGTAATAGGTATAATTAATATCGTTCTAGGGATAACAACTGTATAATATGGGTAATAATGGATGTTATGTTGATAATATCGGGAGTAATGAGTATAATTATTATAGTTCTAGAGATGACAACTGTATAGTATGGGTAATAATGGATGTTATGTTGATAATATTGGGAGTAATAAGTATATTAATTGTAGTTCTAGCGATAATAATTGTATAATGTGGGTAATAATGCATGTTATATTGATAATATAGGGGAATAATAGGTATAACTATTATAGTTCTAGCGATAATAACTGTATAATGTGGGTAATAATGCATCTTATATTGAAAATAATAAAAGTAATAAGTATAATTATTATAGTTCTAGAGATAGTAACTGTATAATGTGGGTAATAATGCATGTTATATTAATAATATTGGGAATAATAAGTATAATTATTATAGTGCTAGCGATAATGACTGTATAATGTGGGTAAGAATGCATGTTATATTGATAATATTGGGAATAATAAGTATAATTATTATAGTTCTAGCGATAATAACTGTATAATGTGGGTAATAATGCATGTTGTATTGATAATATTGGGAGTAACGAGTATAATTATTATAGTTCTAGCGATAATAACTGCATAATAGGGGTAATAATGCATGTTATACTGATAATAATATAAGTAATAAGTATAACTATTATAGTTCTAGCGATAATAACTGCATAATATGGGTAATAATGCATGTTATATTGATAATATTGGGAGTAATAAGTATAATTACTATAGTTCTAGCGATAATAACTGTATAATATGGGTAATAATGCATGTTATATTGATAATATTGGGAATAATAAGTATAATTATTATAGTTCTAGCGATAATTACAGTATAATGTGGGTAATAATGCATGTTATATTGATAATATTGGGAGTAATGAGTATAATTATTATAGTTCTAGAGATAATAACGGTATGATATGGGTAATAATGCATGTTATATTGATAATATTTCGAGTAATAGGTATAATTATTATAGTTCTAGAGATAACAACTGTATAATATGTGTAATAATGCATGTCATATTGATAATATTGGGAGTAATAAGTATAATTATTATAGTCCTAGACATAATAACGGTATAATATGGGTAATAATGCAGGTTATATTGATAACACTTCGAGTAACAGGTATAATTATTATAGGTCTAGCGATAATTACAGTATAATGTGGGTAATAATGCATGTTATATTGATAATAATAAAGTAGTAAGTATAATTATTATAGATGTAGCGATAATAACTGTATAATGTGGGTAATAATGCATGTTATATTGATAATATTTGGAGTAATAAGTATAATTATTATAGTTCTACCGATAACTACAGTATAATGTGGGTAATAATGCATGTTATATTGATAATACTAAGAGTAATGAGTATAATTATTATAGTTCTAGCGATAATAACTGTATAATGTGGGTAATAATGCATCTTATATTGAAAATAATAAAAGTAATAAGTATAATTATTATAGTTCTAGAGATAGTAACTGTATAATGTGTGTAATAATGCATGTTATATTGATACTATTTCGAGTAATAGGTATAATTATTATAGTTCTGGAGATGACAACTGTTTAATATGGATAATAATGGATGATATATTGATAATATTGGGAATAATAAGTATAATTATTATAGTTCTAGAGATAATAACAGTATAATGTGGGCAATAATGCATGTTATATTGATAATATTGGGAGTAATGAGTATAATTATTATAGTTCTAGCGATAATTACAGTATAATGTGGGTAATAATGCATGTTATATTGATAACATTGGGAGTAATGAGTATAATTATTATAGTTCTAGCGATAATAACGGTATAATATGGGTAATAATTCATGTTATATTGATAATATTTTGTGTAATAGGTATAATTAATATCGTTCTAGAGATAACAACTGCATAATATGGGTAATAATGGATGTTATGTTGATAATAACGGGAGTAATGAGTATAATTATTATAGTTCTAGAGATGACAACTGTATAGTATGGGTAATAATGGATGTTATGTTGATAATATTGGGAGTAATAAGTATATTAATTGTAGTTCTAGCGATAATAATTGTATAATGTGGGTAATAATGCATGTTATATTGATAATATAGGGGAATAATAGGTATAACTATTATAGTTCTAGCGATAATAACTGTATAATGTGGGTAATAATGCATCTTATATTGAAAATAATAAAAGTAATAAGTATAATTATTACAGTTCTAGAGATAGTAACTGTATAATGTGGGTAATAATGCATGTTATATTAATAATATTGGGAATAATAAGTATAATTATTATAGTGCTAGCGATAATAACTGTATAATGTGGGTAAGAATGCATGTTATATTGATAATATTGGGAATAATAAGTATAATTATTATAGTTCTAGCGATAATAACTGTATAATGTGGGTAATAATGCATGTTGTATTGATAATATTGGGAGTAACGAGTATAATTATTATAGTTCTAGCGATAATAACGCTATAATATGGGTAATAATGCATGTTATATTGATAATATTGCGAGTAATAGGTATAATTATTATCGTTCTAGAGATAACAACTGTATAATATGGGTAATAATACATGTTATATTGATAATATTGGGACTAATAAGTATAATTATTATAGTTCTAGCGATAATAACTGTATAATATGTGTAATAATGCATGTTATATTGATAATATTTCGAGTAATAGTTATAATTATTATAGTTCTAGAGATGACAACTGTATAATATGGGTAATAATGCATGTTATATTGATAATGTTGGGAGTAATTAGTATAATTATTGTAGTTCTAGAGATAATAACTGCATAATATGGGTAATAATGTATGTTATATTGATAATATTGGGAGTAATAAGTATAATTATTATAGTTCTAGAGATAGTAACTGTATAATGTGGGTAATAATGCATGTTATATTAATAATATTGGGAATAATAAGTATAATTATTATAGTGCTAGCGATAATAACTGTATAATGTGGGTAAGAATGCATGTTATATTGATAATATTGGGAATAATAAGTATAATTATTATAGTTCTAGCGATAATAACTGTATAATGTGGGTAATAATGCATGTTGTATTGATAATATTGGGAGTAACGAGTATAATTATTATAGTTCTAGCGATAATAACGCTATAATATGGGTAATAATGCATGTTATATTGACAATATTGCGAGTAATAGGTATAATTATTATCGTTCTAGAGATAACAACTGTATAATATGGGTAATAATACATGTTATATTGATAATATTTGGACTAATATGTATAATTATTATAGTTCTAGCGAT
Organism: Megachile leachella; assembly: GCA_963576845.1. Taxonomy (NCBI): domain Eukaryota; kingdom Metazoa; phylum Arthropoda; class Insecta; order Hymenoptera; family Megachilidae; genus Megachile; species Megachile leachella. Next base: position 350,690 of record CAUYWW010000099.1, on the reverse strand, counting down.
AATAACTGTACAATATGTGTCATAATGCATGTTATATTGATAATATTTCGAGTAATAGTTATAATTATTATAGTTCTAGAGATGACAACTGTATAATATGGGTAATAATGCATGTTATATTGATAATGTTGGGAGTAATTAGTATAATTATTGTAGTTCTAGAGATAATAACTGCATAATATGGGTAATAATGTATGTTATATTGATAATATTGGGAGTAATAAGTATAATTATTATAGTTCTAGAGATGACAACTGTATAATATGGATAATCATGGATGATATATTGATAATATCGGGAGTAATAAGTATAATTATTACAGTTCTAACGATAATAACTGCATAATATGGGTAATAATGCATGTTATATTGATAATATTGGGAATAATAAGTATAATTATTATAGTTCTAGCGATAATAACTGTATAATGTGGGTAATAATGCATGTTATATTGATAATATTGGGAGTAATGAGTATAATTATTATAGTTCTAGCGATAATAACGGTATAATATGGGTAATAATGCATGTTATATTGATAATATTTCGAGTAATAGGTATAATTATTATCGTTCTAGAGATAACAACTGTATAATATGGGTAATAATGCATGTTATATTCATAATATTGGGACTACTAGGTATAATTATTATAGTTCTAGCGATAATAACTGTATAATATGGGTAATAATGCATGTTATATTGAAAATAATAAAAGTAATAAGTATAATTATTATAGTTCTAGAGATAATAACTGTATAATGTGGGTAATAATGCATGTTATGTTGATAATATTGGGAATAATAAGTATAATTATTATAGTTCTAGCGATTATAACTGTATAATATGGGTAATAATGCATGTTATATTGATAATATTGGGAATAATAAGTATAATTATTATAGTTCTAGCGATAATTACAGTATAATGTGGGTAATAATGCATGTTATATTGATAACATTGGGAGTAATGAGTATAATTATTATAGTTCTAGCGATAATAACTGTATAATATGGGTAATAATGCATGTTATATTGATAATATTTCGAGTAATAGGTATAACTATTATCGTTCTAGAGATAACAACTGTATAATATGGGTAATAATGCATGTTATATTGATAATATTGGGACTAATAGGTATAATTATTATAGTTCTAGCGATAATAACTGTATAATATGGGTAATAATGCATGTTATATTGATAGTATTGGGAATAATAAGTATAATTATTATAGTTCTAGAGATGACAACTGTATAATATGGATAATAATGGATGATATATTGATAATATCGGGAGTAATAAGTATAATTATTACAGTTCTAACGATAATAACTGCATAGTATGGGTAATAATGCATGTTATATTGATAATATTGGGAATAATAAGTATAATTATTATAGTTCTAGCGATAATTACAGTATAATGTGGGTAATAATGCATGTTATATTGATAATATTGGGAGTAACGAGTATAATTATTATAGTTCTAGAGATAATAACGGTATAATATGGGTAATAATGCATGTTATATTGATAATATTTCGAGTAATAGGTATAATTATTATAGTTCTAGAGATAACAACTGTATAATATGTGTAATAATGCATGTCATATTGATAATACTGGGAGTAATAAGTATAATTATTATAGTCCTAGACATAATAACGGTATAATATGGGTAATAATGCAGGTTATATTGATAACACTTCGAGTAACAGGTATAATTATTATAGGTCTAGCGATAATTACAGTATAATGTGGGTAATAATGCATGTTATATTGATAATAATAAAGTAGTAAGTATAATTATTATAGATGTAGCGATAATAACTGTATAATGTGGGTAATAATGCATGTTATATTGATAATATTGGGAGTAGTAAGTATAATTACTATAGTTCTAGCGATAATAACTGTATAATATGGGTAATAGTGCATGTTATATTGATAGTATTGGGAATAATAAGTATAATTATTATAGTTCTAGAGATGACAACTGTATAATATGGATAATAATGGATGATATATTGATAATATCGGGAGTAATAAGTATAATTATTACAGTTCTAACGATAATAACTGCATAATATGGGTAATAATGCATGTTATATTGATAGTATTGGGAATAATAAGTATAATTATTATAGTTCTAGAGATGACAACTGTATAATATGGATAATAATGGATGATATATTGATAATATCGGGAGTAATAAGTATAATTATTACAGTTCTAACGATAATAACTGCATAATATGGGTAATAATGCATGTTATATTGATAATATTGGGAATAATAAGTATAATTATTATAGTTCTAGCGATAATTACAGTATAATGTGGGTAATAATGCATGTTATATTGATAATATTGGGAGTAATGAGTATAATTATTATAGTTCTAGAGATAATAACGGTATAATGTGGGTAATAATGCATGTTATATTGATAATATTTCGAGTAATAAGTATAATTATTATAGTTCTAGCGATAATTACAGTATAATGTGGGTAATAATGCATGTTATATTGATAATACTAAGAGTAATGAGTATAATTATTATAGTTCTAGCGATAATAACTGCATAATGTGGGTAATAATGCATGTTATATTGATAATATTGGGAGTAATGAGTATAATTATTATAGTTCTAGAGATAATAACAGTATAATGTGGGCAATAATGCATGTTATATTGATAATATTGGGAGTAATGAGTATAATTATTATAGTTCTAGCGATAATTACAGTATAATGTGGGTAATAATGCATGTTATATTGATAACATTGGGAGTAATGGGTATAATTATTATAGTTCTAGCGATAATAACGGTATAATATGGGTAATAATTCATGTTATATTGATAATATTTTGTGTAATAGGTATAATTAATATCGTTCTAGGGATAACAACTGTATAATATGGGTAATAATGGATGTTATGTTGATAATATCGGGAGTAATGAGTATAATTATTATAGTTCTAGAGATGACAACTGTATAGTATGGGTAATAATGGATGTTATGTTGATAATATTGGGAGTAATAAGTATATTAATTGTAGTTCTAGCGATAATAATTGTATAATGTGGGTAATAATGCATGTTATATTGATAATATAGGGGAATAATAGGTATAACTATTATAGTTCTAGCGATAATAACTGTATAATGTGGGTAATAATGCATCTTATATTGAAAATAATAAAAGTAATAAGTATAATTATTATAGTTCTAGAGATAGTAACTGTATAATGTGGGTAATAATGCATGTTATATTAATAATATTGGGAATAATAAGTATAATTATTATAGTGCTAGCGATAATGACTGTATAATGTGGGTAAGAATGCATGTTATATTGATAATATTGGGAATAATAAGTATAATTATTATAGTTCTAGCGATAATAACTGTATAATGTGGGTAATAATGCATGTTGTATTGATAATATTGGGAGTAACGAGTATAATTATTATAGTTCTAGCGATAATAACTGCATAATAGGGGTAATAATGCATGTTATACTGATAATAATATAAGTAATAAGTATAACTATTATAGTTCTAGCGATAATAACTGCATAATATGGGTAATAATGCATGTTATATTGATAATATTGGGAGTAATAAGTATAATTACTATAGTTCTAGCGATAATAACTGTATAATATGGGTAATAATGCATGTTATATTGATAATATTGGGAATAATAAGTATAATTATTATAGTTCTAGCGATAATTACAGTATAATGTGGGTAATAATGCATGTTATATTGATAATATTGGGAGTAATGAGTATAATTATTATAGTTCTAGAGATAATAACGGTATGATATGGGTAATAATGCATGTTATATTGATAATATTTCGAGTAATAGGTATAATTATTATAGTTCTAGAGATAACAACTGTATAATATGTGTAATAATGCATGTCATATTGATAATATTGGGAGTAATAAGTATAATTATTATAGTCCTAGACATAATAACGGTATAATATGGGTAATAATGCAGGTTATATTGATAACACTTCGAGTAACAGGTATAATTATTATAGGTCTAGCGATAATTACAGTATAATGTGGGTAATAATGCATGTTATATTGATAATAATAAAGTAGTAAGTATAATTATTATAGATGTAGCGATAATAACTGTATAATGTGGGTAATAATGCATGTTATATTGATAATATTGGGAGTAATAAGTATAGTTACTATAGTTCTAGCGATAATAACTGTATAATATGGGTAATAGTGCATGTTATATTGATAGTATTGGGAATAATAAGTATAATTATTATAGTTCTAGAGATGACAACTGTATAATATGGATAATAATGGATGATATATTGATAATATCGGGAGTAATAAGTATAATTATTACAGTTCTAACGATAATAACTGCATAATATGGGTAATAATGCATGTTATATTGATAATATTGGGAATAATAAGTATAATTATTATAGTTCTAGCGATAATTACAGTATAATGTGGGTAATAATGCATGTTATATTGATAATATTGGGAGTAATGAGTATAATTATTATAGTTCTAGAGATAATAACGGTATAATATGGGTAATAATGCATGTTATATTGATAATATTTGGAGTAATAAGTATAATTATTATAGTTCTACCGATAACTACAGTATAATGTGGGTAATAATGCATGTTATATTGATAATACTAAGAGTAATGAGTATAATTATTATAGTTCTAGCGATAATAACTGTATAATGTGGGTAATAATGCATCTTATATTGAAAATAATAAAAGTAATAAGTATAATTATTATAGTTCTAGAGATAGTAACTGTATAATGTGTGTAATAATGCATGTTATATTGATACTATTTCGAGTAATAGGTATAATTATTATAGTTCTAGAGATGACAACTGTTTAATATGGATAATAATGGATGATATATTGATAATATTGGGAATAATAAGTATAATTATTATAGTTCTAGAGATAATAACAGTATAATGTGGGCAATAATGCATGTTATATTGATAATATTGGGAGTAATGAGTATAATTATTATAGTTCTAGCGATAATTACAGTATAATGTGGGTAATAATGCATGTTATATTGATAACATTGGGAGTAATGAGTATAATTATTATAGTTCTAGCGATAATAACGGTATAATATGGGTAATAATTCATGTTATATTGATAATATTTTGTGTAATAGGTATAATTAATATCGTTCTAGAGATAACAACTGCATAATATGGGTAATAATGGATGTTATGTTGATAATATCGGGAGTAATGAGTATAATTATTATAGTTCTAGAGATGACAACTGTATAGTATGGGTAATAATGGATGTTATGTTGATAATATTGGGAGTAATAAGTATATTAATTGTAGTTCTAGCGATAATAATTGTATAATGTGGGTAATAATGCATGTTATATTGATAATATAGGGGAATAATAGGTATAACTATTATAGTTCTAGCGATAATAACTGTATAATGTGGGTAATAATGCATCTTATATTGAAAATAATAAAAGTAATAAGTATAATTATTACAGTTCTAGAGATAGTAACTGTATAATGTGGGTAATAATGCATGTTATATTAATAATATTGGGAATAATAAGTATAATTATTATAGTGCTAGCGATAATAACTGTATAATGTGGGTAAGAATGCATGTTATATTGATAATATTGGGAATAATAAGTATAATTATTATAGTTCTAGCGATAATAACTGTATAATGTGGGTAATAATGCATGTTGTATTGATAATATTGGGAGTAACGAGTATAATTATTATAGTTCTAGCGATAATAACGCTATAATATGGGTAATAATGCATGTTATATTGATAATATTGCGAGTAATAGGTATAATTATTATCGTTCTAGAGATAACAACTGTATAATATGGGTAATAATACATGTTATATTGATAATATTGGGACTAATAAGTATAATTATTATAGTTCTAGCGATAATAACTGTATAATATGTGTAATAATGCATGTTATATTGATAATATTTCGAGTAATAGTTATAATTATTATAGTTCTAGAGATGACAACTGTATAATATGGGTAATAATGCATGTTATATTGATAATGTTGGGAGTAATTAGTATAATTATTGTAGTTCTAGAGATAATAACTGCATAATATGGGTAATAATGTATGTTATATTGATAATATTGGGAGTAATAAGTATAATTATTATAGTTCTAGAGATAGTAACTGTATAATGTGGGTAATAATGCATGTTATATTAATAATATTGGGAATAATAAGTATAATTATTATAGTGCTAGCGATAATAACTGTATAATGTGGGTAAGAATGCATGTTATATTGATAATATTGGGAATAATAAGTATAATTATTATAGTTCTAGCGATAATAACTGTATAATGTGGGTAATAATGCATGTTGTATTGATAATATTGGGAGTAACGAGTATAATTATTATAGTTCTAGCGATAATAACGCTATAATATGGGTAATAATGCATGTTATATTGACAATATTGCGAGTAATAGGTATAATTATTATCGTTCTAGAGATAACAACTGTATAATATGGGTAATAATACATGTTATATTGATAATATTTGGACTAATATGTATAATTATTATAGTTCTAGCGATAATAACTGTACAATATGTGTCATAATGCATGTTATATTGATAATATTTCGAGTAATAGTTATAATTATTATAGTTCTAGAGATGACAACTGTATAATATGGGTAATAATGCATGTTATATTGATAATGTTGGGAGTAATTAGTATAATTATTGTAGTTCTAGAGATAATAACTGCATAATATGGGTAATAATGTATGTTATATTGATAATATTGGGAGTAATAAGTATAATTATTATAGTTCTAGAGATGACAACTGTATAATATGGATAATCATGGATGATATATTGATAATATCGGGAGTAATAAGTATAATTATTACAGTTCTAACGATAATAACTGCATAATATGGGTAATAATGCATGTTATATTGATAATATTGGGAATAATAAGTATAATTATTATAGTTCTAGCGATAATAACTGTATAATGTGGGTAATAATGCATGTTATATTGATAATATTGGGAGTAATGAGTATAATTATTATAGTTCTAGCGATAATAACGGTATAATATGGGTAATAATGCATGTTATATTGATAATATTTCGAGTAATAGGTATAATTATTATCGTTCTAGAGATAACAACTGTATAATATGGGTAATAATGCATGTTATATTCATAATATTGGGACTACTAGGTATAATTATTATAGTTCTAGCGATAATAACTGTATAATATGGGTAATAATGCATGTTATATTGAAAATAATAAAAGTAATAAGTATAATTATTATAGTTCTAGAGATAATAACTGTATAATGTGGGTAATAATGCATGTTATGTTGATAATATTGGGAATAATAAGTATAATTATTATAGTTCTAGCGATTATAACTGTATAATATGGGTAATAATGCATGTTATATTGATAATATTGGGAATAATAAGTATAATTATTATAGTTCTAGCGATAATTACAGTATAATGTGGGTAATAATGCATGTTATATTGATAATATTGGGAGTAATAAGTATAATTATTATAGTTCTAGCGATAGTAACTGCATAATAGGGGTAATAATGCATGTTATACTGATAATAATAAAGTAATAAGTATAATTATTGTAGTTCTAGCGATAATAACTGCATAATATGGGTAATAGTGCATGTTATATTGATAATAATAAAAGTATTAAGCATAATTATTGTAGTTCTAGCGATAATAACTGCATAATATGGGTAATAATGCATGTTATATTGATAACATTGGGAGTAATAAGTATTATTATTGTAGTTCTAGCGATAATAACTGCATAATATGGGTAATAGTGCATGTTATATTGATAATAGTAAAAGTAATAAGTATAATTATTGTAGTTCTAGCGATAATAACTGCATAATATGGGTAATAATGCATGTTATATTGATAATATTGGGAGTAATAAGTATAATTACTATAGTTCAAGCGATAATAACTGTATAATATAGGTAATAATGCATGACAAATTGATAATATTAGGAGTAATAAGTATAATTATTATAGTTCGAGCGATAATAACTGCATAATATGGGTAATAGTGCATGTTATATTGATAATAATAAAAGTAATACGTATAATTATTATAGTTCTAGCGATAATAACTGTATAATGTGGGTAATAATGCATGTTATATTGATAATATTGGGAGTAATAAGTATAACTATTATAGTTCTGGCGATGATAACTGTATAATATGGGTAATAATGCATGTTATATTGATAATATTTCGAGTAATAGGCATAATTATTATCGTCCTAGAGATAACAACTGTATAATATGGGTAATAATGCATGTTATATTGATAATAATAAAAGTATTAAGCATAATTATTGTAGTTCTAACGATAAGAACTGCATAATATGGGTAATAATGCATGTTATATTGATAATATTGGGAGTAATAAGTATAATTATTATAGGTATAGCGATAATAACTGCATAATATGGGTAATAGTGCATGTTATATTGATAATAATAAAAGTAGTAAGTATAATTATTATAGATGTAGCGATAATAACTGTATAATGTGGGTAATAATGCATGTTATATTGATAATATTGGGAGTAATAAGTATAATTATTATAGTTCTAGCGATAATCACAGTATAATGTGGGTAATAATGCATGCTATATTGATAATATTGGGAGTAATAAGTATAATTATTATAGTTCTAGCGATAATCACAGTATAATGTGGGTAATAATGCATGTTATATTGATAATATTTCGAGTAATAGGTATAATTATTATCGTTCTAGCGATAATAACTGCATAATATGGGTAATAATGCATGTTATATTGATAACATTGGGAGTAACAAGTATTATTATTGTAGTTCTAGCGATAATAACTGCATAATATGGGTAATAGTGCATGTTATATTGATAATAGTAAAAGTAATAAGTATAATTATTGTAGTTCTAGCGATAATAACTGCATAATATGGGTAATAGTGCATGTTATACTGATAATATTGGTAGTAAAAAGTATATTTATTATAGTTCTGACGATAATAACAGTATAATATGGTTAATAATGCATGTTATATTGATAATATTGGGAGTAATAAGTATAATTATTATAGTTCAAGCGATAATAACTGTATAATATAGGTAATAATGCATGACAAATTGATAATATTAGGAGTAATAAGTATAATTATTATAGTTCCAGCGATAATAACTGCATAATATGGGTAACAATGCATGTTATATTGATAATATTGGGAGTAATAAGTATATTTATTATAGTTCTGACGACAATAACAGTATAATATGGGTAATAATGCATGTTATATTGATAATACTGGGAGTAATAAGTATAATTATTATAGTTCTAGCGATAATAACTGCATAATAGGGGTAATAATGCATGTTATACTGATAAAAATATAAGTAAAAAGTATAACTATTATAGTTCTAGCGATAATAACTGTATAATATGGGTAATAATGCATGACATATTGATAATATTAGGAGTAATAAGTATAATTATTATAGTTCTAGCGATAATAACTGCATAATATGGGTAATAATGCATGACATATTGATAATATTAGGAGTAATAAGTATAATTATTATAGTTCTAGCGATAATAACTGCATAATATGGGTAATAATGCATGTTATATTGATAATAATAAAAGTAATACGTATAATTATTATAGTTCTGGCGATGATAACTGTATAATGTGGGTAATAATGCATGTTATATTGATAATATTGGGAGTAATAAGTATAATTTTTATAGTTCTAGCGATAATAACTGTATAATGTGGGTAATAATGCATGTTATATTGATAATATTTCGAGTAATAGGTATAATTATTATCGTTCTAGCGATAATTACTGTACAATGTGGGTAATAATGCATGTTATATTGATAATATTGGGAATCATAAGTATAATTCTTATAGTTCTAGCGATAATAGCAGTATAATATGGGTAATAATGCATGTGATATTGATAATATTGGGAGTAATAAGTATAATTATTATAGTTCTAGCGATAGTAACTGCATAATAGGGGTAATAATGCATGTTATACTGATAATAATAAAGTAATAAGTATAATTATTGTAGTTCTAGCGATAATAACTGCATAATATGGGTAATAGTGCATGTTATATTGATAATAATAAAAGTATTAAGCATAATTATTGTAGATCTAGCGATAATAACTGCATAATATGGGTAATAATGCATGTTATATTGATAACATTGGGAATAATAAGTATTATTATTGTAGTTCTAGCGATAATAACTGTATAATGTGGGTAATAATGCATGTTATATTGATAATATTTCGAGTAATAGGTATAATTATTATCGTTCTAGCGATAATTACTGTATAATGTGGGTAATAATGCATGTTATATTGATAATATTGGGAATCATAAGTATAATTCTTATAGTTCTAGCGATAATAGCAGTATAATATGGGTAATAATGCATGTTATATTGATAATATTGGGAGTAATAAGTATAATTATTATAGTTCTAGCGATAGTAACTGCATAATAGGGGTAATAATGCATGTTATACTGATAATAATAAAGTAATAAGTATAATTATTGTAGTTCTAGCGATAATAACTGCATAATATGGGTAATAGTGCATGTTATATTGATAATAATAAAAGTATTAAGCATAATTATTGTAGTTCTAGCGATAATAACTGCATAATATGGGTAATAATGCATGTTATATTGATAATATTGGGAGTAATAAGTATAATTACTATAGTTCAAGCGATAATAACTGTATAATCTAGGTAATAATGCATGACAAATTGATAATATTAGGAGTAATAAGTATAATTATTATAGTTCGAGCGATAATAACTGCATAATATGGGTAACAATGCATGTTATATTGATATTATTGGGAGTAATAAGTATATTTATTATAGTTCTGACGACAATAACAGTATAATATGGGTAATAATGCATGTTATATTGATAATACTGGGAGTAATAAGTATAATTATTATAGTTCTAGCGATAATAACTGCATAATAGGGGTAATAATGTATGTTATACTGATAATAATATAAGTAATAAGTATAACTATTATAGCTCTAGCGATAATAATTGTATAATATGGGTAATAATGCATGACAAATTGATAATATTAGGAGTAATAAGTATAATTATTATAGTTCGAGCGATAATAACTGCATAATATGGGTAATAGTGCATGTTATATTGATAATAATAAAAGTAATACGTATAATTATTATAGTTCTAGCGATAATAACTGCATAATATGGGTAATAATGCATGTTATATTGATAATATTGGGAATAATAAGTATAATTATTATAGTTCTAGCGATAATTACAGTATAATGTGGGTAATAATGCATGTTATATTGATAATATTGGGAGTAATGAGTATAATTATTATAGTTCTAGAGATAATAACGGTATAATATGGGTAATAATGCATGTTATATTGATAATATTTGGAGTAATAAGTATAATTATTATAGTTCTACCGATAACTACAGTATAATGTGGGTAATAATGCATGTTATATTGATAATACTAAGAGTAATGAGTATAATTATTATAGTTCTAGCGATAATAACTGTATAATGTGGGTAATAATGCATCTTATATTGAAAATAATAAAAGTAATAAGTATAATTATTATAGTTCTAGAGATAGTAACTGTATAATGTGTGTAATAATGCATGTTATATTGATACTATTTCGAGTAATAGGTATAATTATTATAGTTCTAGAGATGACAACTGTTTAATATGGATAATAATGGATGATATATTGATAATATTGGGAATAATAAGTATAATTATTATAGTTCTAGAGATAATAACAGTATAATGTGGGCAATAATGCATGTTATATTGATAATATTGGGAGTAATGAGTATAATTATTATAGTTCTAGCGATAATTACAGTATAATGTGGGTAATAATGCATGTTATATTGATAACATTGGGAGTAATGAGTATAATTATTATAGTTCTAGCGATAATAACGGTATAATATGGGTAATAATTCATGTTATATTGATAATATTTTGTGTAATAGGTATAATTAATATCGTTCTAGAGATAACAACTGCATAATATGGGTAATAATGGATGTTATGTTGATAATATCGGGAGTAATGAGTATAATTATTATAGTTCTAGAGATGACAACTGTATAGTATGGGTAATAATGGATGTTATGTTGATAATATTGGGAGTAATAAGTATATTAATTGTAGTTCTAGCGATAATAATTGTATAATGTGGGTAATAATGCATGTTATATTGATAATATAGGGGAATAATAGGTATAACTATTATAGTTCTAGCGATAATAACTGTATAATGTGGGTAATAATGCATCTTATATTGAAAATAATAAAAGTAATAAGTATAATTATTACAGTTCTAGAGATAGTAACTGTATAATGTGGGTAATAATGCATGTTATATTAATAATATTGGGAATAATAAGTATAATTATTATAGTGCTAGCGATAATAACTGTATAATGTGGGTAAGAATGCATGTTATATTGATAATATTGGGAATAATAAGTATAATTATTATAGTTCTAGCGATAATAACTGTATAATGTGGGTAATAATGCATGTTGTATTGATAATATTGGGAGTAACGAGTATAATTATTATAGTTCTAGCGATAATAACGCTATAATATGGGTAATAATGCATGTTATATTGATAATATTGCGAGTAATAGGTATAATTATTATCGTTCTAGAGATAACAACTGTATAATATGGGTAATAATACATGTTATATTGATAATATTGGGACTAATAAGTATAATTATTATAGTTCTAGCGATAATAACTGTATAATATGTGTAATAATGCATGTTATATTGATAATATTTCGAGTAATAGTTATAATTATTATAGTTCTAGAGATGACAACTGTATAATATGGGTAATAATGCATGTTATATTGATAATGTTGGGAGTAATTAGTATAATTATTGTAGTTCTAGAGATAATAACTGCATAATATGGGTAATAATGTATGTTATATTGATAATATTGGGAGTAATAAGTATAATTATTATAGTTCTAGAGATAGTAACTGTATAATGTGGGTAATAATGCATGTTATATTAATAATATTGGGAATAATAAGTATAATTATTATAGTGCTAGCGATAATAACTGTATAATGTGGGTAAGAATGCATGTTATATTGATAATATTGGGAATAATAAGTATAATTATTATAGTTCTAGCGATAATAACTGTATAATGTGGGTAATAATGCATGTTGTATTGATAATATTGGGAGTAACGAGTATAATTATTATAGTTCTAGCGATAATAACGCTATAATATGGGTAATAATGCATGTTATATTGACAATATTGCGAGTAATAGGTATAATTATTATCGTTCTAGAGATAACAACTGTATAATATGGGTAATAATACATGTTATATTGATAATATTTGGACTAATATGTATAATTATTATAGTTCTAGCGATAATAACTGTACAATATGTGTCATAATGCATGTTATATTGATAATATTTCGAGTAATAGTTATAATTATTATAGTTCTAGAGATGACAACTGTATAATATGGGTAATAATGCATGTTATATTGATAATGTTGGGAGTAATTAGTATAATTATTGTAGTTCTAGAGATAATAACTGCATAATATGGGTAATAATGTATGTTATATTGATAATATTGGGAGTAATAAGTATAATTATTATAGTTCTAGAGATGACAACTGTATAATATGGATAATCATGGATGATATATTGATAATATCGGGAGTAATAAGTATAATTATTACAGTTCTAACGATAATAACTGCATAATATGGGTAATAATGCATGTTATATTGATAATATTGGGAATAATAAGTATAATTATTATAGTTCTAGCGATAATAACTGTATAATGTGGGTAATAATGCATGTTATATTGATAATATTGGGAATAATAAGTATAATTATTATAGTTCTAGCGATAATAACTGTATAATGTGGGTAATAATGCATGTTATATTGATAATATTGGGAGTAATGAGTATAATTATTATAGTTCTAGCGATAATAACGGTATAATATGGGTAATAATGCATGTTATATTGATAATATTTCGAGTAATAGGTATAATTATTATCGTTCTAGAGATAACAACTGTATAATATGGGTAATAATGCATGTTATATTCATAATATTGGGACTACTAGGTATAATTATTATAGTTCTAGCGATAATAACTGTATAATATGGGTAATAATGCATGTTATATTGAAAATAATAAAAGTAATAAGTATAATTATTATAGTTCTAGAGATAATAACTGTATAATGTGGGTAATAATGCATGTTATGTTGATAATATTGGGAATAATAAGTATAATTATTATAGTTCTAGCGATTATAACTGTATAATATGGGTAATAATGCATGTTATATTGATAATATTGGGAATAATAAGTATAATTATTATAGTTCTAGCGATAATTACAGTATAATGTGGGTAATAATGCATGTTATATTGATAATATTGGGAGTAATAAGTATAATTATTATAGTTCTAGCGATAGTAACTGCATAATAGGGGTAATAATGCATGTTATACTGATAATAATAAAGTAATAAGTATAATTATTGTAGTTCCAGCGATAATAACTGCATAATATGGGTAATAGTGCATGTTATATTGATAATAATAAAAGTATTAAGCATAATTATTGTAGTTCTAGCGATAATAACTGCATAATATGGGTAATAATGCATGTTATATTGATAACATTGGGAGTAATAAGTATTATTATTGTAGTTCTAGCGATAATAACTGCATAATATGGGTAATAGTGCATGTTATATTGATAATAGTAAAAGTAATAAGTATAATTATTGTAGTTCTAGCGATAATAACTGCATAATATGGGTAATAATGCATGTTATATTGATAATATTGGGAGTAATAAGTATAATTACTATAGTTCAAGCGATAATAACTGTATAATATAGGTAATAATGCATGACAAATTGATAATATTAGGAGTAATAAGTATAATTATTATAGTTCGAGCGATAATAACTGCATAATATGGGTAATAGTGCATGTTATATTGATAATAATAAAAGTAATACGTATAATTATTATAGTTCTAGCGATAATAACTGTATAATGTGGGTAATAATGCATGTTATATTGATAATATTGGGAGTAATAAGTATAACTATTATAGTTCTGGCGATGATAACTGTATAATATGGGTAATAATGCATGTTATATTGATAATATTTCGAGTAATAGGCATAATTATTATCGTCCTAGAGATAACAACTGTATAATATGGGTAATAATGCATGTTATATTGATAATAATAAAAGTATTAAGCATAATTATTGTAGTTCTAACGATAAGAACTGCATAATATGGGTAATAATGCATGTTATATTGATAATATTGGGAGTAATAAGTATAATTATTATAGGTATAGCGATAATAACTGCATAATATGGGTAATAGTGCATGTTATATTGATAATAATAAAAGTAGTAAGTATAATTATTATAGATGTAGCGATAATAACTGTATAATGTGGGTAATAATGCATGTTATATTGATAATATTGGGAGTAATAAGTATAATTATTATAGTTCTAGCGATAATCACAGTATAATGTGGGTAATAATGCATGCTATATTGATAATATTGGGAGTAATAAGTATAATTATTATAGTTCTAGCGATAATCACAGTATAATGTGGGTAATAATGCATGTTATATTGATAATATTTCGAGTAATAGGTATAATTATTATCGTTCTAGCGATAATAACTGCATAATATGGGTAATAATGCATGTTATATTGATAACATTGGGAGTAACAAGTATTATTATTGTAGTTCTAGCGATAATAACTGCATAATATTGGTAATAGTGCATGTTATATTGATAATAGTAAAAGTAATAAGTATAATTATTGTAGTTCTAGCGATAATAACTGCATAATATGGGTAATAGTGCATGTTATACTGATAATATTGGTAGTAAAAAGTATATTTATTATAGTTCTGACGATAATAACAGTATAATATGGTTAATAATGCATGTTATATTGATAATATTGGGAGTAATAAGTATAATTATTATAGTTCAAGCGATAATAACTGTATAATATAGGTAATAATGCATGACAAATTGATAATATTAGGAGTAATAAGTATAATTATTATAGTTCGAGCGATAATAACTGCATAATATGGGTAACAATGCATGTTATATTGATAATATTGGGAGTAATAAGTATATTTATTATAGTTCTGACGACAATAACAGTATAATATGGGTAATAATGCATGTTATATTGATAATACTGGGAGTAATAAGTATAATTATTATAGTTCTAGCGATAATAACTGCATAATAGGGGTAATAATGCATGTTATACTGATAAAAATATAAGTAAAAAGTATAACTATTATAGTTCTAGCGATAATAACTGTATAATATGGGTAATAATGCATGACATATTGATAATATTAGGAGTAATAAGTATAATTATTATAGTTCTAGCGATAATAACTGCATAATATGGGTAATAATGCATGACATATTGATAATATTAGGAGTAATAAGTATAATTATTATAGTTCTAGCGATAATAACTGCATAATATGGGTAATAATGCATGTTATATTGATAATAATAAAAGTAATACGTATAATTATTATAGTTCTGGCGATGATAACTGTATAATGTGGGTAATAATGCATGTTATATTGATAATATTGGGAGTAATAAGTATAATTTTTATAGTTCTAGCGATAATAACTGTATAATGTGGGTAATAATGCATGTTATATTGATAATATTTCGAGTAATAGGTATAATTATTATCGTTCTAGCGATAATTACTGTACAATGTGGGTAATAATGCATGTTATATTGATAATATTGGGAATCATAAGTATAATTCTTATAGTTCTAGCGATAATAGCAGTATAATATGGGTAATAATGCATGTGATATTGATAATATTGGGAGTAATAAGTATAATTATTATAGTTCTAGCGATAGTAACTGCATAATAGGGGTAATAATGCATGTTATACTGATAATAATAAAGTAATAAGTATAATTATTGTAGTTCTAGCGATAATAACTGCATAATATGGGTAATAGTGCATGTTATATTGATAATAATAAAAGTATTAAGCATAATTATTGTAGATCTAGCGATAATAACTGCATAATATGGGTAATAATGCATGTTATATTGATAACATTGGGAATAATAAGTATTATTATTGTAGTTCTAGCGATAATAACTGTATAATGTGGGTAATAATGCATGTTATATTGATAATATTTCGAGTAATAGGTATAATTATTATCGTTCTAGCGATAATTACTGTATAATGTGGGTAATAATGCATGTTATATTGATAATATTGGGAATCATAAGTATAATTCTTATAGTTCTAGCGATAATAGCAGTATAATATGGGTAATAATGCATGTTATATTGATAATATTGGGAGTAATAAGTATAATTATTATAGTTCTAGCGATAGTAACTGCATAATAGGGGTAATAATGCATGTTATACTGATAATAATAAAGTAATAAGTATAATTATTGTAGTTCTAGCGATAATAACTGCATAATATGGGTAATAGTGCATGTTATATTGATAATAATAAAAGTATTAAGCATAATTATTGTAGTTCTAGCGATAATAACTGCATAATATGGGTAATAATGCATGTTATATTGATAATATTGGGAGTAATGAGTATAATTATTATAGTTCTAGCGATAATTACAGTATAATGTGGGTAATAATGCATGTTATATTGATAACATTGGGAGTAATGAGTATAATTATTATAGTTCTAGCGATAATAACGGTATAATATGGGTAATAATTCATGTTATATTGATAATATTTTGTGTAATAGGTATAATTAATATCGTTCTAGAGATAACAACTGCATAATATGGGTAATAATGGATGTTATGTTGATAATATCGGGAGTAATGAGTATAATTATTATAGTTCTAGAGATGACAACTGTATAGTATGGGTAATAATGGGTTTATGTTGATAATATTGGGAGTAATAAGTATATTAATTGTAGTTCTAGCGATAATAATTGTATAATGTGGGTAATAATGCATGTTATATTGATAATATAGGGGAATAATAGGTATAACTATTATAGTTCTAGCGATAATAACTGTATAATGTGGGTAATAATGCATCTTATATTGAAAATAATAAAAGTAATAAGTATAATTATTACAGTTCTAGAGATAGTAACTGTATAATGTGGGTAATAATGCATGTTATATTAATAATATTGGGAATAATAAGTATAATTATTATAGTGCTAGCGATAATAACTGTATAATGTGGGTAAGAATGCATGTTATATTGATAATATTGGGAATAATAAGTATAATTATTATAATTCTAGCGATAATAACTGTATAATGTGGGTAATAATGCATGTTGTATTGATAATATTGGGAGTAACGAGTATAATTATTATAGTTCTAGCGATAATAACGCTATAATATGGGTAATAATGCATGTTATATTGACAATATTGCGAGTAATAGGTATAATTATTATCGTTCTAGAGATAACAACTGTATAATATGGGTAATAATACATGTTATATTGATAATATTTGGACTAATATGTATAATTATTATAGTTCTAGCGATAATAACTGTACAATATGTGTCATAATGCATGTTATATTGATAATATTTCGAGTAATAGTTATAATTATTATAGTTCTAGAGATGACAACTGTATAATATGGGTAATAATGCATGTTATATTGATAATGTTGGGAGTAATTAGTATAATTATTGTAGTTCTAGAGATAATAACTGCATAATATGGGTAATAATGTATGTTATATTGATAATATTGGGAGTAATAAGTATAATTATTATAGTTCTAGAGATGACAACTGTATAATATGGATAATCATGGATGATATATTGATAATATCGGGAGTAATAAGTATAATTATTACAGTTCTAACGATAGTAACTGCATAATATGGGTAATAATGCATGTTATATTGATAATATTGGGAATAATAAGTATAATTATTATAGTTCTAGCGATAATAACTGTATAATGTGGGTAATAATGCATGTTATATTGATAATATTGGGAGTAATGAGTATAATTATTATAGTTCTAGCGATAATAACGGTATAATATGGGTAATAATGCATGTTATATTGATAATATTTCGAGTAATAGGTATAATTATTATCGTTCTAGAGATAACAACTGTATAATATGGGTAATAATGCATGTTATATTCATAATATTGGGACTACTAGGTATAATTATTATAGTTCTAGCGATAATAACTGTATAATATGGGTAATAATGCATGTTATATTGAAAATAATAAAAGTAATAAGTATAATTATTATAGTTCTAGAGATAATAACTGTATAATGTGGGTAATAATGCATGTTATGTTGATAATATTGGGAATAATAAGTATAATTATTATAGTTCTAGCGATTATAACTGTATAATATGGGTAATAATGCATGTTATATTGATAATATTGGGAATAATAAGTATAATTATTATAGTTCTAGCGATAATTACAGTATAATGTGGGGTAATAATGCATGTTATATTGATAATATTGGGAGTAATAAGTATAATTATTATAGTTCTAGCGATAGTAACTGCATAATAGGGGTAATAATGCATGTTATACTGATAATAATAAAGTAATAAGTATAATTATTGTAGCTCTAGCGATAATAACTGCATAATATGGGTAATAGTGCATGTTATATTGATAATAATAAAAGTATTAAGCATAATTATTGTAGTTCTAGCGATAATAACTGCATAATATGTGTAATAATGCATGTTATATTGATAACATTGGGAGTAATAAGTATTATTATTGTAGTTCTAGCGATAATAACTGCATAATATGGGTAATAGTGCATGTTATATTGATAATAGTAAAAGTAATAAGTATAATTATTGTAGTTCTAGCGATAATAACTGCATAATATGGGTAATAATGCATGTTATATTGATAATATTGGGAGTAATAAGTATAATTACTATAGTTCAAGCGATAATAACTGTATAATATAGGTAATAATGCATGACAAATTGATAATATTAGGAGTAATAAGTATAATTATTATAGTTCGAGCGATAATAACTGCATAATATGGGTAATAGTGCATGTTATATTGATAATAATAAAAGTAATACGTATAATTATTATAGTTCTAGCGATAATAACTGTATAATGTGGGTAATAATGCATGTTATATTGATAATATTGGGAGTAATAAGTATAACTATTATAGTTCTGGCGATGATAACTGTATAATATGGGTAATAATGCATGTTATATTGATAATATTTCGAGTAATAGGCATAATTATTATCGTCCTAGAGATAACAACTGTATAATATGGGTAATAATGCATGTTATATTGATAATAATAAAAGTATTAAGCATAATTATTGTAGTTCTAACGATAAGAACTGCATAATATGGGTAATAATGCATGTTATATTGATAATATTGGGAGTAATAAGTATAATTATTATAGGTATAGCGATAATAACTGCATAATATGGGTAATAGTGCATGTTATATTGATAATAATAAAAGTAGTAAGTATAATTATTATAGATGTAGCGATAATAACTGTATAATGTGGGTAATAATGCATGTTATATTGATAATATTGGGAGTAATAAGTATAATTATTATAGTTCTAGCGATAATCACAGTATAATGTTGGTAATAATGGATGCTATATTGATAATATTGGGAGTAATAAGTATAATTATTATAGTTCTAGCGATAATCACAGTATAATGTGGGTAATAATGCATGTTATATTGATAATATTTCGAGTAATAGGTATAATTATTATCGTTCTAGCGATAATAACTGCATAATATGGGTAATAATGCATGTTATATTGATAACATTGGGAGTAACAAGTATTATTATTGTAGTTCTAGCGATAATAACTGCATAATATGGGTAATAGTGCATGTTATATTGATAATAGTAAAAGTAATAAGTATAATTATTGTAGTTCTAGCGATAATAACTGCATAATATGGGTAATAGTGCATGTTATACTGATAATATTGGTAGTAAAAAGTATATTTATTATAGTTCTGACGATAATAACAGTATAATATGGTTAATAATGCATGTTATATTGATAATATTGGGAGTAATAAGTATAATTATTATAGTTCAAGCGATAATAACTGTATAATATAGGTAATAATGCATGACAAATTGATAATATTAGGAGTAATAAGTATAATTATTATAGTTCGAGCGATAATAACTGCATAATATGGGTAACAATGCATGTTATATTGATAATATTGGGAGTAATAAGTATATTTATTATAGTTCTGACGACAATAACAGTATAATATGGGTAATAATGCATGTTATATTGATAATACTGGGAGTAATAAGTATAATTATTATAGTTCTAGCGATAATAACTGCATAATAGGGGTAATAATGCATGTTATACTGATAAAAATATAAGTAAAAAGTATAACTATTATAGTTCTAGCGATAATAACTGTATAATATGGGTAATAATGCATGACATATTGATAATATTAGGAGTAATAAGTATAATTATTATAGTTCTAGCGATAATAACTGCATAATATGGGTAATAATGCATGACATATTGATAATATTAGGAGTAATAAGTATAATTATTATAGTTCTAGCGATAATAACTGCATAATATGGGTAATAATGCATGTTATATTGATAATAATAAAAGTAATACGTATAATTATTATAGTTCTGGCGATGATAACTGTATAATGTGGGTAATAATGCATGTTATATTGATAATATTGGGAGTAATAAGTATAATTTTTATAGTTCTAGCGATAATAACTGTATAATGTGGGTAATAATGCATGTTATATTGATAATATTTCGAGTAATAGGTATAATTATTATCGTTCTAGCGATAATTACTGTACAATGTGGGTAATAATGCATGTTATATTGATAATATTGGGAATCATAAGTATAATTCTTATAGTTCTAGCGATAATAGCAGTATAATATGGGTAATAATGCATGTGATATTGATAATATTGGGAGTAATAAGTATAATTATTATAGTTCTAGCGATAGTAACTGCATAATAGGGGTAATAATGCATGTTATACTGATAATAATAAAGTAATAAGTATAATTATTGTAGTTCTAGCGATAATAACTGCATAATATGGGTAATAGTGCATGTTATATTGATAATAATAAAAGTATTAAGCATAATTATTGTAGATCTAGCGATAATAACTGCATAATATGGGTAATAATGCATGTTATATTGATAACATTGGGAATAATAAGTATTATTATTGTAGTTCTAGCGATAATAACTGTATAATGTGGGTAATAATGCATGTTATATTGATAATATTTCGAGTAATAGGTATAATTATTATCGTTCTAGCGATAATTACTGTATAATGTGGGTAATAATGCATGTTATATTGATAATATTGGGAATCATAAGTATAATTCTTATAGTTCTAGCGATAATAGCAGTATAATATGGGTAATAATGCATGTTATATTGATAATATTGGGAGTAATAAGTATAATTATTATAGTTCTAGCGATAGTAACTGCATAATAGGGGTAATAATGCATGTTATACTGATAATAATAAAGTAATAAGTATAATTATTGTAGTTCTAGCGATAATAACTGCATAATATGGGTAATAGTGCATGTTATATTGATAATAATAAAAGTATTAAGCATAATTATTGTAGTTCTAGCGATAATAACTGCATAATATGGGTAATAATGCATGTTATATTGATAATATTGGGAGTAATAAGTATAATTACTATAGTTCAAGCGATAATAACTGTATAATCTAGGTAATAATGCATGACAAATTGATAATATTAGGAGTAATAAGTATAATTATTATAGTTCGAGCGATAATAACTGCATAATATGGGTAACAATGCATGTTATATTGATATTATTGGGAGTAATAAGTATATTTATTATAGTTCTGACGACAATAACAGTATAATATGGGTAATAATGCATGTTATATTGATAATACTG
This sequence comes from Megachile leachella, assembly GCA_963576845.1. Lineage (NCBI taxonomy): Eukaryota > Metazoa > Arthropoda > Insecta > Hymenoptera > Megachilidae > Megachile > Megachile leachella. The sequence goes on along the minus strand of CAUYWW010000099.1, from coordinate 327,409 downwards.
GGAGTAATAAGTATAATTATTATAGTTCTAGCGATAATAACTGCATAATAGGGGTAATAATGTATGTTATACTGATAATAATATAAGTAATAAGTATAACTATTATAGCTCTAGCGATAATAATTGTATAATATGGGTAATAATGCATGACAAATTGATAATATTAGGAGTAATAAATATAATTATTATAGTTCGAGCGATAATAACTGCATAATATGGGTAATAGTGCATGTTATATTGATAATAATAAAAGTAATACGTATAATTATTATAGTTCTAGCGATAATAACTGTATAATGTGGGTAATAATGCATGTTATATTGATAATATTGGGAGTAATAAGTATAACTATTATAGTTCTGGCGATGATAACTGTATAATATGGGTAATAATGCATGTTATATTGATAATATTTCGAGTAATAGGCATAATTATTATCGTCCTAGAGATAACAACTGTATAATATGGGTAATAATGCATGTTATATTGATAATAATAAAAGTATTAAGCATAATTATTGTAGTTCTAACGATAAGAACTGCATAATATGGGTAATAATGCATGTTATATTGATAATATTGGGAGTAATAAGTATAATTATTGTAGTTCTAGCGATAATATCTGCATAATATGGGTAATAGTGCATGTTATATTGATAATATTGGGAGTAATAAGTATATTTATTATAGTTCTGGCGATAATAACAGTATAGTATGGGTAATAATGCGTGTTATATGGATAATATTGGGAGTAATAAGTATAATTATTATAGTTCTAGCGATAATAACTGTATAATAGGGGTAATACTGCATGTTATAGTGATAATAATATAAGTAATAAGTATAACTATTATATTTCTAGAGATAATAACTGTATAATATGCGTAATAATGCATGCCATATTGATAATGTTGGGAGTATAAGTATATTTATTATAGTTCTAACGAGAATAACAGTATAATATGGGTAATAATGCATGTTATATTGATAATAATAAAAGCAATAAGCATATTTATTATAGTTCTAGCGATAATAACTGTATAATGTGGTTAATAATGCATGTTATATTGATAATATTGGGAGTAATAAGTATAATTATTATAGTTCTAGCGATAATCACAGTATAATGTGGGTAATAATGCATGTTATATTGATAATAATAAAAGTAGTAAGTATAATTATTATAGATGTAGCGATAATAACTGTATAATGTGGGTAATAATGCATGTTATATTGATAATATTGGGAGTAATAAGTATAATTATTATAGTTCTAGCGATAATCACAGTATAATGTGGGTAGTAATGCATGTTATATTGATAATATTGGGAGTATTGAGTATAATTATTATAGTTCTAGCGATAATAACGGTATAATATGGGTAATAATGCATGTTATATTGATAATATTTCGAGTAATAGGTATAATTATTATCGTTCTAGCGATAATTACTGTATAATGTGGGTAATAATGCATGTTATATTGATAATATTGGGAGTAATAAGTATAATTATTATAGTTCTAGCGATAGTAACTGCATAATAGGGGTAATAATGCATGTTATACTGATAATAATAAAGTAATAAGTATAATTATTGTAGTTCTAGCGATAATAACTGCATAATATGGGTAATAGTGCATGTTATATTGATAATAATAAAAGTATTAAGCATAATTATTGTAGTTCTAGCGATAATAACTGCATAATATGGGTAATAATGCAGGTTATATTGATAACATTGGGAGTAGTAAGTATTATTATTGTAGTTCTAGCGATAATAACTGCATAATATGGGCAATAGTGCATGTTATATTGATAATAGTAAAAGTAATAAGTATAATTATTGTAGTTCTAGCGATAGTAACTGCATAATATGGGTAATAATGCATGTTATACTGATAATATTGGTAGTAAAAAGTATATTTATTATAGTTCTGACGATAATTACAGTATAATGTGGGTAATAATGCATGTTATATTGATAATATTGGGAGTAATGAGTATAATTATTATAGTTCTAGCGATAGTAACTGCATAATAGGGGTAATAATGCATGTTATACTGATAATAATATGAGTAATAAGTATAACTATTATAGTTCAAGCGATAATAACTGTATAATATGGGTAATAATGCATGACAAATTGATAATATTAGGAGTAATAAGTATAATTACTATAGTTCTAGCTATAATAACTGTATAATGTGGGTAATAATGCATGTTATATTGATAATATTGGGACTAATAAGTATAATTACTATAGTTCTAGCTATAATAACTGTATAATGTGGGTAATAATGCATGTTATATTGATAATATTGGGACTAATAAGTATAACTATTATAGTTCTACCGATAATAACTGTATAATGTGGGTAATAATGCATGTTGTATTGATAATATTGGGTGTAATAAGTATAATTACTATAGTTCTAGCGATAATAACTGTATAATATGGGTAATAATGCATGTTATATTGATAATATTGGGAATAATAAGTATAATTATTATGGTTCTAGAGATGACAACTGTATAATATGGATAATAATGGATGATATATTGATGTTATCGGGAGTAATAAGTATAATTACTATAGTTCTAGCTATAATAACTGTATAATGTGGGTAATAAAGCATGTTATATTGATAATATTGGGACTAATAAGTATAACTATTATAGTTCTACCGATAATAACTGTATAATGTGGGTAATAATGCATGTTGTATTGATTATATTGGGCGTAATAAGTATAATTATTATAGTTCTAGCGATAATAACTGTATAATGTGGGTAATAATGCATGTTATATTGATAATATTGGGAGTAATAAGTATAATTATTATAGTTCTAGCGATAATAACTGTATAATGTGGGTAATAATGCATGTTATATTGATAATAATAAAAGCAGTAAGTATAATTATTATAGATGTAGCGATAATAATTGTATAATATGGGTAATAATGCATGTTATATTGATAATATTGGGAGTAATAAGTATAACTATTATAGTTCTAGCGATAATAACTATATAATGTGGGTAATAATGCATGTTATATTGATAATATTGGGAGTAATAAGTATAATTACTATAGTTCTAGCTATAATACCTGTATAATGTGGGTAATAATGCATGTTATATTGATAATATTGGGACTAATAAGTATAACTATTATAGTTCTGCCGATAATAACTGTATAATGTGGGTAATAATGCATGTTGTATTGATAATATTGGGTGTAATAAGTATAATTACTATAGTTCTAGCGATAATAACTGTATAATATGGGTAATAATGCATGTTATATTGATAATATTGGGAATAATAAGTATAATTATTATGGTTCTAGAGATGACAACTGTATAATATGGATAATAATGGATGATATATTGATGTTATCGGGAGTAATAAGTATAATTACTATAGTTCTAGCTATAATAACTGTATAATGTGGGTAATAAAGCATGTTATATTGATAATATTGGGACTAATAAGTATAACTATTATAGTTCTACCGATAATAACTGTATAATGTGGGTAATAATGCATGTTGTATTGATTATATTGGGCGTAATAAGTATAATTATTATAGTTCTAGCGATAATAACTGTATAATGTGGGTAATAATGCATGTTATATTGATAATATTGGGAGTAATAAGTATAATTATTATAGTTCTAGCGATAATAACTGTATAATGTGGGTAATAATGCATGTTATATTGATAATAATAAAAGCAGTAAGTATAATTATTATAGATGTAGCGATAATAATTGTATAATATGGGTAATAATGCATGTTATATTGATAATATTGGGAGTAATAAGTATAACTATTATAGTTCTAGCGATAATAACTATATAATGTGGGTAATAATGCATGTTATATTGATAATATTGGGAGTAATAAGTATAATTACTATAGTTCTAGCTATAATACCTGTATAATGTGGGTAATAATGCATGGTATATTGATAATATTGGGAGTAATAAGTATAACTATTATAGTTCTAGCGATAATAACTATATAATATGGGTAATAATGCATGTTATATTGATACTATTGGGAGTAATAAGTATAATTACTATAGTTCTAGCTATAATAACTGTATAATGTGGGTAATAATGCATGTTATATTGATAATATTGGGAATAATAAGTATAATTATTATGGTTCTAGAGATGACAACTGTATAATATGGATAATAATGGATGATATATTGATATTATCGGGAGTAATAAGTATAATTACTATAGTTCTAGCTATAATAACTGTATAATGTGGGTAATAAAGCATGTTATATTGATAATATTGGGACTAATAAGTATAACTATTATAGTTCTACCGATAATAACTGTATAATGTGGGTAATAATGCATGTTGTATTGATAATATTGGGCGTAATAAGTATAATTATTATAGTTCTAGCGATAATAACTGTATAATGTGGGTAATAATGCATGTTATATTGATAATATTGGGAGTAATAAGTATAATTATTATAGTTCTAGCGATAATAACTGTATAATGTGGGTAATAATGCATGTTATATTGATAATAATAAAAGCAGTAAGTATAATTATTATAGATGTAGCGATAATAATTGTATAATATGGGTAATAATGCATGTTATATTGATAATATTGGGAGTAATAAGTATAACTATTATAGTTCTAGCGATAATAACTATATAATGTGGGTAATAATGCATGTTATATTGATAATATTGGGAGTAATAAGTATAATTACTATAGTTCTAGCTATAATACCTGTATAATGTGGGTAATAATGCATGGTATATTGATAATATTGGGAGTAATAAGTATAACTATTATAGTTCTAGCGATAATAACTGTATAATGTGGGTAATAATGCATGTTATATTGATAATATTGGGAGTAATAAGTATAATTATTATAGTTCTAGCGATAATAACTGTATAATGTGGGTAATAATGCATGTTATATTGATAATAATAAAAGCAGTAAGTATAATTATTATAGATGTAGCGATAATAATTGTATAATACGGGTAATAATGCATGTTATATTGATAATATTCCAAGTAATAAGTATAGTTATTATAGTTCTAGCGATAATAACTATATAATATGGGTAATAATGCATGTTATATTGATAATATTGGGAGTAATAAGTATAATTACTATAGTTCTAGCTATAATAACTGTATAATGTGGGTAATAATGCATGTTATATTGATAATATTGGGAGTAATAAGTATAATTATTATAGTTCTAGCGATAATAACTGTATAATGTGGGTAATAATGCATGTTATATTGATAATAATAAAAGCAGTAAGTATAATTATTATAGATGTAGCGATAATAATTGTATAATATGGGTAATAATGCATGTTATATTGATAATATTGGGAGTAATAAGTATGATTACTATAGTTCTAGCGATAATAACTGTATAATATGGGTAATAATGCATGTTATATTGATAATATTGGGAATAATAAGTATAATTATTATAGATCTAGAGATGACAACTGCATAGTATGGGTAATAATGGATGTTATGTTGATAATAATAAAAGTAATAAGTATAATTATTGTAGTTCTAGCGATAATAACTGCATAATATTGGTAATAATGCATGTTATATTGATAACATTGGGAGTTATAAGTATTATTATTGTAGTTCTAGCGATAATAACTGTATAATATAGGTAATAATGCATGACAAATTGATAATATTAGGAGTAATAAGTATAATTATTATAGTTCGAGCGATAATAACTGCATAATATGGGTAACAATGCATGTTATATTGATAATATTGGGAGTAATAAGTATATTTATTATAGTTCTGACGACAATAACAGTATAATATGGGTAATAGTGCATGTTATATTGATAATAGTAAAAGTAATAAGTATAATTATTGTAGTTCTAGCGATAATGACTGCATAATATGGGTAATAATGCATGTTATACTGATAATATTGGGAGTAATAAGTATAATTACTATAGTTCTAGCGATAATAGCTGTATAATATGGGTAATAATGCATGTTATATTGATAGTATTGGGAATAATAAGTATAATTATTATAGTTCTAGAGATGACAACTGTATAATATGGATAATATTGCATGTTATATTGATAATATTGGGAGTAATAAGTACAATTACTATAGTTCTAGCTATAATAACTGTGTAATGTGGGTAATAATGCATGTTATATTGATAATATTGGGACTAATAAGTATAACTATTATAGTTCTACCGATAATAACTGTATAATGTGGGTAATAATGCATGTTGTATTGATAATATTGGGAGTAATAAGTATAATTACTATAGTTCTAGCGATAATAACTGTATAATATGGGTAATAATGCATGTTATATTGATAATATTGGGAATAATAAGTATAATTATTATAGTTCTAGAGATGACAACTGTATAATATGGATAATAATGGATGATATATTGATATTATCGGGAGTAATAAGTATAATTATTATAGTTCTAGCGATAATTACAGTATAATGTGGGTAATAATGCATGTTATATTGATAACATTGGGAGTACTGAGTATAATTATTATAGTTCTAGCGATAATAACTGCATAATATGGGTAATAGTGCATGTTATATTGATAATAGTAAAAGTAATAAGTATAATTATTATAGTTCTAGCGATAATAACTGCATAATATGGGTAATAATGCATGATATACTGATAATATTGGTAGTAAAAAGTATATTTATTATAGTTCTGACGATAATAACAGTATAATATGGTTAATAATGCATGTTATATTGATAATATTGGGAGTAATAAGTATAATTATTATAGTTCAAGCGATAATAACTGTATAATATAGGTAATAATGCATGACAAATTGATAATATTAGGAGCAATAAGTATAATTATTATAGTTCGAGCGATAATAACTGCATAATATGGGTAACAATGCATGTTATATTGATAATATTGGGAGTAATGCGTATATTTATTATAGTTCTGACGACAATAACAGTATAATATGGGTAATAATGCATGTTATATTGATAATACTGGGAGTAATAAGTATAATTATTATAGTTCTAGCGATAATAACTGCATAATAGGGGTAATAATGCATGTTATACTGATAATAATATCAGTAAAAAGTATAACTATTATAGTTCTAGCGATAATAACTGTATAATATGGGTAATAATGCATGACATATTGATAATATTAGGAGTAATAAGTATAATTATTATAGTTCTAGCGATAATAACTGCATAATATGGGTAATAGTGCATGTTATATTGATAATAATAAAAGTAATACGTATAATTATTATAACTCTAGCGATAATAACTGTATAATGTGGGTAATAATGCATGTTATATTGATAATATTGGGAGTAATAAGTATAACTATTATAGTTCTGGCGATGATAACTGTTTAATGTGGGTAATAATGCATGTTATATTGATAATATTGGGAGTAATAAGTATAATTTTTATAGTTCTAGCGATAATAACTGTATAATGTGGGTAATAATGCATGTTATATTGATAATATTGGGAGTAATAAGTATAATTATTATAGTTCTAGCGATAGTAACTGCATAATAGGGGTAATAATGCATGTTATACTGATAATAATAAAGTAGTAAGTATAATTATTGTAGTTCTAGCGATAATAACTGCATAATATGGGTAATAGTGCATGTTATATTGATAATAATAAAAGTATTAAGCATAATTATTGTAGATCTAGCGATAATAACTGCATAATATGGGTAATAATGCATGTTATATTGATAACATTGGGAGTAATAAGTATTATTATTGTAGTTCTAGCGATAATAACTGCATAATATGGGTAATAGTGCATGTTATATTGATAATAGTAAAAGTAATAAGTATAATTATTGTAGTTCTAGCGATAGTAACTGCATAATATGGGTAATAATGCATGTTATACTGATAATATTGGTAGTAAAAAGTATATTTATTATAGTTCTGACGATAGTTACAGTATAATGTGGGTAATAATGCATGTTATATTGATAATATTGGGAGTAATGAGTATAATTATTATAGTTCTAGCGATAGTAACTGCATAATAGGGGTAATAATGCATGTTATACTGATAATAATATGAGTAATAAGTATAACTATTATAGTTCAAGCGATAATAACTGTATAATATGGGTAATAATGCATGACAAATTGATAATATTAGGAGTAATAAGTATAATTATTATAGTTCGGGCGATAATAACTGCATAATATGGGTAACAATGCCTGTTATATTGATTGTATTGGGAATAATAAGTATAATTATTATAGCTCTAGAGATGACAACTGTATAATACGGATAATATTGCATGTTATATTGATAATATTGGGAGTAATAAGTATAATTACTATAGTTCTAGCTATAATAACTGTATAATGTGGGTAATAATGCATGTTATATTGATAATATTGGGACTAATAAGTATAACTATTATAGTTCTACCGATAATAACTGTATAATGTGGGTAATAATGCATGTTGTATTGATAATATTGGGAGTAATAAGTATAATTACTATAGTTCTAGCGATAATAACTGTATAATATGGGTAATAATGCATGTTATATTGATAATATTGGGAATAATAAGTATAATTATTATAGTTCTAGAGATGACAACTGTATAATATGGATAATAATGGATGATATATTGATAATATTGGGAGTAATAAGTATAATTACTATAGTTCTAGCTATAATAACTGTATAATGTGGGTAATAATGCATGTTATATTGATAATATTGGGAGTAATAAGTATAACTATTATAGTTCTAGCGATAATAACTGTATAATGTGGGTAATAATGCATGTTATATTGATAATATTGGGAATAATAAGTATAATTATTATAGTTCTAGCGATAATTACAGTATAATGTGGGTAATAATGCATGTTATATTGATAACATTGGGAGTACTGAGTATAATTATTATAGTTCTAGCGATAGTAACGGTATAATATGGGTAATAATTCATGTTATATTGATAATATTTCGTGTAATAGGTATAATTAATATCGTTCTAGAGATAACAACTGTATAATATGGGTAATAATGCATGTTATATTGATAATATTGGGAGTAATAAGTATAATTACTATAGTTCTAGCTATAATAACTGTATAATGTGGGTAATAATGCATGTTGCATTGATAATATTGGGAGTAATAGGTATAACTATTATAGTTCTAGCGATAATAACTGTATAATGTGGGTAATAATGCAAGTTATATTGATAATATTGGGAGTAATAAGTATAATTATTATAATTCTAGCGATAATAACTGTATAATGTGGGTAATAATGCATGTTATATTGATAATAATAAAAGCAGTAAGTATAATTATTATAGATGTAGCGATAATAATTGTATAATATGGGTAATAATGCATGTTATATTGATAATATTGGGAGTAATAGGTATAACTATTATAGTGCTAGCGATAATAACTGTATAATGTGGGTAATAATGCATGTTATATTGATAATATTGGGAATAATAAGTATAATTATTATAGTTCTAGCGATAATTACAGTATAATGTGGGTAATAATGCATGTTATATTGATAACATTGGGAGTACTGAGTATAATTATTATAGTTCTAGCGATAATAACGGTATAATATGGGTAATAATTCATGTTATATTGATAATATTTCGTGTAATAGGTATAATTAATATCGTTCTAGAGATAACAACTGTATAATATGGGTAATAATGCATGTTATATTGATAATATTGGGAGTAATAAGTATAATTACTATAGTTCTAGCTATAATAACTGTATAATGTGGGTAATAATGCATGTTACATTGATAATATTGGGAGTAATAAGTATAACTATTATAGTTCTAGCGATAATAACTGTATAATGTGGGTAATAATGCATGTTATATTGATAATAATAAAAGCAGTAAGTATAATTATTATAGATGTAGCGATAATAATTGTATAATATGGGTAATAATGCATGTTATATTGATAATATTGGGAGTAATAAGTATAATTACTATAGTTCTAGCGATAATAACTATATAATGTGGGTAATAATGCATGTTATATTGATAATATTGGGAGTAATAAGTATAATTACTATAGTTCTAGCTATAATAACTGTATAATGTGGGTAATAATGCATGGTATATTGATAATATTGGGAGTAATAAGTATAACTATTATAGTTCTAGCGATAATAACTGTATAATGTGGGTAATAATGCACGTTATATTGATAATATTGGGAGTAATAAGTATAATTATTATAGTTCTAGCGATGGTAACTGCATAATAGGGGTAATAATGCATGTTATACTGATAATAATAAAGTAATAAGTATAATTATTGTAGTTCTAGCGATAATAACTGCATAATATGGGTAATAATGCATGCTATACTGATAATAATAAAGTAATAAGTATAATTATTGTAGTTCTAGCGATAATAACTGCATAATATGGGTAATAGTGCATGTTATATTGATAATATTGGGAGTAATAAGTATAATTACTATAGTTCAAGCAATAATAACTGTATAATATAGGTAATAACGCATGACAAATTGATAATATTAGGAGTAATAAGTATAATTATTATAGTTCGAGCGATAATAACTGCATAATATGGGTAATAGTGCATGTTATATTGATAATAATAAAAGTAATACGTATAATTATTATAGTTCTAGCGATAATAACTGTATAATGTGGGTAATAATGCATGTTATATTGATAATATTGGGAGTAATAAGTATAACTATTATAGTTCTGGCGATGATAACTGTATAATATGGGTAATAATGCATGCTATATTGATAATATTTCGAGTAATAGGCATAATTATTATCGTCCTAGAGATAACAACTGTATAACATGGGTAATAATGCATGTTATATTGATAATAATAAAAGTATTAAGCATAATTATTGTAGTTCTAACGATAAGAACTGCATAATATGGGTAATAATGCATGTTATATTGATAATATTGGGAGTAATAAGTATAATTATTGTAGTTCTAGCGATAATAACTGCATAATAGGGGTAATAATGCATGTTATACTGATAATAATATAAGTAATAAGTATAACTATTATAGTTCAAGCGATAATAACTGTATAATATGGGTAATAATGCATGACATATTGATAATATTAGGAGTAATAAGTATAATTATTATAGTTCTAGCGATAATAACTGCATAATATGGGTAATAGTGCATGTTATATTGAAAATAAGATAAGTATTAAGTATAATTATTGTAGTTCTAGCGATAATAACTGCATAATATGGGTAATAATGCATGTTATATTGATAATATTGGGAATAATAAGTATAATTATTATAGTTCTAGCGATAATTACAGTATAATGTGGGTAATAATGCATGTTATATTGATAACGTTGGGAGTACTGAGTATAATTATTATAGTTCTAGCGATAATAACGGTATAATATGGGTAATAATTCATGTTATATTGATAATATTTTGTGTAATAGGTATAATTAATATCGTTCTAGAGATAACAACTGTATAATATGGGTAATAATGCATGTTATATTGATAATATTGGGAGTAATAAGTATAATTACTATAGTTCTAGCTATAATAACTGTATAATGTGGGTAATAATGCATGTTATATTGATAATATTGGGAGTAATAAGTATAACTATTATAGTTCTAGCGATAATAACTGTATAATGTGGGTAATAATGCATGTTATATTGATAATAATAAAAGCAGTAAGTATAATTATTATAGATGTAGCGATAATAATTGTATAATATGGGTAATAATGCATGTTATATTGATAATATTGGGAGTAATAGGTATAACTATTAGAGTTCGAGCGATAATAACTGTATAATGTGGGTAATAATGCATGTTATATTGATAATATTGGGAATAATAAGTATAATTACTATAGTTCTAGCTATAATAACTGTATAATGTGGGTAATAATGCATGTTATATTGATAATATTGGGAGTAATAAGTATAATTATTATAGTTCTAGCGATAATAACTGTATAATGTGGGTAATAATGCATGTTATATTGATAATAATAAAAGCAGTAAGTATAATTATTATAGATGTAGCGATAATAATTGTATAATATGGGTAATAATGCATGTTATATTGATAATATTCCTAGTAATAAGTATAGTTATTATAGGTCTAGCGATAATAACCGTATAATGTGGGTAATAATGCATGTTATAATGATAATAATAAAACTAGTAAGTATAATTATTATAGATGTAGCGATAATAACTGTATAATATGGGTAATAATGCATGTTATATTGATAATATTGGGAGTAATAAGTGTAATTATTATAGCTCTAGCGATAATAAGTGCATAATATGGGTAATAATGCATGTTATACTGATAATAATATACGTAATAAGTATAACTATTATAGTTGTAGCGATAATAACTGTATAGTATGGGTAATAATGGATGTTATATTGATAATAATAAAAGTACTAAGTATAATTATTATAGTTCAAGCGATAATAACTGTATAATGTGGGTAATAATGCATGTTATATTGATAATATTGGGAGTAATAAGTATGATTACTATAGTTCCAGCTATAATAACTGTATAATGTGGGTAATAATGCATGTTATATTGAGAATATTAGGAGTAATAAGTATATTTATTATAGTTCTGACGATAATAACAGTATAATATGGGTAATAGTGCATGTTATATTGATAATATTGGGAATAATAAGTATAATTATTATAGATCTAGAAATGACAACTGTATAGTATGGGTAATAATGGATGTTATATTGATAATAATAAAAGTACTAAGTATAATTATTATAGTTCTCGCGATAATAACTGTATAATGTGGGTAATAATGCATGTTATATTGATAATATTGGGAGTAATGAGTATAATTATTATAGTTCTAGCGATAATAACTGTATAATGTGGGTTATAATGCATGTTATATTGATAATAATAAAAGCAGTAAGTATAATTATTATAGATGTAGCGATAATAACTGTATAATGTGGATAATAATGCATGTTATATTGATAATATTGGGAATAATAAGTATAATTATTATAGATCTAGAGATGACAACTGTATAGTATGGGTAATAATGGATGTTATATTGATAATAATAAGAGTACTAAGTATAATTATTATAGTTCTAGCGATAATAACTGTATAATGTGGGTAATAATGCATGTTATATTGATAATATTGGGAGTAATGAGTATAATTATTATAGTTCTAGCGATAATAACTGTATAATGTGGGTAATAATGCATATTATATTGATAATATTCCTAGTAATAAGTATAATTATTATAGTTCTAGCGATAGTAACTGTATAATGTGGGTAATAATGCATGTTATATTGATAATGTTGGGAGTAATGAGTATAATTCTTATAGTTCTAGCGATAATAACTGTATAATGTGGGTAATAATGCATCTTATATTGATAATATTGGGACTAATAAGTATAATTATTATAGTTCTAGCGACGATAACTGTATAATATGTGTAATAATGCATGTTATATTGATAATATTTCGTGTAATAGGTATAATTAATATCGTTCTAGAGATAACAACTGTATAATATGGGTAATAATGCATGTTATATTGATAATATTGGGAGTAATAAGTATAATTACTATAGTTCTAGCTATAATAACTGTATAATGTGGGTAATAATGCATGTTACATTGATAATATTGGGAGTAATAAGTATAACTATTATAGTTCTAGCGATAATAACTGTATAATGTGGGTAATAATGCAAGTTATATTGATAATATTGGGAGTAATAAGTATAATTATTATAATTCTAGCGATAATAACTGTATAATGTGGGTAATAATGCATGTTATATTGATAATAATAAAAGCAGTAAGTATAATTATTATAGATGTAGCGATAATAATTGTATAATATGGGTAATAATGCATGTTATATTGATAATATTGGGAGTAATAGGTATAACTATTATAGTTCTAGCGATAATAACTGTATAATGTGGGTAATAATGCATGTTATATTGATAATATTGGGAGTAATAAGTATAATTACTATAGTTCTAGCGATAATAACTGTATAATGTGGGTAATAATGCATGTTATATTGATAATATTGGGAGTAATAAGTATAATTATTATAGTTCTAGCGATGGTAACTGCATAATAGGGGTAATAATGCATGTTATACTGATAATAATAAAGTAATAAGTATAATTATTGTAGTTCTAGCGATAATAACTGCATAATATGGGTAATAGTGCATGTTATATTGATAAAAATAAAAGTATTAAGCATAATTATTGTAGTTATAGCGATAATAACTGCATAATATGGGTAATAATGCATGTTATATTGATAATATTGGGAGTAATAAGTATAATTACTATAGTTCAAGCAATAATAACTGTATAATATAGGTAATAATGCATGACAAATTGATAATATTAGGAGTAATAAGTATAATTATTATAGTTCGAGCGATAATAACTGCATAATATGGGTAACAATGCATGTTATATTGATAATATTGGGAGTAATAAGTATATTTATTATAGTTCTGACGACAATAACAGTATAATATGGGTAATAATGCATGTTATATTGATAATACTGGGAGTAATAAGTATAATTATTATAGTTCTAGCGATAATAACTGCATAATAGGGGTAATAATGTATGTTATACTGATAATAATATAAGTAATAAGTATAACTATTATAGTTCTAGCGATAATAATTGTATAATATGGGTAATAATGCATGACATATTGATAATATTAGGAGTAATAAGTATAATTATTATAGTTCTAGCGATAATAGCAGTATAATATGGGTAATAATGCATGTTATATTGATAATATTGGGAGTAATAAGTATAATTATTATATTTCTAGCGATAGTAACTGCATAATAGGGGTAATAATGCATGTTATATTGATAATATTGGGAATCATAAGTATAATTACTATAGTTCAAGCGATAGTAACTGTATAATATAGGTAATAATGCATGACAAATTGATAATATTAGGAGTAATAAGTATAATTACTATAGTTCGAGCGATAATAACTGCATAATATGGGTAACAATGCATGTTATATTGATAATATTGGGAGTAATAAGTATATTTATTATAGTTCTGACGACAATAACAGTATAATATGGGTAATAATGCATGTTATATTGATAATACTGGGAGTAATAAGTATAATTATTATAGTTCTAGCGATAATAACTGCATAATAGGGGTAATAATGTATGTTATACTGATAATAATATAAGTAATAAGTATAACTATTATAGTTCTAGCGATAATAATTGTATAATATGGGTAATAATGCATGGTATATTGATAATATTGGGAGTAATAAGTATAACTATTATAGTTCTAGCGATAATAACTGTATAATGTGGGTAATAATGCATGTTATATTGATAATATTGGGAGTAATAAGTATAATTATTATAGTTCTAGCGATAATAACTGTATAATGTGGGTAATAATGCATGTTATATTGATAATAATAAAAGCAGTAAGTATAATTATTATAGATGTAGCGATAATAATTGTATAATATGGGTAATAATGCATGTTATATTGATAATATTCCTAGTAATAAGTATAGTTATTATAGTTCTAGCGATAATAACTATATAATATGGGTAATAATGCATGTTATATTGATAATATTGGGAGTAATAAGTATAATTACTATAGTTCTAGCTATAATAACTGTATAATGTGGGTAATAATGCATGTTATATTGATAATATTGGGAGTAATAAGTATAATTATTATAGTTCTAGCGATAATAACTGTATAATGTGGGTAATAATGCATGTTATATTGATAATAATAAAAGCAGTAAGTATAATTATTATAGATGTAGCGATAATAATTGTATAATATGGGTAATAATGCATGTTATATTGATAATATTCCTAGTAATAAGTATAGTTATTATAGGTCTAGCGATAATAACTGCATAATATGGGTAATAATGCATGTTATATTGATAATATTGGGAGTAATAAGTATAATTACTATAGTTCAAGCAATAATAACTGTATAATATAGGTAATAATGCATGACAAATTGATAATATTAGGAGTAATAAGTATAATTATTATAGTTCGAGCGATAATAACTGCATAATATGGGTAACAATGCATGTTATATTGATAATATTGGGAGTAATAAGTATATTTATTATAGTTCTGACGACAATAACAGTATAATATGGGTAATAATGCATGTTATATTGATAATACTGGGAGTAATAAGTATAATTATTATAGTTCTAGCGATAATAACTGCATAATAGGGGTAATAATGTATGTTATACTGATAATAATATAAGTAATAAGTATAACTATTATAGTTCTAGCGATAATAATTGTATAATATGGGTAATAATGCATGACATATTGATAATATTAGGAGTAATAAGTATAATTATTATAGTTCTAGCGATAATAGCAGTATAATATGGGTAATAATGCATGTTATATTGATAATATTGGGAGTAATAAGTATAATTATTATATTTCTAGCGATAGTAACTGCATAATAGGGGTAATAATGCATGTTATACTGATAATAATAAAGTAATAAGTATAATTATTGTAGTTCTAGCGATAATAACTGCATAATATGGGTAATAGTGCATGTTATATTGATAATATTGGGAGTAATAAGTATAATTACTATAGTTCAAGCGATAATAACTGTATAATATAGGTAATAACGCATGACAAATTGATAATATTAGGAGTAATAAGTATAATTATTATAGTTCGAGCGATAATAACTGCATAATATGGGTAATAGTGCATGTTATATTGATAATAATAAAAGTAATACGTATAATTATTATAGTTCTAGCGATAATAACTGTATAATGTGGGTAATAATGCATGTTATATTGATAATATTGGGAGTAATAAGTATAACTATTATAGTTCTGGCGATGATAACTGTATAATATGGGTAATAATGCATGTTATATTGATAATATTTCGAGTAATAGGCATAATTATTATCGTCCTAGAGATAACAACTGTATAATATGGGTAATAATGCATGTTATATTGATAATAATAAAAGTATTAAGCATAATTATTGTAGTTCTAACGATAAGAACTGCATAATATGGGTAATAATGCATGTTATATTGATAATATTGGGAGTAATAAGTATAATTATTGCAGTTCTAGCGATAATAACTGCATAATAGGGGTAATAATGCATGTTATACTGATAATAATATAAGTAATAAGTATAACTATTATAGTTCAAGCGATAATAACTGTATAATATGGGTAATAATGCATGACATATTGATAATATTAGGAGTAATAAGTATAATTATTATAGTTCTAGCGATAATAACTGCATAATATGGGTAATAGTGCATGTTATATTGATAATAAGATAAGTATTAAGTATAATTATTGTAGTTCTAGCGATAATAACTGCATAATGTGGGTAACAATGCAAGTTATATTGATAATATTGGGAATAATAAGTATAATTATTATAGTTCTAGCGATAATTACAGTATAATGTGGGTAATAATGCATGTTATATTGATAACATTGGGAGTACTGAGTATAATTATTATAGTTCTAGCGATAATAACGGTATAATATGGGTAATAATTCATGTTATATTGATAATATTTTGTGTAATAGGTATAATTAATATCGTTCTAGAGATAACAACTGTATAATATGGGTAATAATGCATGTTATATTGATAATATTGGGAGTAATAAGTATAATTACTATAGTTCTAGCTATAATAACTGTATAATGTGGGTAATAATGCATGTTATATTGATAATATTGGGAGTAATAAGTATAACTATTATAGTTCTAGCTATAATAACTGTATAATGTGGGTAATAATGCATGTTATATTGATAATATTGGGAGTAATAAGTATAATTATTATAGTTCTAGCGATAATAACTGTATAATGTGGGTAATAATGCATGTTATATTGATAATAATAAAAGCAGTAAGTATAATTATTATAGATGTAGCGATAATAATTGTATAATATGGGTAATAATGCATGTTATATTGATAATATTCCTAGTAATAAGTATAGTTATTATAGGTCTAGCGATAATAACTGTATAATGTGGGTAATAATGCATGTTATAATGATAATAATAAAAGTAGTAAGTATAATTATTATAGATGTAGCGATAATAACTGTATAATATGGGTAATAATGCATGTTATATTGATAATATTGGGAGTAATAAGTGTAATTATTATAGCTCTAGCGATAATAAGTGCATAATATGGGTAATAATGCATGTTATACTGATAATAATATACGTAATAAGTAAAACTATTATAGTTGTAGCGATAATAACTGTATAGTATGGGTAATAATGGATGTTATATTGATAATAATAAAAGTACTAAGTATAATTATTATAGTTCAAGCGATAATAACTGTATAATGTGGGTAATAATGCATGTTATATTGATAATATTGGGAGTAATAAGTATGATTACTATAGTTCTAGCTATAATAACTGTATAATGTGGGTAATAATGCATGTTATATTGATAATATTGGGAGTAATAAGTATAATTATTATAGTTCTAGCGATGATCACAGTATAATGGGGGTAATAATGCATGTTATATTGATAATACTAATAGTAGTAAGTATAATTATTATAGATGTAAGGATAATAACTGTATAATATGGGTAATAATGCATGTTATATTGATAATATTGGGAATAATAAGTATAATTATTATAGATCTAGAGATGACAACTGTATAGTATGGGTAATAATGGATGTTATATTGATAATAATAAAAGTACTAAGTATAATTATTATAGTTCAAGCGATAATAACTGTATAATATGGGTAATAATGCATGTTATATTGATAATATTGGGAATAATAAGTATAATTATAATAGACCTAGAGATGACAACTGTATAGTATGGGTAATAATGCATGTTATATTGATAATAGTAAAAGTAATAAGTATAATTATTGTAGTTCTAGCGATAATAACTGCATAATATGGGTAACAGTGCATGTTATACTGATAATATTGGTAGTAAAAAGTATATTTATTATAGTTCTGACGATAATAACAGTATAATATGGTTAATAATGCATGTTATATTGATAATATTGGGAGTAATAAGTATAATTATTATAGTTCAAGCGATAATAACTGTATAATATAGGTAATAATGCATGACAAATTGATAATATTAGGAGTAATAAGTATAATTATTATAGTTCGAGCGATAATAACTGCATAATATGGGTAACAATGCATGTTATATTGATAATATTGGGAGTAATAAGTATATTTATTATAGTTCTGACGACAATAACAGTATAATATGGGTAATAATGCATGTTATATTGATAATACTGGGAGTAATAAGTATAATTATTATAGTTCTAGCGATAGTAACTGCATAATAGGGGTAATAATGCATGTTATACTGATAATAATAAAGTAATAAGTATAATTATTGTAGTTCTAGCGATAATAACTGCATAATATGGGTAATAGTGCATGTTATATTGATAATAGTAAAAGTAATAAGTATAATTATTGTAGTTCTAGCGATAATAACTGCATAATATGGGTAACAATGCATGTTATATTGATAATATTGGGAATCATAAGTATAATTCTTATAGTTCTAGCGATAATAGCAGTATAATATGGGTAATAATGCATGTTATATTGATAATATTGGGAGTAATAAGTATAATTATTATAGTTCTAGCGATAGTAACTGCATAATAGGGGTAATAATGCATGTTATACTGATAATAATAAAGTAATAAGTATAATTATTGTAGTTCTAGCGATAATAACTGCATAATATGGGTAATAGTGCATGTTATATTGATAATAATAAAAGTATTAAGCATAATTATTGTAGTTCTAGCGATAATAACTGCATAATATGGGTAATAATGCATGTTATATTGATAACATTGGGAGTAATAAGTATTATTATTGTAGTTCTAGCGATAATAACTGCATAATATGGGTAATAGTGCATGTTATATTGATAATAGTAAAAGTAATAAGTATAATTATTGTAGTTCTAGCGATAATAACTGCATAATATGGGTAATAATGCATGTTATATTGATAATATTGGGAGTAATAAGTATAATTACTATAGTTCAAGCGATAGTAACTGTATAATATAGGTAATAATGCATGACAAATTGATAATATTAGGAGTAATAAGTATAATTACTATAGTTCGAGCGATAATAACTGCATAATATGGGTAACAATGCATGTTATATTGATAATATTGGGAGTAATAAGTATATTTATTATAGTTCTGACGACAATAACAGTATAATATGGGTAATAATGCATGTTATATTGATAATACTGGGAGTAATAAGTATAATTATTATAGTTCTAGCGATAATAACTGCATAATAGGGGTAATAATGTATGTTATACTGATAATAATATAAGTAATAAGTATAACTATTATAGTTCTAGCGATAATAATTGTATAATATGGGTAATAATGCATGGTATATTGATAATATTGGGAGTAATAAGTATAACTATTATAGTTCTAGCGATAATAACTGTATAATGTAGGTAATAATGCATGTTATATTGATAATATTGGGAGTAATAAGTATAATTATTATAGTTCTAGCGATAATAACTGTATAATGTGGGTAATAATGCATGTTATATTGATAATAATAAAAGCAGTAAGTATAATTATTATAGATGTAGCGATAATAATTGTATAATATGGGTAATAATGCATGTTATATTGATAATATTCCTAGTAATAAGTATAGTTATTATAGTTCTAGCGATAATAACTATATAATATGGGTAATAATGCATGTTATATTGATAATATTGGGAGTAATAAGTATAATTACTATAGTTCTAGCTATAATAACTGTATAATGTGGGTAATAATGCATGTTATATTGATAATATTGGGAGTAATAAGTATAATTATTATAGTTCTAGCGATAATAACTGTATAATGTGGGTAATAATGCATGTTATATTGATAATAATAAAAGCAGTAAGTATAATTATTATAGATGTAGCGATAATAATTGTATAATATGGGTAATAATGCATGTTATATTGATAATATTCCTAGTAATAAGTATAGTTATTATAGGTCTAGGGATAATAACTGTATAATGTGGGTAATAATGCATGTTATAATGATAATAATAAAAGCAGTAAGTATAATTATTATAGATGTAGCGATAATAATTGTATAATATGGGTAATAATGCATGTTATTTTGATAATATTGGGAGTAATAGGTATAACTATTATAGTTCTAGCGATAATAACTGTATAATGTGGGTAATAATGCATGTTATATTGATAATATTGGGAATAATAAGTATAATTATTATAGTTCTAGCGATAATTACAGTATAATGTGGGTAATAATGCATGTTATATTGATAACATTGGGAGTACTGAGTATAATTATTATAGTTCTAGCGATAATAACGGTATAATATGGGTAATAATTCATGTTATATTGATAACATTTCGTGTAATAGGTATAATTAATATCGTTCTAGAGATAACAACTGTATAATATGGGTAATAATGCATGTTATATTGATAACATTGGGAGTAATAAGTATAATTACTATAGTTCTAGCTATAATAACTGTATAATGTGGGTAATAATGCATGTTGCATTGATAATATTGGGAGTAATAGGTATAACTATTATAGTTCTAGCGATAATAACTGTATAATGTGGGTAATAATGCAAGTTATATTGATAATATTGGGAGCAATAAGTATAATTATTATAATTCTAGCGATAATAACTGTATAATGTGGGTAATAATGCATGTTATATTGATAATAATAAAAGCAGTAAGTATAATTATAATAGATGTAGCGATAATAATTGTATAATATGGGTAATAATGCATGTTATATTGATAATATTGGGAGTAATAGGTATAACTATTATAGTGCTAGCGATAATAACTGTATAATGTGGGTAATAATGCATGTTATATTGATAATATTGGGAATAATAAGTATAATTATTATAGTTCTAGCGATAATTACAGTATAATGTGGGTAATAATGCATGTTATATTGATAACATTGGGAGTTCTGAGTATAATTATTATAGTTCTAGCGATAATAACGGTATAATATGGGTAATAATTCATGTTATATTGATAATAATAAAAGCAGTAAGTATAATTATTATAGATGTAGCGATAATAATTGTATAATATGGGTAATAATGCATGCTATATTGATAATATTGGGAGTAATAGGTATAACTATTATAGTTCTAGCGATAATAACTGTATAATGTGGGTAATAATGCATGTTATATTGATAATATTGGGAATAATAAGTATAATTATTATAGTTCTAGCGATAATTACAGTATAATGTCGGTAATAATGCATGTTATATTGATAACATTGGGAGTTCTGAGTATAATTATTATAGTTCTAGCGATAATAACGGTATAATATGGGTAATAATTCATGTTATATTGATAATAATAAAAGCAGTAAGTATAATTATTATAGATGTAGCGATAATAATTGTATAATATGGGTAATAATGCATGTTATATTGATAATATTCCTAGTAATAAGTATAGTTATTATAGGTCTAGCGATAATAACTGTATAATGTGGGTAATAATGCATGTTATAATGATAATAATAAAAGTAGTAAGTATAATTATTATAGATGTAGCGATAATAACTGTATAATATGGGTAATAATGCATGTTATATTGATAATATTGGGAGTAATAAGTGTAATTATTATAGCTCTAGCGATAATAAGTGCATAATATGGGTAATAATGCATGTTATACTGATAATAATATACGTAATAAGTATAACTATTATAGTTGTAGCGATAATAACTGTATAGTATGGGTAATAATGCATGTTATATTGATAATAATAAAAGCAGTAAGTATAATTATTATAGATGTAGCGATAATAATTGTATAATATGGGTAATAATGCATGTTATATTGATAATATTGGGAGTAATAAGTATAACTATTATAGTTCTAGCGATAATAACTATATAATGTGGGTAATAATGCATGTTATATTGATAATATTGGGAGTAATAAGTATAATTACTATAGTTCTAGCTATAATAACTGTATAATGTGGGTAATAATGCATGGTATATTGATAATATTGGGAGTAATAAGTATAACTATTATAGTTCTAGCTATAATAACTGTATAATGTGGGTAATAATGCATGTTATATTGATAATATTGGGAGTAATAAGTATAATTATTATAGTTCTAGCGATAATAACTGTATAATGTGGGTAATAATGCATGTTATATTGATAATAATAAAAGCAGTAAGTATAATTATTATAGATGTAGCGATAATAATTGTATAATATGGGTAAGAATGCATGTTATATTGATAATATTCCTAGTAATAAGTATAGTTATTATAGGTCTAGCGATAATAACTGTATAATGTGGGTAATAATCCATGTTATAATGATAATAATAAAAGTAGTAAGTATAATTATTATAGATGTAGCGATAATAACTGTATAATATGGGTAATAATGCATGTTATATTGATAATATTGGGAGTAATAAGTGTAATTATTATAGCTCTAGCGATAATAAGTGCATAATATGGGTAATAATGCATGTTATACTGATAATAATATACGTAATAAGTATAACTATTATAGTTGTAGCGATAATAACTGTATAGTATGGGTAATAATGGATGTTATATTGATAATAATAAAAGTACTAAGTATAATTATTATAGTTCAAGCGATAATAACTGTATAATGTGGGTAATAATGCATGTTATATTGATAATATTGGGAGTAATAAGTATGATTACTATAGTTCCAGCTATAATAACTGTATAATGTGGGTAATAATGCATGTTATATTGAGAATATTAGGAGTAATAAGTATATTTATTATAGTTCTGACGACAATAACAGTATAATATGGGTAATAATGCATGTTATATTGATAATACTGGGAGTAATAAGTATAATTATTATAGTTCTAGCGATAGTAACTGCATAATAGGGGTAATAATGCATGTTATACTGATAATAATAAAGTAATAAGTATAATTATTGTAGTTCTAGCGATAATAACTGCATAATATGGGTAATAGTGCATGTTATATTGATAATAGTAAAAGTAATAATTATAATTATTGTAATTCTAGCGATAATAACTGCATAATATGGGTAACAATGCATGTTATATTGATAATATTGGGAATCATAAGTATAATTCTTATAGTTCTAGCGATAATAGCAGTATAATATGGGTAATAATGCATGTTATATTGATAATATTGGCAGTAATAAGTATAATTATTATAGTTCTAGCGATAGTAACTGCATAATAGGGGTAATAATGCATGTTATACTGATAATAATAAAGTAATAAGTATAATTATTGTAGTTCTAGCGATAATAACTGCATAATATGGGTAATAGTGCATGTTATATTGATAATAATAAAAGTATTAAGCATAATTATTGTAGTTCTAGCGATAATAACTGCATAATATGGGTAATAATGCATGTTATATTGATAATATTGGGAGTAATAAGTATAATTACTATAGTTCAAGCGATAGTAACTGTATAATATAGGTAATAATGCATGACAAATTGATAATATTAGGAGTAATAAGTATAATTACTATAGTTCGAGCGATAATAACTGCATAATATGGGTAACAATGCATGTTATATTGATAATATTGGGAGTAATAAGTATATTTATTATAGTTCTGACGACAATAACAGTATAATATGGGTAATAATGCATGTTATATTGATAATACTGGGAGTAATAAGTATAATTATTATAGTTCAAGCGATAATAACTGTATAATATAGGTAATAATGCATGACAAATTGATAATATTAGGAGTAATAAGTATAATTATTATAGTTCGAGCGATAATAACTGCATAATATGGGTAACAATGCATGTTATATTGATAATATTGGGAGTAATAAGTATATTTATTATAGTTCTGACGACAATAACAGTATAATATGGGTAATAATGCATGTTATATTGATAATACTGGGAGTAATAAGTATAATTATTATAGTTCTAGCGATAATAACTGCATAATAGGGGTAATAATGTATGTTATACTGATAATAATATAAGTAATAAGTATAACTATTATAGTTCTAGCGATAATAATTGTATAATATGGGTAATAATGCATGGTATATTGATAATATTGGGAGTAATAAGAATAACTATTATAGTTCTAGCGATAATAACTGTATAATGTAGGTAATAATGCATGTTATATTGATAATATTGGGAGTAATAAGTATAATTATTATAGTTCTAGCGATAATAACTGTATAATGTGGGTAATAATGCATGTTATATTGATAATAATAAAAGCAGTAAGTATAATTATTATAGATGTAGCGATAATAATTGTATAATATGGGTAATAATGCATGTTATATTGATAATATTCCTAGTAATAAGTATAGTTATTATAGTTCTAGCGATAATAACTATATAATATGGGTAATAATGCATGTTATATTGATAATATTGGGAGTAATAAGTATAATTACTATAGTTCTAGCTATAATAACTGTATAATGTGGGTAATAATGCATGTTATATTGATAATATTGGGAGTAATAAGTATAATTATTATAGTTCTAGCGATAATAACTGTATAATGTGGGTAATAATGCATGTTATATTGATAATAATAAAAGCAGTAAGTATAATTATTATAGATGTAGCGATAATAATTGTATAATATGGGTAATAATGCATGTTATATTGATAATATTCCTAGTAATAAGTATAGTTATTATAGGTCTAGCGATAATAACTGTATAATGTGGGTAATAATGCATGTTATAATGATAATAATAAAAGTAGTAAATATAATTATTATAGATGTAGCGATAATAACTGTATAATATGGGTAATAATGCATGTTATATTGATAATATTGGGAGTAATAAGTGTAATTATTATAGCTCTAGCGATAATAAGTGCATAATATGGGTAATAATGCATGTTATACTGATAATAATATACGTAATAAGTATAACTATTATAGTTGTAGCGATAATAACTGTATAGTATGGGTAATAATGCATGTTATATTGATAATAATAAAAGCAGTAAGTATAATTATTATAGATGTAGCGATAATAATTGTATAATATGGGTAATAATGCATGTTATATTGATAATATTGGGAGTAATAGGTATAACTATTATAGTTCTAGCGATAATAACTGTATAATGTGGGTAATAATGCATGTTATATTGATAATATTGGGAATAATAAGTATAATTATTATAGTTCTAGCGATAATTACAGTATAATGTGGGTAATAATGCATGTTATATTGATAACATTGGGAGTACTGAGTATAATTATTATAGTTCTAGCGATAATAACGGTATAATATGGGTAATAATTCATGTTATATTGATAATATTTCGTGTAATAGGTATAATTAATATCGTTCTAGAGATAACAACTGTATAATATGGGTAATAATGCATGTTATATTGATAATATTGGGAGTAATAAGTATAATTACTATAGTTCTAGCTATAATAACTGTATAATGTGGGTAATAATGCATGTTGCATTGATAATATTGGGAGTAATAGGTATAACTATTATAGTTCTAGCGATAATAACTGTATAATGTGGGTAATAATGCAAGTTATATTGATAATATTGGGAGCAATAAGTATAATTATTATAATTCTAGCGATAATAACTGTATAATGTGGGTAATAATGCATGTTATATTGATAATAATAAAAGCAGTAAGTATAATTATTATAGATGTAGCGATAATAATTGTATAATATGGGTAATAATGCATGTTATATTGATAATATTGGGAGTAATAGGTATAACTATTATAGTGCTAGCGATAATAACTGTATAATGTGGGTAATAATGCATGTTATATTGATAATATTGGGAATAATAAGTATAATTATTATAGTTCTAGCGATAATTACAGTATAATGTGGGTAATAATGCATGTTATATTGATAACATTGGGAGTACTGAGTATAATTATTATAGTTCTAGCGATAATAACGGTATAATATGGGTAATAATTCATGTTATATTGATAATATTTCGTGTAATAGGTATAATTAATATCGTTCTAGAGATAACAACTGTATAATATGGGTAATAATGCATGTTATATTGATAACATTGGGAGTAATAAGTATATTTATTATAGTTCTGACGACAATAACAGTATAATATGGGTAATAATGCATGTTATATTGATAATACTGGGAGTAATAAGTATAATTATTATAGTTCTAGCGATAATAACTGCATAATAGGGGTAATAATGTATGTTATACTGATAATAATATAAGTAATAAGTATAACTATTATAGTTCTAGCGATAATAATTGTATAATATGGGTAATAATGCATGGTATATTGATAATATTGGGAGTAATAAGTATAACTCTTATAGTTCTAGCGATAATAACTGTATAATGTGGGTAATAATGCATGTTATATTGATAATATTGGGAGTAATAAGTATAATTATTATAGTTCTAGCGATAATAACTGTATAATGTGGGTAATAATGCATGTTATATTGATAATAATAAAAGCAGTAAGTATAATTATTATAGATGTAGCGATAATAATTGTATAATATGGGTAATAATGCATGTTATATTGATAATATTCCTAGTAATAAGTATAGTTATTATAGTTCTAGCGATAATAACTATATAATATGGGTAATAATGCATGTTATATTGATAATATTGGGAGTAATAAGTATAATTACTATAGTTCTAGCTATAATAACTGTATAATGTGGGTAATAATGCATGTTATATTGATAATATTGGGAGTAATAAGTATAATTATTATAGTTCTAGCGATAATAACTGTATAATGTGGGTAACAGTGCATGTTATACTGATAATATTGGTAGTAAAAAGTATATTTATTATAGTTCTGACGATAATAACAGTATAATATGGTTAATAATGCATGTTATATTGATAATATTGGGAGTAATAAGTATAATTATTATAGTTCAAGCGATAATAACTGTATAATATAGGTAATAATGAATGACAAATTGATAATATTAGGAGTAATAAGTATAATTATTATAGTTCGAGCGATAATAACTGCATAATATGGGTAACAATGCATGTTATATTGATAATATTGGGAGTAATAAGTATATTTATTATAGTTCTGACGACAATAACAGTATAATATGGGTAATAATGCATGTTATATTGATAATACTGGGAGTAATAAGTATAATTATTGTAGTTCTAGCGATAATAACTGCATAATATGGGTAATAGTGCATGTTATATTGATAATAGTAAAAGTAATAAGTATAATT
This sequence comes from Megachile leachella, assembly GCA_963576845.1. NCBI lineage: Eukaryota > Metazoa > Arthropoda > Insecta > Hymenoptera > Megachilidae > Megachile > Megachile leachella. Next base: position 298,850 of record CAUYWW010000099.1, on the reverse strand, counting down.
ATTGTAGTTCTAGCGATAATAACTGCATAATATGGGTAACAATGCATGTTATATTGATAATATTGGGAATCATAAGTATAATTCTTATAGTTCTAGCGATAATAGCAGTATAATATGGGTAATAATGCATGTTATATTGATAATATTGGCAGTAATAAGTATAATTATTATAGTTCTAGCGATAGTAACTGCATAATAGGGGTAATAATGCATGTTATACTGATAATAATAAAGTAATAAGTATAATTATTGTAGTTCTAGCGATAATAACTGCATAATATGGGTAATAGTGCATGTTATATTGATAATAATAAAAGTATTAAGCATAATTATTGTAGTTCTAGCGATAATAACTGCATAATATGGGTAATAATGCATGTTATATTGATAACATTGGGAGTAATAAGTATTATTATTGTAGTTCTAGCGATAATAACGGTATAATATGGGTAATAATTCATGTTATATTGATAATAATAAAAGCAGTAAGTATAATTATTATAGATGTAGCGATAATAATTGTATAATATGGGTAATAATGCATGTTATATTGATAATATTCCTAGTAATAAGTATAGTTATTATAGGTCTAGCGATAATAACTGTATAATGTGGGTAATAATGCATGTTATAATGATAATAATAAAAGTAGTAAGTATAATTATTATAGATGTAGCGATAATAACTGTATAATATGGGTAATAATGCATGTTATATTGATAATATTGGGAGTAATAAGTGTAATTATTATAGCTCTAGCGATAATAAGTGCATAATATGGGTAATAATGCATGTTATACTGATAATAATATACGTAATAAGTATAACTATTATAGTTGTAGCGATAATAACTGTATAGTATGGGTAATAATGCATGTTATATTGATAATAATAAAAGCAGTAAGTATAATTATTATAGATGTAGCGATAATAATTGTATAATATGGGTAATAATGCATGTTATATTGATAATATTGGGAGTAATAAGTATAACTATTATAGTTCTAGCGATAATAACTATATAATGTGGGTAATAATGCATGTTATATTGATAATATTGGGAGTAATAAGTATAATTACTATAGTTCTAGCTATAATAACTGTATAATGTGGGTAATAATGCATGGTATATTGATAATATTGGGAGTAATAAGTATAACTATTATAGTTCTAGCGATAATTACTGCATAATGTGGGTAATAATGCATGTTATATTGATAATATTGGGAGTAATAAGTATAATTATTATAGTTCTAGCGATAATAACTGTATAATGTGGGTAATAATGCATGTTATATTGATAATAATAAAAGCAGTAAGTATAATTATTATAGATGTAGCGATAATAATTGTATAATATGGGTAATAATGCATGTTATATTGATAATATTCCTAGTAATAAGTATAGTTATTATAGTTCTAGCGATAATAACTATATAATATGGGTAATAATGCATGTTATATTGATAATATTGGGAGTAATAAGTATAATTACTATAGTTCTAGCTATAATAACTGTATAATGTGGGTAATAATGCATGTTATACTGATAATATTGGGAGTAATAAGTATAATTATTATAGTTCTAGCGATAATAACTGTATAATGTGGGTAATAATGCATGTTATATTGATAATAATAAAAGCAGTAAGTATAATTATTATAGATGTAGCGATAATAATTGTATAATATGGGTAATAATGCATGTTATATTGATAATATTCCTAGTAATAAGTATAGTTATTATAGGTCTAGCGATAATAACTGTATAATGTGGGTAATAATGCATGTTATAATGATAATAATAAAAGTAGTAAGTATAATTATTATAGATGTAGCGATAATAACTGTATAATATGGGTAATAATGCATGTTATATTGATAATATTGGGAGTAATAAGTGTAATTATTATAGCTCTAGCGATAATAAGTGCATAATATGGGTAATAATGCATGTTATACTGATAATAATATACGTAATAAGTATAACTATTATAGTTGTAGCGATAATAACTGTATAGTATGGGTAATAATGGATGTTATATTGATAATAATAAAAGTACTAAGTATAATTATTATAGTTCAAGCGATAATAACTGTATAATGTGGGTAATAATGCATGTTATATTGATAATATTGGGAGTAATAAGTATGATTACTATAGTTCTAGCTATAATAACTGTATAATGTGGGTAATAATGCATGTTATATTGATAATATTGGGAGTAATAAGTATAATTATTATAGTTCTAGCGATGATCACAGTATAATGGGGGTAATAATGCATGTTATATTGATAATACTAATAGTAGTAAGTATAATTATTATAGATGTAAGGATAATAACTGTATAATATGGGTAATAATGCATGTTATATTGATAATATTGGGAATAATAAGTATAATTATTATAGATCTAGAGATGACAACTGTATAGTATGGGTAATAATGGATGTTATATTGATAATAATAAAAGTACTAAGTATAATTATTATAGTTCAAGCGATAATAACTGTATAATATGGGTAATAATGCATGTTATATTGATAATATTGGGAATAATAAGTATAATTATAATAGACCTAGAGATGACAACTGTATAGTATGGGTAATAATGCATGTTATATTGATAATAGTAAAAGTAATAAGTATAATTATTGTAGTTCTAGCGATAATAACTGCATAATATGGGTAACAGTGCATGTTATACTGATAATATTGGTAGTAAAAAGTATATTTATTATAGTTCTGACGATAATAACAGTATAATATGGTTAATAATGCATGTTATATTGATAATATTGGGAGTAATAAGTATAATTATTATAGTTCAAGCGATAATAACTGTATAATATAGGTAATAATGCATGACAAATTGATAATATTAGGAGTAATAAGTATAATTATTATAGTTCGAGCGATAATAACTGCATAATATGGGTAACAATGCATGTTATATTGATAATATTGGGAGTAATAAGTATATTTATTATAGTTCTGACGACAATAACAGTATAATATGGGTAATAATGCATGTTATATTGATAATACTGGGAGTAATAAGTATAATTATTATAGTTCTAGCGATAGTAACTGCATAATAGGGGTAATAATGCATGTTATACTGATAATAATAAAGTAATAAGTATAATTATTGTAGTTCTAGCGATAATAACTGCATAATATGGGTAATAGTGCATGTTATATTGATAATAGTAAAAGTAATAAGTATAATTATTGTAGTTCTAGCGATAATAACTGCATAATATGGGTAACAATGCATGTTATATTGATAATATTGGGAATCATAAGTATAATTCTTATAGTTCTAGCGATAATAGCAGTATAATATGGGTAATAATGCATGTTATATTGATAATATTGGCAGTAATAAGTATAATTATTATAGTTCTAGCGATAGTAACTGCATAATAGGGGTAATAATGCATGTTATACTGATAATAATAAAGTAATAAGTATAATTATTGTAGTTCTAGCGATAATAACTGCATAATATGGGTAATAGTGCATGTTATATTGATAATAATAAAAGTATTAAGCATAATTATTGTAGTTCTAGCGATAATAACTGCATAATATGGGTAATAATGCATGTTATATTGATAACATTGGGAGTAATAAGTATTATTATTGTAGTTCTAGCGATAATAACTGCATAATATGGGTAATAGTGCATGTTATATTGATAATAGTAAAAGTAATAAGTATAATTATTGTAGTTCTAGCGATAATAACTGCATAATATGGGTAATAATGCATGTTATATTGATAATATTGGGAGTAATAAGTATAATTACTATAGTTCAAGCGATAGTAACTGTATAATATAGGTAATAATGCATGACAAATTGATAATATTAGGAGTAATAAGTATAATTACTATAGTTCGAGCGATAATAACTGCATAATATGGGTAACAATGCATGTTATATTGATAATATTGGGAGTAATAAGTATATTTATTATAGTTCTGACGACAATAACAGTATAATATGGGTAATAATGCATGTTATATTGATAATACTGGGAGTAATAAGTATAATTATTATAGTTCTAGCGATAATAACTGCATAATAGGGGTAATAATGTATGTTATACTGATAATAATATAAGTAATAAGTATAACTATTATAGTTCTAGCGATAATAATTGTATAATATGGGTAATAATGCATGGTATATTGATAATATTGGGAGTAATAAGTATAACTATTATAGTTCTAGCGATAATAACTGTATAATGTAGGTAATAATGCATGTTATATTGATAATATTGGGAGTAATAAGTATAATTATTATAGTTCTAGCGATAATAACTGTATAATGTGGGTAATAATGCATGTTATATTGATAATAATAAAAGCAGTAAGTATAATTATTATAGATGTAGCGATAATAATTGTATAATATGGGTAATAATGCATGTTATATTGATAATATTCCTAGTAATAAGTATAGTTATTATAGTTCTAGCGATAATAACTATATAATATGGGTAATAATGCATGTTATATTGATAATATTGGGAGTAATAAGTATAATTACTATAGTTCTAGCTATAATAACTGTATAATGTGGGTAATAATGCATGTTATATTGATAATATTGGGAGTAATAAGTATAATTATTATAGTTCTAGCGATAATAACTGTATAATGTGGGTAATAATGCATGTTATATTGATAATAATAAAAGCAGTAAGTATAATTATTATAGATGTAGCGATAATAATTGTATAATATGGGTAATAATGCATGTTATATTGATAATATTCCTAGTAATAAGTATAGTTATTATAGGTCTAGCGATAATAACTGTATAATGTGGGTAATAATGCATGTTATAATGATAATAATAAAAGTAGTAAATATAATTATTATAGATGTAGCGATAATAACTGTATAATATGGGTAATAATGCATGTTATATTGATAATATTGGGAGTAATAAGTGTAATTATTATAGCTCTAGCGATAATAAGTGCATAATATGGGTAATAATGCATGTTATACTGATAATAATATACGTAATAAGTATAACTATTATAGTTGTAGCGATAATAACTGTATAGTATGGGTAATAATGCATGTTATATTGATAATAATAAAAGCAGTAAGTATAATTATTATAGATGTAGCGATAATAATTGTATAATATGGGTAATAATGCATGTTATATTGATAATATTGGGAGTAATAGGTATAACTATTATAGTTCTAGCGATAATAACTGTATAATGTGGGTAATAATGCATGTTATATTGATAATATTGGGAATAATAAGTATAATTATTATAGTTCTAGCGATAATTACAGTATAATGTGGGTAATAATGCATGTTGTATTGATAACATTGGGAGTACTGAGTATAATTATTATAGTTCTAGCGATAATAACGGTATAATATGGGTAATAATTCATGTTATATTGATAATATTTCGTGTAATAGGTATAATTAATATCGTTCTAGAGATAACAACTGTATAATATGGGTAATAATGCATGTTATATTGATAATATTGGGAGTAATAAGTATAATTACTATAGTTCTAGCTATAATAACTGTATAATGTGGGTAATAATGCATGTTGCATTGATAATATTGGGAGTAATAGGTATAACTATTATACTTCTAGCGATAATAACTGTATAATGTGGGTAATAATGCAAGTTATATTGATAATATTGGGAGCAATAAGTATAATTATTATAATTCTAGCGATAATAACTGTATAATGTGGGTAATAATGCATGTTATATTGATAATAATAAAAGCAGTAAGTATAATTATTATAGATGTAGCGATAATAATTGTATAATATGGGTAATAATGCATGTTATATTGATAATATTGGGAGTAATAGGTATAACTATTATAGTGCTAGCGATAATAACTGTATAATGTGGGTAATAATGCATGTTATATTGATAATATTGGGAATAATAAGTATAATTATTATAGTTCTAGCGATAATTACAGTATAATGTGGGTAATAATGCATGTTATATTGATAACATTGGGAGTACTGAGTATAATTATTATAGTTCTAGCGATAATAACGGTATAATATGGGTAATAATTCATGTTATATTGATAATATTTCGTGTAATAGGTATAATTAATATCGTTCTAGAGATAACAACTGTATAATATGGGTAATAATGCATGTTATATTGATAACATTGGGAGTAATAAGTATATTTATTATAGTTCTGACGACAATAACAGTATAATATGGGTAATAATGCATGTTATATTGATAATACTGGGAGTAATAAGTATAATTATTATAGTTCTAGCGATAATAACTGCATAATAGGGGTAATAATGTATGTTATACTGATAATAATATAAGTAATAAGTATAACTATTATAGTTCTAGCGATAATAATTGTATAATATGGGTAATAATGCATGGTATATTGATAATATTGGGAGTAATAAGTATAACTCTTATAGTTCTAGCGATAATAACTGTATAATGTGGGTAATAATGCATGTTATATTGATAATATTGGGAGTAATAAGTATAATTATTATAGTTCTAGCGATAATAACTGTATAATGTGGGTAATAATGCATGTTATATTGATAATAATAAAAGCAGTAAGTATAATTATTATAGATGTAGCGATAATAATTGTATAATATGGGTAATAATGCATGTTATATTGATAATATTCCTAGTAATAAGTATAGTTATTATAGTTCTAGCGATAATAACTATATAATATGGGTAATAATGCATGTTATATTGATAATATTGGGAGTAATAAGTATAATTACTATAGTTCTAGCTATAATAACTGTATAATGTGGGTAATAATGCATGTTATATTGATAATATTGGGAGTAATAAGTATAATTATTATAGTTCTAGCGATAATAACTGTATAATGTGGGTAACAGTGCATGTTATACTGATAATATTGGTAGTAAAAAGTATATTTATTATAGTTCTGACGATAATAACAGTATAATATGGTTAATAATGCATGTTATATTGATAATATTGGGAGTAATAAGTATAATTATTATAGTTCAAGCGATAATAACTGTATAATATAGGTAATAATGCATGACAAATTGATAATATTAGGAGTAATAAGTATAATTATTATAGTTCGAGCGATAATAACTGCATAATATGGGTAACAATGCATGTTATATTGATAATATTGGGAGTAATAAGTATATTTATTATAGTTCTGACGACAATAACAGTATAATATGGGTAATAATGCATGTTATATTGATAATACTGGGAGTAATAAGTATAATTATTATAGTTCTAGCGATAGTAACTGCATAATAGGGGTAATAATGCATGTTATACTGATAATAATAAAGTAATAAGTATAATTATTGTAGTTCTAGCGATAATAACTGCATAATAAGGTTAATAGTGCATGTTATATTGATAATAGTAAAAGTAATAAGTATAATTATTGTAGTTCTAGCGATAATAACTGCATAATATGGGTAACAATGCATGTTATATTGATAATATTGGGAATCATAAGTATAATTCTTATAGTTCTAGCGATAATAGCAGTATAATATGGGTAATAATGCATGTTATATTGATAATATTGGCAGTAATAAGTATAATTATTATAGTTCTAGCGATAGTAACTGCATAATAGGGGTAATAATGCATGTTATACTGATAATAATAAAGTAATAAGTATAATTATTGTAGTTCTAGCGATAATAACTGCATAATATGGGTAATAGTGCATGTTATATTGATAATAATAAAAGTATTAAGCATAATTATTGTAGTTCTAGCGATAATAACTGCATAATATGGGTAATAATGCATGTTATATTGATAACATTGGGAGTAATAAGTATTATTATTGTAGTTCTAGCGATAATAACTGCATAATATGGGTAATAGTGCATGTTATATTGATAATAGTAAAAGTAATAAGTATAATTATTGTAGTTCTAGCGATAATAACTGCATAATATGGGTAATAATGCATGTTATATTGATAATATTGGGAGTAATAAGTATAATTACTATAGTTCAAGCGATAGTAACTGTATAATATAGGTAATAATGCATGACAAATTGATAATATTAGGAGTAATAAGTATAATTACTATAGTTCGAGCGATAATAACTGCATAATATGGGTAACAATGCATGTTATATTGATAATATTGGGAGTAATAAGTATATTTATTATAGTTCTGACGACAATAACAGTATAATATGGGTAATAATGCATGTTATATTGATAATACTGGGAGTAATAAGTATAATTATTATAGTTCTAGCGATAATAACTGCATAATAGGGGTAATAATGTATGTTATACTGATAATAATATAAGTAATAAGTATAACTATTATAGTTCTAGCGATAATAATTGTATAATATGGGTAATAATGCATGTTATATTGATAATATTGGGAGTAATAGGTATAACTATTATAGTGCTAGCGATAATAACTGTATAATGTGGGTAATAATGCATGTTATATTGATAATATTGGGAATAATAAGTATAATTATTATAGTTCTAGCGATAATTACAGTATAATGTGGGTAATAATGCATGTTATATTGATAACATTGGGAGTACTGAGTATAATTATTATAGTTCTAGCGATAATAACGGTATAATATGGGTAATAATTCATGTTATATTGATAATATTTCGTGTAATAGGTATAATTAATATCGTTCTAGAGATAACAACTGTATAATATGGGTAATAATGCATGTTATATTGATAACATTGGGAGTAATAAGTATATTTATTATAGTTCTGACGACAATAACAGTATAATATGGGTAATAATGCATGTTATATTGATAATACTGGGAGTAATAAGTATAATTATTATAGTTCTAGCGATAATAACTGCATAATAGGGGTAATAATGTATGTTATACTGATAATAATATAAGTAATAAGTATAACTATTATAGTTCTAGCGATAATAATTGTATAATATGGGTAATAATGCATGGTATATTGATAATATTGGGAGTAATAAGTATAACTCTTATAGTTCTAGCGATAATAACTGTATAATGTGGGTAATAATGCATGTTATATTGATAATATTGGGAGTAATAAGTATAATTATTATAGTTCTAGCGATAATAACTGTATAATGTGGGTAATAATGCATGTTATATTGATAATAATAAAAGCAGTAAGTATAATTATTATAGATGTAGCGATAATAATTGTATAATATGGGTAATAATGCATGTTATATTGATAATATTCCTAGTAATAAGTATAGTTATTATAGTTCTAGCGATAATAACTATATAATATGGGTAATAATGCATGTTATATTGATAATATTGGGAGTAATAAGTATAATTACTATAGTTCTAGCTATAATAACTGTATAATGTGGGTAATAATGCATGTTATATTGATAATATTGGGAGTAATAAGTATAATTATTATAGTTCTAGCGATAATAACTGTATAATGTGGGTAACAGTGCATGTTATACTGATAATATTGGTAGTAAAAAGTATATTTATTATAGTTCTGACGATAATAACAGTATAATATGGTTAATAATGCATGTTATATTGATAATATTGGGAGTAATAAGTATAATTATTATAGTTCAAGCGATAATAACTGTATAATATAGGTAATAATGCATGACAAATTGATAATATTAGGAGTAATAAGTATAATTATTATAGTTCGAGCGATAATAACTGCATAATATGGGTAACAATGCATGTTATATTGATAATATTGGGAGTAATAAGTATATTTATTATAGTTCTGACGACAATAACAGTATAATATGGGTAATAATGCATGTTATATTGATAATACTGGGAGTAATAAGTATAATTATTATAGTTCTAGCGATAGTAACTGCATAATAGGGGTAATAATGCATGTTATACTGATAATAATAAAGTAATAAGTATAATTATTGTAGTTCTAGCGATAATAACTGCATAATATGGTTAATAGTGCATGTTATATTGATAATAGTAAAAGTAATAAGTATAATTATTGTAGTTCTAGCGATAATAACTGCATAATATGGGTAACAATGCATGTTATATTGATAATATTGGGAATCATAAGTATAATTCTTATAGTTCTAGCGATAATAGCAGTATAATATGGGTAATAATGCATGTTATATTGATAATATTGGCAGTAATAAGTATAATTATTATAGTTCTAGCGATAGTAACTGCATAATAGGGGTAATAATGCATGTTATACTGATAATAATAAAGTAATAAGTATAATTATTGTAGTTCTAGCGATAATAACTGCATAATATGGGTAATAGTGCATGTTATATTGATAATAATAAAAGTATTAAGCATAATTATTGTAGTTCTGGCGATAATAACTGCATAATATGGGTAATAATGCATGTTATATTGATAACATTGGGAGTAATAAGTATTATTATTGTAGTTCTAGCGATAATAACTGCATAATATGGGTAATAGTGCATGTTATATTGATAATAGTAAAAGTAATAAGTATAATTATTGTAGTTCTAGCGATAATAACTGCATAATATGGGTAATAATGCATGTTATATTGATAATATTGGGAGTAATAAGTATAATTACTATAGTTCAAGCGATAGTAACTGTATAATATAGGTAATAATGCATGACAAATTGATAATATTAGGAGTAATAAGTATAATTACTATAGTTCGAGCGATAATAACTGCATAATATGGGTAACAATGCATGTTATATTGATAATATTGGGAGTAATAAGTATATTTATTATAGTTCTGACGACAATAACAGTATAATATGGGTAATAATGCATGTTATATTGATAATACTGGGAGTAATAAGTATAATTATTATAGTTCTAGCGATAATAACTGCATAATAGGGGTAATAATGTATGTTATACTGATAATAATATAAGTAATAAGTATAACTATTATAGTTCTAGCGATAATAATTGTATAATATGGGTAATAATGCATGGTATATTGATAATATTGGGAGTAATAAGTATAACTATTATAGTTCTAGCGATAATAACTGTATAATGTAGGTAATAATGCATGTTATATTGATAATATTGGGAGTAATAAGTATAATTATTATAGTTCTAGCGATAATAACTGTATAATGTGGGTAATAATGCATGTTATATTGATAATAATAAAAGCAGTAAGTATAATTATTATAGATGTAGCGATAATAATTGTATAATATGGGTAATAATGCATGTTATATTGATAATATTCCTAGTAATAAGTATAGTTATTATAGTTCTAGCGATAATAACTATATAATATGGGTAATAATGCATGTTATATTGATAATATTGGGAGTAATAAGTATAATTACTATACTTCTAGCTATAATAACTGTATAATGTGGGTAATAATGCATGTTATATTGATAATATTGGGAGTAATAAGTATAATTATTATAGTTCTAGCGATAATAACTGTATAATGTGGGTAATAATGCATGTTATATTGATAATAATAAAAGCAGTAAGTATAATTATTATAGATGTAGCGATAATAATTGTATAATATGGGTAATAATGCATGTTATATTGATAATATTCCTAGTAATAAGTATAGTTATTATAGGTCTAGCGATAATAACTGTATAATGTGGGTAATAATGCATGTTATAATGATAATAATAAAAGTAGTAAATATAATTATTATAGATGTAGCGATAATAACTGTATAATATGGGTAATAATGCATGTTATATTGATAATATTGGGAGTAATAAGTGTAATTATTATAGCTCTAGCGATAATAAGTGCATAATATGGGTAATAATGCATGTTATACTGATAATAATATACGTAATAAGTATAACTATTATAGTTGTAGCGATAATAACTGTATAGTATGGGTAATAATGCATGTTATATTGATAATAATAAAAGCAGTAAGTATAATTATTATAGATGTAGCGATAATAATTGTATAATATGGGTAATAATGCATGTTATATTGATAATATTGGGAGTAATAGGTATAACTATTATAGTTCTAGCGATAATAACTGTATAATGTGGGTAATAATGCATGTTATATTGATAATATTGGGAATAATAAGTATAATTATTATAGTTCTAGCGATAATTACAGTATAATGTGGGTAATAATGCATGTTATATTGATAACATTGGGAGTACTGAGTATAATTATTATAGTTCTAGCGATAATAACGGTATAATATGGGTAATAATTCATGTTATATTGATAATATTTCGTGTAATAGGTATAATTAATATCGTTCTAGAGATAACAACTGTATAATATGGGTAATAATGCATGTTATATTGATAATATTGGGAGTAATAAGTATAATTACTATAGTTCTAGCTATAATAACTGTATAATGTGGGTAATAATGCATGTTGCATTGATAATATTGGGAGTAATAGGTATAACTATTATAGTTCTAGCGATAATAACTGTATAATGTGGGTAATAATGCAAGTTATATTGATAATATTGGGAGCAATAAGTATAATTATTATAATTCTAGCGATAATAACTGTATAATGTGGGTAATAATGCATGTTATATTGATAATAATAAAAGCAGTAAGTATAATTATTATAGATGTAGCGATAATAATTGTATAATATGGGTAATAATGCATGTTATATTGATAATATTGGGAGTAATAGGTATAACTATTATAGTGCTAGCGATAATAACTGTATAATGTGGGTAATAATGCATGTTATATTGATAATAATAAAAGCAGTAAGTATAATTATTATAGATGTAGCGATAATAATTGTATAATATGGGTAATAATGCATGTTATATTGATAATATTCCTAGTAATAAGTATAGTTATTATAGTTCTAGCGATAATAACTATATAATATGGGTAATAATGCATGTTATATTGATAATATTGGGAGTAATAAGTATAATTACTATAGTTCTAGCTATAATAACTGTATAATGTGGGTAATAATGCATGTTATATTGATAATATTGGGAGTAATAAGTATAATTATTATAGTTCTAGCGATAATAACTGTATAATGTGGGTAATAATGCATGTTATATTGATAATAATAAAAGCAGTAAGTATAATTATTATAGATGTAGCGATAATAATTGTATAATATGGGTAATAATGCATGTTATATTGATAATATTCCTAGTAATAAGTATAGTTATTATAGGTCTAGCGATAATAACTGTATAATGTGGGTAATAATGCATGTTATAATGATAATAATAAAAGTAGTAAATATAATTATTATAGATGTAGCGATAATAACTGTATAATATGGGTAATAATGCATGTTATATTGATAATATTGGGAGTAATAAGTGTAATTATTATAGCTCTAGCGATAATAAGTGCATAATATGGGTAATAATGCATGTTATACTGATAATAATATACGTAATAAGTATAACTATTATAGTTGTAGCGATAATAACTGTATAGTATGGGTAATAATGCATGTTATATTGATAATAATAAAAGCAGTAAGTATAATTATTATAGATGTAGCGATAATAATTGTATAATATGGGTAATAATGCATGTTATATTGATAATATTGGGAGTAATAGGTATAACTATTATAGTTCTAGCGATAATAACTGTATAATGTGGGTAATAATGCATGTTATATTGATAATATTGGGAATAATAAGTATAATTATTATAGTTCTAGCGATAATTACAGTATAATGTGGGTAATAATGCATGTTATATTGATAACATTGGGAGTACTGAGTATAATTATTATAGTTCTAGCGATAATAACGGTATAATATGGGTAATAATTCATGTTATATTGATAATATTTCGTGTAATAGGTATAATTAATATCGTTCTAGAGATAACAACTGTATAATATGGGTAATAATGCATGTTATATTGATAATATTGGGAGTAATAAGTATAATTACTATAGTTCTAGCTATAATAACTGTATAATGTGGGTAATAATGCATGTTGCATTGATAATATTGGGAGTAATAGGTATAACTATTATAGTTCTAGCGATAATAACTGTATAATGTGGGTAATAATGCAAGTTATATTGATAATATTGGGAGCAATAAGTATAATTATTATAATTCTAGCGATAATAACTGTATAATGTGGGTAATAATGCATGTTATATTGATAATAATAAAAGCAGTAAGTATAATTATTATAGATGTAGCGATAATAATTGTATAATATGGGTAATAATGCATGTTATATTGATAATATTGGGAGTAATAGGTATAACTATTATAGTGCTAGCGATAATAACTGTATAATGTGGGTAATAATGCATGTTATATTGATAATATTGGGAATAATAAGTATAATTATTATAGTTCTAGCGATAATTACAGTATAATGTGGGTAATAATGCATGTTATATTGATAACATTGGGAGTACTGAGTATAATTATTATAGTTCTAGCGATAATAACGGTATAATATGGGTAATAATTCATGTTATATTGATAATATTTCGTGTAATAGGTATAATTAATATCGTTCTAGAGATAACAACTGTATAATGTGGGTAATAATGCATGTTATATTGATAATATTGGGAATAATAAGTATAATTATTATAGTTCGAGCGATAATAACTGCATAATATGGGTAACAATGCATGTTATATTGATAATATTGGGAGTAATAAGTATATTTATTATAGTTCTGACGACAATAACAGTATAATATGGGTAATAATGCATGTTATATTGATAATACTGGGAGTAATAAGTATAATTATTATAGTTCTAGCGATAGTAACTGCATAATAGGGGTAATAATGCATGTTATACTGATAATAATAAAGTAATAAGTATAATTATTGTAGTTCTAGCGATAATAACTGCATAATATGGTTAATAGTGCATGTTATATTGATAATAGTAAAAGTAATAAGTATAATTATTGTAGTTCTAGCGATAATAACTGCATAATATGGGTAACAATGCATGTTATATTGATAATATTGGGAGTAATAAGTATAATTACTATAGTTCAAGCGATAGTAACTGTATAATATAGGTAATAATGCATGACAAATTGATAATATTAGGAGTAATAAGTATAATTACTATAGTTCGAGCGATAATAACTGCATAATATGGGTAACAATGCATGTTATATTGATAATATTGGGAGTAATAAGTATATTTATTATAGTTCTGACGACAATAACAGTATAATATGGGTAATAATGCATGTTATATTGATAATACTGGGAGTAATAAGTATAATTATTATAGTTCTAGCGATAATAACTGCATAATAGGGGTAATAATGTATGTTATACTGATAATAATATAAGTAATAAGTATAACTATTATAGTTCTAGCGATAATAATTGTATAATATGGGTAATAATGCATGGTATATTGATAATATTGGGAGTAATAAGTATAACTATTATAGTTCTAGCGATAATAACTGTATAATGTAGGTAATAATGCATGTTATATTGATAATATTGGGAGTAATAAGTATAATTATTATAGTTCTAGCGATAATAACTGTATAATGTGGGTAATAATGCATGTTATATTGATAATAATAAAAGCAGTAAGTATAATTATTATAGATGTAGCGATAATAATTGTATAATATGGGTAATAATGCATGTTATATTGATAATATTCCTAGTAATAAGTATAGTTATTATAGTTCTAGCGATAATAACTATATAATATGGGTAATAATGCATGTTATATTGATAATATTGGGAGTAATAAGTATAATTACTATACTTCTAGCTATAATAACTGTATAATGTGGGTAATAATGCATGTTATATTGATAATATTGGGAGTAATAAGTATAATTATTATAGTTCTAGCGATAATAACTGTATAATGTGGGTAATAATGCATGTTATATTGATAATAATAAAAGCAGTAAGTATAATTATTATAGATGTAGCGATAATAATTGTATAATATGGGTAATAATGCATGTTATATTGATAATATTCCTAGTAATAAGTATAGTTATTATAGGTCTAGCGATATTAACTGTATAATGTGGGTAATAATGCATGTTATAATGATAATAATAAAAGTAGTAAATATAATTATTATAGATGTAGCGATAATAACTGTATAATATGGGTAATAATGCATGTTATATTGATAATATTGGGAGTAATAAGTGTAATTATTATAGCTCTAGCGATAATAAGTGCATAATATGGGTAATAATGCATGTTATACTGATAATAATATACGTAATAAGTATAACTATTATAGTTGTAGCGATAATAACTGTATAGTATGGGTAATAATGCATGTTATATTGATAATAATAAAAGCAGTAAGTATAATTATTATAGATGTAGCGATAATAATTGTATAATATGGGTAATAATGCATGTTATATTGATAATATTGGGAGTAATAGGTATAACTATTATAGTTCTAGCGATAATAACTGTATAATGTGGGTAATAATGCATGTTATATTGATAATATTGGGAATAATAAGTATAATTATTATAGTTCTAGCGATAATTACAGTATAATGTGGGTAATAATGCATGTTATATTGATAACATTGGGAGTACTGAGTATAATTATTATAGTTCTAGCGATAATAACGGTATAATATGGGTAATAATTCATGTTATATTGATAATATTTCGTGTAATAGGTATAATTAATATCGTTCTAGAGATAACAACTGTATAATATGGGTAATAATGCATGTTATATTGATAATATTGGGAGTAATAAGTATAATTACTATAGTTCTAGCTATAATAACTGTATAATGTGGGTAATAATGCATGTTGCATTGATAATATTGGGAGTAATAGGTATAACTATTATAGTTCTAGCGATAATAACTGTATAATGTGGGTAATAATGCAAGTTATATTGATAATATTGGGAGCAATAAGTATAATTATTATAATTCTAGCGATAATAACTGTATAATGTGGGTAATAATGCATGTTATATTGATAATAATAAAAGCAGTAAGTATAATTATTATAGATGTAGCGATAATAATTGTATAATATGGGTAATAATGCATGTTATATTGATAATATTGGGAGTAATAGGTATAACTATTATAGTGCTAGCGATAATAACTGTATAATGTGGGTAATAATGCATGTTATATTGATAATAATAAAAGCAGTAAGTATAATTATTATAGATGTAGCGATAATAATTGTATAATATGGGTAATAATGCATGTTATATTGATAATATTCCTAGTAATAAGTATAGTTATTATAGTTCTAGCGATAATAACTATATAATATGGGTAATAATGCATGTTATATTGATAATATTGGGAGTAATAAGTATAATTACTATAGTTCTAGCTATAATAACTGTATAATGTGGGTAATAATGCATGTTATATTGATAATATTGGGAGTAATAAGTATAATTATTATAGTTCTAGCGATAATAACTGTATAATGTGGGTAATAATGCATGTTATATTGATAATAATAAAAGCAGTAAGTATAATTATTATAGATGTAGCGATAATAATTGTATAATATGGGTAATAATGCATGTTATATTGATAATATTCCTAGTAATAAGTATAGTTATTATAGGTCTAGCGATAATAACTGTATAATGTGGGTAATAATGCATGTTATAATGATAATAATAAAAGTAGTAAATATAATTATTATAGATGTAGCGATAATAACTGTATAATATGGGTAATAATGCATGTTATATTGATAATATTGGGAGTAATAAGTGTAATTATCATAGCTCTAGCGATAATAAGTGCATAATATGGGTAATAATGCATGTTATACTGATAATAATATACGTAATAAGTATAACTATTATAGTTGTAGCGATAATAACTGTATAGTATGGGTAATAATGCATGTTATATTGATAATAATAAAAGCAGTAAGTATAATTATTATAGATGTAGCGATAATAATTGTATAATATGGGTAATAATGCATGTTATATTGATAATATTGGGAGTAATAGGTATAACTATTATAGTTCTAGCGATAATAACTGTATAATGTGGGTAATAATGCATGTTATATTGATAATATTGGGAATAATAAGTATAATTATTATAGTTCTAGCGATAATTACAGTATAATGTGGGTAATAATGCATGTTATATTGATAACATTGGGAGTACTGAGTATAATTATTATAGTTCTAGCGATAATAACGGTATAATATGGGTAATAATTCATGTTATATTGATAATATTTCGTGTAATAGGTATAATTAATATCGTTCTAGAGATAACAACTGTATAATATGGGTAATAATGCATGTTATATTGATAATATTGGGAGTAATAAGTATAATTACTATAGTTCTAGCTATAATAACTGTATAATGTGGGTAATAATGCATGTTGCATTGATAATATTGGGAGTCATAGGTATAACTATTATAGTTCTAGCGATAATAACTGTATAATGTGGGTAATAATGCAAGTTATATTGATAATATTGGGAGCAATAAGTATAATTATTATAATTCTAGCGATAATAACTGTATAATGTGGGTAATAATGCATGTTATATTGATAATAATAAAAGCAGTAAGTATAATTATTATAGATGTAGCGATAATAATTGTATAATATGGGTAATAATGCATGTTATATTGATAATATTGGGAGTAATAGGTATAACTATTATAGTGCTAGCGATAATAACTGTATAATGTGGGTAATAATGCATGTTATATTGATAATATTGGGAATAATAAGTATAATTATTATAGTTCTAGCGATAATTACAGTATAATGTGGGTAATAATGCATGTTATATTGATAACATTGGGAGTACTGAGTATAATTATTATAGTTCTAGCGATAATAACGGTATAATATGGGTAATAATTCATGTTATATTGATAATATTTCGTGTAATAGGTATAATTAATATCGTTCTAGAGATAACAACTGTATAATGTGGGTAATAATGCATGTTATATTGATAATATTGGGAATAATAAGTATAATTATTATAGTTCTAGCGATAATTATAGTATAATGTGGGTAATAATGCATGTTATATTGATAACATTGGGAGTACTGAGTATAATTATTATAGTTCTAGCGATAATAACGGTATAATATGGGTAATAATTCATGTTATATTGATAATATTTCGTGTAATAGGTATAATTAATATCGTTCTAGAGATAACAACTGTATAATATGGGTAATAATGCATGTTATATTGATAATATTGGAAGTAATAAGTATAATTACTATAGTTCTAGCGATGGTAACTGCATAATAGGGGTAATAATGCATGTTATACTGATAATAATAAAGTAATAAGTATAATTATTGTAGTTCTAGCGATAATAACTGCATAATATGGGTAATAGTGCATGTTATATTGATAATAATAAAAGTATTAAGCATAATTATTGTAGTTATAGCGATAATAACTGCATAATATGGGTAATAATGCATGTTATATTGATAATATTGGGAGTAATAAGTATAATTACTATAGTTCAAGCAATAATAACTGTATAATATAGGTAATAATGCATGACAAATTGATAATATTAGGAGTAATAAGTATAATTATTATAGTTCGAGCGATAATAACTGCATAATATGGGTAACAATGCATGTTATATTGATAATATTGGGAGTAATAAGTATATTTATTATAGTTCTGACGACAATAACAGTATAATATGGGTAATAATGCATGTTATATTGATAATACTGGGAGTAATAAGTATAATTATTATAGTTCTAGCGATAATAACTGCATAATAGGGGTAATAATGTATGTTATACTGATAATAATATAAGTAATAAGTATAACTATTATAGTTCTAGCGATAATAATTGTATAATATGGGTAATAATGCATGACATATTGATAATATTAGGAGTAATAAGTATAATTATTATAGTTCTAGCGATAATAGCAGTATAATATGGGTAATAATGCATGTTATATTGATAATATTGGGAGTAATAAGTATAATTATTATATTTCTAGCGATAGTAACTGCATAATAGGGGTAATAATGCATGTTATACTGATAATAATAAAGTAATAAGTATAATTATTGTAGTTCTAGCGATAATAACTGCATAATATGGGTAATAGTGCATGTTATATTGATAATATTGGGAGTAATAAGTATAATTACTATAGTTCAAGCGATAATAACTGTATAATATAGGTAATAACGCATGACAAATTGATAATATTAGGAGTAATAAGTATAATTATTATAGTTCGAGCGATAATAACTGCATAATATGGGTAATAGTGCATGTTATATTGATAATAATAAAAGTAATACGTATAATTATTATAGTTCTAGCGATAATAACTGTATAATGTGGGTAATAATGCAAGTTATATTGATAATATTGGGAATAATAAGTATAATTATTATAGTTCTAGCGATAATTACAGTATAATGTGGGTAATAATGCATGTTATATTGATAACATTGGGAGTACTGAGTATAATTATTATAGTTCTAGCGATAATAACGGTATAATATGGGTAATAATTCATGTTATATTGATAATAATAAAAGTACTAAGCATAATTATTGTAGTTCTAACGATAAGACCTGCATAATATGGGTAATAATGCATGTTATATTGATAATATTGGGAGTAATAAGTATAATTATTGTAGTTCTAGCGATAATAACTGCATAATAGGGGTAATAATGCATGTTATACTGATAATAATATAAGTAATAAGTATAACTATTATAGTTCAAGCGATAATAACTGTATAATATGGGTAATAATGCATGACATATTGATAATATTAGGAGTAATAAGTATAATTATTATAGTTCTAGCGATAATAACTGCATAATATGGGTAATAGTGCATGTTATATTGATAATAACATAAGTATTAAGTATAATTATTGTAGTTCTAGCGATAATAACTGCATAATGTGGGTAACAATGCAAGTTATATTGATAATATTGGGAATAATAAGTATAATTATTATAGTTCTAGCGATAATTACAGTATAATGTGGGTAATAATGCATGTTATATTGATAACATTGGGAGTACTGAGTATAATTATTATAGTTCTAGCGATAATAACGGTATAATATGGGTAATAATTCATGTTATATTGATAATATTTTGTGTAATAGGTATAATTAATATCGTTCTAGAGATAACAACTGTATAATATGGGTAATAATGCATGTTATATTGATAATATTGGGAGTAATAAGTATAATTACTATAGTTCTAGCTATAATAACTGTATAATGTGGGTAATAATGCATGTTATATTGATAATATTGGGAGTAATAAGTATAACTATTATAGTTCTAGCGATAATAACTGTATAATGTGGGTAATAATGCATGTTATATTGATAATATTGGGAGTAATAAGTATAATTATTATAGTTCTAGCGATAATAACTGTATAATGTGGGTAATAATGCATGTTATATTGATAATAATAAAAGCAGTAAGTATAATTATTATAGATGTAGCGATAATAATTGTATAATATGGGTAATAATGCATGTTATATTGATAATATTGGGAGTAATAGGTATAACTATTATAGTTCTAGCGATAATAACTGTATAATGTGGGTAATAATGCATGTTATATTGATAATATTGGGAATAATAAGTATAATTATTATAGTTCTAGCGATAATTACAGTATAATGTGGGTAATAATGCATGTTATATTGATAACATTGGGAGTACTGAGTATAATTATTATAGTTCTAGCGATAATAACGGTATAATATGGGTAATAATTCATGTTATATTGATAATAATAAAAGCAGTAAGAATAATTATTATAGATGTAGCGATAATAATTGTATAATATGGGTAATAATGCATGTTATATTGATAATATTCCTAGTAATAAGTATAGTTATTATAGGTCTAGCGATAATAACTGTATAATGGGGGTAATAATGCATGTTATATTGATAATACTAATAGTAGTAAGTATAATTATTATAGATGTAAGGATAATAACTGTATAATATGGGTAATAATGCATGTTATATTGATAATATTGGGAATAATAAGTATAATTATTATAGATCTAGAGATGACAACTGTATAGTATGGGTAATAATGGATGTTATATTGATAATAATAAAAGTACTAAGTATAATTATTATAGTACAAGCGATAATAACTGTATAATATGGGTAATAATGCATGTTATATTGATAATATTGGGAATAATAAGTATAATTATTATAGATCTAGAGATGACAACTGTATTGTATGGGTAATAATGGATGTTATGTTGATAATAATAAAAGTAATATGTATAATTATTGTAGTTCTAGCGATAATAACTGCATAATACGGGTAATAATGCATGTTACATTGATAATATTGGAAGTAATAAGTATATTTATTATAGTTCTGACGATAATAACAGTATAATATGGGTAATAGTGCATGTTCTATTGATAGTAATAAAAGTAATAAGTATAATTATTATAGTTCGAGCGATAATAACTGCATAATATGGGTAATAGTGCACGTTATATTGACAAGAATAAAAGTATTAAGCATAATTATTGTAGTTCTAGCGATAATAACTGCATAATATGGGTAATAATGCAAGTTATATTGACAATATTGGGAGTAATAAGTATAATTATTATAGTTCTAGCGATAATAACTGTATAATGTGGGTAATAATGCATGTTATATTGAGAATATTAGGAGTAGTAAGTATATTTATTATAGTTCTGACGATAATAACAGTATAATATGGGTAATAGTGCATGTTATATTGATAATATTGGGAATAATAAGTATAATTATTATAGATCTAGAGATGACAACTGTATAGTATGGGTAATAATGGATGTTATATTGATAATAATAAAAGTACTAAGTATAATTATTATAGTTCTCGCGATAATAACTGTATAATGTGGGTAATAATGCATGTTATATTGATAATATTGGGAGTAATGAGTATAATTATTATAGTTCTAGCGATAATAACTGTATAATGTGGGTTATAATGCATGTTATATTGATAATAATAAAAGCAGTAAGTATAATTATTATAGATGTAGCGATAATAACTGTATAATGTGGATAATAATGCATGTTATATTGATAATATTGGGAATAATAAGTATAATTATTATAGATCTAGAGATGACAACTGTATAGTATGGGTAATAATGGATGTTATATTGATAATAATAAGAGTACTAAGTATAATTATTATAGTTCTAGCGATAATAACTGTATAATGTGGGTAATAATGCATGTTATATTGATAATGTTGGGAGTAATGAGTATAATTCTTATAGTTCTAGCGATAATAACTGTATAATGTGGGTAATAATGCATCTTATATTGATAATATTGGGAGTAATAAGTATATTTATTATAGTTCTAGCGATAATAACTGCATAATATGGGTAATAGTGCATGTGGGTAATAATGCATGTTATATTGATAATATTGGGAGTAATGAGTATAATTATTATAGTTCTAGCGATAATAACGGTATAATATGGGTAATAATGCATGTTATATTGATAATATTGCGAGTAATAGGTATAATTATTATCGTTCTTGAGATAACAACTGTATAATATGGGTAATAATGCATGTTATATTGATAATATTGGGACTAATAAGTATAATTATTATAGTTCTAGCGATAATAACTGTATAATATGTGTAATAATGCATGTTATATTGATAATATTTCGAGTAATAGTTATAATTATTATAGTTCTAGAGATGACAACTGTATAATATGGGTAATAATGCATGTTATATTGATAATATTGGGAGTAATAAGTGTAATTATTATAGCTCTAGCGATAATAAGTGCATAATATGGGTAATAATGCATGTTATACTGATAATAATATACGTAATAAGTATAACTATTATAGTTGTAGCGATAATAACTGTATAGTATGGGTAATAATGGATGTTATATTGATAATAATAAAAGTACTAAGTATAATTATTATAGTTCAAGCGATAATAACTGTACAATGTGGGTAATAATGCATGTTATATTGATAATATTGGGAGTAATAAGTATGATTACTATAGTTCTAGCTATAATAACTGTATAATGTGGGTAATAATGCATGTTATATTGATAATATTGGGAGTAATAAGTATAATTATTATAGTTCTAGCGATGATCACAGTATAATGGGGGTAATAATGCATGTTATATTGATAATACTAATAGTAGTAAGTATAATTATTATAGATGTAAGGATAATAACTGTATAATATGGGTAATAATGCATGTTATATTGATAATATTGGGAATAATAAGTATAATTATTATAGATCTAGAGATGACAACTGTATAGTATGGGTAATAATGGATGTTATATTGATAATAATAAAAGTACTAAGTATAATTATTATAGTTCAAGCGATAATAACTGTATAATATGGGTAATAATGCATGTTATATTGATAATATTGGGAATAATAAGTATAATTATTATAGATCTAGAGATGACAACTGTATTGTATGGGTAATAATGGATGTTATGTTGATAATAATAAAAGTAATATGTATAATTATTGTAGTTCTAGCGATAATAACTGCATAATACGGGTAATAATGCATGTTACATTGATAATATTGTAAGTAATAAGTATATTTATTATAGTTCTGACGATAATAACAGTATAATATGGGTAATAGTGCATGTTCTATTGATAGTAATAAAAGTAATAAGTATAATTATTATAGTTCGAGCGATAATAACTGCATAATATGGGTAATAGTGCACGTTATATTGACAAGAATAAAAGTGTTAAGCATAATTATTGTAGTTCTAGCGATAATAACTGCATAATATGGGTAATAATGCAAGTTATATTGACAATATTGGGAGTAATAAGTATAATTATTATAGTTCTAGCGATAATAACTGTATAATGTGGGTAATAATGCATGTTATATTGAGAATATTAGGAGTAATAAGTATATTTATTATAGTTCTGACGATAATAACAGTATAATATGGGTAATAGTGCATGTTATATTGATAATATTGGGAATAATAAGTATAATTATTATAGATCTAGAGATGACAACTGTATAGTATGGGTAATAATGGATGTTATATTGATAATAATAAAAGTACTAAGTATAATTATTATAGTTCTCGCGATAATAACTGTATAATGTGGGTAATAATGCATGTTATATTGATAATATTGGGAGTAATGAGTATAATTATTATAGTTCTAGCGATAATAACTGTATAATGTGGGTTATAATGCATGTTATATTGATAATAATAAAAGCAGTAAGTATAATTATTATAGATGTAGCGATAATAACTGTATAATGTGGATAATAATGCATGTTATATTGATAATATTGGGAATAATAAGTATAATTATTATAGATCTAGAGATGACAACTGTATAGTATGGGTAATAATGGATGTTATATTGATAATAATAAGAGTACTAAGTATAATTATTATAGTTCTAGCGATAATAACTGTATAATGTGGGTAATAATGCATGTTATATTGATAATGTTGGGAGTAATGAGTATAATTCTTATAGTTCTAGCGATAATAACTGTATAATGTGTGTAATAATGCATCTTATATTGATAATATTGGGAGTAATAAGTATATTTATTATAGTTCTAGCGATAATAACTGCATAATATGGGTAATAGTGCATGTGGGTAATAATGCATGTTATATTGATAATATTGGGAGTAATGAGTATAATTATTATAGTTCTAGCGATAATAACGGTATAATATGGGTAATAATGCATGTTATATTGATAATATTGCGAGTAATAGGTATAATTATTATCGTTCTAGAGATAACAACTGTATAATATGGGTAATAATGCATGTTATATTGATAATATTGGGACTAATAAGTATAATTATTATAGTTCTAGCGATAATAACTGTATAATATGTGTAATAATGCATGTTATATTGATAATATTTCGAGTAACAGTTATAATTATTATAGTTCTAGAGATGACAACTGTATAATATGGGTAATAATGCATGTTATATTGATAATGTTGGGAGTAATTAGTATAATTATTGTAGTTCTAGAGATAATAACTGCATAATATGGGTAATAATGCATGTAATATTGATAATATTGGGAGTAATAAGTATAATTATTATAGTTCTAACGATAATAACTGCATAATATGGGCAATAATGCATGTTATATTGATAATATTAGGAATAATAAGTATAATTATTATAGTTCTAGCGATAATTACAGTATAATGTGGGTAATAATGCATGTTATATTGATAATATTGGGAGTAATGAGTATAATAATTATAGTTCTAGAGATAATAACGGTATAATATATGTAATAATGCAGGTTATATTGATAATACTTCGAGTAATAGGTATAATTATTATAGGTCTAGATATAACAACTGTATAATATGGATAATAATGGGTGTTATATTGATAATATTGGGAGTAATATTTATAATTATTATAGTTCTAGAGATAACAACTGTATAATATGGGTAATAATGGATATTATATTAATAATATCGGTAGTAATGAGTATAATTATTATAGTTCTAGCGATAATGACTGTATAATGAGTGTAATAATGAATGTTATATTGATAATATTAGGAGAAGTAAGTATAATTATTATAGTTCTAGCGATAGTAATAGTATAATGTGGGTAATAATGCATGTTATATTGATAATATTGGGAGTAATAAGTATAATTATTATAGATGTAGCGATGATAACTGTATAATATGGGTAATAATGCATGTTATATTGATAATATTGGGAATAATAACTATAATTATTATAGATCTAGAGATGACAACTGTATAGTATGGGTACTAATGGATGTTATATTGATAATAATAAAAGTACTAGGTATAATTATTATAGATGTAGCGATAATAACTGTATAATGTGGATAATAATGCATGTTATATTGATAATATTGGGAATAATAAGTATAATTATTATAGATCTAGAGATGACAACTGTATAGTATGGGTAATAATGCATGTTATATTGATAATAATAAAAGTACTAAGTATAATTATTATAGTTCCAGCGATAATAACTGTATAATGTGGGTAATAATGCATGTTATATTGATAATATTGGGAGTAATGAGTATAATTATTATAGTTCTAGCGATAATAACTGTATAATGTGGGTAATAATGCATGTTATATTGATAATGTTGGGAGTAATGAGTATAATTCTTATAGTTCTAGCGATAATAACTGTATAATGTGGGTAATAATGCATCTTATATTGATAATATTGGGAGTAATAAGTATATTTATTATAGTTCTAGCGATAATAACTGCATAATATGGGTAATAGTGCATGTGGGTAATAATGCATGTTATATTGATAATATTGGGAGTAATGAGTATAATTATTATAGTTCTAGCGATAATAACGGTATAATATGGGTAATAATGCATGTTATATTGATAATATTGCGAGTAATAGTTATAATTATTATAGTTCTAGAGATGACAACTGTATAATATGGGTAATAATGCATGTTATATTGATAATGTTGGGAGTAATTAGTATAATTATTGTAGTTCTAGAGATAATAACTGCATAATATGGGTAATAATGCATGTAATATTGATAATATTGGGAGTAATAAGTATAATTATTATAGTTCTAACGATAATAACTGCATAATATGGGCAATAATTCATGTTATATTGATAATATTAGGAATAATAAGTATAATTATTATAGTTCTAGCGATAATTACAGTATAATGTGGGTAATAATGCATGTTATATTGATAATATTGGGAGTAATGAGTATAATAATTATAGTTCTAGAGATAATAACGGTATAATATATGTAATAATGCAGGTTATATTGATAATACTTCGAGTAATAGGTATAATTATTATAGGTCTAGATATAACAACTGTATAATATGGGTAATAATGGATATTATATTAATAATATCGGTAGTAATGAGTATAATTATTATAGTTCTAGCGATAATGACTGTATAATGAGTGTAATAATGCATGTTATATTGATAATATTAGGAGTAATAAGTATAATTATTATAGTTCTAGCGATAATTACAGTATAATGTGGGTAATAATGCATGTTATATTGATAATATTAGGAGTAATGAGTATAATTATTATAGTTCTAGAGATAATAACAGTATAATGTGGGTAATAATGCATGTTATACTGATAATAATAAAGTAGTAAGTATAATTATTATAGATGTAGCGATAATAACTGTATGATGTGGGTAATAATGCATGTTATATTGATAATATTGGGAGTAATAAGTATAATTACTATAGTTCTAGCGATATTAACTGTATAATATGGGTAATAGTGCATGTTATATTGATAATATTGGGAGTAATGAGTATAATTCTTATAGTTCTAGCGATAATAACTGTATAATGTGGGTAATAATGCATCTTATATTGAAAATAATAAAAGTAATAAGAATAATTATTATAGTTCTAGAGATAATAACTGCATAATATGGGTAATAATGCATGTAATATTGATAATATTGGGAGTAATAAGTATAATTACTATAGTTCTAGAGATGACAACTGTATAATATGGATAATCATGGATGATATATTGATAATATCGGGAGTAATAAGTATAATTATTACAGTTCTAACGATAATAACTGCATAATACGGGCAATAATGCATGTTATATTGATAATATTGGGATTAATAAGTATAATTATTATAGTTCTAGCGATAATTACAGTATAATGTGGGTAATAATGCATGTTCTATTGATAATATTAGGAGTAATGAGTATAATTATTATAGTTCTAGAGATAATAACAGTATAATGTGGGTAATAATGCATGTTATATTGATAATATCGGGAGTAATGAGTATAATTATTATAGGTCTAGAGATGACAACTGTATAGTATGGGTACTAATGGATGTTATATTGATAATAATAAAAGTACTAGGTATAATTATTATAGATCTAGGGATAATAACTGTATAATGTGGGTAATAATGCATGTTATATTGATAATGTTGGGAGTAATGAGTATAATTCTTATAGTTCTAGCGATAATAACTGTATAATATGTGTAATAATGCATGTTATATTGATAATATTTCGAGTAATAGTTATAATTATTATAGTTCTAGAGATGACAACTGTATAATATGGGTAATAATGCATGTTATATTGATAAAGTTGGGAGTAAATAGTATAATTATTGTAGTTCTAGAGATAATAACTGCATAATATGGGTAATAATGCATGTTATATTGATAATATTGGGAGTAATAAGTATATTTATTATAGTTTTGACGATAACAGTATAATATGGGTAATAATGCATGTGATTTTGATAATATTAGAAGTAATAAGTATATTTATTATAGTTCTGACAATAATAACAGTATAATATGGGTAATAATGCGTGTTATATTGATAGTATTGGGAGTAATAAGTATAATTATTATAGGTCTAGCGATAATAACTGCATAATATGGGTAATAGTGCATGTTATATTGATAATAGTAAAAGTAATAAGTATAATTATTGTAGTTCTAGCGATAATAACTGCATAATATGGGTAATAATGCATGTTATACTGATAATATTGGTAGTAAAAAGTATATTTATTATAGTTCTGACGATAATAACAGTATAATATGGTTAATAATGCATGTTATACTGATAATACTGGGAGTAATAAGTATGATTATTATAGTTCTAGCGATAATAACTGCATAATAGGGGTAATAATGCATGTTATACTGATAATAATATAAGTAATAAGTATAACTATTATAGTTCTAGCGATAATAACTGTATAATATGGATAATAATGCATGACATATTGATAATATTAGGAGTAACAAGTATAATTATTATAGTTCTAGCGATAATTACAGTATAATGTGGGTAATAATGCATGTTATATTGATAATATTAGGAGTAATGAGTATAATTATTATAGTTCTAGAGATAATAACAGTATAATGTGGGTAATAATGCATGTTATACTGATAATAATAAAGTAGTAAGTATAATTATTATAGATGTAGCGATAATAACTGTATGATGTGGGTAATAATGCATGTTATATTGATAATATTGGGAGTAATAAGTATAATTACTATAGTTCTAGCGATATTAACTGTATAATATGGGTAATAGTGCATGTTATATTGATAATATTGGGAGTAATGAGTATAATTCTTATAGTTCTAGCGATAATAACTGTATAATGTGGGTAATAATGCATCTTATATTGAAAATAATAAAAGTAATAAGAATAATTATTATAGTTCTAGAGATAATAACTGCATAATATGGGTAATAATGCATGTAATATTGATAATATTGGGAGTAATAAGTATAATTATTATAGTTCTAGAGATGACAACTGTATAATATGGATAATAATGCATGACATATTGATAATATTAGGAGTAAATAGTATAATTATTATAGTTCTAGCGATAATTACAGTATAATGTGGGTAATAATGCATGTTATATTGATAATATTAGGAGTAATGAGTATAATTATTATAGTTCTAGAGATAATAACAGTATAATGTGGGTAATAATGCATGTTATATTGATAATATTGGGAGTAATGAGTCTAATTATTATAGTTTTAGCTATAATTACAGTATAATGTGGGTAATAATGCATGTTATATTGATAACATTGGGAGTAATGAGTATAATTATTATAGTTCTAGCGATAATAACGGTATAATATGGGTAATAATTCATGTTATATTCATAATATTTCGAGTAATAGGTATAATTATTATAGTTCTAGAGATAACAACTGCATAATATGGGTAATAATGCATGTAATATTGATAATATTGGGAGTAATAAGTATAATTATTATAGTTCTAGAGATGACAACTGTATAATATGGATAATAATGCATGACATATTGATAATATTAGGAGTAAATAGTATAATTATTATAGTTCTAGCGATAATTACAGTATAATGTGGGTAATAATGCATGTTATATTGATAATATTAGGAGTAATGAGTATAATTATTATAGTTCTAGAGATAATAACAGTATAATGTGGGTAATAATGCATGTTATATTGATAACATTGGGAGTAATGAGTATAATTATTATAGTTCTAGCGATAATAACGGTATAATATGGGTAATAATTCATGTTATATTCATAATATTTCGAGTAATAGGTATAATTATTATAGTTCTAGAGATAACAACTGTATAATATGTGTAATAATGGATGTTATATTGATAATATCGGGAGTAATGAGTATAATTATTATAGGTCTAGAGATGAAAACTGTATAATATGGATAATAATGGATGATATATTGATAATATCGGGAGTAATAAGTATAATGTTTACAGTTCTAACGATAATAACTGTATAGTGTGATTAATAATGCATGTTATATTGATAATATTGGGAGTAATAAGTATAATTATTATAGTTCTAGGGATGACAACTATATAATATGGATAATCATGGATGATATATTGATAATATCGGGAGTAATAAGTATAATTATTACAGTTCTAACGATAATAACTGTATAGTGTGGGTAATAATGCATGTTATATTGATAATATTGGGAGTAATAGGTATAATTATTATAGTTCGAGCGATAATAACTGCATAATATGGGTAGTAGTGCATGTTATATTGATAATAAGATAAGTAATAAGTATAATTATTGTAGTTCTAGCGATAATAACTGCATAATATGGGTAATAATGCATGTTATATTGATAATAATAAAAGCAGTAAGTATAATTATTATAGATGTAGCGATAATAACTGTATAATATGGGTAATAATGCATGTTATATTGATAATATTGGGAATAATAACTATAATTATTATAGATCTAGCGATAATAACTGTATAATGTGGGTTATAATGCATGTTATATTGATAATAATAAAAGCAGTAAGTATAATTATTATAGATGTAGCGATAATAACTGTATAATGTGGGTAATAATGCACGTTATATTGATAATATTGGGAATAATAAGTATAATTATTATAGATCTAGAGACGACAACTGTATAGTATGGGTAATAATGCATGTTATATTGATAATAATAAAAGTACTAAGTATAATTATTATAGTTCTAGCGATAATAACTGTATAATGTGGGTAATAATGCATGTTATATTGATAATATTGGGAGTAATGAGTATAATTATTATAGTTCTAGCGATAATAACTGTATAATGTGGGTAATAATGCATGTTATATTGATAATATTCCTAGTAATAAGTATAATTATTATAGTTCTAGCGATAGTAACTGTACAATGTGGGTAATAATGCATGTTATATTGATAATGTTGGGAGTAATGAGTATAATTCTTATAGTTCTAGCGATAATAACTGTATAATGTGGGTAATAATGCATCTTATATTGATAATATTGGGAGTAATAAGTATATTTATTATAGTTCTAGCGATAATAACTGCATAATATGGGTAATAGTGCATGTGGGTAATAATGCATGTTATATTGATAATATTGGGAGTAATGAGTATAATTATTATAGTTCTAGCGATAATAACGGTATAATATGAGTAATAATGCATGTTATATTGATAATATTGCGAGTAATAGGTATAATTATTATCGTTCTAGAGATAACAACTGTATAATATGGGTAATAATGCATGTTATATTGATAATATTGGGACTAATAAGTATAATTATTATAGTTCTAGCGATAATAACTGTATAATATGTGTAATAATGCATGTTATATTGATAATATTTCGAGTAATAGTTATAATTATTATAGTTCTAGAGATGACAACTGTATAATATGGGTAATAATGCATGTTATATTGATAGTGTTGTGAGTAATTAGTATAATTATTGTAGTTCTAGAGATAATAACTGCATAATATGGGTAATAATGCATGTAATATTGATAATATTGGGAGTAATAAGTATAATTATTATAGTTCTAACGATAATAACTGCATAATATGGGCAATAATGCATGTTATACTGATAATATTAGGAATAATAAGTATAATTATTATAGTTCTAGCGATAATTACAGTATAATGTGGGTAATAATGCATGTTATATTGATAATATTGGGAGTAATGAGTATAATAATTATAGTTCTAGAGATAATAACGGTATAATATATGTAATAATGCAGGTTATATTGATAATACTTCGAGTAATAGGTATAATTATTATAGGTCTAGATATAACAACTGTATAATATGGATAATAATGGGTGTTATATTGATAATATTTGGAGTAATATTTATAATTATTATAGTTCTAGAGATAACAACTCTATAATATGGGTAATAATGGATATTATATTAATAATATCGGTAGTAATGAGTATAATTATTGTAGTTCTAGCGATAATAACTGCATAATATGGGTAATAATGCATGTTATACTGATAATAATATAAGTAATAAGTATAACTATTATAGTTCTAGCGATAATAACTGTATAATATGGATAATAATGCATGACATATTGATAATATTAGGAGTAATAAGTATAATTATTATAGTTCTAGCGATAATTACAGTATAATGTGGGTAATAATGCATGTTGTATTGATAATATTAGGAGTAATGAGTATAATTATTATAGTTCTAGAGATAATAACAGTATAATGTGGGTAATAATGCATGTTATACTGATAATAATAAACTAGTAAGTATAATTATTATAGATGTAGCGATAATAACTGTATGATGTGGGTAATAATGCATGTTATATTGATAATATTGGGAGTAATAAGTATAATTACTATAGTTCTAGCGATATTAACTGTATAATATGGGTAATAGTGCATGTTATATTGATAATATTGGGAGTAATGAGTATAATTCTTATAGTTCTAGCGATAATAACTGTATAATGTGGGTAATAATGCATCTTATATTGAAAATAATAAAAGTAATAAGAATAATTATTATAGTTCTAGAGATAATAACTGTATAATGTGGGTAATAATGCATGTTATATTGATAATATTGGGAATAATAAGTATAATTATTATAGATGTAGCGATAATAACTGTATAATATGGGTAATAATGCATGTTATATTGATAATATTGGGAATAATAACTATAATTATTATAGATCTAGCGATGACAACTGTATAGTATGGGTAATAATGGATGTTATATTGATAATAATAAATGTACTAAGTATAATTATTATAGTTCTAGAGATAACAACTGTATAATATGGGTAATAATGCATGTTATATTGATAATGTTGGGAGTAATAACTATAATTATTATAGATCTAGAGATGACAACTGTATAGTATGGGTACTAATGGATGTTATATTGATAATAATAAAAGTACTAAGTATAATTATTATAGATCTAGCGATAATAACTGTATAATGTGGGTAATAATGCATGTTATATTGATAATATTGGGAGTAATGAGAATAATTATTATAGTTCTAGCGATAATAACGGTATAATATGGGTAATAATGCAGGTTATATTCATAATACTTCGAGTAATAGGTATAATTATTATAGTTCTAGAGATAACAACTGTATAATATGGGTAATAACGGATGTTATATTGATAATATTGGGAATAATAACTATAATTATTATAGATCTAGAGATGACAACTGTATAGTATGGGTACTAAAGGATGTTATATTGATAATAATAAAAGTACTAAGTATAATTATTATAGATCTAGCGATAATAACTGTATAATGTGGGTAATAATGCATGTTATATTGATAATGTTGGGAGTAATGAGTATAATTCTTATAGTTCTAGCGATAATAACTGTATAATGTGGGTAATAATGCATCTTATATTGATAATATTGGGAGTAATAAGTATATTTATTATAGTTCTAGCGATAATAACTGCATAATATGGGTAATAGTGCATGTTATATTGATAATATTGGGAGTAATAAGTATATTTATTATAGTTCTAGCGATGATAACAGTATAATATGGGTAATAATGCATGTTATATTGATAATATTTCGAGTAATAGGTATAATTATTATTGTTCTAGAGATAACAACTGTATAATATGGGTAATAATGGATGATATATTGATAATATCGGGAGTAATGAGTATAATTATTATAGATCTAGCGATAATTAAAGTATAATATGTGCAATAATGGATGTTATATTGATAATATCGGGGGTAATGAGTATAATTATTATAGTTCTAGAGATGACAACTGTATAATATGGATAATAATGCATGTTATATTGATAAGATTGGGAGTAATAAGTATATTAATTGTAGTTCTAGCGATAATAATTGTATAATGTGGGTAATAATGCATGTTATATTGATAATATTGGGAGTAATGAGTATAATTATTATAGTTCTAGCGATAATAACGGTATAATATGGGTAATAATGCATGTTATATTGATAATATTGCGAGTAATAGGTATAATTATTATCGTTCTAGAGATAACAACTGTATAATATGGGTAATAATGCATGTTATATTGATAATATTGGGACTAATAAGTATAATTATTATAGTTCTAGAGATAATAACTGCATAATATGGGTAATAATGCATGTAATATTGATAATATTGGGAGTAATAAGTATAATTATTATAGTTCTAGAGATGACAACTGTATAATATGGATAATCATGGATGATATATTGATAATATCGGGAGTAATAAGTATAATTATTACAGTTCTAACAATAATAACTGCATAATATGGGCAATAATGCATGTTATATTGATAATATTGGGAATAATAAATATAATTATTATAGTTCTAGCGATAATTACAGTATAATGTGGGTAATAATGCATGTTATATTGATAATATTAGGAGTAATGAGTATAATTATTATAGTTCTAGAGATAATAACAGTATAATGTGGGTAATAATGCATGTTACATTGATAACATTGGGAGTAATGAGTATAATTATTATAGTTCTAGCGATAATAACGGCATAATATGGGTAATAATTCATGTTATATTGATAATATTTCGAGTAATAGTTATAATTATTATAGTTCTAGAGATGACAACTGTATAATATGGGTAATAATGCATGTTATATTGATAATGTTGGGAGTAATTAGTATAATTATTGTAGTTCTAGAGATAATAACTGTATAATATGGGTAATAATGGATGTTATGTTGATAATATCGGGAGTAATGAGTATAATTATTATAGTTCTAGAGATGACAACTGTATAATATGGGTAATAATGGATGTTATATTGATAATATTGGGAGTAATAAGTATATTAATTGTAGTTCTAGCGATAATAACTGTATAATGTGGGTAATAATGCAAGTTATATTGATAATATAGGGGAATAATAGGTATAACTATTATAGTTCTAGCGATAATAACTGTATAATGTGGGTAATAATGCATCTTATATTGAAAATAATAAAAGTAATAAGTATAATTATTATAGTTCTAGAGATAATAACTGTATAATGTGGGTAATAATGCATGTTATATTGATAATATTGGGAATAATAAGTATAATTATTATAGATGTAGCGATAATAACTGTATAATATGGGTAATAATGCATGTTATATTGATAATATTGGGAATAATAACTATAATTATTATAGATCTAGCGATGACAACTGTATAGAATGGGTAATGATGGATGTTATATTGATAATTATAAAAGTACTAAGTATAATTATTATAGATCTAGCGATAATAACTGTATAATGTGGGTAATAATGCATGTTATATTGATAATGTTGGGAGTAATGAGTATAATTACTATAGTTCTAGCGATAATAACTGTATAATATTGGTAATAATGCATGTTATATTGATAATATTTCGAGTAATAGGTATAATAATTGTAGTTCTAGAGATAATAACGGTATAATATGGGTAATAATGCAGGTTATATTCATAATACTTCGAGTAATAGGTATAATTATTATAGTTCTAGAGATAACAACTGTATAATATGGGTAATAATGGATGTTATATTGATAATATTGGGAATAATAACTATAATTATTATAGATCTAGAGATGACAACTGTATAGTATGGGTACTAATGGATGTTATATCGATAATAATAAAAGTACTAAGTATAATTATTATAGATCTAGCGATAATAACTGTATAATGTGGGTAATAATGCATGTTATATTGATAATGTTGGGAGTAATGAGTATAATTCTTATAGTTCTAGCGATAATAACTGTATAATGTGGGTAATAATGCATCTTATATTGATAATATTGGGAGTAATAAGTATATTTATTATAGTTCTAGCGATAATAACTGCATAATATGGGTAATAGTGCATGTAATATTGATAATATTGGGAGTAATAAGTATATTTATTATAGTTCTAGCGATGATAACAGTATAATATGGGTAATAATGCATGTTATATTGCTAATATTGGGAGTAATGAGTATAATTATTATAGTTCTAGAGATAATAACGGTATAATATGGGTAATAATGCATGTTATATTGATAATATTTCGCGTAATAGGTATAATTATTATAGTTCTAGAGATAACAACTGTATAATATGTGTAATAATGGATGTTATATTGATAATATCGGGAGTAATGAGTATAATTATTATAGGTCTAGAGATGACAACTGTATAATATGGATAATAATGGATGATATATTGATAATATCGGGAGTAATAAGTATAATTATTACAGTTCTAACGTAATAACTGTATAGTGTGATTAATAATGCATGTTATATTGATAATATTGGGAGTAATAAGTATAATTATTATAGTTCTAGGGATGACAACTGTATAATATGGATAATAATGGATGATATATTGATAATATCGGGAGTAATAAGTATAATTATTACAGTTCTAACGTAATAACTGTATAGTGTGATTAATAATGCATGTTATATTCATAATATTGGGAGTAATAGGTATAATTATTATAGTTCGAGCGATAATAACTGCATAATATGGGTAGTAGTGCATGTTATATTGATAATAAGATAAGTAATAAGTATAATTATTGTAGTTCTAGCGATAATAACTGCATAATATGGGTAATAATGCATGTTATATTGATAATATTGGGAATAATAAGTATAATTATTTTAGTTCTAGCGATAATTACAGTATAATGTGGGTAATAATGCATGTTATATTGATAATATTGGGAGTAATGAGTATAATTATTATAGTTCTAGAGATA
The DNA here is from genome assembly GCA_963576845.1 of Megachile leachella. Classification (NCBI taxonomy): domain Eukaryota; kingdom Metazoa; phylum Arthropoda; class Insecta; order Hymenoptera; family Megachilidae; genus Megachile; species Megachile leachella. The sequence continues at coordinate 260,605 of CAUYWW010000099.1, read as the reverse complement.
ATAACAGTATAATGATGGTAATAATGCATGTTATATTGATAATATTGGGATTAATGAGTATAATTATTATAGTTTTGGAGATAATAACGGTATAATATGCGTAATAATGCATGTTATATTGGTAATATTTCGAGTAATAGGTATAATTATTATCGTTCTAGAGATAACAACTGTATAATGTGGGTAATAATGCATCTTATATTGAAAATAATAAAAGTAATAAGTATAATTATTATAGTTCTAGAGATAATAACTGTATAATGTGGGTAATAAGGGAATGTTATATTGATAATATTGGGAATAATAAGTATAATTATTATAGATGTAGCGATAATAACTGTATAATATGGGTAATAATGCATGTTATATTGATAATATTGGGAATAATAACTATAATTATTATAGATCTAGCGATGACAACTGTATAGTATGGGAAATAATGGATGTTATATTGATAATAATAAAAGTACTAAGTATAATTATTATAGTTCTAGAGATAACAACTGTATAATATGGGTAATAATGCATGTTATATTGATAATGTTGGGAGTAATAACTATAATTATTATAGATCTAGAGATGACAACTGTATAGTATGGGTACTAATGGATGTTATATTGATAATAATAAAAGTACTAAGTATAATTATTATAGATCTAGCGATAATAACTGTATAATGTGGGTAATAATGCATGTTATATTGATAATATTGGGAGTAATGAGTATAATTATTATAGTTCTAGCGATAATAACGGTATAATATGGGTAATAATGCATGTTATATTGATAATATTTCGAGAAATAGGTATAATTATTATCGTTCTAGAGATAACAACTGTATAATATGGGTAATAATGGATGTTATATTGATAATATTAGGAGCAGTAAGTATAATTATTATAGTTCTAGCTATTATAACTGTATAATATGGGTAATAGTGCATGTTATATTGATAATATTGGGAGTAATGAGTATAATTCTTATAGTTCTAGCGATAATAACTGTATAATGTGGGTAATAATGCATCTTATATTGAAAATAATAAAAGTAATAAGTATAATTATTATAGTTCTAGAGATAATAACTGTATAATGTGGGTAATAATGCATGTTATATTGATAATATTGGGAATAATAAGTATAATTATTATAGATGTAGCGATAATAACTGTATAATATGGGTAATAATGCATGTTATATTGATAATATTGGGAATAATAACTATAATTATTATAGATCTAGCGATGACAACTGTATAGTATGGGTAATAATGGATGTTATATTGATAATAATAAAAGTACTAAGTATAATTATTATAGATCTGGCGATAATAACTGTATAGTGTGGGTAATAATGCATGTTATATTCATAATGTTGGGAGTAATGAGTATAATTACTATAGTTCTAGCGATAATAACTGTATAATATTGGTAATAATGCATGTTATATTGATAATATTTCGAGAAATAGGTGTAATAATTGTAGTTCTAGAGATAATAACGGTATAATATTGGTAATAATGCAGGTTATATTCATAATACTTCGAGTAATAGGTATAATTATTATAGTTCTAGAGATAACAATTGTATAATATGGGTAATAATGGATGTTATATTGATAATATTGGGAATAATAACTATAATTATTATAGATCTAGAGATGACAACTGTATAGTATGGGTACTAATGGATGTTATATTGATAATAATAAAAGTACTAAGTATAATTATTATAGATCTAGCGATAATAACTGTATAATGTGGGTAATAATGCATGTTATATTGATAATGTTGGGAGTAATGAGTATAATTCTTATAGTTCTAGCGATAATAACTGTATAATGTGGGTAATAATGCATCTTATATTGATAATATTGGGAGTAATAAGTATATTTATTTATAGTTCTAGCGATAATAACTGCATAATATGGGTAATAGTGCATGTAATATTGATAATATTGGGAGTAATAAGTATATTTATTATAGTTCTAGCGATGATAACAGTATAATATGGGTAATAATGCATGTTATATTGATAATATTTCGAGTAATAGGTATAATTATTATTGTTCTAGAGATAACAACTGTATAATATGGGTAATAATGGATGATATATTGATAATATCGGGAGTAATGAGTATAATTATTATAGTTCTAGCGATAATTAAAGTATAATATGTGCAATAATGGATGTTATATTGATAATATCGGGGGTAATGAGTATAATTATTATAGTTTTAGAGATGACAACTGTATAATATGGATAATAATGGATGTTATATTAATAATATTGGGAATAATAAGTGTAATTATTATAGTTCTAGCGATAATAACTGTATAATGTGGGTAAGAATGCATGTTATATTGATAATATTGGGAATAATAAGTATAATTATTATAGTTCTAGCGATAATAACTGTATAATGTGGGTAATAATGCATGTTATATTGATAACATTGGGAGTAATGAGTATAATTATTATAGTTCTAGCGATAATAACGATATAATATGGGTAATAATGCATGTTATATTGATAATATTGCGAGTAATAGGTATAATTATTATCGTTCTAGAGATAACAACTGTATACTATGGGTAATAATGCATGTTATATTGATAATATTGGGACTAATAAGTATAACTATTATAGTTCTAGCGATAATAACTGTATAATATGTGTAATAATGCATGTTATATTGATAATATTTCGAGTAATAGTTATAATTATTATAGTTCTAGATATGACAACTGTATAATATGGGTAATAATGCATGTTATATTGATAATGTTGGGAGTAATTAGTATAATTATTGTAGTTCTAGAGATAATAACTGCATAATATGAGTAATAATGCATGTAATATTGATAATATTGGGAGTAATAAGTATAATTATTATAGTGCTAGAGATGACAACTGTATAATATGGATAATCATGGATGATATTTTGATAATATCGGGAGTAATAAGTATAATTATTACAGTTCTAACGATAATAACTGCATAATATGGGCAATAATGAATGTTATATTGATAATATTGGGAATAATAAGTATAATTATTATAGTTCTAGCGATAATTACAGTATAATGTGGGTAATAATGCATGTTATATTGATAATATTAGGAGTAATGAGTATAATTATTATAGTTCTAGCGATAATAACTGTATAATGTGGGTAAGAATGCATGTTATATTGATAATATTGGGAATAATAAGTATAATTATTATAGTTCTAGCTATAATAACTGTATAATGTGGGCAATAATGCATGTTATATTCATAATATTGGGAGTAATGAGTATAATTCTTATAGTTCTAGCGATAATTACAGTATAATGTGGGTAATAATGCATGTTATATTGATAATATTGGGAGTAATGAGTATAATTATTATAGTTCTAGCGATAATAACGGTATAATATGGGTAATAATGCATGTTATATTGATAATATTTCGGGAAATAGGTATAATTATTATCGTTCTAGAGATAACAACTGTATAATATGGGTAATAGTGCATGTTATATTGATAATATTGGGAGTAATGAGTATAATTCTTATAGTTCTAGCGATAATAACTGTATAATGTGGGTAATAATGCATCTTATATTGAAAATAATAAAAGTAATAAGAATAGTTATTATAGTTCTAGAGATGACAACTGCATAATATGGGAAATAATGGATGTTATATTGATAATATCGGGAGCAATGAGTATAATTATTATAGTTCTAGAGATGACAACTGTATAATATGGGAAATAATGGATGTTATATTGATAATATTGGGAGTAATAAGTATAATAATTGTAGTTCTAGAGATAATAACGGTATAATATGGGTAATAATGCAGGTTATATTCATAATACCTCGAGTAATAGGTATAATTATTATAGTTCTAGAGATAACAACTGTATAATATGGGTAATAATGGATATTATATTAATAATATCGGTAGTAATGAGTATAATTATTATAGTTCTAGCGATAATGACTGTATAATGAGTGTAATAATGCATGTTATATTGATAATATTAGGAGTAGTAAGTATAATTATTATAGTTCTAGCGGTAATAATAGTATAATGTGGGTAATAATGCATGTTATATTGATAATATTGTGAGTAATAAGTATAATTATTATAGATGTAGCGATGATAACTGTATAATATGGGTAATAATGCATGTTATATTGATAATATTGGGAATAATAACTATAATTATTATAGATCTAGAGATGACAACTGTATAGTATGGGTACTAATGGATGTTATATTGATAATAATAAAAGTACTGAGTATAATTATTATAGATCTAGCGATAATAACTGTATAATGTGGGTAATAATGCGTGTTATATTGATAATGTTGGGAGTAATGAGTATAATTATTATAGTTCTAGCGATAATAACGGTACAATATGTGTAATAATGCATGTTATATTGATAATATTTCGAGTAATAGGTATAACTATTATCGTTCTAGAGATAACAACTGTATAATATGGGTAATAATGCATGTTATATTGATAATATTGGGAGTAATAAGTATAATTATTATAGTTCTAGCGATAATAACTGTGTAATATGTGTAATAATGCATGTTATTTCGATAATATTTCGAGTAATGAGTATAACTATTATAGTTATAGAGATAATAACGGTATAATATGGGTAATAATGCATGTTATATTGATAATATTGGGAGTAATGAGTATAACTATTATAGTTCTAGAGATAAAAACGGTATAATATGGGTAATAATGCATGTTATATTGATAATATTGGGAGTAATAAGAATAATAATTGTAGTTCTAGCAATAATGACTGTATAATGTGGGTAATAATGCATGTTATATTGACAATATTTCGAGTAATAGGTATAATTATTATAGTTCTCGAGATGACAACTGTATAATATGGGTGATAATGGATGTTATATTGATAATAATAAAAGTACTAAGTATAATTATTATAATTCTAGCGATAATAACTGTATGATATGGGTAATAATGCATGTTATATTGATAATATTTCGAGTAATCTGTATAAATATTATAGTTCTAGAGATGACAAGTGTATAATATGGGTAGTAATGCATGTTATATTGATAATATAGGGAGATAATAGGTATAACTATTATAGTTCTAGGGATAATAACTGTATAATGTGGGTAATAATGCATGTTATATTGATAATAATAAAAGCAGTAAGTATAATTATCATAGATGTAGCGATAATAATTGTACAATATGCGTAATAATGCATGTTATATTGATAATATTGGGAGTAATAACTATAATTATTATAGTTCTAGAGATAATAACAGTATAATGTGTGTAATAATGCATGTTATATTGATAATATTGGGAGTAATGAGTATAATTATTATAGTTGTGGAGATAATAAGAGTATAATATTTGTAACAATGCATGTTATATTGATAATATTTCGAGTAATAGGCATAATTATTATCGTTCTAGAGATAACAACTGTATAATATGGGTAATAATGGATGTTATATTGATAATATTTGGAGTAATAAGTATAATTATTATAGTTCTTGCGATAATTAAAGTATAATGTGGGTAATAATGCATGTTGTATTGATGATATTGGGAGTAACTAGTATAATAATTGCAGTTCTAGCTATAATAACTGTATAATGTGGGTAATAATGCATGTTATATTGATAATATTGGGAGTAATAAGTATAATTATTAAGTTCTAGCGATAATAACTGTATAATGTGGGTAATAATGCATCTTATATTGAAAATAATAAAAGTAATAAGTATAATTATTATAGTTCTAGAGATAATAACTGTATAATGTGGGTAATAATGCATGTTATATTGGTAATATTGGAAGTAATGAGTATAACTATTATAGTTCTAGAGATAATAACGGTATAATATGGGTAATAATGCATGTTATATTGATAATATTGGGAGTAATGAGTATAATTATTATAGTTCTGGAGATAATAACGGTATAATATGGGTAATAATGCATGTTATATTGATAACATTTCGAGTAATAGGTATAATTATTATAGTTATAGAGATGACAACTGTATAATATGGGTAATAATGGATGTTATATTAATAATATCGGGAGTAATGAGTATAATTATTATAGTTCTAGCGATAATAACTGCATACTGTGGGTAATAATGCATGTTATATTGATAATATTGGGAGTAATAAGTATAATAATTGTAGTTCTAGCGATAATAACTGTATAATGTGGGTAATAATGCATGTTATATTGATAATATTGGGAGTAATGAGTATAATTATTATAGTTCTGGAGATAATAACGGTATAATATGGGTAATAATGCATGTTATATTGATAATATTTCGAGTAATAGGCATAATTATTATCGTTCTAGAGATAACAACTGTATAATATGGGTAATAATGGATGTTATATTGATAATATTTGGAGTAATAAGTATAATTATTATAGTTCTAGCGATAATTAAAGTATAATGTGGGTAATAATGCATGTTATATTGATAATATTGGGAGTAATAAGTATAATTATTATAGTTCTAGAGATAATAACAGTATAATGTGGGTAATAATGCATGTTATATTGATAATATTGGGAGTAATGAGTATAATTATTATAGTTCTGCAGATAATAACGGTATAATATGGGTAATAACGCATGTTATATTGATAATATTTCTAGTAATAGGTATGATTATTATCGTTCTAGAGATAACAACTGTATAATATGGGTAATAATGGATGTTATATTGATAATATTTGGAGTAATAAGTATAATTATTATAGTTCTAGCGATAACAGCTGTATAATGTGGGTAATAATGCATGTTATATTGATAATATTGGGAGTAATAAGTATAATTATTATAGTTCTAGCGATAATAACGGTCTAATATGGGTAATAATGCATGTTATATTGATAATATTTCGAGTAATAGGTATAATTATTATCGTTCTAGAGATAACAACTGTATAATATGGGTAATAATGGATGTTATATTGATAATATTTGGAGTAATAAGTATAACTATTATAGTTCTAGCGATAACAACTGTATAATGTGGGTAATAATGCATGTTATATTGATAATATTGGGAGTAATAAGTATAATTATTATAGTTCTAGCGATAATAACGGTACAATATGGGTAATAATGCATGTTATATTGATAATATTTCGAGTAATAGGTATGATTATTATCGTTCTAGAGATAACAACTGTATAATATAGGTAATAATGCATGTTATATTGATAATATTGGCAGTAATAAGTATAATTATTATAGTTCTAGAGATAATAACAGTATAATGTGTGTAATAATGCATGTTATATTGATAATATTGGGAGTAATGAGTATAATTATTATAGTTCTGGAGATAATAACGGTATAATATGGGTAATAATGCATGTTATATTGATAATATTTCGAGTAATAGTCATAATTATTATCGTTCTAGAGATAACAACTGTATAATATGGGTAATAATGGATGTTATATTGATAATATTTGGAGTAATAAGTATAATAATTGTAGTTCTAGAGATAATAACGGTATAATATGGGTAATAATGCAGGTTATATTCATAATACCTCGAGTAATAGGTATAATTATTATAGTTCTAGAGATGACAACTGCATAATATGGGAAATAATGGATGTTATATTGATAATATCGGGAGCAATGAGTATAATTATTATAGTTCTAGAGATGACAACTGTATAATATGGGAAATAATGGATGTTATATTGATAATATTGGGAGTAATAAGTATAATAATTGTAGTTCTAGAGATAATAACGGTATAATATGGGTAATAATGCAGGTTATATTCATAATACCTCGAGTAATAGGTATAATTATTATAGTTCTAGAGATAACAACTGTATAATATGGGTAATAATGGATATTATATTAATAATATCGGTAGTAATGAGTATAATTATTATAGTTCTAGCGATAATGACTGTATAATGAGTGTAATAATGCATGTTATATTGATAATATTAGGAGTAGTAAGTATAATTATTATAGTTCTAGCGGTAATAATAGTATAATGTGGGTAATAATGCATGTTATATTGATAATATTGTGAGTAATAAGTATAATTATTATAGATGTAGCGATGATAACTGTATAATATGGGTAATAATGCATGTTATATTGATAATATTGGGAATAATAACTATAATTATTATAGATCTAGAGATGACAACTGTATAGTATGGGTACTAATGGATGTTATATTGATAATAATAAAAGTACTGAGTATAATTATTATAGTTCTAGCGATAACAACTGTATAATGTGGGTAATAATGCATGTTATATTGATAATATTGGGAGTAATAAGTATAATTATTATAGTTCTAGCGATAATAACGGTACAATATGGGTAATAATGCATGTTATATTGATAATATTTCGAGTAATAGGTATAATTATTATCGTTCTAGAGATAACAACTGTATAATATAGGTAATAATGCATGTTATATTGATAATATTGGCAGTAATAAGTATAATTATTATAGTTCTAGAGATAATAACAGTATAATGTGTGTAATAATGCATGTTATATTGATAATATTGGGAGTAATGAGTATAATTATTATAGTTCTGGAGATAATAACGGTATAATATGGGTAATAATGCATGTTATATTGATAATATTTCGAGTAATAGTCATAATTATTATCGTTCTAGAGATAACAACTGTATAATATGGGTAATAATGGATGTTATATTGATAATATTTGGAGTAATAAGTATAATAATTGTAGTTCTAGAGATAATAACGGTATAATATGGGTAATAATGCAGGTTATATTCATAATACCTCGAGTAATAGGTATAATTATTATAGTTCTAGAGATGACAACTGCATAATATGGGAAATAATGGATGTTATATTGATAATATCGGGAGCAATGAGTATAATTATTATAGTTCTAGAGATGACAACTGTATAATATGGGAAATAATGGATGTTATATTGATAATATTGGGAGTAATAAGTATAATAATTGTAGTTCTAGAGATAATAACGGTATAATATGGGTAATAATGCAGGTTATATTCATAATACCTCGAGTAATAGGTATAATTATTATAGTTCTAGAGATAACAACTGTATAATATGGGTAATAATGGATATTATATTAATAATATCGGTAGTAATGAGTATAATTATTATAGTTCTAGCGATAATGACTGTATAATGAGTGTAATAATGCATGTTATATTGATAATATTAGGAGTAGTAAGTATAATTATTATAGTTCTAGCGGTAATAATAGTATAATGTGGGTAATAATGCATGTTATATTGATAATATTGTGAGTAATAAGTATAATTATTATAGATGTAGCGATGATAACTGTATAATATGGGTAATAATGCATGTTATATTGATAATATTGGGAATAATAACTATAATTATTATAGATCTAGAGATGACAACTGTATAGTATGGGTACTAATGGATGTTATATTGATAATAATAAAAGTACTGAGTATAATTATTATAGATCTAGCGATAATAACTGTATAATGTGGGTAATAATGCGTGTTATATTGATAATGTTGGGAGTAATGAGTATAATTATTATAGTTCTAGCGATAATAACGGTACAATATGTGTAATAATGCATGTTATATTGATAATATTTCGAGTAATAGGTATAACTATTATCGTTCTAGAGATAACAACTGTATAATATGGGTAATAATGCATGTTATATTGATAATATTGGGAGTAATAAGTATAATTATTATAGTTCTAGCGATAATAACTGTGTAATATGTGTAATAATGCATGTTATTTCGATAATATTTCGAGTAATGAGTATAACTATTATAGTTATAGAGATAATAACGGTATAATATGGGTAATAATGCATGTTATATTGATAATATTGGGAGTAATGAGTATAACTATTATAGTTCTAGAGATAAAAACGGTATAATATGGGTAATAATGCATGTTATATTGATAATATTGGGAGTAATAAGAATAATAATTGTAGTTCTAGCAATAATGACTGTATAATGTGGGTAATAATGCATGTTATATTGACAATATTTCGAGTAATAGGTATAATTATTATAGTTCTCGAGATGACAACTGTATAATATGGGTAATAATGGATGTTATATTGATAATAATAAAAGTACTAAGTATAATTATTATAATTCTAGCGATAATAACTGTATGATATGGGTAATAATGCATGTTATATTGATAATATTTCGAGTAATCTGTATAAATATTATAGTTCTAGAGATGACAAGTGTATAATATGGGTAGTAATGCATGTTATATTGATAATATAGGGAGATAATAGGTATAACTATTATAGTTCTAGGGATAATAACTGTATAATGTGGGTAATAATGCATGTTATATTGATAATAATAAAAGCAGTAAGTATAATTATCATAGATGTAGCGATAATAATTGTACAATATGCGTAATAATGCATGTTATATTGATAATATTGGGAGTAATAACTATAATTATTATAGTTCTAGAGATAATAACAGTATAATGTGTGTAATAATGCATGTTATATTGATAATATTGGGAGTAATGAGTATAATTATTATAGTTGTGGAGATAATAAGAGTATAATATTTGTAACAATGCATGTTATATTGATAATATTTCGAGTAATAGGCATAATTATTATCGTTCTAGAGATAACAACTGTATAATATGGGTAATAATGGATGTTATATTGATAATATTTGGAGTAATAAGTATAATTATTATAGTTCTTGCGATAATTAAAGTATAATGTGGGTAATAATGCATGTTGTATTGATGATATTGGGAGTAACTAGTATAATAATTGCAGTTCTAGCTATAATAACTGTATAATGTGGGTAATAATGCATGTTATATTGATAATATTGGGAGTAATAAGTATAATTATTAAGTTCTAGCGATAATAACTGTATAATGTGGGTAATAATGCATCTTATATTGAAAATAATAAAAGTAATAAGTATAATTATTATAGTTCTAGAGATAATAACTGTATAATGTGGGTAATAATGCATGTTATATTGGTAATATTGGAAGTAATGAGTATAACTATTATAGTTCTAGAGATAATTACGGTATAATATGGGTAATAATGCATGTTATATTGATAATATTGGGAGTAATGAGTATAATTATTATAGTTCTGGAGATAATAACGGTATAATATGGGTAATAATGCATGTTATATTGATAACATTTCGAGTAATAGGTATAATTATTATAGTTATAGAGATGACAACTGTATAATATGGGTAATAATGGATGTTATATTAATAATATCGGGAGTAATGAGTATAATTATTATAGTTCTAGCGATAATAACTGCATACTGTGGGTAATAATGCATGTTATATTGATAATATTGGGAGTAATAAGTATAATAATTGTAGTTCTAGCGATAATAACTGTATAATGTGGGTAATAATGCATGTTATATTGATAATAATAAAAGCAGTAAGTATAATTATTATAGATGTAGCGATAATAATTGTATAATATGGGTAATAATGCATGTTATATTGATAATATTGGAAATAATAAGTATAGTTATTATAGTTCTAGCGATAATAACTGTATAATGTGGGTAATAATGCATGTTATATTGATAATATTGGGAGTAATAAGTATAATTATTATAGTTCTAGAGATAATAACAGTATAATGTGGGTAATAATGCATGTTATATTGATAATATTGGGAGTAATGAGTATAATTATTATAGTTCTGGAGATAATAACGGTATAATATGGGTAATAATGCATGTTATATTGATAATATTTCGAGTAATAGGCATAATTATTATCGTTCTAGAGATAACAACTGTATAATATGGGTAATAATGGATGTTATATTGATAATATTTGGAGTAATAAGTATAATTATTATAGTTCTAGCGATAATTAAAGTATAATGTGGGTAATAATGCATGTTATATTGATAATATTTCGAGTAATAGGTATAATTATTATAGTTCTCGAGATGACAACTGTATAATATGGGTAATAATGCATGTTATATTGATAATAGTGGGAATAATAAGTATAATTATTATAGTTCTAGCGATAATAACTGTATAATGTGGGTAATAATGCATGTTATATTGATAATAATAAAAGCAGTAAGTATAATTATTATAGATGTAGCGATAATAATTGTATAATATGGGTAATAATGCATGTTATATTGATAATATTGGGAATAATAAGTATAGTTATTATAGTTCTACCGATAATAACTGTATAATGTGGGTAATAATGCATGTTATATTGATAATATTGGGAGTAATAAGTATAATTATTATAGTTCTAGAGATAATAACAGTATAATGTGGGTAATAATGCATGTTATATTGATAATATTGGGAGTAATGAGTATAATTATTATAGTTCTGCAGATAATAACGGTATAATATGGGTAATAACGCATGTTATATTGATAATATTTCTAGTAATAGGTATGATTATTATCGTTCTAGAGATAACAACTGTATAATATGGGTAATAATGGATGTTATATTGATAATATTTGGAGTAATAAGTATAATTATTATAGTTCTAGCGATAACAACTGTATAATGTGGGTAATAATGCATGTTATATTGATAATATTGGGAGTAATAAGTATAATTATTATAGTTCTAGCGATAATAACGGTCTAATATGGGTAATAATGCATGTTATATTGATAATATTTCGAGTAATAGGTATAATTATTATCGTTCTAGAGATAACAACTGTATAATATGGGTAATAATGGATGTTATATTGATAATATTTGGAGTAATAAGTATAACTATTATAGTTCTAGCGATAACAACTGTATAATGTGGGTAATAATGCATGTTATATTGATAATATTGGGAGTAATAAGTATAATTATTATAGTTCTAGCGATAATAACGGTACAATATGGGTAATAATGCATGTTATATTGATAATATTTCGAGTAATAGGTATAATTATTATCGTTCTAGAGATAACAACTGTATAATATGGGTAATAATGCATGTTATATTGATAATAGTGGGAATAATAAGTATAATTATTATAGTTCTAGCGATAATAACTGTATAATGTGGGTAATAATGCATGTTATATTGATAATATTGGGAGTGATGAGTATAATTATTATAGTTCTGGAGATAATAACGGTATAATATGGGTAATAATGCATGTTATATTGATAATATTTCGAGTAATAGGCATAATTATTATCGTTCTAGAGATAACAACTGTATAACATGGGTAATAATGGATGTTATATTGATAATATTTGGAGTAATAAGTATAATTATTATAGTTCTAGCGATAATTAAAGTATAATGTGGGTAATAATGCATGTTATATTGATAATATTTCGAGTAATAGGTATAATTATTATAGTTCTCGAGATGACAACTGTATAATATGGGTAATAATGCATGTTATATTGATAATAGTGGGAATAATATATATAATTATTATAGTTCTAGCGATAACAACTGTATAATGTGGGTAATAATGCATGTTATATTGATAATATTTTGAGTAATAGGTATAATTATTATCGTTCTAGAGATAACAACTGTATAATATGGGTAATAATGCATGTTATATTGATAATATTGGGAGTAATAAGTATAATTATTATAGTTCTAGCGATAATAACTGTGTAATATGTGTAATAATGCATGTTATTTCGATAATATTTCGAGTAATAGTTATAATTATTATAGTTCTAGAGATGACAACTGTATAATATGGGTAATAATGCATGTTATATTGATAATATTGGGAGTAATAAGTATAATTACTATAGAAATAGAGATGACAACTGTATAGTATGGGTAATAATGGATGTTATATTGATAATAATAAAAGTACTAAGTATAAATATTACAGTTCTAGCGATAATAACTGTATAATGTGGGTAATAATGCATGTTATATTCATAATATTGGGAGTAATGAGTATAACTATTATAGTTCTAGAGACAAAAACGGTATAATATGGGTAATAATGCATGTTATATTGATAATATTTCGAGTAATAGGTATAATTATTATAGTTCTAGCGATTATAACTGCATAATATGGGTAATAATGCATGTTATATTGATAATATTAAGAGTAATAAGTGTAATTATTATAGCTCTAGCGATAATAACTGCATAATATGGGTAATAATGCATGTTATATTGATAATATTTCGAGTAATAGGTATAATTATTATAGTTATAGAGATGACAACTGTATAATATGGGTAATAATGGATGTTATATTAATAATATCGGGAGTAATGAGTATAATTATTATAGTTCTAGCGATAATAACTGCATACTGTGGGTAATAATGCATGTTATATTGATAATATTGGGAGTAATAAGTATAATAATTGTAGTTCTAGCGATAATAACTGTATAATGTGGGTAATAATGCATGTTATATTGATAATAATAAAAGCAGTAAGTATAACTATTATAGATGTAGCGATAATAATTGTATAATATGGGTAATAATGCATGTTATATTGATAATATTGGAAATAATAAGTATAGTTATTATAGTTCTAGCCATAATAACTGTATAATGTGGGTAATAATGCATGTTATATTGTTAATATTGGGATTAATAAGTATAATTATTATAGTTCTAGAGATAATAACAGTATAATGTGGGTAATAATGCATGTTATATTGATAATATTGGGAGTAATGAGTATAATTATTATAGTTCTGCAGATAATAACGGTATAATATGGGTAATAACGCATGTTATATTGATAATATTTCTAGTAATAGGTATGATTATTATCGTTCTAGAGATAACAACTGTATAATATGGGTAATAATGGATGTTATATTCATAATATTTGGAGTAATAAGTATAATTATTATAGTTCTTGCGATAATTAAAGTATAATGTGGGTAATAATGCATGTTATATTGATGATATTGGGAGTAATTAGTATAATAATTGCAGTTCTAGCGATAATAACTGTATAATGTGAGTAATAATGCATGTTATATTGATAATATTGGGAGTAATGAGTATAATTATTATAGTTCTAGCGATAATAACGGTATAATATGTGTAATAATGCATGTTATATTGATAATATTTCGAGTAATAGGTATAATTATTATCGTTCTAGAGATAACAACTGTATAATATGGGTAATAATGCATGTTACATTGATAATATTGGGAGTAATAAGTATAATTATTATAGTTCTAGCGATAATAACTGTGTAATATGTGTAATAATGCATGTTATTTCGATAATATTTCGAGTAATAGTTATAATTATTATAGTTCTAGCGATAATAACTGTATAATGTGGGTAATAATGCATGTTATATTGTTAATAATAAAAGCAGTAAGTATAATTATTATAGATGTAGCGATAATAATTGTATAATATGGGTAATAATGCATGTTATATTGATAATATTTTGAGTAATAGGTATAATTATTATCGTTCTAGAGATAACAACTGTATAATATGGGTAATAATGCATGTTATATTGATAATATTGGGAGTAATAAGTATAATTATTATAGTTCTAGCGATAATAACTGTGTAATATGTGTAATAATGCATGTTATTTCGTTAATATTTCGAGTAATAGTTATAATTATTATAGTTCTAGAGATGACAACTGTATAATATGGGTAACAATGCATGTTATATTGATAATATTGGGAGTAATAAGTATAATTACTATAGAAATAGAGATGACAACTGTATAGTATGGTTAATAATGGATGTTATATTGATAATAATAAAAGTACTAAGTATAATTATTACAGTTCTAGCGATAATAACTGTATAATGTGGGTAATAATGCATGTTATATTCATAATATTGGGAGTAATGAGTATAACTATTATAGTTCTAGAGATAAAAACGGTATAATATGGGTAATAATGCAAGTTATATTGATAATATTTCGAGTAATAGGTATAATTATTATAGTTATAGAGATGACAACTGTATAATATGGGTAATAACGGATGTTATATTAATAATATCGGGAGTAATGAGTATAATTATTATAGTTCTAGCGATAATAACTGCATACTGTGGGTAATAATGCATGTTATATTGATAATATTGGGAGTAATAAGTATAATAATTGTAGTTCTAGCGATAATAACTGCATACTGTGGGTAATAATGCATGTTATATTGATAATATTGGGAGTAATAAGTATAATAATTGTAGTTCTAGCGATAATAACTGTATAATGTGGGTAATAATGCATGTTATATTGATAATAATAAAAGCAGTAAGTATAATTATTATAGATGTAGCGATAATAATTGTATAATATAGGTAATAATGCATGTTATATTGATAATATTGGAAATAATAAGTATAGTTATTATAGTTCTAGCGATAATAACTGTATAATGTGGGTAATAATGCATGTTATATTGATAATATTTTGAGTAATAGGTATAATTATTATCGTTCTAGAGATAACAACTGTATAATATGGGTAATAATGCATGTTATATTGATAATATTGGGAGTAATAAGTATAATTATTATAGTTCTAGCGATAATAACTGTGTAATATGTGTAATAATGCATGTTATTTCGATAATATTTCGAGTAATAGTTATAATTATTATAGTTCTAGAGATGACAACTGTATAATATGGGTAATAATGCATGTTATATTGATAATATTGGGAGTAATAAGTATAATTACTATAGAAATAGAGATGACAACTGTATAGTATGGGTAATAATGGATGTTATATTGATAATAATAAAAGTACTAAGTATAAATATTACAGTTCTAGCGATAATAACTGTATAATGTGGGTAATAATGCATGTTATATTCATAATATTGGGAGTAATGAGTATAACTATTATAGTTCTAGAGACAAAAACGGTATAATATGGGTAATAATGCATGTTATATTGATAATATTTCGAGTAATAGGTATAATTATTATAGTTCTAGCGATTATAACTGCATAATATGGGTAATAATGCATGTTATATTGATAATATTAAGAGTAATAAGTGTAATTATTATAGCTCTAGCGATAATAACTGCATAATATGGGTAATAATGCATGTTATATTGATAATATTTCGAGTAATAGGTATAATTATTATAGTTATAGAGATGACAACTGTATAATATGGGTAATAATGGATGTTATATTAATAATATCGGGAGTAATGAGTATAATTATTATAGTTCTAGCGATAATAACTGCATACTGTGGGTAATAATGCATGTTATATTGATAATATTGGGAGTAATAAGTATAATAATTGTAGTTCTAGCGATAATAACTGTATAATGTGGGTAATAATGCATGTTATATTGATAATAATAAAAGCAGTAAGTATAACTATTATAGATGTAGCGATAATAATTGTATAATATGGGTAATAATGCATGTTATATTGATAATATTGGAAATAATAAGTATAGTTATTATAGTTCTAGCCATAATAACTGTATAATGTGGGTAATAATGCATGTTATATTGTTAATATTGGGATTAATAAGTATAATTATTATAGTTCTAGAGATAATAACAGTATAATGTGGGTAATAATGCATGTTATATTGATAATATTGGGAGTAATGAGTATAATTATTATAGTTCTGCAGATAATAACGGTATAATATGGGTAATAACGCATGTTATATTGATAATATTTCTAGTAATAGGTATGATTATTATCGTTCTAGAGATAACAACTGTATAATATGGGTAATAATGGATGTTATATTCATAATATTTGGAGTAATAAGTATAATTATTATAGTTCTTGCGATAATTAAAGTATAATGTGGGTAATAATGCATGTTATATTGATGATATTGGGAGTAATTAGTATAATAATTGCAGTTCTAGCGATAATAACTGTATAATGTGAGTAATAATGCATGTTATATTGATAATATTGGGAGTAATGAGTATAATTATTATAGTTCTAGCGATAATAACGGTATAATATGTGTAATAATGCATGTTATATTGATAATATTTCGAGTAATAGGTATAATTATTATCGTTCTAGAGATAACAACTGTATAATATGGGTAATAATGCATGTTACATTGATAATATTGGGAGTAATAAGTATAATTATTATAGTTCTAGCGATAATAACTGTGTAATATGTGTAATAATGCATGTTATTTCGATAATATTTCGAGTAATAGTTATAATTATTATAGTTCTAGCGATAATAACTGTATAATGTGGGTAATAATGCATGTTATATTGTTAATAATAAAAGCAGTAAGTATAATTATTATAGATGTAGCGATAATAATTGTATAATATGGGTAATAATGCATGTTATATTGATAATATTTTGAGTAATAGGTATAATTATTATCGTTTTTAGAGATAACAACTGTATAATATGGGTAATAATGCATGTTATATTGATAATATTGGGAGTAATAAGTATAATTATTATAGTTCTAGCGATAATAACTGTGTAATATGTGTAATAATGCATGTTATTTCGTTAATATTTCGAGTAATAGTTATAATTATTATAGTTCTAGAGATGACAACTGTATAATATGGGTAACAATGCATGTTATATTGATAATATTGGGAGTAATAAGTATAATTACTATAGAAATAGAGATGACAACTGTATAGTATGGGTAATAATGGATGTTATATTGATAATAATAAAAGTACTAAGTATAGTTATTACAGTTCTAGCGATAATAACTGTATAATGTGGGTAATAATGCATGTTATATTCATAATATTGGGAGTAATGAGTATAACTATTATAGTTCTAGAGACAAAAACGGTATAATATGGGTAATAATGCATGTTATATTGATAATATTTCGAGTAATAGGTATAATTATTATAGTTCTAGCGATAATAACTGCATAATATGGGTAATAATGCATGTTATATTGATAATATTAAGAGTAATAAGTGTAATTATTATAGCTCTAGCGATAATAACTGCATAATATGGGTAATAATGCATGTTATATTGATAATATTTCGAGTAATAGGTATAATTATTATAGTTATAGAGATGACAACTGTATAATATGGGTAATAACGGATGTTATATTAATAATATCGGGAGTAATGAGTATAATTATTATAGTTCTAGCGATAATAACTGCATACTGTGGGTAATAATGCATGTTATATTGATAATATTGGGAGTAATAAGTATAATAATTGTAGTTCTAGCGATAATAACTGCATACTGCGGGTAATAATGCATGTTATATTGATAATATTGGGAGTAATAAGTATAATAATTGTAGTTCTAGCGATAATAACTGTATAATGTGGGTAATAATGCATGTTATATTGATAATAATAAAAGCAGTAAGTATAATTATTATAGATGTAGCGATAATAATTGTATAATATGGGTAATAATGCATGTTATATTGATAATATTGGAAATAATAAGTATAGTTATTATAGTTCTAGCGATAATAACTGTATAATGTGGGTAATAATGCATGTTATATTGATAATAATAAAAGCAGTAAGTATAATTATTATAGATGTAGCGATAATAATTGTATAATATGGGTAATAATGCATGTTATATTGATTATATTGGAAATAATAAGTATAGTTATTATAGTTCTAGCGATAATAACTGTATAATGTGGGTAATAATGCATGTTATATTGATAATAATAAAAGCAGTAAGTATAATTATTATAGATGTAGCGATAATAATTGAATAATATGGGTAATAATGCATGTTATATTGATAATATTGGGAATAATAAGTATAGTTATTATAGTTCTACCTATAATAACTGTATAATGTGGGTAATAATGCATGTTATATTGATAATATTGGGAGTAATAAGTACAATTATTATAGTTCTAGCGAAAATAACTGTATAATGTGGCTAATAATGCATGTTATATTGATAATATTGGGAGTAATAAGTATAATTATTATAGTTCTAGCAATAATCACAGTATAATGTGGGTAATAATGCATGTTATATTGATAATAATAAAAGTAGTAAGTATAATTATTATAGATGTAGCGATAATAACTGTATAATATGGGTAATAATGCATGTTATATTGATAATATTGGGAATAATAAGTATAATTATAATAGACCTAGAGATGACAACTGTATAGTATGGGTAATAATGAATGTTATATTGATAATAGTAAAAGTACTAAGTATAATTGTTGTAGTTCTAGCGATAATAACTGTATCTTGTGGGTAATAATGCATGTTATATTGATAATATTGGGAGTAATAAGTATAATTACTATAGAAATAGAGATGACAACTGTATAGTATGGTTAATAATGGATGTTATATTGATAATAATAAAAGTACTAAGTATAATTATTACAGTTCTAGCGATAATAACTGTATAATGTGGGTAATAATGCATGTTATATTCATAATATTGGGAGTAATGAGTATAACTATTATAGTTCTAGAGATAAAAACGGTATAATATGGGTAATAATGCAAGTTATATTGATAATATTTCGAGTAATAGGTATAATTATTATAGTTATAGAGATGACAACTGTATAATATGGGTAATAACGGATGTTATATTAATAATATCGGGAGTAATGAGTATAATTATTATAGTTCTAGCGATAATAACTGCATACTGTGGGTAATAATGCATGTTATATTGATAATATTGGGAGTAATAAGTATAATAATTGTAGTTCTAGCGATAATAACTGCATACTGTGGGTAATAATGCATGTTATATTGATAATATTGGGAGTAATAAGTATAATAATTGTAGTTCTAGCGATAATAACTGTATAATGTGGGTAATAATGCATGTTATATTGATAATAATAAAAGCAGTAAGTATAATTATTATAGATGTAGCGATAATAATTGTATAATATGGGTAATAATGCATGTTATATTGATAATATTGGAAATAATAAGTATAGTTATTATAGTTCTAGCGATAATAACTGTATAATGTGGGTAATAATGCATGTTATATTGATAATAATAAAAGCAGTAAGTATAATTATTATAGATGTAGCGATAATAATTGTATAATATGGGTAATAATGCATGTTATATTGATTATATTGGAAATAATAAGTATAGTTATTATAGTTCTAGCGATAATAACTGTATAATGTGGGTAATAATGCATGTTATATTGATAATAATAAAAGCAGTAAGTATAATTATTATAGATGTAGCGATAATAATTGAATAATATGGGTAATAATGCATGTTATATTGATAATATTGGGAATAATAAGTATAGTTATTATAGTTCTACCTATAATAACTGTATAATGTGGGTAATAATGCATGTTATATTGATAATATTGGGAGTAATAAGTACAATTATTATAGTTCTAGCGAAAATAACTGTATAATGTGGCTAATAATGCATGTTATATTGATAATATTGGGAGTAATAAGTATAATTATTATAGTTCTAGCAATAATCACAGTATAATGTGGGTAATAATGCATGTTATATTGATAATAATAAAAGTAGTAAGTATAATTATTATAGATGTAGCGATAATAACTGTATAATATGGGTAATAATGCATGTTATATTGATAATATTGGGAATAATAAGTATAATTATAATAGACCTAGAGATGACAACTGTATAGTATGGGTAATAATGAATGTTATATTGATAATAGTAAAAGTACTAAGTATAATTGTTGTAGTTCTAGCGATAATAACTGTATCTTGTGGGTAATAATGCATGTTATATTGATAATATTGGGAGTAATAAGTATAATTACTATAGAAATAGAGATGACAACTGTATAGTATGGTTAATAATGGATGTTATATTGATAATAATAAAAGTACTAAGTATAATTATTACAGTTCTAGCGATAATAACTGTATAATGTGGGTAATAATGCATGTTATATTCATAATATTGGGAGTAATGAGTATAACTATTATAGTTCTAGAGATAAAAACGGTATAATATGGGTAATAATGCAAGTTATATTGATAATATTTCGAGTAATAGGTATAATTATTATAGTTATAGAGATGACAACTGTATAATATGGGTAATAACGGATGTTATATTAATAATATCGGGAGTAATGAGTATAATTATTATAGTTCTAGCGATAATAACTGCATACTGTGGGTAATAATGCATGTTATATTGATAATATTGGGAGTAATAAGTATAATAATTGTAGTTCTAGCGATAATAACTGCATACTGTGGGTAATAATGCATGTTATATTTATAATATTGGGAGTAATAAGTATAATAATTGTAGTTCTAGCGATAATAACTGTATAATGTGGGTAATAATGCATGTTATATTGATAATAATAAAAGCAGTAAGTATAATTATTATAGATGTAGCGATAATAATTGTATAATATAGGTAATAATGCATGTTATATTGATAATATTGGAAATAATAAGTATAGTTATTATAGTTCTAGCGATAATAACTGTATAATGTGGGTAATAATGCATGTTATATTGATAATAATAAAAGCAGTAAGTATAATTATTATAGATGTAGCGATAATAATTGTATAATATGGGTAATAATGCATGTTATATTGATTATATTGGAAATAATAAGTATAGTTATTATAGTTCTAGCGATAATAACTGTATAATGTGGGTAATAATGCATGTTATATTGATAATAATAAAAGCAGTAAGTATAATTATTATAGATGTAGCGATAATAATTGTATAATATGGGTAATAATGCAAGTTATATTGATAATATTGGGAATAATAAGTATAGTTATTATAGTTCTACCTATAATAACTGTATAATGTGGGTAATAATGCATGTTATATTGATAATATTTTGAGTAATAAGTATAATTATTATAGTTCTAGCGATAATTAAAGTATAATGTGGGTAATAATGCATGTTATATTGATAATATTTCGAGTAATAGGTATAATTATTATAGTTCTCGAGATGACAACTGTATAATATGGGTAATATGCATGTTATATTGATAATAGTGGGAATAATAAGTATAATTATTATAGTTCTAGCGATAATAACTGTATAATGTGGGTAATAATGCATGTTATATTGATAATAATAAAAGCAGTAAGTATAATTATTATAGATGTAGCGATAATAATTGTATAATATGGGTAATAATGCATGTTATATTGATAATATTGGGAGTAATAAGTATAATTATTATAGTTCTAGAGATAATAACAGTATAATGTGGGTAATAATGCATGTTATATTGATAATATTGGGAGTAATGAGTATAATTATTATAGTTCTGGAGATAATAACTGTATAATATGGGTAATAATGCATGTTATATTGATAATATTTCGAGTAATAGTCATAATTATTATCGTTCTAGAGATAACAACTGTATAATATGGGTAATAATGGATGTTATATTCATAATATTTGGAGTAATAAGTATAATTATTATAGTTCTTGCGATAATTAAAGTATAATGTGGGTAATAATGCATGTTATATTGATGATATTGGGAGTAATTAGTATAATAATTGCAGTTCTAGCGATAATAACTGTATAATGTGAGTAATAATGCATGTTATATTGATAATATTGGGAGTAATGAGTATAATTATTATAGTTCTAGCGATAATAACGGTATAATATGTGTAATAATGCATGTTATATTGATAATATTTCGAGTAATAGGTATAATTATTATCGTTCTAGAGATAACAACTGTATAATATGGGTAATAATGCATGTTACATTGATAATATTGGGAGTAATAAGTATAATTATTATAGTTCTAGCGATAATAACTGTGTAATATGTGTAATAATGCATGTTATTTCGATAATATTTCGAGTAATAGTTATAATTATTATAGTTCTAGCGATAATAACTGTATAATGTGGGTAATAATGCATGTTATATTGTTAATAATAAAAGCAGTAAGTATAATTATTATAGATGTAGCGATAATAATTGTATAATATGGGTAATAATGCATGTTATATTGATAATATTTTGAGTAATAGGTATAATTATTATCGTTCTAGAGATAACAACTGTATAATATGGGTAATAATGCATGTTATATTGATAATATTGGGAGTAATAAGTATAATTATTATAGTTCTAGCGATAATAACTGTGTAATATGTGTAATAATGCATGTTATTTCGTTAATATTTCGAGTAATAGTTATAATTATTATAGTTCTAGAGATGACAACTGTATAATATGGGTAACAATGCATGTTATATTGATAATATTGGGAGTAATAAGTATAATTACTATAGAAATAGAGATGACAACTGTATAGTATGGGTAATAATGGATGTTATATTGATAATAATAAAAGTACTAAGTATAGTTATTACAGTTCTAGCGATAATAACTGTATAATGTGGGTAATAATGCATGTTATATTCATAATATTGGGAGTAATGAGTATAACTATTATAGTTCTAGAGACAAAAACGGTATAATATGGGTAATAATGCATGTTATATTGATAATATTTCGAGTAATAGGTATAATTATTATAGTTCTAGCGATAATAACTGCATAATATGGGTAATAATGCATGTTATATTGATAATATTAAGAGTAATAAGTGTAATTATTATAGCTCTAGCGATAATAACTGCATAATATGGGTAATAATGCATGTTATATTGATAATATTTCGAGTAATAGGTATAATTATTATAGTTATAGAGATGACAACTGTATAATATGGGTAATAACGGATGTTATATTAATAATATCGGGAGTAATGAGTATAATTATTATAGTTCTAGCGATAATAACTGCATACTGTGGGTAATAATGCATGTTATATTGATAATATTGGGAGTAATAAGTATAATAATTGTAGTTCTAGCGATAATAACTGCGTACTGTGGGTAATAATGCATGTTATATTGATAATATTGGGAGTAATAAGTATAATAATTGTAGTTCTAGCGATAATAACTGTATAATGTGGGTAATAATGCATGTTATATTGATAATAATAAAAGCAGTAAGTATAATTATTATAGATGTAGCGATAATAATTGTATAATATGGGTAATAATGCATGTTATATTGATAATATTGGAAATAATAAGTATAGTTATTATAGTTCTAGCCATAATAACTGTATAATGTGGGTAATAATGCATGTTATATTGTTAATATTGGGAGTAATAAGTATAATTATTATAGTTCTAGAGATAATAACAGTATAATGTGGGTAATAATGCATGTTATATTGATAATATTGGGAGTAATGAGTATAATTATTATAGTTCTGCAGATAATAACGGTATAATATGGGTAATAACGCATGTTATATTGATAATATTTCTAGTAATAGGTATGATTATTATCGTTCTAGAGATAACAACTGTATAATATGGGTAATAATGGATGTTATATTCATAATATTTGGAGTAATAAGTATAATTATTATAGTTCTTGCGATAATTAAAGTATAATGTGGGTAATAATGCATGTTATATTGATGATATTGGGAGTAATTAGTATAATAATTGCAGTTCTAGCGATAATAACTGTATAATGTGAGTAATAATGCATGTTATATTGATAATATTGGGAGTAATGAGTATAATTATTATAGTTCTAGCGATAATAACGGTATAATATGTGTAATAATGCATGTTATATTGATAATATTTCGAGTAATAGGTATAATTATTATCGTTCTAGAGATAACAACTGTATAATATGGGTAATAATGCATGTTACATTGATAATATTGGGAGTAATAAGAATAATTATTATAGTTCTAGCGATAATAACTGTGTAATATGTGTAATAATGCATGTTATTTTGATAATATTTCGAGTAATAGTTATAATTATTATAGTTCTAGCGATAATAACTGTATAATGTGGGTAATAATGCATGTTATATTGTTAATAATAAAAGCAGTAAGTATAATTATTATAGATGTAGCGATAATAATTGTATAATATGGGTAATAATGCATGTTATATTGATAATATTTTGAGTAATAGGTATAATTATTATCGTTCTAGAGATAACAACTGTATAATATGGGTAATAATGCATGTTATATTGATAATATTGGGAGTAATAAGTATAATTATTATAGTTCTAGCGATAATAACTGTGTAATATGTGTAATAATGCATGTTATTTCGTTAATATTTCGAGTAATAGTTATAATTATTATAGTTCTAGAGATGACAACTGTATAATATGGGTAACAATGCATGTTATATTGATAATATTGGGAGTAATAAGTATAATTACTATAGAAATAGAGATGACAACTGTATAGTATGGGTAATAATGGATGCTATATTGATAATAATAAAAGTACTAAGTATAGTTATTACAGTTCTAGCGATAATAACTGTATAATGTGGGTAATAATGCATGTTATATTCATAATATTGGGAGTAATGAGTATAACTATTATAGTTCTAGAGACAAAAACGGTATAATATGGGTAATAATGCATGTTATATTGATAATATTTCGAGTAATAGGTATAATTATTATAGTTCTAGCGATAATAACTGCATAATATGGGTAATAATGCATGTTATATTGATAATATTAAGAGTAATAAGTGTAATTATTATAGCTCTAGCGATAATAACTGCATAATATGGGTAATAATGCATGTTATATTGATAATATTTCGAGTAATAGGTATAATTATTATAGTTATAGAGATGACAACTGTATAATATGGGTAATAACGGATGTTATATTAATAATATCGGGAGTAATGAGTATAGTTATTATAGTTCTAGCGATAATAACTGTATAATGTGGGTAATAATGCATGTTATATTGATAATAATAAAAGCAGTAAGTATAATTATTATAGATGTAGCGATAATAATTGTATAATATGGGTAATAATGCAAGTTATATTGATAATATTGGGAATAATAAGTATAGTTATTATAGTTCTACCTATAATAACTGTATAATGTGGGTAATAATGCATGTTATATTGATAATATTGGGAGTAATAAGTACAATTATTATAGTTCTAGCGAAAATAACTGTATAATGTGGCTAATAATGCATGTTATATTGATAATATTGGGAGTAATAAGTATAATTATTATAGTTCTAGCAATAATCACAGTATAATGTGGGTAATAATGCATGTTATATTGATAATAATAAAAGTAGTAAGTATAATTATTATAGATGTAGCGATAATAACTGTATAATATGGGTAATAATGCATGTTATATTGATAATATTGGGAATAATAAGTATAATTATAATAGACCTAGAGATGACAACTGTATAGTATGGGTAATAATGAATGTTATATTGATAATAGTAAAAGTACTAAGTATAATTGTTGTAGTTCTAGCGATAATAACTGTATAATATGGGTAATAATGCATGTTATATTGATAATATTGGGAATAATAAGTATAATTATAATAGACCTAGAGATGACAACTGTATAGTATGGTTAATAATGGATGTTATATTGATAATAATAAAAGTACTAAGTATAATTATTACAGTTCTAGCGATAATAACTGTATAATGTGGGTAATAATGCATGTTATATTCATAATATTGGGAGTAATGAGTATAACTATTATAGTTCTAGAGATAAAAACGGTATAATATGGGTAATAATGCAAGTTATATTGATAATATTTCGAGTAATAGGTATAATTATTATAGTTATAGAGATGACAACTGTATAATATGGGTAATAATGGATGTTATATTAATAATATCGGGAGCAATGAGTATAATTATTATAGTTCTAGCGATAATAACTGCATACTGTGGGTAATAATGCATGTTATATTGATAATAGTGGGAATAATAAGTATAATTATTATAGTTCTAGCGATAATAACTGTATAATGTGGGTAATAATGCATGTTATATTGATAATAATAAAAGCAGTAAGTATAATTATTATAGATGTAGTGATAATAATTGTATAATATGCGTAATAATGCATGTTATATTGATAATAGTGGGAATAATAAGTATAGTTATTATAGTTCTAGCTATAATAACTGTATAATGTGGGTAATAATGCATGTTATATTGATAATATTGGGAGTAATAAGTATAATCATTATAGTTCTAGAGATACTAACAGTATAATGTGGGTAATAATGCATGTTATATTGATAATATTGGGAGTAATGAGTATAATTATTATAGTTCTGGAGATAATAACGGTATAATATGGGTAATAATGCATGTTATATTGATAATATTTCGAGTAATAGGCATAATTATTATCGTTCTAGAGATAACAACTGTATAATATGGGTAATAATGGATGTTATATTGATAATATTTGGAGTAATAAGTATAATTATTATAGTTCTAGCGATAATTAAAGTATAATGTGGGTAATAATGCATGTTATATTGATAATATTTCGAGTAATAGGTATAATTATTATAGTTCTCGAGATGACAACTGTATAATATGGGTAATATGCATGTTATATTGATAATAGTGGGAATAATAAGTATAATTATTATAGTTCTAGCGATAATAACTGTATAATGTGGGTAATAATGCATGTTATATTGATAATAATAAAAGCAGTAAGTATAATTATTATAGATGTAGCGATAATAATTGTATAATATGGGTAATAATGCATGTTATATTGATAATATTGGGAGTAATAAGTATAATTATTATAGTTCTAGAGATAATAACAGTATAATGTGGGTAATAATGCATGTTATATTGATAATAATGGGAGTAATGAGTATAATTAATATAGTTCTGCAGATAATAACGGTATAATATGGGTAATAATGCATGTTATATTGATAATATTTCTAGTAATAGGTATAATTATTATCGTTCTAGAGATAGCAACTGTATAATATGGGTAATAATGGATGTTATATTGATAATATTTGGAGTAATAAGTATAATTATTATAGTTCTAGCGATAACAACTGTATAATATGGGTAATAATGCATGTTATATTGATAATATTGGGAATAATAAGTATAATTATAATAGACCTAGTGATGACAACTGTATAGTATGGGTAATAATGAATGTTATATTGATGATAGTAAAAGTACTAAGTATAATTGTTGTAGTTCTAGCGATAATAACTGTATCATGTGGGTAATAATGCATGTTATATTGATAATACTGGGAGTAATAAGTATAATTACTATAGAAATAGAGATGACAACTGTATAGTATGGGTAATAATGGATGTTATATTGATAATAATAAAAGTACTAAGTATAATTATGACAGTTCTAGCGATAATAACTGTATAATGTGGGTAATAATGCATGTTATATTCATAATATTGGGAGTAAGTAGTATAACTATTATAGTTCTAGAGATAAAAACGGTATAATATGGGTAATAATGCAAGTTATATTGATAATATTTCGAGTAATAGGTATAATTATTATAGTTATAGCGATGACAACTGTGTAATATGGGTAATAATGGATGTTATATTAATAATATCGGGAGTAATGAGTATAATTATTATAGTTCTAGCGATAATAACTGCATACTGTGGGTAATAATGCATGTTATATTGATAATATTGGGAGTAATAAGTATAATTATTATAGTTGTAGCGATAATAACGGTATAATATGGGTAATAATGCATGTTACATTGATAATATTTCGAGTAATAGGTATAATTATTATCGTTCTAGAGATAACAACTGTATAATATGGGTAATAATGCATGTTATATTGATAATATTGGGAGTAATAAGTATAATTATTATAGTTCTAGCGAAAATAACTGTATAATGTGGCTAATAATGCATGTTATATTGATAATATTGGGAGTAATAAGTATAATTATTATAGTTGTAGCGATAATAACGGTATAATATGGGTAATAATGCATGTTACATTGATAATATTTCGAGTAATAGGTTTAATTATTATCGTTCTAGAGATAACAACTGTATAATATGGGTAATAATGCATGTTATATTGATAATATTGGGAGTAATAAATATAATTATTATAGTTCTAGCGAAAATAACTGTATAATGTGGCTAATAATGCATGTTATATTGATAATATTGGGAGTAATAAGTATAATTATTATAGTTCTAGCGATAATCACAGTATAATGTGGGTAATAATGCATGTTATATTGATAATAATAAAAGTAGTAAGTATAATTATTATAGATGTAGCGATAATAACTGTATAATATGGGTAATAATGCATGTTATATTGATAATATTGGGAATAATAAGTATAATTATAATAGACCTAGAGATGACAACTGTATAGTATGGGTAATAATGAATGTTATATTGATAATAGTAAAAGTACTAAGTATAATTGTTGTAGTTCTAGCGATAATAACTGTATCTTGTGGGTAATAATGCATGTTATATTGATAATATTGGGAGTAATAAGTATAATTACTATAGAAATAGAGATGACAACTGTATAGTATGGTTAATAATGGATGTTATATTGATAATAATAAAAGTACTAAGTATAATTATTACAGTTCTAGCGATAATAACTGTATAATGTGGGTAATAATGCATGTTATATTCATAATATTGGGAGTAATGAGTATAACTATTATAGTTCTAGAGATAAAAACGGTATAATATGGGTAATAATGCAAGTTATATTGATAATATTTCGAGTAATAGGTATAATTATTATAGTTATAGAGATGACAACTGTATAATATGGGTAATAATGGATGTTATATTAATAATATCGGGAGCAATGAGTATAATTATTATAGTTCTAGCGATAATAACTGCATACTGTGGGTAATAATGCATGTTATATTGATAATAGTGGGAATAATAAGTATAATTATTATAGTTCTAGCGATAATAACTGTATAATGTGGGTAATAATGCATGTTATATTGATAATAATAAAAGCAGTAAGTATAATCATTATAGATGTACCGATAATAGTTGTATAATATGCGTAATAATGCACGTTATATTGATAATATTGGGAATAATAAGTATAGTTATTATAGTTCTAGCTATAATAACTGTATAATGTGGGTAATAATGCATGTTATATTGATAATATTGGGGGTAATAAGTATAATTATTATAGTTCTAGAGATAATAACAGTATAATGTGGGTAATAATGCATGTTATATTGATAATATTGGGAGTAATGAGTATAATTATTATAGTTCTGGAGATCATAACGGTATAATATGGGTAATAATGCATGTTATATTGATAATATTTCGAGTAATAGGCATAATTATTATCGTTCTAGAGATAACAACTGTATAATATGGGTAATAATGGATGTTATATTGATAATATTTGGAGTAATAAGTATAATTATTATAGTTCTAGCGATAATTAAAGTATAATGTGGGTAATAATGCATGTTATATTGATAATATTTCGAGTAATAGGTATAATTATTATAGTTCTCGAGATGACAACTGTATAATATGGGTAATAATGCATGTTATATTGATAATAGTGGGAATAATAAGTATAATTATTATAGTTCTAGCGATAATAACTGTATAATGTGGGTAATAATGCATGTTATATTGATAATAATAAAAGCAGTAAGTATAATTATTATAGATGTAGCGATAATAATTGTATAATATGGGTAATAATGCATGTTATATTGATAATATTGGGAGTAATAAGTATAATTATTATAGTTCTAGAGATAATAACAGTATAATGTGGGTAATAATGCATGTTATATTGATAATATTGGGAGTAATGAGTATAATTAATATAGTTCTGCAGATAATAACGGTATAATATGGGTAATAATGCATGTTATATTGATAATATTTCTAGTAATAGGTATAATTATTATCGTTCTAGAGATAGCAACTGTATAATATGGGTAATAATGGATGTTATATTGATAATATTTGGAGTAATAAGTATAATTATTATAGTTCTAGCGATAACAACTGTATAATATGGGTAATAATGCATGTTATATTGATAATATTGGGAATAATAAGTATAATTATAATAGACCTAGAGATGACAACTGTATAGTATGGGTAATAATGAATGTTATATTGATAATAGTAAAAGTACTGAGTATAATTGTTGTAGTTCTAGCGATAATAACTGTATCTTGTGGGTAATAATGCATGTTATATTGATAATATTGGGAGTAATGAGTATAATTAATATAGTTCTGCAGATAATAACGGTATAATATGGGTAATAATGCATGTTATATTGATAATATTTCTAGTA
The DNA here is from genome assembly GCA_963576845.1 of Megachile leachella. Taxonomy (NCBI): domain Eukaryota; kingdom Metazoa; phylum Arthropoda; class Insecta; order Hymenoptera; family Megachilidae; genus Megachile; species Megachile leachella. The sequence goes on along the minus strand of CAUYWW010000099.1, from coordinate 228,347 downwards.
ATAGGTATAATTATTATCGTTCTAGAGATAGCAACTGTATAATATGGGTAATAATGGATGTTATATTGATAATATTTGGAGTAATAAGTATAATTATTATAATTCTAGCGATAACAACTGTATAATATGGGTAATAATGCATGTTATATTGATAATATTGGGAATAATAAGTATAATTATAATAGACCTAGAGATGACAACTGTATAGTATGGGTAATAATGAATGTTATATTGATGATAGTAAAAGTACTAAGTATAATTGTTGTAGTTCTAGCGATAATAACTGTATAATGTGGGTAATAATGCATGTTATATTGATAATAGTGGGAATAATAAGTATAATTATTATAGTTCTAGCGATAATAACTGTATAATGTGGGTAATAATGCATGTTATATTGATAATATTGGGAATAATAAGTATAATTATAATAGACCTAGAGATGACAACTGTATAGTATGGGTAATAATGAATGTTATATTGATAATAGTAAAAGTACTAAGTATAATTGTTGTAGTTCTAGCGATAATAACTGTATCTTGTGGGTAATAATGCATGTTATATTGATAATATTGGGAGTAATAAGTATAATTACTATAGAAATAGAGATGACAACTGTATAGTATGGTTAATAATGGATGTTATATTGATAATAATAAAAGTACTAAGTATAATTATTACAGTTCTAGCGATAATAACTGTATAATGTGGGTAATAATGCATGTTATATTGATAATATTGGGAGTAATAAGTATAATAATTGTAGTTCTAGCAATAATGACTGTATAATGTGGGTAATAATGCGTGTTATATTGATAATATTTCGAGTAATAGGTATAATTATTATAGTTCTCGAGATGACAACTGTATTATATGGGTAATAATGCATGTTATATTGATAATATTGGGAATAATAAGTATAATTATTATAGTTCTAGCGATAATAACTGCATAATAGGGGTAATAATGCATGTTATACTGATAATAATAAAAGTAATAAGTATAACTGTTATAGTTCTAGCGATAATAACTGAATAATATGGGTAATAATGCATGACATATTGATAATATTTCGAGTAATAGTTATAATTATTATAGTTCTAGAGATAACAACTGTATGATATGGGTAATAATGGATGTTATATTGATAATATCGGGAGTAATGAGTATAATTATTATAGTTCTAGCGATAATAACTGTATAATGTGGGTAATAATGCATGTTATATTGATAATATTGGGAGTAATAAGTATAATAATTGTAGTTCTAGCAATAATGACTGTATAATGTGGGTAATAATGCGTGTTATATTGATAATATTTCGAGTAATAGGTATAATTATTATAGTTCTCGAGATGACAACTGTATTATATGGGTAATAATGCATGTTATATTGATAATATTGGGAATAATAAGTATAATTATTATAGTTCTAGCGATAATAACTGTATAATGTGGGTAATAATGCATGTTATATTGATAATAATAAAAGCAGTAAGTATAATTATTATAGATGTAGCGATAATAATTGTATAACATGGGTAATAATGCATGTTATATTGATAATATTGGGAATAATAAGTATAGTTATTATAGTTCTAGCGATAATAACTGTATAGTGTGGGTAATAATGCATGTTATATTGATAATATTGGGAGTAATAAGTATAATTATTATAGTTCTAGCGATAATAACTGTATAACGTGGGTAATAATGCATGTTATATTGATAATATTGGGAGTAATGAGTATAATTATTATAGTTCTAGAGATAATAACGGTATAATATGGGTAATAATGCAGGTGTTATTGATAATACTTCGAGTAATAGGTATAATTATTATAGGTCTAGATATAACAACTGTATAATATGGGTAATAATGGGTGTTATATTGATAATATTGGGAGTAATCAGTACAATAATTATAGTTCCAGCGATAATAACTGTATAATATGGGTAATAATGCATGTTATATTGATAATATTTCGAGTAATAGGTGTAATTAGTATAGTTCTATAGATGACAACTGTATAATATGGGTAATAATGCATGTTATATTGATAATATTGGGAGTAATAAGTATAATTATCATATTTCTAGCGATAATTACAGTATAATGTGGGTAATAATGCATGTTATATTGATAATATTTCGTGTAATAGGTATAATTATTATCGTTCTAGAGATAACAACTGGATAATATGGGTAATGATGGATGTTATATTGATAATATCGGGAGTAATGAGTATAATTATTATAGTTCTAGAGATGACAACTGTATAATATGGGTAATAATGGATGTTATATTGACAATATCGGGAGTAATGAGTATAATTATTATAGTTCTAGCGATAATAACTGCATAATATGGGTAATAATGCATGACAAATTGATAATATTTCGAGTAATAGGTATAATTATTATAGTTCTAGAGATAACAACTGTATAATATGGGTAATAATGGATGTTATATTGATAATATTGGGAGTAATAAGTGTATTTATTATAGTTCTGACGATAATAACAGTATAGTATGTGTAATAATGCATGTTATATTGACAATATTGGGAGTAATAAGTATAATTATTATAGTTCTAGCGATAATAACTGCATAATAGGGGTAATAATGCATGTTATACTGATAATAATAAAAGTAATAAGTATAACTATTATAGTTCTCGAGATGACAACTGTATTATATGGGTAACAATGCATGTTATATTGATAATATTGGGAATAATAAGTATAATTATTATAGTTCTCGCGATAATAACTGTAAAATGTGGGTAATAATGCATGTTATATTGATAATAATAAAAGCAGTAAGTATAATTATTATAGATGTAGCGATAATAATTGTATGATATGGGTAATAATGCATGTTATATTGATAATATTGGGAATAATAAGTATAGTTATTATAGTTCTAGCGATAATAACTGTATAGTGTGGGTAATAATGCATGTTATATTGATATTATTGGGAGTAATAAGTATAATTATCATATTTCTAGCGATAATTACAGTATAATGTGGGTAATAATGCATGTTATATTGATAATATTTCGTGTAATAGGTATAATTATTATCGTTCTAGAGATGACAACTGTATAATATGGGTAATAATGGATGTTATATTGATAATATTGGGAATAATAAGTGTAATTATTATAGTTCTAGCGATAATTACAGTATAATGTGGGTAATAATGCATGTTATATTGATAATATTGGGAGTAATGAGTATAATTATTATAGTTCTAGCGATAATAACGGTATAATATGGGTAATAATGCATGTTATATTGATAATATTTCGTATAATAGGTATAATTATTATCGTTCTAGAGATATCAACTGTATAATATGGGTAATAATGGATGTTATATTGATAATATTGGGAGTAATAAGTATAATAATTGTAGTTCTAGCGATAATAACTGTATAATGTGGGTAATAATGCTTGTTATATTGATAATATTTCGAGTAATAGGTATAATTATTATAGTTCTAGAGCTGACAACTGTATAATGTGGGTAATAATGCATGTTATATTGATAATATTTCGAGTAATAGGTATAATTATTATAGTTCTAGAGGTGACAACTGTATAATGTGGGTAATAATGCATGTTATATTGATAATATTTCGTGTAATAGGTATAATTATTATCGTTCTAGAGATAACATCTGTATAATATGGGTAATAATGCATGTTTTATGGATAATATTGGGAATAATAAGTATAGTTATTATAGTTCTAGCGATAATAACAGTATAACATGCGTAATAATACATGTTATGTTGATAATAATAAAAGCAATAAGCATATTTATTATAGTTCTAGCGATAATAACCATATAATGTGTGTAATAATGCATGTTGTATTGATAATATTGGGGGGAATAAGTATAATAATTGTAGTTCTAGCGATAATAACTGTATAATGTGGGTAATAATGCATGTTATATTGATAATATTTCGAGTAATAGGTATAATTATTGTAGTCCTAGAGGTGACAACTGTATAATATGGGTAATAATGGATGTTATATTGATAATATGGGGAGTAATGAGTATAATTAGTATAGTTCTAGCGATAATGACTGTATATTGAGTGTAATAATGCATGTTATATTGATAATATTGGGAGTAGTAAGTATAAATATTATAGTTCTAGCGATAATAATAGTATAATGTCGGTAATAATGCATGTTATATTCATAATATTTTGAGTAATCAGTACAATAATTATAGTTCCAGTGATAATAACTGTATAATATGGGTAATAATGCATGTTTTATGGATAATATTGGGAATAATAAGTATAGTTATTATAGTTCTAGCGATAATAACTGCATACTGTGGGTAATAATGCATGTTATATTGATTATAGTGGGAATAATAAGTATAATTATTATAGTTCTAGCGATAATAACTGTATAATGTGGGTAATAATGCATGTTATATTGATAATAATAAAAGCAGTAAGTATAATTATTATAGATGTAGCGATAATAATTGTATAATATGCGTAATAATGCATGTTATATTGATAATATTGGGAATAATAAGTATAGTTATTATAGTTCTAGCTATAATAACTGTATAATGTGGGTAATAATGCATGTTATATTGATAATATTGGGAGTAATAAGTATAATTATTATAGTTCTAGAGATAATAACAGTATAATGTGGGTAATAATGCATGTTATATTGATAATATTTCGAGTAATAGGCATAATTATTATCGTTCTAGAGATAACAACTGTATAATATGGGTAATAATGGATGTTATATTGATAATATTTGGAGTAATAAGTATAATTATTATAGTTCTAGAGATAATAACAGTATAATGTGGGTAATAATGCATGTTATATTGATAATATTGGGAGTAATGAGTATAATTAATATAGTTCTGCAGATAATAACGGTATAATATGGGTAATAATGCATGTTATATTGATAATATTTCTAGTAATAGGTATAATTATTATCGTTCTAGAGATAACAACTGTATAATATGGGTAATAATGGATGTTATATTGATAATATTTGGAGTAATAAGTATAATTATTATAGTTCTAGCGATAACAACTGTATAATATGGGTAATAATGCATGTTATATTGATAATATTGGGAATAATAAGTATAATTATAATAGACCTAGAGATGACAACTGTATAGTATGGGTAATAATGAATGTTATATTGATAATAGTAAAAGTACTAAGTATAATTGTTGTAGTTCTAGCGATAATAACTGTATCTTGTGGGTAATAATGCATGTTATATTCATAATATTGGGAGTAATGAGTATAACTATTATAGTTCTAGAGATAAAAACGGTATAATATGGGTAATAATGCAAGTTATATTGATAATATTTCGAGTAATAGGTATAATTATTATAGTTATAGAGATGACAACTGTATAATATGGGTAATAATGGATGTTATATTAATAATATCGGGAGCAATGAGTATAATTATTATAGTTCTAGCGATAATAACTGCATACTGTGGGTAATAATGCATGTTATATTGATAATAGTGGGAATAATAAGTATAATTATTATAGTTCTAGCGATAATAACTGTATAATGTGGGTAATAATGCATGTTATATTGATAATAATAAAAGCAGTAAGTATAATCATTATAGATGTACCGATAATAGTTGTATAATATGCGTAATAATGCACGTTATATTGATAATATTGGGAATAATAAGTATAGTTATTATAGTTCTAGCTATAATAACTGTATAATGTGGGTAATAATGCATGTTATATTGATAATATTGGGGGTAATGAGTATAATTATTATAGTTCTAGAGATAATAACAGTATAATGTGGGTAATAATGCATGTTATATTGATAATATTGGGAGTAATGAGTATAATTATTATAGTTCTGGAGATAATAACGGTATAATATGGGTAATAATGCATGTTATATTGATAATATTTCGAGTAATAGGCATAATTATTATCGTTCTAGAGATAACAACTGTATAATATGGGTAATAATGGATGTTATATTGATAATATTTGGAGTAATAAGTATAATTATTATAGTTCTAGCGATAATTAAAGTATAATGTGGGTAATAATGCATGTTATATTGATAATATTTCGAGTAATAGGTATAATTATTATAGTTCTCGAGATGACAACTGTATAATATGGGTAATAATGCATGTTATATTGATAATAGTGGGAATAATAAGTATAATTATTATAGTTCTAGCGATAATAACTGTATAATGTGGGTAATAATGCATGTTATATTGATAATAATAAAAGCAGTAAGTATAATTATTATAGATGTAGCGATAATAATTGTATAATATGGGTAATAATGCATGTTATATTGATAATATTGGGAGTAATAAGTATAATTATTATAGTTCTAGAGATAATAACAGTATAATGTGGGTAATAATGCATGTTATATTGATAATATTGGGAGTAATGAGTATAATTAATATAGTTCTGCAGATAATAACGGTATAATATGGGTAATAATGCATGTTATATTGATAATATTTCTAGTAATAGGTATAATTATTATCGTTCTAGAGATAGCAACTGTATAATATGGGTAATAATGGATGTTATATTGATAATATTTGGAGTAATAAGTATAATTATTATAGTTCTAGCGATAACAACTGTATAATATGGGTAATAATGCATGTTATATTGATAATATTGGGAATAATAAGTATAATTATAATAGACCTAGAGATGACAACTGTATAGTATGGGTAATAATGAATGTTATATTGATGATAGTAAAAGTACTAAGTATAATTGTTGTAGTTCTAGCGATAATAACTGTATAATGTGGGTAATAATGCATGTTATATTGATAATAGTGGGAATAATAAGTATAATTATTATAGTTCTAGCGATAATAACTGTATAATGTGGGTAATAATGCATGTTATATTGATAATATTTCGAGTAATAGGTATAATTATTATAGTTCTCGAGATGACAACTGTATAATATGGGTAATAATGCATGTTATATTGATAATAGTGGGAGTAATAAGTATAATTATTATAGTTCTAGAGATAATAACAGTATAATGTTGGTAATAATGCATGTTATATTGATAATATTGGGAGTAATGAGTATAATTAATATAGTTCTGCAGATAATAACGGTATAATATGGGTAATAATGCATGTTATATTGATAATATTTCTAGTAATAGGTATAATTATTATCGTTCTAGAGATAACAACTGTATAATATGGGTAATAATGGATGTTATATTGATAATATTTGGAGTAATAAGTATAATTATTATAGTTCTAGCGATAACAACTGTATAATATGGGTAATAATGCATGTTATATTGATAATATTGGGAATAATAAGTATAATTATAATAGACCTAGAGATGACAACTGTATAGTATGGGTAATAATGAATGTTATATTGATAATAGTAAAAGTACTAAGTATAATTGTTGTAGTTCTAGCGATAATAACTGTATCTTGTGGGTAATAATGCATGTTATATTGATAATATTGGGAGTAATGAGTATAATTAATATAGTTCTGCAGATAATAACGGTATAATATGGGTAATAATGCATGTTATATTGATAATATTTCTAGTAATAGGTATAATTATTATCGTTCTAGAGATAGCAACTGTATAATATGGGTAATAATGGATGTTATATTGATAATATTTGGAGTAATAAGTATAATTATTATAGTTCTAGCGATAACAACTGTATAATATGGGTAATAATGCATGTTATATTGATAATATTGGGAATAATAAGTATAATTATAATAGACCTAGAGATGACAACTGTATAGTATGGGTAATAATGAATGTTATATTGATGATAGTAAAAGTACTAAGTATAATTGTTGTAGTTCTAGCGATAATAACTGTATAATGTGGGTAATAATGCATGTTATATTGATAATAGTGGGAATAATAAGTATAATTATTATAGTTCTAGCGATAATAACTGTATAATGTGGGTAATAATGCATGTTATATTGATAATATTGGGAATAATAAGTATAATTATAATAGACCTAGAGATGACAACTGTATAGTATGGGTAATAATGAATGTTATATTGATAATAGTAAAAGTACTAAGTATAATTGTTGTAGTTCTAGCGATAATAACTGTATCTTGTGGGTAATAATGCATGTTATATTGATAATATTGGGAGTAATAAGTATAATTACTATAGAAATAGAGATGACAACTGTATAGTATGGTTAATAATGGATGTTATATTGATAATAATAAAAGTACTAAGTATAATTATTACAGTTCTAGCGATAATAACTGTATAATGTGGGTAATAATGCATGTTATATTCATAATATTGGGAGTAATGAGTATAACTATTATAGTTCTAGAGATAAAAACGGTATAATATGGGTAATAATGCAAGTTATATTGATAATATTTCGAGTAATAGGTATAATTATTATAGTTATAGAGATGACAACTGTATAATATGGGTAATAATGGATGTTATATTAATAATATCGGGAGCAATGAGTATAATTATTATAGTTCTAGCGATAATAACTGCATACTGTGGGTAATAATGCATGTTATATTGATAATAGTGGGAATAATAAGTATAATTATTATAGTTCTAGCGATAATAACTGTATAATGTGGGTAATAATGCATGTTATATTGATAATAATAAAAGCAGTAAGTATAATCATTATAGATGTACCGATAATAGTTGTATAATATGCGTAATAATGCACGTTATATTGATAATATTGGGTATAATAAGTATAGTTATTATAGTTCTAGCTATAATAACTGTATAATGTGGGTAATAATGGATGTTATATTGATAATATCGGGAGTAATGAGTATAATTATTATAGTTCTAGCGATAATAACTGTATAATGTGGGTAATAATGCATGTTATATTGATAATATTGGGAATAATAAGTATAATTATTATAGTTCTAGCGATAATAACTGTATAATGTGGGTAATAATGCATGTTATATTGATAATAATAAAAGCAGTAAGTATAATTATTATAGATGTAGCGATAATAATTGTATAATATGGGTAATAATGCATGTTATATTGATAATATTGGGAATAATAAGTATAGTTATTATAGTTCTAGCGATAATAACTGTATAGTGTGGGTAATAATGCATGTTATATTGATAATATTGGGAGTAATAAGTATAATTATTATAGTTCTAGCGATAATAACTGTATAACGTGGGTAATAATGCATGTTATATTGATAATATTGGGAGTAATGAGTATAATTATTATAGTTCTAGAGATAATAACGGTATAATATGGGTAATAATGCAGGTGTTATTGATAATACTTCGAGTAATAGGTATAATTATTATAGGTCTAGATATAACAACTGTATAATATGGGTAATAATGGGTGTTGTATTGATAATATTGGGAGTAATCAGTACAATAATTATAGTTCCAGCGATAATAACTGTATAATATGGGTAATAATGCATGTTATATTGATAATATTTCGAGTAATAGGTGTAATTAGTATAGTTCTATAGATGACAACTGTATAATATGGGTAATAATGCATGTTATATTGATAATATTGGGAGTAATAAGTATAATTATCATATTTCTAGCGATAATTACAGTATAATGTGGGTAATAATGCATGTTATATTGATAATATTTCGTGTAATAGGTATAATTATTATCGTTCTAGAGATAACAACTGGATAATATGGGTAATAATGGATGTTATATTGATAATATCGGGAGTAATGAGTATAATTATTATAGTTCTAGAGATGACAACTGTATAATATGGGTAATAATGGATGTTATATTGACAATATCGGGAGTAATGAGTATAATTATTATAGTTCTAGCGATAATAACTGCATAATATGGGTAATAATGCATGACAAATTGATAATATTTCGAGTAATAGGTATAATTATTATAGTTCTAGAGATAACAACTGTATAATATGGGTAATAATGGATGTTATATTGATAATATTGGGAGTAATAAGTGTATTTATTATAGTTCTGACGATAATAACAGTATAGTATGTGTAATAATGCATGTTATATTGACAATATTGGGAGTAATAAGTATAATTATTATAGTTCTAGCGATTATAACTGCATAATAGGGGTAATAATGCATGTTATACTGATAATAATAAAAGTAATAAGTATAACTGTTATAGTTCTAGCGATAATAACTGAATAATATGGGTAATAATGCATGACATATTGATAATATTTCGAGTAATAGTTATAATTATTATAGTTCTAGAGATAACAACTGTATGATATGGGTAATAATGGATGTTATATTGATAATATCGGGAGTAATGAGTATAATTATTATAGTTCTAGCGATAATAACTGTATAATGTGGGTAATAATGCATGTTATATTGATAATATTGGGAGTAATAAGTATAATAATTGTAGTTCTAGCAATAATGACTGTATAATGTGGGTAATAATGCGTGTTATATTGATAATATTTCGAGTAATAGGTATAATTATTATAGTTCTCGAGATGACAACTGTATTATATGGGTAATAATGCATGTTATATTGATAATATTGGGAATAATAAGTATAATTATTATAGTTCTAGCGATAATAACTGTATAATGTGGGTAATAATGCATGTTATGTTGATAATAATAAAAGCAGTAAGTATAATTATTATAGATGTAGCGATAATAATTGTATAATATGGGTAATAATGCATGTTATATTGATAATATTGGGAATAATAAGTATAGTTATTATAGTTCTAGCGATAATAACTGTATAGTGTGGGTAATAATGCATGTTATATTGATAATATTGGGAGTAATAAGTATAATTATTATAGTTCTAGCGATAATAACTGTATAACGTGGGTAATAATGCATGTTATATTGATAATATTGGGAGTAATGAGTATAATTATTATAGTTCTAGAGATAATAACGGTATAATATGGGTAATAATGCAGGTGTTATTGATAATACTTCGAGTAATAGGTATAATTATTATAGGTCTAGATATAACAACTGTATAATATGGGTAATAATGGGTGTTATATTGATAATATTGGGAGTAATCAGTACAATAATTATAGTTCCAGCGATAATAACTGTATAATATGGGTAATAATGCATGTTATATTGATAATATTTCGAGTAATAGGTGTAATTAGTATAGTTCTATAGATGACAACTGTATAATATGGGTAATAATGCATGTTATATTGATAATATTGGGAGTAATAAGTATAATTATCATATTTCTAGCGATAATTACAGTATAATGTGGGTAATAATGCATGTTATATTGATAATATTTCGTGTAATAGGTATAATTATTATCGTTCTAGAGATAACAACTGGATAATATGGGTAATGATGGATGTTATATTGATAATATCGGGAGTAATGAGTATAATTATTATAGTTCTAGAGATGACAACTGTATAATATGGGTAATAATGGATGTTATATTGACAATATCGGGAGTAATGAGTATAATTATTATAGTTCTGGAGATAATAACGGTATAATATGGGTAATAATGCATGTTATATTGATAACATTTCGAGTAATAGGTATAATTATTATAGTTATAGAGATGACAACTGTATAATATGGGTAATAATGGATGTTATATTAATAATATCGGGAGTAATGAGTATAATTATTATAGTTCTAGCGATAATAACTGCATAATAGGGGTAATAATGCATGTTATACTGATAATAATAAAAGTAATAAGTATAACTATTATAGTTCTAGCGATAATAACTGAATAATATGGGTAATAATGCATGACATATTGATAATATTTCGAGTAATAGTTATAATTATTATAGTTCTAGAGATAACAACTGTATGATATGGGTAATAATGGATGTTATATTGATAATATCGGGAGTAATGAGTATAATTATTATAGTTCTAGCGATAATAACTGTATAATGTGGGTAATAATGCATGTTATATTGATAATATTGGGAGTAATAAGTATAATAATTGTAGTTCTAGCAATAATGACTGTATAATGTGGGTAATAATGCGTGTTATATTGATAATATTTCGAGTAATAGGTATAATTATTATAGTTCTCGAGATGACAACTGTATTATATGGGTAACAATGCATGTTATATTGATAATATTGGGAATAATAAGTATAATTATTATAGTTCTCGCGATAATAACTGTAAAATGTGGGTAATAATGCATGTTATATTGATAATAATAAAAGCAGTAAGTATAATTATTATAGATGTAGCGATAATAATTGTATGATATGGGTAATAATGCATGTTATATTGATAATATTGGGAATAATAAGTATAGTTATTATAGTTCTAGCGATAATAACTGTATAGTGTGGGTAATAATGCATGTTATATTGATAATATTGGGAGTAATAAGTATAATTATTATAGTTCTAGCGATAATAACTGTATAACGTGGGTAATAATGCATGTTATATTGATAATATTGGGAGTAATGAGTATAATTATTATAGTTCTAGAGATAATAACGGTATAATATGGGTAATAATGCAGGTGTTATTGATAATACTTCGAGTAATAGGTATAATTATTATAGGTCTAGATATAACAACTGTATAATATGGGTAATAATGGGTGTTATATTGATAATATTGGGAGTAATCAGTACAATAATTATAGTTCCAGCGATAATAACTGTATAATATGGGTAATAATGCATGTTATATTGATAATATTTCGAGTAATAGGTGTAATTAGTATAGTTCTATAGATGACAACTGTATAATATGGGTAATAATGCATGTTATATTGATAATATTGGGAGTAATAAGTATAATTATCATATTTCTAGCGATAATTACAGTATAATGTGGGTAATAATGCATGTTATATTGATAATATTTCGTGTAATAGGTATAATTATTATCGTTCTAGAGATAACAACTGGATAATATGGGTAATAATGGATGTTACATTGATAATATCGGGAGTAATGAGTATAATTATTATAGTTCTAGAGATGACAACTGTATAATATGGGTAATAATGGATGTTATATTGACAATATCGGGAGTAATGAGTATAATTATTATAGTTCTAGCGATAATAACTGCATAATATGGGTAATAATGCATGACAAATTGATAATATTTCGAGTAATAGGTATAATTATTATAGTTCTAGAGATAACAACTGTATAATATGGGTAATAATGGATGTTATATTGATAATATTGGGAGTAATAAGTGTATTTATTATAGTTCTGACGATAATAACAGTATAGTATGTGTAATAATGCATGTTATATTGACAATATTGGGAGTAATAAGTATAATTATTATAGTTCTAGCGATTATAACTGCATAATAGGGGTAATAATGCATGTTATACTGATAATAATAAAAGTAATAAGTATAACTGTTATAGTTCTAGCGATAATAACTGAATAATATGGGTAATAATGCATGACATATTGATAATATTTCGAGTAATAGTTATAATTATTATAGTTCTAGAGATAACAACTGTATGATATGGGTAATAATGGATGTTATATTGATAATATCGGGAGTAATGAGTATAATTATTATAGTTCTAGCGATAATAACTGTATAATGTGGGTAATAATGCATGTTATATTGATAATATTGGGAGTAATAAGTATAATAATTGTAGTTCTAGCAATAATGACTGTATAATGTGGGTAATAATGCGTGTTATATTGATAATATTTCGAGTAATAGGTATAATTATTATAGTTCTCGAGATGACAACTGTATTATATGGGTAATAATGCATGTTATATTGATAATATTGGGAATAATAAGTATAATTATTATAGTTCTAGCGATAATAACTGTATAATGTGGGTAATAATGCATGTTATGTTGATAATAATAAAAGCAGTAAGTATAATTATTATAGATGTAGCGATAATAATTGTATAATATGGGTAATAATGCATGTTATATTGATAATATTTGGAATAATAAGTATAGTTATTATAGTTCTAGCGATAATAACTGTATAGTGTGGGTAATAATGCATGTTATATTGATAATATTGGGAGTAATAAGTATAATTATTATAGTTCTAGCGATAATAACTGTATAACGTGGGTAATAATGCATGTTATATTGATAATATTGGGAGTAATGAGTATAATTATTATAGTTCTAGAGATAATAACGGTATAATATGGGTAATAATGCAGGTGTTATTGATAATACTTCGAGTAATAGGTATAATTATTATAGGTCTAGATATAACAACTGTATAATATGGGTAATAATGGGTGTTATATTGATAATATTGGGAGTAATCAGTACAATAATTATAGTTCCAGCGATAATAACTGTATAATATGGGTAATAATGCATGTTATATTGATAATATTTCGAGTAATAGGTGTAATTAGTATAGTTCTATAGATGACAACTGTATAATATGGGTAATAATGCATGTTATATTGATAATATTGGGAGTAATAAGTATAATTATCATATTTCTAGCGATAATTACAGTATAATGTGGGTAATAATGCATGTTATATTGATAATATTTCGTGTAATAGGTATAATTATTATCGTTCTAGAGATAACAACTGGATAATATGGGTAATGATGGATGTTATATTGATAATATCGGGAGTAATGAGTATAATTATTATAGTTCTAGAGATGACAACTGTATAATATGGGTAATAATGGATGTTATATTGACAATATCGGGAGTAATGAGTATAATTATTATAGTTCTGGAGATAATAACGGTATAATATGGGTAATAATGCATGTTATATTGATAACATTTCGAGTAATAGGTATAATTATTATAGTTATAGAGATGACAACTGTATAATATGGGTAATAATGGATGTTATATTAATAATATCGGGAGTAATGAGTATAATTATTATAGTTCTAGCGATAATAACTGCATAATAGGGGTAATAATGCATGTTATACTGATAATAATAAAAGTAATAAGTATAACTATTATAGTTCTAGCGATAATAACTGAATAATATGGGTAATAATGCATGACATATTGATAATATTTCGAGTAATAGTTATAATTATTATAGTTCTAGAGATAACAACTGTATGATATGGGTAATAATGGATGTTATATTGATAATATCGGGAGTAATGAGTATAATTATTATAGTTCTAGCGATAATAACTGTATAATGTGGGTAATAATGCATGTTATATTGATAATATTGGGAGTAATAAGTATAATAATTGTAGTTCTAGCAATAATGACTGTATAATGTGGGTAATAATGCGTGTTATATTGATAATATTTCGAGTAATAGGTATAATTATTATAGTTCTCGAGATGACAACTGTATTATATGGGTAACAATGCATGTTATATTGATAATATTGGGAATAATAAGTATAATTATTATAGTTCTCGCGATAATAACTGTAAAATGTGGGTAATAATGCATGTTATATTGATAATAATAAAAGCAGTAAGTATAATTATTATAGATGTAGCGATAATAATTGTATGATATGGGTAATAATGCATGTTATATTGATAATATTGGGAATAATAAGTATAGTTATTATAGTTCTAGCGATAATAACTGTATAGTGTGGGTAATAATGCATGTTATATTGATATTATTGGGAGTAATAAGTATAATTATCATATTTCTAGCGATAATTACAGTATAATGTGGGTAATAATGCATGTTATATTGATAATATTTCGTGTAATAGGTATAATTATTATCGTTCTAGAGATGACAACTGTATAATATGGGTAATAATGGATGTTATATTGATAATATTGGGAATAATAAGTGTAATTATTATAGTTCTAGCGATAATTACAGTATAATGTGGGTAATAATGCATGTTATATTGATAATATTGGGAGTAATGAGTATAATTATTATAGTTCTAGCGATAATAACGGTATAATATGGGTAATAATGCATGTTATATTGATAATATTTCGTATAATAGGTATAATTATTATCGTTCTAGAGATATCAACTGTATAATATGGGTAATAATGGATGTTATATTGATAATATTGGGAGTAATAAGTATAATAATTGTAGTTCTAGCGATAATAACTGTATAATGTGGGTAATAATGCTTGTTATATTGATAATATTTCGAGTAATAGGTATAATTATTATAGTTTTAGAGCTGACAACTGTATAATGTGGGTAATAATGCATGTTATATTGATAATATTTCGAGTAATAGGTATAATTATTATAGTTCTAGAGGTGACAACTGTATAATGTGGGTAATAATGCATGTTATATTGATAATATTTCGTGTAATAGGTATAATTATTATCGTTCTAGAGATAACATCTGTATAATATGGGTAATAATGCATGTTTTATGGATAATATTGGGAATAATAAGTATAGTTATTATAGTTCTAGCGATAATAACAGTATAACATGCGTAATAATACATGTTATGTTGATAATAATAAAAGCAATAAGCATATTTATTATAGTTCTAGCGATAATAACCATATAATGTGGGTAATAATGCATGTTGTATTGATAATATTGGGAGTAATAAGTATAATAATTGTAGTTCTAGCGATAATAACTGTATAATGTGGGTAATAATGCATGTTATATTGATAATATTTCGAGTAATAGGTATAATTATTATAGTTCTAGAGGTGACAACTGTATAATGTGGGTAATAATGCATGTTATATTGTTAATATAGGGAGTAATAAGTATAATTATTATAGTTCTAGCGATAATAACTGTATAATGTGGGTAATAATGCATGTTAAATTGATAATATTGGGAGTAGTAAGTATAATTATTATAGCTCTAGCGAGAATAACTGTATAATGTGGGTAATAATGCATGTTATATTGATAATATTGGGAGTAATGAGTATAATTAATGTAGTTCTAGCGATAATGACTGTATAATGAGTGTAATAATGCATGTTATATTGATAGTATTTCGAGTAATAGGTATAACTATTATAGGTCTAGATATAACAACTGTATAATATGGGTAATAATGGGTGTTATATTGATAATATTGGGAGTAATATGTATAATTATTACAGTTCTAGTGATAATCACAGTATAATGTTGGTAATAATGCATGTTGTATTGATAATAATAAAAGTAGTATGTATAATTATTATGGATGTAGGGATAATAACTGTATAATATGGGTAATAATGCATGTTATATTGATAATATTGGGAGTAATAAGTCTAATTATTATAGTTCTAGCGATAATTACAGTACAATGTGGCTCATAATGCATGTTATATTGATAATATTTCGAGTAATAGGTATAATTATTATATTTCTAGAGATAACAACTGTATAATATGGGTAATAATGGATGTTATATTGATAATATCGGGAGTAATGAGTATAATTATTATAGTTCTAGCGATAATAACTGTATAATGGGGGTAATAATGCATGTTATATTGATAATATTGGGAGTAATAAGTATAATTATTATAGTTCAAGCGATAATAACTGTATAATGTGGGTAATAATGCATGTTATATTGATAATATTGGGAGTAATAAGTATAATTATTATAGTTCTAGCGATAATAACTGTGTAATGTGGGTAATAATGCATGTTATATTGATAATATTGGGAGTAATAAGTATAATTATTATAGTTCTAGCGATAATAACGGCATAATAGGGGTAATAATGCATGTTATACTGAAAATAATATAAGTAATAAGTGTAACTATTATAGTTCTAGCGATAATAACTGTGTAATATGGGTAATAATGCATGACTTATTGATAATATTAGGAGCAATAAGTATAATTATTATAGTTCTAGCGATTATAACTGCATAATATGGGTAATAATGCATGACATATTGATAATGTTAGGAGTAATAAGTATAATTATTATAGTTCTAGCGAAAATAACTGCATAATATGGGTAATAGTGCATGTTATATTGAAAATAATAAAAGTAATAAGTATATTTATTATAGTTCTGACGACAATAACAGTATAATATGGGTAATAATGCATGTTGTATTGATAATATTGGGAGTAATAAGTCTAATTATTATAGTTCTAGCGATAATTACAGAATAATGTGGGTAATAATGCATGTTATATTGATAATATTTCGAGTAATAGGTATAATTATTATATTTCGAGAGATAACAACTGTATAATATGGGTAATAATGGATGTTATATTCATAATATCGGGAGTAATGAGTATAATTATTATAGTTCTAGCGATAATAACTGTATAATGTGGGTAACAATGCATGTTATATTGATAATATTGGGAATAATAGGTATAATTATTATAGTTCTAGCGATAATAACTGTATAATGTGGGTAATAATGCATCTTATATTGAAAATAATAAAAGTAATAAGTATAATTATTATAGTTCTAGAGATAACAACTGTATAATATGGGTAATAATGGATGTTATATTGATAATATTGGGAGTAATAAGTATAATTACTATAGAAATAGAGATGACAACTGTATAGTATGGTTAATAATGGATGTTATATTGATAATAATAAAAGTACTAAGTATAATTATTACAGTTCTAGCGATAATAACTGTATAATGTGGGTAATAATGCATGTTATATTCATAATATTGGGAGTAATGAGTATAACTATTATAGTTCTAGAGATAAAAACGGTATAATATGGGTAATAATGCAAGTTATATTGATAATATTTCGAGTAATAGGTATAATTATTATAGTTATAGAGATGACAACTGTATAATATGGGTAATAATGGATGTTATATTAATAATATCGGGAGCAATGAGTATAATTATTATAGTTCTAGCGATAATAACTGCATACTGTGGGTAATAATGCATGTTATATTGATAATAGTGGGAATAATAAGTATAATTATTATAGTTCTAGCGATAATAACTGTATAATGTGGGTAATAATGCATGTTATATTGATAATAATAAAAGCAGTAAGTATAATCATTATAGATGTACCGATAATAGTTGTATAATATGCGTAATAATGCACGTTATATTGATAATATTGGGAATAATAAGTATAGTTATTATAGTTCTAGCTATAATAACTGTATAATGTGGGTAATAATGCATGTTATATTGATAATATTGGGGGTAATAAGTATAATTATTATAGTTCTAGAGATAATAACAGTATAATGTGGGTAATAATGCATGTTATATTGATAATATTGGGAGTAATGAGTATAATTATTATAGTTCTGGAGATAATAACGGTATAATATGGGTAATAATGCATGTTATATTGATAATATTTCGAGTAATAGGCATAATTATTATCGTTCTAGAGATAACAACTGTATAATATGGGTAATAATGGATGTTATATTGATAATATTTGGAGTAATAAGTATAATTATTATAGTTCTAGCGATAATTAAAGTATAATGTGGGTAATAATGCATGTTATATTGATAATATTTCGAGTAATAGGTATAATTATTATAGTTCTCGAGATGACAACTGTATAATATGGGTAATAATGCATGTTATATTGATAATAGTGGGAATAATAAGTATAATTATTATAGTTCTAGCGATAATAACTGTATAATGTGGGTAATAATGCATGTTATATTGATAATAATAAAAGCAGTAAGTATAATTATTATAGATGTAGCGATAATAATTGTATAATATGGGTAATAATGCATGTTATATTGATAATATTGGGAGTAATAAGTATAATTATTATAGTTCTAGAGATAATAACAGTATAATGTGGGTAATAATGCATGTTATATTGATAATATTGGGAGTAATGAGTATAATTAATATAGTTCTGCAGATAATAACGGTATAATATGGGTAATAATGCATGTTATATTGATAATATTTCTAGTAATAGGTATAATTATTATCGTTCTAGAGATAGCAACTGTATAATATGGGTAATAATGGATGTTATATTGATAATATTTGGAGTAATAAGTATAATTATTATAGTTCTAGCGATAACAACTGTATAATATGGGTAATAATGCATGTTATATTGATAATATTGGGAATAATAATTATAATTATAATAGACCTAGAGATGACAACTGTATAGTATGGGTAATAATGAATGTTATATTGATGATAGTAAAAGTACTAAGTATAATTGTTGTAGTTCTAGCGATAATAACTGTATAATGTGGGTAATAATGCATGTTATATTGATAATAGTGGGAATAATAAGTATAATTATTATAGTTCTAGCGATAATAACTGTATAATGTGGGTAATAATGCATGTTATATTGATAATATTTCGAGTAATAGGTATAATTATTATAGTTCTCGAGATGACAACTGTATAATATGGGTAATAATGCATGTTATATTGATAATAGTGGGAGTAATAAGTATAATTATTATAGTTCTAGAGATAATAACAGTATAATGTTGGTAATAATGCATGTTATATTGATAATATTGGGAGTAATGAGTATAATTAATATAGTTCTGCAGATAATAACGGTATAATATGGGTAATAATGCATGTTATATTGATAATATTTCTAGTAATAGGTATAATTATTATCGTTCTAGAGATAACAACTGTATAATATGGGTAATAATGGATGTTATATTGATAATATTTGGAGTAATAAGTATAATTATTATAGTTCTAGCGATAACAACTGTATAATATGGGTAATAATGCATGTTATATTGATAATATTGGGAATAATAAGTATAATTATAATAGACCTAGAGATGACAACTGTATAGTATGGGTAATAATGAATGTTATATTGATGATAGTAAAAGTACTAAGTATAATTGTTGTAGTTCTAGCGATAATAACTGTATAATGTGGGTAATAATGCATGTTATATTGATAATAGTGGGAATAATAAGTATAATTATTATAGTTCTAGCGATAATAACTGTATAATGTGGGTAATAATGCATGTTATATTGATAATATTGGGAATAATAAGTATAATTATAATAGACCTAGAGATGACAACTGTATAGTATGGGTAATAATGAATGTTATATTGATAATAGTAAAAGTACTAAGTATAATTGTTGTAGTTCTAGCGATAATAACTGTATCTTGTGGGTAATAATGCATGTTATATTGATAATATTGGGAGTAATAAGTATAATTACTATAGAAATAGAGATGACAACTGTATAGTATGGTTAATAATGGATGTTATATTGATAATAATAAAAGTACTAAGTATAATTATTACAGTTCTAGCGATAATAACTGTATAATGTGGGTAATAATGCATGTTATATTCATAATATTGGGAGTAATGAGTATAACTATTATAGTTCTAGAGATAAAAACGGTATAATATGGGTAATAATGCAAGTTATATTGATAATATTTCGAGTAATAGGTATAATTATTATAGTTATAGAGATGACAACTGTATAATATGGGTAATAATGGATGTTATATTAATAATATCGGGAGCAATGAGTATAATTATTATAGTTCTAGCGATAATAACTGCATACTGTGGGTAATAATGCATGTTATATTGATAATAGTGGGAATAATAAGTATAATTATTATAGTTCTAGCGATAATAACTGTATAATGTGGGTAATAATGCATGTTATATTGATAATAATAAAAGCAGTAAGTATAATCATTATAGATGTACCGATAATAGTTGTATAATATGCGTAATAATGCACGTTATATTGATAATATTGGGTATAATAAGTATAGTTATTATAGTTCTAGCTATAATAACTGTATAATGTGGGTAATAATGGATGTTATATTGATAATATCGGGAGTAATGAGTATAATTATTATAGTTCTAGCGATAATAACTGTATAATGTGGGTAATAATGCATGTTATATTGATAATATTGGGAATAATAAGTATAATTATTATAGTTCTAGCGATAAGAACTGTATAATGTGGGTAATAATGCATGTTATATTGATAATAATAAAAGCAGTAAGTATAATTATTATAGATGTAGCGATAATAATTGTATAATATGGGTAATAATGCATGTTATATTGATAATATTGGGAATAATAAGTATAGTTATTATAGTTCTAGCGATAATAACTGTATAGTGTGGGTAATAATGCATGTTATATTGATAATATTGGGAGTAATAAGTATAATTATTATAGTTCTAGCGATAATAACTGTATAACGTGGGTAATAATGCATGTTATATTGATAATATTGGGAGTAATGAGTATAATTATTATAGTTCTAGAGAGAATAACGGTATAATATGGGTAATAATGCAGGTGTTATTGATAATACTTCGAGTAATAGGTATAATTATTATAGGTCTAGATATAACAACTGTATAATATGGGTAATAATGGGTGTTGTATTGATAATATTGGGAGTAATCAGTACAATAATTATAGTTCCAGCGATAATAACTGTATAATATGGGTAATAATGCATGTTATATTGATAATATTTCGAGTAATAGGTGTAATTAGTAAAGTTCTATAGATGACAACTGTATAATATGGGTAATAATGCATGTTATATTGATAATATTGGGAGTAATAAGTATAATTATCATATTTCTAGCGATAATTACAGTATAATGTGGGTAATAATGCATGTTATATTGATAATATTTCGTGTAATAGGTATAATTATTATCGTTCTAGAGATAACAACTGGATAATATGGGTAATAATGGATGTTATATTGATAATATCGGGAGTAATGAGTATAATTATTATAGTTCTAGCGATAATAACTGTATAATGTGGGTAACAATGCATGTTATATTGATAATATTGGGAGTAATAAGTATAATAATTGTAGTTCTAGCAATAATGACTGTATAATGTGGGTAATAATGCGTGTTATATTGATAATATTTCGAGTAATAGGTATAATTATTATAGTTCTCGAGATGACAACTGTATTATATGGGTAATAATGCATGTTATATTGATAATATTGGGAATAATAAGTATAATTATTATAGTTCTAGCGATAATAACTGTATAATGTGGGTAATAATGCATGTTATATTGATAATAATAAAAGCAGTAAGTATAATTATTATAGATGTAGCGATAATAATTGTATAATATGGGTAATAATGCATGTTATATTGATAATATTGGGAATAATAAGTATAGTTATTATAGTTCTAGCGATAATAACTGTATAGTGTGGGTAATAATGCATGTTATATTGATAATATTGGGAGTAATAAGTATAATTATTATAGTTCTAGCGATAATAACTGTATAACGTGGGTAATAATGCATGTTATATTGATAATATTGGGAGTAATGAGTATAATTATTATAGTTCTAGAGATAATAACGGTATAATATGGGTAATAATGCAGGTGTTATTGATAATACTTCGAGTAATAGGTATAATTATTATAGGTCTAGATATAACAACTGTATAATATGGGTAATAATGGGTGTTATATTGATAATATTGGGAGTAATCAGTACAATAATTATAGTTCCAGCGATAATAACTGTATAATATGGGTAATAATGCATGTTATATTGATAATATTTCGAGTAATAGGTGTAATTAGTATAGTTCTATAGATGACAACTGTATAATATGGGTAATAATGCATGTTATATTGATAATATTGGGAGTAATAAGTATAATTATCATATTTCTAGCGATAATTACAGTATAATGTGGGTAATAATGCATGTTATATTGATAATATTTCGTGTAATAGGTATAATTATTATCGTTCTAGAGATAACAACTGGATAATATGGGTAATGATGGATGTTATATTGATAATATCGGGAGTAATGAGTATAATTATTATAGTTCTAGAGATGACAACTGTATAATATGGGTAATAATGGATGTTATATTGACAATATCGGGAGTAATGAGTATAATTATTATAGTTCTAGCGATAATAACTGCATAATATGGGTAATAATGCATGACAAATTGATAATATTTCGAGTAATAGGTATAATTATTATAGTTCTAGAGATAACAACTGTATAATATGGGTAATAATGGATGTTATATTGATAATATTGGGAGTAATAAGTGTATTTATTATAGTTCTGACGATAATAACAGTATAGTATGTGTAATAATGCATGTTATATTGACAATATTGGGAGTAATAAGTATAATTATTATAGTTCTAGCGATAATAACTGCATAATAGGGGTAATAATGCATGTTATACTGATAATAATAAAAGTAATAAGTATAACTATTATAGTTCTAGCGATAATAACTGAATAATATGGGTAATAATGCATGACATATTGATAATATTTCGAGTAATAGTTATAATTATTATAGTTCTAGAGATAACAACTGTATGATATGGGTAATAATGGATGTTATATTGATAATATCGGGAGTAATGAGTATAATTATTATAGTTCTAGCGATAATAACTGTATAATGTGGGTAATAATGCATGTTATATTGATAATATTGGGAGTAATAAGTATAATAATTGTAGTTCTAGCAATAATGACTGTATAATGTGGGTAATAATGCGTGTTATATTGATAATATTTCGAGTAATAGGTATAATTATTATAGTTCTCGAGATGACAACTGTATTATATGGGTAACAATGCATGTTATATTGATAATATTGGGAATAATAAGTATAATTATTATAGTTCTCGCGATAATAACTGTAAAATGTGGGTAATAATGCATGTTATATTGATAATAATAAAAGCAGTAAGTATAATTATTATAGATGTAGCGATAATAATTGTATGATATGGGTAATAATGCATGTTATATTGATAATATTGGGAATAATAAGTATAGTTATTATAGTTCTAGCGAAAATAACTGTATAGTGTGGGTAATAATGCATGTTATATTGATATTATTGGGAGTAATAAGTATAATTATCATATTTCTAGCGATAATTACAGTATAATGTGGGTAATAATGCATGTTATATTGATAATATTTCGTGTAATAGGTATAATTATTATCGTTCTAGAGATGACAACTGTATAATATGGGTAATAATGGATGTTATATTGATAATATTGGGAATAATAAGTGTAATTATTATAGTTCTAGCGATAATTACAGTATAATGTGGGTAATAATGCATGTTATATTGATAATATTGGGAGTAATGAGTATAATTATTATAGTTCTAGCGATAATAACGGTATAATATGGGTAATAATGCATGTTATATTGATAATATTTCGTATAATAGGTATAATTATTATCGTTCTAGAGATATCAACTGTATAATATGGGTAATAATGGATGTTATATTGATAATATTGGGAGTAATAAGTATAATAATTGTAGTTCTAGCGATAATAACTGTATAATGTGGGTAATAATGCTTGTTATATTGATAATATTTCGAGTAATAGGTATAATTATTATAGTTCTAGAGCTGACAACTGTATAATGTGGGTAATAATGCATGTTATATTGATAATATTTCGAGTAATAGTTATAATTATTATAGTTCTAGAGGTGACAACTGTATAATGTGGGTAATAATGCATGTTATATTGATAATATTTCGTGTAATAGGTATAATTATTATCGTTCTAGAGATAACATCTGTATAATATGGGTAATAATGCATGTTTTATGGATAATATTGGGAATAATAAGTATAGTTATTATAGTTCTAGCGATAATAACAGTATAACATGCGTAATAATACATGTTATGTTGATAATAATAAAAGCAATAAGCATATTTATTATAGTTCTAGCGATAATAACCATATAATGTGTGTAATAATGCATGTTGTATTGATAATATTGGGAGTAATAAGTATAATAATTGTAGTTCTAGCGATAATAACTGTATAATGTGGGTAATAATGCATGTTATATTGATAATATTTCGAGTAATAGGTATAATTATTGTAGTCCTAGAGGTGACAACTGTATAATATGGGTAATAATGGATGTTATATTGATAATATGGGGAGTAATGAGTATAATTAGTATAGTTCTAGCGATAATGACTGTATATTGAGTGTAATAATGCATGTTATATTGATAATATTGGGAGTAGTAAGTATAAATATTATAGTTCTAGCGATAATAGTAGTATAATGTCGGTAATAATGCATGTTATATTCATAATATTTTGAGTAATCAGTACAATAATTATAGTTCCAGTGATAATAACTGTATAATATGGGTAATAATGCATGTTATATGGATAATATTGGGAATAATAAGTATAGTTATTATAGTTCTAGCGATAATAACAGTATAACATGCGTAATAATACATGTTATGTTGATAATAATAAAAGCAATAAGCATATTTATTATAGTTCTAGCGATAATAACCATATAATGTGGGTAATAATGCATGTTGTATTGATAATATTGGGAGTAATAAGTATAATAATTGTAGTTCTAGCGATAATAACTGTATAATGTGGGTAATAATGCAAGTTATATTGATAATATTTCGAGTAATAGGTATAATTATTATAGTTCTAGAGGTGACAACTGTATAATGTGGGTAATAATGCATGTTATATTGTTAATATAGGGAGTAATAAGTATAATTATTATAGTTCTAGCGATAATAACTGTATAATGTGGGTAATAATGCATGTTAAATTGATAATATTGGGAGTAGTAAGTATAATTATTATAGCTCTAGCGAGAATAACTGTATAATGTGGGTAATAATGCATGTTATATTGATAATATTGGGAGTAATGAGTATAATTAATGTAGTTCTAGCGATAATGACTGTATAATGAGTGTAATAATGCATGTTATATTGATAGTATTTCGAGTAATAGGTATAACTATTATAGGTCTAGATATAACAACTGTATAATATGGGTAATAATGGGTGTTATATTGATAATATTGGGAGTAATATGTATAATTATTACAGTTCTAGTGATAATCACAGTATAATGTTGGTAATAATGCATGTTGTATTGATAATAATAAAAGTAGTAAGTATAATTATTATTGATGTAGGGATAATAACTGTATAATATGGGTAATAATGCATGTTATATTGATAATATTGGGAGTAATAAGTCTAATTATTATAGTTCTAGCGATAATTACAGTACAATGTGGCTCATAATGCATGTTATATTGATAATATTTCGAGTAATAGGTATAATTATTATATTTCTAGAGATAACAACTGTATAATATGGGTAATAATGGATGTTATATTGATAATATCGGGAGTAATGAGTATAATTATTATAGTTCTAGCGATAATAACTGTATAATGGGGGTAATAATGCATGTTATATTGATAATATTGGGAGTAATAAGTATAATTATTATAGTTCAAGCGATAATAACTGTATAATGTGGGTAATAATGCATGTTATATTGATAATATTGGGAGTAATAAGTATAATTATTATAGTTCTAGCGATAATAACGGCATAATAGGGGTAATAATGCATGTTATACTGAAAATAATATAAGTAATAAGTGTAACTATTATAGTTCTAGCGATAATAACTGTGTAATATGGGTAATAATGCATGACTTATTGATAATATTAGGAGCAATAAGTATAATTATTATAGTTCTAGCGATAATAACTGCATAATATGGGTAATAATGCATGACATATTGATAATGTTAGGAGTAATAAGTATAATTATTATAGTTCTAGCGAAAATAACTGCATAATATGGGTAATAGTGCATGTTATATTGAAAATAATAAAAGTAATAAGTATATTTATTATAGTTCTGACGACAATAACAGTATAATATGGGTAATAATGCATGTTGTATTGATAATATTGGGAGTAATAAGTCTAATTATTATAGTTCTAGCGAAAATAACTGCATAATATGAGTAATAGTGCATGTTATATTGAAAATAATAAAAGTAATAAGTATATTTATTATAGTTCTGACGACAATAACAGTATAATATGGGTAATAATGCATGTTGTATTGATAATATTGGGAGTAATAAGTCTAATTATTATAGTTCTAGCGATAATTACAGTATAATGTGGGTAATAATGCATGTTATATTGATAATATTTCGAGTAATAGGTGTAATTAGTATAGTTCTATAGATGACAACTGTATAATATGGGTAATAATGCATGTTATATTGATAATATTGGGAGTAATAAGTATAATTATCATATTTCTAGCGATAATAACCATATAATGTGTGTAATAATGCATGTTGTATTGATAATATTGGGAGTAATAAGTATAATAATTGTAGTTCTAGCGATAATAACTGTATAATGTGGGTAATAATGCATGTTATATTGATAATATTTCGAGTAATAGGTATAATTATTGTAGTCCTAGAGGTGACAACTGTATAATATGGGTAATAATGGATGTTATATTGATAATATGGGGAGTAATGAGTATAATTAGTATAGTTCTAGCGATAATGACTGTATATTGAGTGTAATAATGCATGTTATATTGATAATATTGGGAGTAGTAAGTATAAATATTATAGTTCTAGCGATAATAATAGTATAATGTCGGTAATAATGCATGTTATATTCATAATATTTTGAGTAATCAGTACAATAATTATAGTTCCAGTGATAATAACTGTATAATATGGGTAATAATGCATGTTTTATGGATAATATTGGGAATAATAAGTATAGTTATTATAGTTCTAGCGATAATAACAGTATAACATGCGTAATAATACATGTTATGTTGATAATAATAAAAGCAATAAGCATATTTATTATAGTTCTAGCGATAATAACCATATAATGTGGGTAATAATGCATGTTGTATTGATAATATTGGGAGTAATAAGTATAATAATTGTAGTTCTAGCGATAATAACTGTATAATGTGGGTAATAATGCATGTTATATTGATAATATTTCGAGTAATAGGTATAATTATTGTAGTCCTAGAGGTGACAACTGTATAATATGGGTAATAATGGATGTTATATTGATAATATGGGGAGTAATGAGTATAATTAGTATAGTTCTAGCGATAATGACTGTATAATGAGTGTAATAATGCATGTTATATTGATAATATTGGGAGTAGTAAGTATAAATATTATAGTTCTAGCGATAATAGTAGTATAATGTCGGTAATAATGCATGTTATATTCATAATATTTTGAGTAATCAGTACAATAATTATAGTTCCAGTGATAATAACTGTATAATATGAGTAATAATGCATGTTATATGGATAATATTGGGAATAATAAGTATAGTTATTATAGTTCTAGCGATAATAACAGTATAACATGCGTAATAATACATGTTATGTTGATAATAATAAAAGCAATAAGCATATTTATTATAGTTCTAGCGATAATAACCATATAATGTGGGTAATAATGCATGTTGTATTGATAATATTGGGAGTAATAAGTATAATAATTGTAGTTCTAGCGATAATAACTGTATAATGTGGGTAATAATGCAAGTTATATTGATAATATTTCGAGTAATAGGTATAATTATTATAGTTCTAGAGGTGACAACTGTATAATGTGGGTAATAATGCATGTTATATTGTTAATATAGGGAGTAATAAGTATAATTATTATAGTTCTAGCGATAATAACTGTATAATGTGGGTAATAATGCATGTTAAATTGATAATATTGGGAGTAGTAAGTATAATTATTATAGCTCTAGCGAGAATAACTGTATAATGTGGGTAATAATGCATGTTATATTGATAATATTGGGAGTAATGAGTATAATTAATGTAGTTCTAGCGATAATGACTGTATAATGAGTGTAATAATGCATGTTATATTGATAGTATTTCGAGTAATAGGTATAACTATTATAGGTCTAGATATAACAACTGTATAATATGGGTAATAATGGGTGTTATATTGATAATATTGGGAGTAATATGTATAATTATTACAGTTCTAGTGATAATCACAGTATAATGTTGGTAATAATGCATGTTGTATTGATAATAATAAAAGTAGTAAGTATAATTATTATTGATGTAGGGATAATAACTGTATAATATGGGTAATAATGCATGTTATATTGATAATATTGGGAGTAATAAGTCTAATTATTATAGTTCTAGCGATAATTACAGTACAATGTGGCTCATAATGCATGTTATATTGATAATATTTCGAGTAATAGGTATAATTATTATATTTCTAGAGATAACAACTGTATAATATGGGTAATAATGGATGTTATATTGATAATATCGGGAGTAATGAGTATAATTATTATAGTTCTAGCGATAATAACTGTATAATGGGGGTAATAATGCATGTTATATTGATAATATTGGGAGTAATAAGTATAATTATTATAGTTCAAGCGATAATAACTGTATAATGTGGGTAATAATGCATGTTATATTGATAATATTGGGAGTAATAAGTATAATTATTATAGTTCTAGCGATAATAACGGCATAATAGGGGTAATAATGCATGTTATACTGAAAATAATATAAGTAATAAGTGTAACTATTATAGTTCTAGCGATAATAACTGTGTAATATGGGTAATAATGCATGACTTATTGATAACATTAGGAGCAATAAGTATAATTATTATAGTTCTAGCGATAATAACTGCATAATATGGGTAATAATGCATGACATATTGATAATGTTAGGAGTAATAAGTATAATTATTATAGTTCTAGCGAAAATAACTGCATAATATGGGTAATAGTGCATGTTATATTGAAAATAATAAAAGTAATAAGTATATTTATTATAGTTCTGACGACAATAACAGTATAATATGGGTAATAATGCATGTTGTATTGATAATATTGGGAGTAATAAGTCTAATTATTATAGTTCTAGCGATAATTACAGAATAATGTGGGTAATAATGCATGTTATATTGATAATATTTCGAGTAATAGGTATAATTATTATATTTCGAGAGATAACAACTGTATAATATGGGTAATAATGGATGTTATATTCATAATATCGGGAGTAATGAGTATAATTATTATAGTTCTAGCGATAATAACTGTATAATGTGGGTAACAATGCATGTTATATTGATAATATTGGGAATAATAGGTATAATTATTATAGTTCTAGCGATAATAACTGTATAATGTGGGTAATAATGCATCTTATATTGAAAATAATAAAAGTAATAAGTATAATTATTATAGTTCTAGAGATAACAACTGTATAATATGGGTAATAATGGATGTTATATTGATAATATTGGGAGTAATAAGTGTATTTATTATAGTTCTGACGATAATAACAGTATAGTATGTGTAATAATGCATGTTATATTGACAATATTGGGAGTAATAAGTATAATTATTATAGTTCTAGCGATAATAACGGCATAATAGGGGTAATAATGCATGTTATACTGAAAATAATATAAGTAATAAGTGTAACTATTATAGTTCTAGCGATAATAACTGTGTAATATGGGTAATAATGCATGACTTATTGATAATATTAGGAGCAATAAGTATAATTATTATAGTTCTAGCGATAATAACTGCATAATATGGGTAATAATGCATGACATATTGATAATGTTAGGAGTAATAAGTATAATTATTATAGTTCTAGCGAAAATAACTGCATAATATGAGTAATAGTGCATGTTATATTGAAAATAATAAAAGTAATAAGTATATTTATTATAGTTCTGACGACAATAACAGTATAATATGGGTAATAATGCATGTTGTATTGATAATATTGGGAGTAATAAGTCTAATTATTATAGTTCTAGCGATAATTACAGTATAATGTGGGTAATAATGCATGTTATATTGATAATATTTCGAGTAATAGGTGTAATTAGTATAGTTCTATAGATGACAACTGTATAATATGGGTAATAATGCATGTTATATTGATAATATTGGGAGTAATAAGTATAATTATCATATTTCTAGCGATAATAACCATATAATGTGTGTAATAATGCATGTTGTATTGATAATATTGGGAGTAATAAGTATAATAATTGTAGTTCTAGCGATAATAACTGTATAATGTGGGTAATAATGCATGTTATATTGATAATATTTCGAGTAATAGGTATAATTATTGTAGTCCTAGAGGTGACAACTGTATAATATGGGTAATAATGGATGTTATATTGATAATATGGGGAGTAATGAGTATAATTAGTATAGTTCTAGCGATAATGACTGTATATTGAGTGTAATAATGCATGTTATATTGATAATATTGGGAGTAGTAAGTATAAATATTATAGTTCTAGCGATAATAATAGTATAATGTCGGTAATAATGCATGTTATATTCATAATATTTTGAGTAATCAGTACAATAATTATAGTTCCAGTGATAATAACTGTATAATATGGGTAATAATGCATGTTTTATGGATAATATTGGGAATAATAAGTATAGTTATTATAGTTCTAGCGATAATAACAGTATAACATGCGTAATAATACATGTTATGTTGATAATAATAAAAGCAATAAGCATATTTATTATAGTTCTAGCGATAATAACCATATAATGTGGGTAATAATGCATGTTGTATTGATAATATTGGGAGTAATAAGTATAATAATTGTAGTTCTAGCGATAATAACTGTATAATGTGGGTAATAATGCATGTTATATTGATAATATTTCGAGTAATAGGTATAATTATTGTAGTCCTAGAGGTGA
Organism: Megachile leachella; assembly: GCA_963576845.1. Classification (NCBI taxonomy): domain Eukaryota; kingdom Metazoa; phylum Arthropoda; class Insecta; order Hymenoptera; family Megachilidae; genus Megachile; species Megachile leachella. Next base: position 195,697 of record CAUYWW010000099.1, on the reverse strand, counting down.
CAACTGTATAATATGGGTAATAATGGATGTTATATTGATAATATGGGGAGTAATGAGTATAATTAGTATAGTTCTAGCGATAATGACTGTATAATGAGTGTAATAATGCATGTTATATTGATAATATTGGGAGTAGTAAGTATAAATATTATAGTTCTAGCGATAATAGTAGTATAATGTCGGTAATAATGCATGTTATATTCATAATATTTTGAGTAATCAGTACAATAATTATAGTTCCAGTGATAATAACTGTATAATATGGGTAATAATGCATGTTATATGGATAATATTGGGAATAATAAGTATAGTTATTATAGTTCTAGCGATAATAACAGTATAACATGCGTAATAATACATGTTATGTTGATAATAATAAAAGCAATAAGCATATTTATTATAGTTCTAGCGATAATAACCATATAATGTGGGTAATAATGCATGTTGTATTGATAATATTGGGAGTAATAAGTATAATAATTGTAGTTCTAGCGATAATAACTGTATAATGTGGGTAATAATGCATGTTATATTGATAACATTTCGAGTAATAGGTATAATTATTATAGTTCTAGAGGTGACAACTGTATAATGTGGGTAATAATGCATGTTATATTGTTAATATAGGGAGTAATAAGTATAATTATTATAGTTCTAGCGATAATAACTGTATAATGTGGGTAATAATGCATGTTAAATTGATAATATTGGGAGTAGTAAGTATAATTATTATAGCTCTAGCGAGAATAACTGTATAATGTGGGTAATAATGCATGTTATATTGATAATATTGGGAGTAATGAGTATAATTATTGTAGTTCTAGCGATAATGACTGTATAATGAGTGTAATAATGCATGTTATATTGATAGTATTTCGAGTAATAGGTATAACTATTATAGGTCTAGATATAACAACTGTATAATATGGGTAATAATGGGTGTTATATTGATAATATTGGGAGTAATATGTATAATTATTACAGTTCTAGTGATAATCACAATATAATGTTGGTAATAATGCATGTTGTATTGATAATAATAAAAGTAGTAAGTATAATTATTATGGATGTAGGGATAATAACTGTATAATATGGGTAATAATGCATGTTATATTGATAATATTGGGAGTAATAAGTCTAATTATTATAGTTCTAGCGATAATTACAGTACAATGTGGCTCATAATGCATGTTATATTGATAATATTTCGAGTAATAGGTATAATTATTATATTTCTAGAGATAACAACTGTATAATATGGGTAATAATGGATGTTATATTGATAATATCGGGAGTAATGAGTATAATTATTATAGTTCTAGCGATAATAACTGTATAATGGGGGTAATAATGCATGTTATATTGATAATATTGGGAGTAATAAGTATAATTATTATAGTTCTAGCGATAATAACTGTGTAATGTGGGTAATAATGCATGTTATATTGATAATATTGGGAGTAATAAGTATAATTATTATAGTTCTAGCGATAATAACTGTGTAATGTGGGTAATAATGCATGTTATATTGATAATATTGGGAGTAATAAGTATAATTATTATAGTTCTAGCGATAATAACGGCATAATAGGGGTAATAATGCATGTTATACTGAAAATAATATAAGTAATAAGTGTAACTATTATAGTTCTAGCGATAATAACTGTGTAATATGGGTAATAATGCATGACTTATTGATAATATTAGGAGCAATAAGTATAATTATTATAGTTCTAGCGATAATAACTGCATAATATGGGTAATAATGCATGACATATTGATAATGTTAGGAGTAATAAGTATAATTATTATAGTTCTAGCGAAAATAACTGCATAATATGGGTAATAGTGCATGTTATATTGAAAATAATAAAAGTAATAAGTATATTTATTATAGTTCTGACGACAATAACAGTATAATATGGGTAATAATGCATGTTGTATTGATAATATTGGGAGTAATAAGTCTAATTATTATAGTTCTAGCGATAATTACAGAATAATGTGGGTAATAATGCATGTTATATTGATAATATTTCGAGTAATAGGTATAATTATTATATTTCGAGAGATAACAACTGTATAATATGGGTAATAATGGATGTTATATTCATAATATCGGGAGTAATGAGTATAATTATTATAGTTCTAGCGATAATAACTGTATAATGTGGGTAACAATGCATGTTATATTGATAATATTGGGAATAATAGGTATAATTATTATAGTTCTAGCGATAATAACTGTATAATGTGGGTAATAATGCATCTTATATTGAAAATAATAAAAGTAATAAGTATAATTATTATAGTTCTAGAGATAACAACTGTATAATATGGGTAATAATGGATGTTATATTGATAATATTGGGAGTAATAAGTGTATTTATTATAGTTCTGACGATAATAACAGTATAGTATGTGTAATAATGCATGTTATATTGACAATATTGGGAGTAATAAGTATAATTATTATAGTTCTAGCGATAATAACGGCATAATAGGGGTAATAATGCATGTTATACTGAAAATAATATAAGTAATAAGTGTAACTATTATAGTTCTAGCGATAATAACTGTGTAATATGGGTAATAATGCATGACTTATTGATAATATTAGGAGCAATAAGTATAATTATTATAGTTCTAGCGATAATAACTGCATAATATGGGTAATAATGCATGACATATTGATAATGTTAGGAGTAATAAGTATAATTATTATAGTTCTAGCGAAAATAACTGCATAATATGGGTAATAGTGCATGTTATATTGAAAATAATAAAAGTAATAAGTATATTTATTATAGTTCTGACGACAATAACAGTATAATATGGGTAATAATGCATGTTGTATTGATAATATTGGGAGTAATAAGTCTATTTATTATATTTCTAGCGATAATTACAGTATAATGTGGGTAATAATGCATGTTATATTGATAATATTTCGAGTAATAGGTGTAATTAGCATAGTTCTATAGATGACAACTGTATAATATGGGTAATAATGCATGTTATATTGATAATATTGGGAGTAATAAGTATAATTATCATATTTCTAGCGATAATTACAGTATAATGTGGGTAATAATGCATGTTATATTGATAATATTTCGTGTAATAGGTATAATTATTATCGTTCTAGAGATAACAACTGGATAATATGGGTAATAATGGATGTTATATTGATAATATCGGGAGTAATGAGTATAATTATTATAGTTCTAGCGATAATAACTGTATAATGTGGGTAATAATGCATGTTATATTGATAATATTGGGAGTAATAAGTATAATAATTGTAGTTCTAGCAATAATGACTGTATAATGTGGGTAATAATGCGTGTTATATTGATAATATTTCGAGTAATAGGTATAATTATTATAGTTCTCGAGATGACAACTGTATTATATGGGTAACAATGCATGTTATATTGATAATATTGGGAATAATAAGTATAATTATTATAGTTCTCGCGATAATAACTGTAAAATGTGGGTAATAATGCATGTTATATTGATAATAATAAAAGCAGTAAGTATAATTATTATAGATGTAGCGATAATAATTGTATGATATGGGTAATAATGCATGTTATATTGATAATATTGGGAATAATAAGTATAGTTATTATAGTTCTAGCGATAATAACTGTATAGTGTGGGTAATAATGCATGTTATATTGATATTATTGGGAGTAATAAGTATAATTATCATATTTCTAGCGATAATTACAGTATAATGTGGGTAATAATGCATGTTATATTGATAATATTTCGTGTAATAGGTATAATTATTATCGTTCTAGAGATGACAACTGTATAATATGGGTAATAATGGATGTTATATTGATAATATTGGGAATAATAAGTGTAATTATTATAGTTCTAGCGATAATTACAGTATAATGTGGGTAATAATGCATGTTATATTGATAATATTGGGAGTAATGAGTACAATTATTATAGTTCTAGCGATAATAACGGTATAATATGGGTAATAATGCATGTTATATTGATAATATTTCGTATAATAGGTATAATTATTATCGTTCTAGAGATATCAACTGTATAATATGGGTAATAATGGATGTTATATTGATAATATTGGGAGTAATAAGTATAATAATTGTAGTTCTAGCGATAATAACTGTATAATGTGGGTAATAATGCTTGTTATATTGATAATATTTCGAGTAATAGGTATAATTATTATAGTTCTAGAGCTGACAACTGTATAATGTGGGTAATAATGCATGTTATATTGATAATATTTCGAGTAATAGGTATAATTATTATAGTTCTAGAGGTGACAACTGTATAATGTGGGTAATAATGCATGTTATATTGATAATATTTCGTGTAATAGGTATAATTATTATCGTTCTAGAGATAACATCTGTATAATATGGGTAATAATGCATGTTTTATGGATAATATTGGGAATAATAAGTATAGTTATTATAGTTCTAGCGATAATAACAGTATAACATGCGTAATAATACATGTTATGTTGATAATAATAAAAGCAATAAGCATATTTATTATAGTTCTAGCGATAATAACCATATAATGTGTGTAATAATGCATGTTGTATTGATAATATTGGGAGTAATAAGTATAATAATTGTAGTTCTAGCGATAATAACTGTATAATGTGGGTAATAATGCATGTTATATTGATAATATTTCGAGTAATAGGTATAATTATTGTAGTCCTAGAGGTGACAACTGTATAATATGGGTAATAATGGATGTTATATTGATAATATGGGGAGTAATGAGTATAATTAGTATAGTTCTAGCGATAATGACTGTATATTGAGTGTAATAATGCATGTTATATTGATAATATTGGGAGTAGTAAGTATAAATATTATAGTTCTAGCGATAATAATAGTATAATGTCGGTAATAATGCATGTTATATTCATAATATTTTGAGTAATCAGTACAATAATTATAGTTCCAGTGATAATAACTGTATAATATGGGTAATAATGCATGTTTTATGGATAATATTGGGAATAATAAGTATAGTTATTATAGTTCTAGCGATAATAACAGTATAACATGCGTAATAATACATGTTATGTTGATAATAATAAAAGCAATAAGCATATTTATTATAGTTCTAGCGATAATAACCATATAATGTGGGTAATAATGCATGTTGTATTGATAATATTGGGAGTAATAAGTATAATAATTGTAGTTCTAGCGATAATAACTGTATAATGTGGGTAATAATGCATGTTATATTGATAATATTTCGAGTAATAGGTATAATTATTGTAGTCCTAGAGGTGACAACTGTATAATATGGGTAATAATGGATGTTATATTGATAATATGGGGAGTAATGAGTATAATTAGTATAGTTCTAGCGATAATGACTGTATAATGAGTGTAATAATGCATGTTATATTGATAATATTGGGAGTAGTAAGTATAAATATTATAGTTCTAGCGATAATAGTAGTATAATGTCGGTAATAATGCATGTTATATTCATAATATTTTGAGTAATCAGTACAATAATTATAGTTCCAGTGATAATAACTGTATAATATGGGTAATAATGCATGTTATATGGATAATATTGGGAATAATAAGTATAGTTATTATAGTTCTAGCGATAATAACAGTATAACATGCGTAATAATACATGTTATGTTGATAATAATAAAAGCAATAAGCATATTTATTATAGTTCTAGCGATAATAACCATATAATGTGGGTAATAATGCATGTTGTATTGATAATATTGGGAGTAATAAGTATAATAATTGTAGTTCTAGCGATAATAACTGTATAATGTGGGTAATAATGCATGTTATATTGATAATATTTCGAGTAATAGGTATAATTATTATAGTTCTAGAGGTGACAACTGTATAATGTGGGTAATAATGCATGTTATATTGTTAATATAGGGAGTAATAAGTATAATTATTATAGTTCTAGCGATAATAACTGTATAATGTGGGTAATAATGCATGTTAAATTGATAATATTGGGAGTAGTAAGTATAATTATTATAGCTCTAGCGAGAATAACTGTATAATGTGGGTAATAATGCATGTTATATTGATAATATTGGGAGTAATGAGTATAATTAATGTAGTTCTAGCGATAATGACTGTATAATGAGTGTAATAATGCATGTTATATTGATAGTATTTCGAGTAATAGGTATAACTATTATAGGTCTAGATATAACAACTGTATAATATGGGTAATAATGGGTGTTATATTGATAATATTGGGAGTAATATGTATAATTATTACAGTTCTAGTGATAATCACAGTATAATGTTGGTAATAATGCATGTTGTATTGATAATAATAAAAGTAGTAAGTATAATTATTATGGATGTAGGGATAATAACTGTATAATATGGGTAATAATGCATGTTATATTGATAATATTGGGAGTAATAAGTCTAATTATTATAGTTCTAGCGATAATTACAGTACAATGTGGCTCATAATGCATGTTATATTGATAATATTTCGAGTAATAGGTATAATTATTATATTTCTAGAGATAACAACTGTATAATATGGGTAATAATGGATGTTATATTGATAATATCGGGAGTAATGAGTATAATTATTATAGTTCTAGCGATAATAACTGTATAATGGGGGTAATAATGCATGTTATATTGATAATATTGGGAGTAATAAGTATAATTATTATAGTTCAAGCGATAATAACTGTATAATGTGGGTAATAATGCATGTTATATTGATAATATTGGGAGTAATAAGTATAATTATTATAGTTCTAGCGATAATAACTGTGTAATGTGGGTAATAATGCATGTTATATTGATAATATTGGGAGTAATAAGTATAATTATTATAGTTCTAGCGATAATAACGGCATAATAGGGGTAATAATGCATGTTATACTGAAAATAATATAAGTAATAAGTGTAACTATTATAGTTCTAGCGATAATAACTGTGTAATATGGGTAATAATGCATGACTTATTGATAATATTAGGAGCAATAAGTATAATTATTATAGTTCTAGCGATAATAACTGCATAATATGGGTAATAATGCATGACATATTGATAATGTTAGGAGTAATAAGTATAATTATTATAGTTCTAGCGAAAATAACTGCATAATATGGGTAATAGTGCATGTTATATTGAAAATAATAAAAGTAATAAGTATATTTATTATAGTTCTGACGACAATAATAGTATAATATGGGTAATAATGCATGTTGTATTGATAATATTGGGAGTAATAAGTCTAATTATTATAGTTCTAGCGATAATTACAGAATAATGTGGGTAATAATGCATGTTATATTGATAATATTTCGAGTAATAGGTATAATTATTATATTTCGAGAGATAACAACTGTATAATATGGGTAATAATGGATGTTATATTCATAATATCGGGAGTAATGAGTATAATTATTATAGTTCTAGCGATAATAACTGTATAATGTGGGTAACAATGCATGTTATATTGATAATATTGGGAATAATAGGTATAATTATTATAGTTCTAGCGATAATAACTGTATAATGTGGGTAATAATGCATCTTATATTGAAAATAATAAAAGTAATAAGTATAATTATTATAGTTCTAGAGATAACAACTGTATAATATGGGTAATAATGGATGTTATATTGATAATATTGGGAGTAATAAGTGTATTTATTATAGTTCTGACGATAATAACAGTATAGTATGTGTAATAATGCATGTTATATTGACAATATTGGGAGTAATAAGTATAATTATTATAGTTCTAGCGATAATAACGGCATAATAGGGGTAATAATGCATGTTATACTGAAAATAATATAAGTAATAAGTGTAACTATTATAGTTCTAGCGATAATAACTGTGTAATATGGGTAATAATGCATGACTTATTGATAATATTAGGAGCAATAAGTATAATTATTATAATTCTAGCGATAATAACTGCATAATATGGGTAATAATGCATGACATATTGATAATGTTAGGAGTAATAAGTATAATTATTATAGTTCTAGCGAAAATAACTGCATAATATGAGTAATAGTGCATGTTATATTGAAAATAATAAAAGTAATAAGTATATTTATTATAGTTCTGACGACAATAACAGTATAATATGGGTAATAATGCATGTTGTATTGATAATATTGGGAGTAATAAGTCTAATTATTATAGTTCTAGCGATAATTACAGTATAATGTGGGTAATAATGCATGTTATATTGATAATATTTCGAGTAATAGGTGTAATTAGTATAGTTCTATAGATGACAACTGTATAATATGGGTAATAATGCATGTTATATTGATAATATTGGGAGTAATAAGTATAATTATCATATTTCTAGCGATAATAACCATATAATGTGTGTAATAATGCATGTTGTATTGATAATATTGGGAGTAATAAGTATAATAATTGTAGTTCTAGCGATAATAACTGTATAATGTGGGTAATAATGCATGTTATATTGATAATATTTCGAGTAATAGGTATAATTATTGTAGTCCTAGGGGTGACAACTGTATAATATGGGTAATAATGGATGTTATATTGATAATATGGGGAGTAATGAGTATAATTAGTATAGTTCTAGCGATAATGACTGTATATTGAGTGTAATAATGCATGTTATATTGATAATATTGGGAGTAGTAAGTATAAATATTATAGTTCTAGCGATAATAATAGTATAATGTCGGTAATAATGCATGTTATATTCATAATATTTTGAGTAATCAGTACAATAATTATAGTTCCAGTGATAATAACTGTATAATATGGGTAATAATGCATGTTATATGGATAATATTGGGAATAATAAGTATAGTTATTATAGTTCTAGCGATAATAACAGTATAACATGCGTAATAATACATGTTATGTTGATAATAATAAAAGCAATAAGCATATTTATTATAGTTCTAGCGATAATAACCATATAATGTGGGTAATAATGCATGTTGTATTGATAATATTGGGAGTAATGAGTATAATAATTGTAGTTCTAGCGATAATAACTGTATAATGTGGGTAATAATGCATGTTATATTGATAACATTTCGAGTAATAGGTATAATTATTATAGTTCTAGAGGTGACAACTGTATAATGTGGGTAATAATGCATGTTATATTGTTAATATAGGGAGTAATAAGTATAATTATTATAGTTCTAGCGATAATAACTGTATAATGTGGGTAATAATGCATGTTATATTGATAATATTGGGAGTAATAAGTATAATTATTATAATTCTAGCGATAATTACAGTATGATATGGGTATTAATGCATGTTATATTGATAATAATAAAAGTAATAAGTATAATTATTATAATTGTAGCAATAATTACAGTATAATGAGGGTAATAATGCTTGTTATATTGGTGATATTGGGGGTAATAAGTATAATTATTATAATTCTAGCGATAATTACAGTATAATATGGGTATTAATGCATGTTATATGTGATAAAAATAAAAGTAATAAGTATAATTATTATAGTTCTCACGATAATAACTGTATAATATGGCTACTAATGCATGTAATATTCATAATAATAAAAGTATTAAGTATAATTATTATAGTTCCGACGATAATAACTGTATAATATGCGTAATAATGCATGTTTAACTGATAATAATAAAAGAAATAAGTATAATTATTATAGTTCTCACGATAATAGCTGTATAATATGGGTACTAATGCATGTTATATTGATAATAATAAAAGTAGTAAGTATAATTATTATAATTCTAGCGATAATTACAGTATAATATGGGTATTAATGCATGTTATATTGATAATAATAAAAGTAATAAGTGTAATTATTATAGTTCTCACGGAACTAACTGTATAATATGGGTACCAAAGCATGTTATATTGATAATAATAAAAGGAATAAGTATAATTATTATAGTTCTAGCGATAATTACAGTATAATGTGGGTAATAATGCTTGTTATATTGGTGATATTGGGGGTAATAAGTATAATTATTATAATTCTACCGATAATTACAGTATAATATGGGTATTAATGCATGTTATATTGATAAAAATAAAAGTAATAAGTATAATTATTATAGTTCTCATAATAACAACTTTATAATATGGGTAATAATGCATGTTATATTGATAATATTAAAAGTAGTAAGTATAATTATTATAGTTCCGACGATAATAACTGTATAATATGCGTAATAATGCATGTTTAACTGATAATAATAAAAGTAATAAGTATAATTATTATAATTCTCACGATAATAAGTGTATATTATGGGTACTAATGCATGTTATATTGATAATAATAAAAGTAATAAGTGTAATTATTATAGTTCTGACGATAATAACTGTATAATATGGGTAATAGTGCATGTTATATTGATAATAATGAAAGTAATATGTATAATTATTATAGTTCTGACGATAATAACTGTATAATATGGGTAATAATGCATGTTATATTGATAACAATAAAAGTAATAAGTATAATTATTTTAGTTCTAGCGATAATTCCAGTATAATGTGGGTATTGATGCATGTTATATTGATAATAATAAAAGTAATAAGTATAATTATTATAGTTCTCACGATAATAACTGTGTAATATGCGTAATAATGCATGTTATATTGATAATAATAAAAGTAATAAGTATAATTATTATAGTTCCGACGATAATAACTGTATAATATGCGTAATAATGCATGTTTAACTGATAATAATAAAAGTAATAAGTATAATTGTTATAGTTCTAGCGATAATTACAGTATAATGTGGGTAATAATGCATGTTATATTGATAATAATAAAAGTAATATGTATAATTATTATAGTTCCGACGATATTAACTGTATAATGTGGGTAATAATGCATGTTATATTGATAATAATAAAAGTAATAAGTATAAATATTATAGTTCTAGCGATAATAACAGTATAATATGGGTACTAATGCATGTTATATTGAGAATAATAAAAGTAATAAGTATAATTATTATAGTTCTAGCGATAATTACAGTATAATGTGGGTAATAATGCATGTTATTTTGACGATATTTGGAGTAATAAGTATAGTTATTATAACTCTAGCGATAATTACAGTATAATATGGGTATTAATGCATGTTATATTGATAATAATAAAAGTACTAAGTATAATTATTATAGTTCTGATGACAATAACTGTATAACATGCGTAATAATGCATGTTATATTGATAATAATAAAAGTAATAAGTATAATTATTATAATTCTAGCGATAATAACAGTATAATGTGGGTAATAATCCATGTTATATTGATAATATTTGGAGTAATAAGTATAATTATTATAGTTCTAGCGATAACTACAGTATAATGTGTATAATAATGCATGTTATATTGACGATATTGGGAGTAATAAGTATAATTATTATAATTCTAGCGATAATTACAGTATAATATGGGTATTAATGCATGTTATATTGATAAAAATAAAAGTAATAAGTATAATTATTATAGTTCTCATAATAACAACTGTATAATATGGGTAATAATGCATGTTATATTGATAATATTAAAAGTAATAAGTATAATTATTATAGTTCCGACGATAATAACTGTATAATATGCGTAATAATGCATGTTTAACTGATAATAATAGAAGTAATAAGTATAATTATTACAGTTCTAGCGATAATTACAGTATAATGTGGGTAATAATGCATGTTATATTGATAATAATAAAAGTAATATGTATAATTATTATAGTTCTGACGATAATAACTGTATAGTATGGGTAATAATGCATCTTATAATGATATTATCGGGAGTAATAAGTATAACTATTATAATTCTCACGATAATAACTGTATAGTATGGGTAATAATGCATGGTATATTGATAATAATAAAAGTAATAAGTATAATTATTATAATTCTAGCGATAATAACAGTATAATGTGGGTAATAATCCATGTTATATTGATAATATTGGGAGTAATAAGTATAATTATTATAGTTATAGCGATAACTACAGTATAATGTGTATAATAATGCATGTTATATTGACGATATTGGGAATAATAGGTATAATTATTATAATTCTAGCGATAATTACAGTATAATATGGGTATTAATGCATGTTATATTGATCATAATAAAAGAAATAAGTATAATTATTATAGTTCTCACGATAATAACTGTATAATATGGGTAATAATGCATGTTTTATTGATAATAATAAAAGTAATAAGTATAATTATTATAGTTCTGATGATAATAACTGTATAACATGCGTAATAATGCATGTTATATTGATAATAATAAAAGTAATAAGTATAATTATTATAATTCTAGCGATAATAACAGTATAATGTGGGTAATAATCCATGTTATATTGATAATATTTGGAGTAATAAGTATAGTTATTATAGTTCTAGCGATAACTACAGTATAATGTGTATAATAATGCATGTTATATTGACGATATTGGGAGTAATAAGTATAATTATTATAATTCTAGCGATAATTACAGTATAATATGGGTATTAATGCATGTTATATTAATAATAATAAAAGTAATACGTATAATTATTATAGTTCTCACGATAGTAACTGTATAATATGATTAATAATGCATGTTATATTGATAATGATAAAAGAAATAAGTATAGTTATTATAGTTCCAGCGATAATAACAGTATAATATGGGTACTAATGCATGTTATATTGAGAATAATAAAAGTAATAAGTGTAATTATTATAGTTCTAGCGATAATTGCAGTATAATGTGGGTGATAATGCATGTTATATTGACGATATTGGGAGTAATAAGTATAATTATTATAATTCTAGCGATAATTACAGTATAATATGGGTATTAATGCATGTTATATTGATAATAATAAAAGTAATAAGTATAATTATTATAGTTCCAGCGATAATAACTGTATAGTATGGGTAATAATGCATCTTATAATGATAATATCGGGAGTAATAAGTATAATTATTATAATTCTCACGATAATAACTGTATAGTATGGGTAATAATGCATGTTGAACTGATAATAATAAAAGTAATAAGTATAATTATTATAGTTCTAGCGATAATTACAGTATAATGTGGGCAATAATGCATGTTATATTGATAATAATAAAAGTAATATGTATAATTATTACAGTTCTGACGATAATAACTGTATAGTATGGGTAATAATGCATCTTATAATGATAATATCGGGAGTAATAAGTATAATTATTATAATTCTCACGATAATAACTGTATAGTATGGGTAATAATGCATGTTATATTGATAATAATAAAAGTAATAAGTATAATTATTATAGTTCCGACGATAATAACTGTATAATATGCGTAATAATGCATGTTTAACTGATAATGATAAAAGTAATGAGTATAATTATTATAGTCCTAGCGATAATTACAGTATAATGTGGGTAATAATGCATGTTATATTGATAATAATAAAAGTAATAAGTATAATTATTGTAGTTCTGATGATAATAATTGTATAACATGCGTATTGATGCATGTTATATTGATAATAATAAAAGTAATAAGTATAATCATTATAGTCCTCACGATAATAACTGTGTAATATGCGTAATAATGCATGTTATATTGACAATAATAAAAGTAATAAATATAATTATTATAGTTCTGATGATAATAACTGTATAACATGCGTAATAATGCATGTTATATTGATAATAATAAAAGTAATAAGTATAATGTTTATAATTCTAGCGATAATAACAGTATAATGTGGGTATTAATCCATGTTATATTGATAATATTGGGAGTAATAAGTATAATTATTATAGTTCTAGCGATAATTACAGTATAATATGTGTATTGATGCATGTTATATTGATCATAATAAAAGAAATAAGTATAATTATTATGGTTCTCACGATAATAACTGTATAATATGGGTCATAATGCATGTTTTATTGATAATAATAAAAGTAATATGAATAATTATTATAGTTCTGACGATAATAACTGTATAGTATGGGTAATAATGCATCTTATAATGATAATATCGGGAGTAATAAGTATAATTATTATAATTCTCACGATAATAACTGTATAGTATGGGTAATAATGCATGTTATATTGATAATAATAAAAGTAATAAGTATAATTATTATAGTTCTCATAATAACAACTGTATAATACGGGTATTAATGCATGTTATATTGATAAAAATAAAAGTAATAAGTATAATTATTATAGTTCTCATAATAACAACTGTATAATATGGGTAATAATGCATGTTATATTGATAATATTAAAAGTAATAAGTATAATTATTATAGTTCCGACGATAATAACTGTATAATATGCGTAATAATGCATGTTTAACTGATAATAATAGAAGTAATAAGTATAATTATTACAGTTCTAGCGATAATTACAGTATAATGTGGGTAATAATGCATGTTATATTGATAATAATAAAAGTAATATGTATAATTATTATAGTTCTGACGATAATAACTGTATAGTATGGGTAATAATGCATCTTATAATGATATTATCGGGAGTAATAAGTATAACTATTATAATTCTCACGATAATAACTGTATAGTATGGGTAATAATGCATGTTATATTGATAATAATAAAAGTAATAAGTATAATTATTATAATTCTAGCGATAATAACAGTATAATGTGGGTAATAATCCATGTTGTATTGATAATATTGGGAGTAATAAGTATAATTATTATAGTTATAGCGATAACTACAGTATAATGTGTATAATAATGCATGTTATATTGACGATATTGGGAATAATAGGTATAATTATTATAATTCTAGCGATAATTACAGTATAATATGGGTATTAATGCATGTTATATTGATAATATTAAAAGTAATAAGTATAATTATTATAGTTCCGACGATAATAACTGTATAATATGCGTAATAATGCATGTTTAACTGATAATAATAAAAGTAATAAGTATAATTATTATAGTTCTAGCGATAATTACAGTATAATGTGGGTAATAATGCATGTTATATTGATAATATTAAAAGTAATAAGTATAATTATTATAGTTCCGACGATAATAACTGTATAATATGCGTAATAATGCATGTTTAACTGATAATAATAAAAGTAATAAGTATAATTATTATAGTTCTAGCGATAATTACAGTATAATGTGGGTAATAATGCATGTTATATTGATAATAATAAAAGTAATATGTATAATTATTATAGTTCTGACGATATTAACTGTATACTGTGGGTAATAATGCATGTTATATTGATAATAATAAAAGTCATAAGTATAATTATTATAGTTCTCACGATAATAACTGTGTAATATGGGTAATAATGCATGTTATATTGATAATAATAAAAGTAATAAGTATAATTATTATAGTTCTCATAATAACAACTGTATAATATGGGTAATAATGCATGTTATATTGATAATATTAAAAGTAATAAGTATAATTATTATAGTTCCGACGATAATAACTGTATAATATGCGTAATAATGCATGTTTAACTGATAATAATAAAAGTAATAAGTATAATTATTATAGTTCTGACGATAATATCTGTATAATATGGGTAATAATGCATGTTATATTGATAATAATAAAAGTAATAAGTGTAATTATTATAGTTCTAGCGATAATTACAGTATAATGTGGGTAATAATGCATGTTATATTGATAATAATAAAAGTAATATGTATAATTATTATAGTTCTGACGATATTAACTGTATAATGTGGGTAATAATGCATGTTATATTGATAATAATAAAAGTAATAAGTATAATTATTATAGTTCTAGCGATAATTACAGTATAATGTGGGTAATAATGCATGTTGTATTGATAATAATAAAAGTAATATGTATAATTATTATAGCTCTGACGATATTAACTGGATAATGTGGGTAATAATGCATGTTATATTGATAATAATAAAAGTAATAAGTATAATTATTATAGTTCTAGCGATAATTACAGTATAATGTGGGTAATAATGCATGCTATATTGACGATATTAGGAGTAATAAGTATAATTATTATAACTCCAGCGATAATTACAGTATAATATTTGTATTAATGCATGTTATATTGATAATAATAAAAGTAATAAGTATAATTATTATAGTTCTCACGGAACTAACTGTATAATATGGGTACTAATGCATGTTATATTGATAATAATAAATGTAATAAGTATAATTATTTTAGTTCTAGCGATAATTCCAGTATAATGTGGGTATTGATGCATGTTCTATTGATAATAATAAAAGTAATAAGTATAATTATTATAGTTCTCACGATAATAACTGTGTAATATGGGTAATAATGCATGTTATATTGATAATATTAAAAGTAATAAGTATAATTATTATAGTTCTGACGATAATAACTGTATAATATGGGTAATAATGCATGTTATATTGATAATAATAAAAGTAATATGTAAAATTATTATAGTTCTGACGATATTAACTGTATAATGTGGGTAACAATGCATGTTATATTGATAATAATAAAAGTAATAAGTATAATTATTATAGTTCTAGAGATAATAACAGTATAATATGGGTACTAATGCATGTTATATTGAGAATAGTAAAAGTAATAAGTATAATTATTATAGTTCTAGCGATAATTACAGTATAATGTGGGTAAAATGCATGTTATATTGATAAAAATAAAAGTAATAAGTACAATTATTATAGTTCTCATAATAACAACTGTATAATATGGGTAATAATGCATGTTATATTCATAATATTAAAAGTAATAGGTACAATTATTATAGTTCCGACGATAATAACTGTATAATATGCGTAATAATGCATGTTTAACTGATAATAATAAAAGTAATAAGTATAATTATTATAGTTCTCACGATAATAACTGTATAATATGGGTAATACTGCATGTTATATTGATAATATTAAAAGTAATATGTATAATTATTATAGTTCCGACGATAATAACTGTATAATATGCGTAATAATGCATGTTTAACTGATAATAATAAAAGTAATAAGTATAATTACTATAGTTCTCACGATAATAACTGTATAATATGGGTACTAATGCATGTTATATTGATAATAATAAAAGTAGTAAGTATAATTATTATAATTCTAGCGATAATTACAGTATAATATGGGTATTAATGCATGTTATATGTGATAAAAATAAAAGTAATAAGTATAATTATTATAGTTCTCACGATAATAACTGTATAATATGGCTACTAATGCATGTAATATTCATAATAATAAAAGTATTAAGTATAATTATTATAGTTCCGACGATAATAACTGTATAATATGCGTAATAATGCATGTTTAACTGATAATAATAAAAGAAATAAGTATAATTATTATAGTTCTCACGATAATAGCTGTATAATATGGGTACTAATGCATGTTATATTGATAATAATAAAAGTAGTAAGTATAATTATTATAATTCTAGCGATAATTACAGTATAATATGGGTATTAATGCATGTTATATTGATAATAATAAAAGTAATAAGTGTAATTATTATAGTTCTCACGGAACTAACTGTATAATATGGGTACCAAAGCATGTTATATTGATAATAATAAAAGGAATAAGTATAATTATTATAGTTCTAGCGATAATTACAGTATAATGTGGGTAATAATGCTTGTTATATTGGTGATATTGGGGGTAATAAGTATAATTATTATAATTCTACCGATAATTACAGTATAATATGGGTATTAATGCATGTTATATTGATAATATTAAAAGTAATAAGTATAATTATTATAGTTCCGACGATAATAACTGTATAATATGCGTAATAATGCATGTTTAACTGATAATAATAAAAGTAATAAGTATAATTATTATAGTTCTAGCGATAATTACAGTATAATGTGGGTAATAATGCATGTTATATTGATAATATTAAAAGTAATAAGTATAATTATTATAGTTCCGACGATAATAACTGTATAATATGCGTAATAATGCATGTTTAACTGATAATAATAAAAGTAATAAGTATAATTATTATAATTCTCACGATAATAAGTGTATATTATGGGTACTAATGCATGTTATATTGATAATAATAAAAGTAATAAGTGTAATTATTATAGTTCTGACGATAATAACTGTATAATATGGGTAATAGTGCATGTTATATTGATAATAATGAAAGTAATATGTATAATTATTATAGTTCTGACGATAATAACTGTATAATATGGGTAATAATGCATGTTATATTGATAACAATAAAAGTAATAAGTATAATTATTTTAGTTCTAGCGATAATTCCAGTATAATGTGGGTATTGATGCATGTTATATTGATAATAATAAAAGTAATAAGTATAATTATTATAGTTCTCACGATAATAACTGTGTAATATGCGTAATAATGCATGTTATATTGATAATAATAAAAGTAATAAGTATAATTATTATAGTTCCGACGATAATAACTGTATAATATGCGTAATAATGCATGTTTAACTGATAATAATAAAAGTAATAAGTATAATTGTTATAGTTCTAGCGATAATTACAGTATAATGTGGGTAATAATGCATGTTATATTGATAATAATAAAAGTAATATGTATAATTATTATAGTTCCGACGATATTAACTGTATAATGTGGGTAATAATGCATGTTATATTGATAATAATAAAAGTAATAAGTATAATTATTATAGTTCTAGCGATAATAACAGTATAATATGGGTACTAATGCATGTTATATTGAGAATAATAAAAGTAATAAGTATAATTATTATAGTTCTAGCGATAATTACAGTATAATGTGGGTAATAATGCATGTTATTTTGACGATATTTGGAGTAATAAGTATAGTTATTATAACTCTAGCGATAATTACAGTATAATATGGGTATTAATGCATGTTATATTGATAATAATAAAAGTACTAAGTATAATTATTATAGTTCTGATGACAATAACTGTATAACATGCGTAATAATGCATGTTATATTGATAATAATAAAAGTAATAAGTATAATTATTATAATTCTAGCGATAATAACAGTATAATGTGGGTAATAATCCATGTTATATTGATAATATTTGGAGTAATAAGTATAATTATTATAGTTCTAGCGATAACTACAGTATAATGTGTATAATAATGCATGTTATATTGACGATATTGGGAGTAATAAGTATAATTATTATAATTCTAGCGATAATTACAGTATAATATGGGTATTAATGCATGTTATATTGATAAAAATAAAAGTAATAAGTATAATTATTATAGTTCTCATAATAACAACTGTATAATATGGGTAATAATGCATGTTATATTGATAATATTAAAAGTAATAAGTATAATTATTATAGTTCCGACGATAATAACTGTATAATATGCGTAATAATGCATGTTTAACTGATAATAATAGAAGTAATAAGTATAATTATTACAGTTCTAGCGATAATTACAGTATAATGTGGGTAATAATGCATGTTATATTGATAATAATAAAAGTAATATGTATAATTATTATAGTTCTGACGATAATAACTGTATAGTATGGGTAATAATGCATCTTATAATGATATTATCGGGAGTAATAAGTATAACTATTATAATTCTCACGATAATAACTGTATAGTATGGGTAATAATGCATGGTATATTGATAATAATAAAAGTAATAAGTATAATTATTATAATTCTAGCGATAATAACAGTATAATGTGGGTAATAATCCATGTTATATTGATAATATTGGGAGTAATAAGTATAATTATTATAGTTATAGCGATAACTACAGTATAATGTGTATAATAATGCATGTTATATTGACGATATTGGGAATAATAGGTATAATTATTATAATTCTAGCGATAATTACAGTATAATATGGGTATTAATGCATGTTATATTGATCATAATAAAAGAAATAAGTATAATTATTATAGTTCTCACGATAATAACTGTATAATATGGGTAATAATGCATGTTTTATTGATAATAATAAAAGTAATAAGTATAATTATTATAGTTCTGATGATAATAACTGTATAACATGCGTAATAATGCATGTTATATTGATAATAATAAAAGTAATAAGTATAATTATTATAATTCTAGCGATAATAACAGTATAATGTGGGTAATAATCCATGTTATATTGATAATATTTGGAGTAATAAGTATAGTTATTATAGTTCTAGCGATAACTACAGTATAATGTGTATAATAATGCATGTTATATTGACGATATTGGGAGTAATAAGTATAATTATTATAATTCTAGCGATAATTACAGTATAATATGGGTATTAATGCATGTTATATTAATAATAATAAAAGTAATAAGTATAATTATTATAGTTCTCACGATAGTAACTGTATAATATGATTAATAATGCATGTTATATTGATAATGATAAAAGAAATAAGTATAGTTATTATAGTTCCAGCGATAATAACAGTATAATATGGGTACTAATGCATGTTATATTGAGAATAATAAAAGTAATAAGTATAATTATTATAGTTCTAGCGATAATTGCAGTATAATGTGGGTGATAATGCATGTTATATTGACGATATTGGGAGTAATAAGTATAATTATTATAATTCTAGCGATAATTACAGTATAATATGGGTATTAATGCATGTTATATTGATAATAATAAAAGTAATAAGTATAATTATTATAGTTCCAGCGATAATAACTGTATAGTATGGGTAATAATGCATCTTATAATGATAATATCGGGAGTAATAAGTATAATTATTATAATTCTCACGATAATAACTGTATAGTATGGGTAATAATGCATGTTGAACTGATAATAATAAAAGTAATAAGTATAATTATTATAGTTCTAGCGATAATTACAGTATAATGTGGGCAATAATGCATGTTATATTGATAATAATAAAAGTAATATGTATAATTATTACAGTTCTGACGATAATAACTGTATAGTATGGGTAATAATGCATCTTATAATGATAATATCGGGAGTAATAAGTATAATTATTATAATTCTCACGATAATAACTGTATAGTATGGGTAATAATGCATGTTATATTGATAATAATAAAAGTAATAAGTATAATTATTATAGTTCCGACGATAATAACTGTATAATATGCGTAATAATGCATGTTTAACTGATAATGATAAAAGTAATGAGTATAATTATTATAGTCCTAGCGATAATTACAGTATAATGTGGGTAATAATGCATGTTATATTGATAATAATAAAAGTAATAAGTATAATTATTATAGTTCTGATGATAATAATTGTATAACATGCGTATTGATGCATGTTATATTGATAATAATAAAAGTAATAAGTATAATCATTATAGTCCTCACGATAATAACTGTGTAATATGCGTAATAATGCATGTTATATTGACAATAATAAAAGTAATAAATATAATTATTATAGTTCTGATGATAATAACTGTATAACATGCGTAATAATGCATGTTATATTGATAATAATAAAAGTAATAAGTATAATGTTTATAATTCTAGCGATAATAACAGTATAATGTGGGTATTAATCCATGTTATATTGATAATATTGGGAGTAATAAGTATAATTATTATAGTTCTAGCGATAATTACAGTATAATATATGTATTGATGCATGTTATATTGATCATAATAAAAGAAATAAGTATAATTATTATGGTTCTCACGATAATAACTGTATAATATGGGTCATAATGCATGTTTTATTGATAATAATAAAAGTAATATGTATAATTATTATAGTTCTGACGATAATAACTGTATAGTATGGGTAATAATGCATATTATAATGATAATATCGGGAGTAATAAGTATAATTATTATAATTCTCACGATAATAACTGTATAGTATGGGTAATAATGCATGTTATATTGATAATAATAAAAGTAATAAGTATAATTATTATAGTTCTCATAATAACAACTGTATAATATGGGTATTAATGCATGTTATATTGATAAAAATAAAAGTAATAAGTATAATTATTATAGTTCTCATAATAACAACTGTATAATATGGGTAATAATGCATGTTATATTGATAATATTAAAAGTAATAAGTATAATTATTATAGTTCCGACGATAATAACTGTATAATATGCGTAATAATGCATGTTTAACTGATAATAATAGAAGTAATAAGTATAATTATTACAGTTCTAGCGATAATTACAGTATAATGTGGGTAATAATGCATGTTATATTGATAATAATAAAAGTAATATGTATAATTATTATAGTTCTGACGATAATAACTGTATAGTATGGGTAATAATGCATCTTATAATGATATTATCGGGAGTAATAAGTATAACTATTATAATTCTCACGATAATAACTGTATAGTATGGGTAATAATGCATGTTATATTGATAATAATAAAAGTAATAAGTATAATTATTATAATTCTAGCGATAATAACAGTATAATGTGGGTAATAATCCATGTTATATTGATAATATTGGGAGTAATAAGTATAATTATTATAGTTATAGCGATAACTACAGTATAATGTGTATAATAATGCATGTTATATTGACGATATTGGGAATAATAGGTATAATTATTATAATTCTAGCGATAATTACAGTATAATATGGGTATTAATGCATGTTATATTGATAATATTAAAAGTAATAAGTATAATTATTATAGTTCCGACGATAATAACTGTATAATATGCGTAATAATGCATGTTTAACTGATAATAATAAAAGTAATAAGTATAATTATTATAGTTCTAGCGATAATTACAGTATAATGTGGGTAATAATGCATGTTATATTGATAATATTAAAAGTAATAAGTATAATTATTATAGTTCCGACGATAATAACTGTATAATATGCGTAATAATGCATGTTTAACTGATAATAATAAAAGTAATAAGTATAATTATTATAGTTCTAGCGATAATTACAGTATAATGTGGGTAATAATGCATGTTATATTGATAATAATAAAAGTAATATGTATAATTATTATAGTTCTGACGATATTAACTGTATACTGTGGGTAATAATGCATGTTATATTGATAATAATAAAAGTAATAAGTATAATTATTATAGTTCTCACGATAATAACTGTGTAATATGGGTAATAATGCATGTTATATTGATAATAATAAAAGTAATAAGTATAATTATTATAGTTCTCATAATAACAACTGTATAATATGGGTAATAATGCATGTTATATTGATAATATTAAAAGTAATAAGTATAATTATTATAGTTCCGACGATAATAACTGTATAATATGCGTAATAATGCATGTTTAACTGATAATAATAAAAGTAATAAGTATAATTATTATAGTTCTGACGATAATATCTGTATAATATGGGTAATAATGCATGTTATATTGATAATAATAAAAGTAATAAGTGTAATTATTATAGTTCTCACGGAGATAACTGTATAATATGGGTACTAATGCATGTTATATTGATAATAATAAAAGTAATAAGTATAATTATTATAGTTCTAGCGATAACTACAGTATAATGTGTATAATAATGAATGTTATATTGACGATATTGGGAGTAATAGGTATAATTATTATAATTCTAGCGATAATTACAGTATAATATGGGTATTAATGCATGTTATATTAATAATAATAAAAGTAATAAGTATAACTATTATATTTCTCACGATAATAACTGTATAGTATGGGTAATAATGCATCTTATAATGATAATATCGGGAGTAATAAGTATAATTATTATAATTCTCACGATGATAACTGTATAGTATGGGTAATAATGCATGTTATATTGATAATAATAAAAGTAATAAGTAGAATTATTATAGTTCCGACGATAATAACTGTATAATATGCGTAATAATGCATATTTAACTGATAATAATAAAAGTAATAAGTATAATTATTATAGTTCTAGCGATAATTACAGTATAATGTGGGTAATAATGCATGTTATATTGATAATAATAAAAGTAATATGTATAATTATTATAGTTCTGACGATATTAACTGTATAATGTGGGTAATAATGCATGTTATATTGATAATAATAAAAGTAATAAGTATAATTATTATAGTTCTAGCGATAATTACAGTATAATGTGGGTAATAATGCATGCTATATTGACGATATTAGGAGTAATAAGTATAATTATTATAACTCCAGCGATAATTACAGTATAATATTTGTATTAATGCATGTTATATTGATAATAATAAAAGTAATAAGTATAATTATTATAGTTCTCACGGAACTAACTGTATAATATGGGTACTAATGCATGTTATATTGATAATAATAAAAGTAATAAGTATAATTATTTTAGTTCTAGCGATAATTCCAGTATAATGTGGGTATTGATGCATGTTATATTGATAATAATAAAAGTAATAAGTATAATTATTATAGTTCTCACGATAATAACTGTGTAATATGGGTAATAATGCATGTTATATTGATAATATTAAAAGTAATAAGTATAATTATTATAGTTCTGACGATAATAACTGTATAATATGGGTAATAATGCATGTTATATTGATAATAATAAAAGTAATATGTAAAATTATTATAGTTCTGACGATATTAACTGTATAATGTGGGTAACAATGCATGTTATATTGATAATAATAAAAGTAATAAGTATAATTATTATAGTTCTAGAGATAATAACAGTATAATATGGGTACTGATGCATGTTATATTGAGAATAGTAAAAGTAATAAGTATAATTATTATAGTTCTAGCGATAATTACAGTATAATGTGGGTAAAATGCATGTTATATTGATAAAAATAAAAGTAATAAGTACAATTATTATAGTTCTCATAATAACAACTGTATAATATGGGTAATAATGCATGTTATATTCATAATATTAAAAGTAATAGGTACAATTATTATAGTTCCGACGATAATAACTGTATAATATGCGTAATAATGCATGTTTAACTGATAATAATAAAAGTAATAAGTATAATTATTATAGTTCTCACGATAATAACTGTATAATATGGGTAATACTGCATGTTATATTGATAATATTAAAAGTAATATGTATAATTATTAAAGTTCCGACGATAATAACTGTATAATATGCGTAATAATGCATGTTTAACTGATAATAATAAAAGTAATAAGTATAATTACTATAGTTCTCACGATAATAACTGTATAATATGGGTACTAATGCATGTTATTTTGATAATAATAAAAGTAGTAAGTATAATTATTATAGTTCTAGATATAATTACGGTACAATGTGGGTAATAATGCATGTTATATTGACGATATTGGCAGTAATAAGTATAATTATTATAATTCTAGCGATAATTACAGTATAATATGGGTATTAATGCATGTTATATTGATAATATTGGGAGTAATAAGTATAATTATTATAATTCTAGCGATAATTACAGTATAATATGGGTATTAATGCATGTTATATTAATAATAATAAAAGTAATAAGTATAATTATTATAGTTCGAGCGATAATAACAGTATAATATGGGTACCAAAGCATGTTATATTGATAATAATAAAAGTAATAAGTATAATTATTATAGTTCTCATAGTAACAACTGCATAATATGGGTAATAATGCATGTTATATTGATAATATTAAAAGTAATAAGTATAATTATTATAGTTCCGACGATAATAACTGTATAATATGCGTAATAATGCATGTTTAACTGATAATGATAAAAGTAATAAGTATAATTATTATAGTTCTAGCGATAATTACAGTATAATGTGGGTAATAATGCATGTTATATTGATAATAATAAAAGTAATATGTATAATTATTATAGTTCTGACGATATTAACTGTATAATGTGGGTAATAATGCATGTTATATTGATAATAATAAAAGTAATAAGTATAATGATTATAGTTCCAGCGATAATAACAGTATAATATGGGTACTAATGCATGTTATATTGAGAATAATAAAAGTAGTAAGTATTATTATTATAGTTCTAGCGATAATTGCAGTATAATGTGGGTGATAATGCATGTTATATTGACGATATTTGGAGTAATAAGTATAATTATTATAATTCTAGCGATAATTACAGTATAATATGGGTATTAATGCATGTTATATTAATAATAATAAAAGTAATAAGTATAATTATTATAGTTCTCACGATAATAACTGTATAGTATGGGTAATAATGCATCTTATAATGATAATATCGGGAGTAATAAGTATAATTATTATAATTCTCTCGATAATAACTGTATAGTATGGGTAATAATGCATGTTATATTGATAATAATAAAAGTAATAAGTATAATTATTATAGTTCTCATAATAACAACTGTATAATATGGGTAATAATGCATGTTATATTGATAATATTAAAAGAAATAAGTATAATTATTATAGTTCCGACGATAATAACTGTATCATATGCGTAATAATGCATGTTTAACTGATAATAATAAAAGTAATAAGTATAATTATTATAGTTCTCGCGATAATTACAGTATAATGTGGGTAATAATGCATGTTATATTGATAATAATAAAAGTAATATGTATAATTATTATAGTTCTGACGATATTAACTGTATAATGTGGGTAATAATGCATGTTATATTGATAATAATAAAAGTAATAAGTATAATTAGTATAGTTCTAGCGATAATAACAGTATCATATGGGTACTAATGCATGTTATATTGATAATAATAAAAGTAATAAGTATAATTATTATAGTTCTAGAGATAATAACAGTATAATATGGGTACTAATGCATGTTATATTGAGAATAGTAAAAGTAATAAGTATAATTATTATAGTTCTAGCGATAATTACAGTATAATGTGGGTAAAATGCATGTTATATTGATAAAAATAAAAGTAATAAGTACAATTATTATAGTTCTCATAATAACAACTGTATAATATGCGTAATAATGTATGTTTAACTGATAATAATAAAAGTAATAAGTATAATTATTATAGTTCTCACGATAATAACTGTATAATATGGGTAATACTGCATGTTATATTGATAATATTAAAAGTAATATGTATAATTATTATAGTTCCGACGATAATAACTGTATAATATGCGTAATAATGCATGTTTAACTGATAATAATAAAAGAAATAAGTATAATTGTTATAGTTCTCACGATAATAGCTGTATAATATGGGTACTAATGCATGTTATATTGATAATAATAAAAGTAGTAAGTATAATTATTATAATTCTAGCGATAATTACAGTATAATATGGGTATTAATGCATGTTATATTGATAATAATAAAAGTAATAAGTGTAATTATTATAGTTCTCACGGAACTAACTGTATAATATGGGTACCAATGCATGTTATATTGATAATAATAAAAGTAATAAGTATAATTATTATAGTTCTAGCGATAATTACAGTATAATGTGGGTAATAATGCTTGTTATATTGGTGATATTGGGGGTAATAAGTATAATTATTATAATTCTACCGATAATTACAGTATAATATGGGTATTAATGCATGTTATATTGATAAAAATAAAAGTAATAAGTATAATTATTATAGTTCTCATAATAACAACTTTATAATATGGGTAATAATGCATGTTATATTGATAATATTAAAAGTAATAAGTAGAATTATTATAGTTCCGACGATAATAACTGTATAATATGCGTAATAATGCATGTTTAACTGATAATAATAAAAGTAATAAGTATAATTATTATAGTTCTAGCGACAATTACAGTATAATGTGGGTAATAATGCATGTTATATTGATAATAATAAAAGTAATATGTATAATTATTATAGTTCTGACGTTATTAACTGTACAATGTGGGTAATAATGCATGTTATATTGATAATAATAAAAGTAATAAGTATAATTATTATAGTTCTGATGATAATAACTGTATAAAATGCGTAATAATGCATGTTATATTGATAATAATAAAAGTAATAAGTATAATTATTATAATTCTAGCGATAATAACAGTATAATGTGGGTAATAATGCATGTTATATTGATAATAATAAAAGTAATAAGTATAATTATTATAGTTCTAGCGATAATTACAGTATAATGTGGGTAATAATGCATGTTATATTGACGATATTTGGAGTAATAAGTATAATTATTATAACACTAGCGATAATTACAATATAATATGGGTATTAATGCATGTTATATTGATAATAATAAAAGTACTAAGTAGAATTATTATAGTTCTCACGAAAATAACTGTATAATATGGGTAATAATGCATGTTATATTGATAATAATAAAAGTAATAAGTATAATTATTATAGTTCTCATAATAACAACTGTATAATATGGGTAATAATGCATGTTATATTGATAATATTAAAAGTAATAAGTATAATTATTATAGTTCTCATAATAACAAATGTATAATATGGGTAATAATGCATGTTATATTGATAATATTAAAAGTAATAAGTAGAATTATTATAGTTCCGACGATAATAACTGTATAATATGCGTAATAATGCATGTTTAACTGATAATAATAAAAGTAATAAGTATAATTATTATAGTTCTAGCGATAATTACAGTATAATATGGGTAATATTGCGTGTTATATTGATGATAATAAAAGTAATAAGTATAATTATTATAGTTCTGACGATAATATCTGTATAATATGGGTAATAATGCATGTTATATTGATAATGATAAAAGAAATAAGTATAATTATTGTAGTTCTCACGATAACAAACGGTATAATATGGGTAATAATGCATGTTATATTGATAATATTAAAAGTAATAAGTATAATTATCATAGTTCTGACGATAATAACTGTATAATATGGGTAATAATGCATGTTATATTGATAATAATAAAAGTAATATGTATAATTATTATAGTTCTGACGGTAGTAACTGTATAATGTGGGTAATAATGCATGTTATATTGATAATATTGGCAGTAATAAGTATAATTTTTATAATTCTAGCGATAATTACAGCATAATATGGGTATTAATGCATGTTATATTGATAATAATAAAAGTAATAAGTATAATTATTATAGTTCTAGCGATACTTACAGTATAATATGGGTATTAATGCATGTTATATTAATAATGTGGAGGATAGCGAAGGTCGTGAGCTAACGGTTTGCACGAAGCAAACGACGAGTCACCTTTTGAAACCGTCCGTATTTCGAAAAGGAGTTAGTTAGTCTTGAACTGTCGCAAGTATTAGTATTGTTTTCGTGAGCGCTCCATCGTATTTTCAAATTCTGTGTATTGTACTTTGTCAAATATATATATATCGTGTTTATTCCCTTTTCTGGTGTACCCGGGATTATTTTATTCAAACAGGTTATGGGCCCAGATTAAAAAATAGTGAATAAATATCAGTGAAGTTTCATTTCGAGTGAAAAACTCAAGAGAAACGGTTACCGCGTGGCCAGTGATTTAACAGGAAGACTGTTACAAGGGTTATACGATTATTAGTCAATTCAAAAAAAAAAAAAAAAAATGGCAACTACCATTCGAATAGATCAGCTTACTGGCGATAATTATGACACTTGAAGATTCAAATGAGGGCTATTTTGAAGAAAAATGACCTATGGGAATATGTGTCGGGTGAGATACCTAAACCGTCGGTTACGGATCCAAAATATGCAGAATGGAAGAAAAACGATGGAAAAGCCGAGTCGGACATAGTTTTGGCTGTTAGTGCAAGTGAATTGATAGCACTCGATGGCCTGGAGACTTCTAAAGAAATCTGGGATAAGTTGAAGTCATTATACCAGTCTAGTGGTCCAGCGCGAAAAGCGTCATTATTGAAAAAGTTGGTATTATCGCGTATGCAAGAGGAGGACGATTTGCGCAAGCACATTGCGGATTTCTTTGACGCCGTGAAAAAACTCAAGGAAATTGGGTTGATGGTCATAGACGAATTACTTGCAATTCTACTGCTGTATAGTCTACCGGATTCTTTTTCGATGTTTCGAACAGCGATGGAATCACGTGACGAATTACCAACAACGGAAGTTTTAAAGGTCAAAATCGTTGAAGACTATGAAGGCAGGAAATCCAAATGTGCAGATCATGGAGCGATGTACGCGAAACGGTTAAATCCACGCTTCCAACGGAAAGGAAACGAAAACAAAGAGAAGAGCGAAGATCAAATTCAAAAAGGTAACGGCAAAGCGGAATGTTACCGTTGCGGCAAATTTGGCCATTTCGCAAGGGAATGCAAAAACAAAACATAGAGGAGGCCAAAACGAAGCGCGCGACAAGCGGAAGATCGGAGCGAATATACTAAACAGGGAGGTCAAAGCAAATCATGTTTTTTGACGATCACTACTGAAGAGGCAATGACCATCCAAGCAAGTAGTTCTGTATGGTGCATAGACAGTGGATGCACGGGACACATGTGCAACCAAAAGGAACTATTTAAACAAGGATTAACTACAATAAAAAGTGAACTGAGTCTGGCCAATAATAACAGTACACAAATAAATGGGATGGGAAAAGTAAGCCTCGCAGTGGACACGGGCAGCGAAGAGCGCCAAATTGACATAGAAAAAGTGTTTTATGTGTCCGATTTACGCACGAACTTATTATCAGTGTCGAAGATAACAGATCGCGGGTTTGAAGTAAGGTTTCGGAAAGACGGTGCGGTTGTAATTGACAAACAAAACAAAATACATATGCGTGCGGATAGAGTAGGTAACCTCTACCACGTGCGAATGTGTCAGCAAAAGGCAAACCAAGTTGTAGTGTCGAAAAGTCCAATAGATGAGTGGCACCGTCGGTTAGGGCATGTCAACGAACGTGACCTCAAAACAATGGCAAAAGGTGAACTAGTGTACGGGTTAAATATTAAAGACAACGAGAAATTATCGGAATGCGAAATCTGTGTAAGCCAGAAGCAAACGTGCAAGCCCTTCCCAAAGGGTAGTGTGAATTGTAACGTCCCTGGAAGAATTTTTTCTTTTAAATATGGCAGTCCTATGTTCTATACGTATATGCGCTAACAATTTAGTTACCGACGGAATTGGACTATTACCGACAGTATATAATATACTATTACTTTATGTATAAAATTCGACGGTCGGTAACCGATGTTATATACATTTTTGATTTATATTAATTATTTTATGATTTTCATTTAAAATAGATAGTATGCTTCATAAAGACAATCAAATGTTTAGTTAGAACAATTAAAACAAGATTTATGTATTATTTTATAGTTATTCTAATAAATGTATAGTTCTATATGGAAAATTCCGCGATGTTATGTGCCTACGTGCCGCGATGCTCACCCCGAATTTCCTAGTATTCTCGCGCAATCTTAGAGAAAGATAGAAATACATTTTACAATTACGACATTATTAATTATTAAAATTATTGGTTAAACAAATCAGCTAATACATATCAAGTCTACTAATATAATGTTATACGGAACTAAAGTCTGACAATAGTTTATTGCAGTGTATATTGTAAATTAGAATATTACTCTATAGAATGTTCGAGAAGCATCATATGCTTATACATTAGATTCAATCCGAATAGAAGTACGTGCGTAGCGTATAGAAGAAGATAGCGAATGCAATTTTCATTAAAACACTATTAAACCATAATTTTTGTATCAACAACATAAACCACCGAGTAGAGTGCGATATTAACAATGTAATCAAATCGTTCATTTTCATAAATAATGTCTAATTACGATATTATACGATAATTATATATTTCGGCATTATGGGGGTTTTCCGAGAATTTGCCAGACTGGCGAGTATAAAAGCCGGAGCGAAACTCGCTCAAATCGCAGAACAGTTTTCGAAGTCGAGCACGCTGGAAGTCTCCTGGATAAGTATAACCGGAACAGTTTTCGCTGTCAAGAGCCGACACGATTCTTAATACTTGACTGGTAAAGCGAGTATACGCCATTTGGATACTTGATCGTGGGTCGTTCTAGTAGCCAGCGAACAGCAGGCTCCCCATTCAAACGGTCTCGTCTCTGAAACTCCGTTAGGAGAGTGCTATACTTTGCGCCAAGAAAGGCTAAGATATCGAAAGGATAGCTCTCAGCTACTCATCTTGATTTTTGTCGGATTGCTAACGCGCCGTCAGATTCTCGGAGTTCGCTCTGGGTAGTTTCGTAGCCAGCTAACGCAGGCTCCCCATTTGAGCGGCTTGGTCTCTGAAGCCCGTGTCTTTTGGGTGGCAGTTCAGCAATTACGATTTTATATTAGAATCAATTGATTTGCTACCCTGTTAGACTTATACTGTTCACCCTTTTCCTGTATCGTTGGGTCGTTCTAGTAGCCAGTGAACAACAGGCTCCCCAATTAAGCGATCTGGTCTTGGCTGTCAGTGTTCGTTTTGACTAAAAGGGTCATGGACAATTAGTTGTCGAGCCAAATTAAAAGAGTAACTGTTCCGAGATATAAAATTCATTTAGAATCAAATAGAATTTGCAAAAACTTTAATTAATAAAAGAATATTGTTCTGTCGTCAGCGTAATTACAGTAGTCGACTACACCGCGTTAGATATCGATTAAAATCATTGATCTATCTAATTTTGCGAAAGCGTATTTAGGTACACTTAGAGATCACACTTAGGTCGTGTTCCTCGCTGCGGTAGACTATTAACGCGCTATTATTTCCATCAAACTCATAAAAGAGTATTCATTATATAGAGTCTATCTTTATTAACCAAAATAGAAATTGTAATTGCGATAGCGTTCAAACGAGAATTAAATAATATCGAATTTAGTTTATTTGCGAAAGCGAAGTTAGTTTTGTTTGAAATCAGATCTAATTAGAAATCAGATCATTTATTACATACTGTTTAATTTACTGAGTTCTATTATTTCTATTCTTAATATTATATCAAGATCCATTTAGTTTTATATTTTGTTGTTATTTGTTATTTGTTAAATTCATTAGTTTTAGTAGATTTATTGAATAAATCTTGTTGTTGAAAGATATTGACCTGTGGATTTCACTCCTTAACCGCACACCACACGAATCCCACAATCTTTAGATTTAGTTATTTTTCAAAACGAGTCGTTCAGTTGGTAAAAGCCGCTCTTTACCTAACTAGCGCTGTTAACTTCTGAACTTAGGTTCCAGAGTCGTTACACGTTTTAATAACAGAAAAATAAATTTTTTGGTGACAGCGGTGGGATACATCAGGTACAGGTCATTGAACGTAGCTGCAGATACGTGTCACTGATCACCTGTGTGGTAAGAGAATTTTCTCTGCGGAGGTCAAGATCATTCATACCTAAAATAAAAAAAATAGACATTTGAAAAGTATCAGGTCAGTCCAAAAGTTCGTGCGCATTTTGGCGAAATCTTTGAATGGTGTAAATAAAACACAATTTAACATTTTAATCTATGATATATTTTCCGCCGCTATCTACAATATCTCGCCATCTTTCTGTTAGCTTTGTTATTCCATTGGTGTAAAAAGATTCTGGTTTTGAAGCAAAAAAACTTCTAAGTTCATTTTCTATATCCTGTTTCGAATTGAACTTTTTGCCTTTGCAAAAATTTTGTAAGGCACGAAATAAATGAAAATCACTTGGGGCAATATCCGGGGAGTATGCAGGATGCGGCAAAAGCTCCCAATTCAGTTCATTAATTTTTTGCAGCGTTGTTCGAGCCGTATGTGGTCTAGCGTTATCATGGTGGAACAATACTTTCTTCATATTCACCAATCGCGGGCGTTTTTTAATCATTTCTGAATTTAAACGGCAAAGTTGTTCACTGTACACATCTGCATTAATCGTTTTATTTGGTTCTAACAATTCATAGTAAATGACACCATACATATCCCACCACACACTTAGCAGAACCTTTTTGGGATGTAAAGACGCCTTTGGTGTTGGAATTGGCTGCTTATCTTTGTCTGTCCACTGTCTTTTTCTGGTGACGTTATCATAAACAATCCATTTTTCGTCACCTGTTACCAAACGGTCTAAAAATGGCTCTCTTTCAAAGCGCGATAGAAGGGAAATGCAGATGTTTAATCGCTGCTGGCAATTGGCTTCGGACAGCTCGTGTGGTACCCACTTTCCAAGCTTGGATACTTTTCCAATCTCCTTTAAATGGCGAAAGACTGTCCCATGAGATGAATGCATCTTTTCTGCGATCTGATCTACTGTTAAATGTGGATCTGATTCCACAAGATTTTTAAGAATGTCGTTATCAAAGTCGACAGGACGTCCTGAACGGGGTTCATCATTAATGTTGCTTTTTCCAAGTTTAAATTTTTCAAACCATTTCTGGGCAGTCCTTACATAATAGTATGTGCACCATGTACGCTATTAATTTTTATTGCTGCAGATCTGGCAGTTTCACCACTCGAAAAGAAAAAATATAAAACAGCACGTTTATACTCGTTATCTATATTCATTTTTTATCGGTACTGATATGCGTCTGATGTTTACGAAATTTGGTGACAAACTGACTAAAACATCAGACAAGCGATGACAAGTTTCGACAGGTTCGGAATCTCATCGACCTGGTAATGAGACATCGCGAATCCCATACATGCTACTAATGCGCACGAACTTTTGGACTGACCTGATATATACGTAGAGAGAAAAATATATATAACAAAAAAAAAAAATAATATAAATAATAATATATATATATATTAATTAATCAATCATAGTAGATTTTTAAAATGGAAGAGGAACTAGAAATTCAATCAGGGAGCTCTACTCCTTCTGCTCCTCAGATTAGCATTCGAGATGCATCAGATATTGTGCCTCCATTTGACGGCCATAATATTCCCTTGTATCAATTCACGAAAAATTGTCTAAATGCAAAAAGTATTATTTCACCTCACGCCGAGTATGGCTTAGTTCAATTGATTAAAAATAAATTATTCGGCCAAGCTTCTAGAGTCATTGCAAGTGGTGATTATAATACTATCGACGAAGTAATTACTGTTTTAAAATCACGTTTTGCTCCGTTATATACTTCATACCAATTGTACGGCGATCTATCTAAAATAGCACAAATGCCAAATGAAGCAGTAGTAGACTATAGTAGTCGTGTTTCGAGTCTTTTATTACAGATTAAAAATTGTAACGAAATAGAGCAACCACAGCTAGCGCCGCAATATAACAAAACCGCTGAGACAAACGCAGTTAGGGCATTTCTGACAGGTCTGCGACCGGAGATTTATGGTAGGCTACGAAGTCATGAATATATATTCTTAAACGACGTGATTAGCGCAGCGATTCTCGCTGAAGCGGAATTTAGGGAAAATCAGGTTCGTTTAAAAATGGCAGAAGACTACTCTCGCGCTAGTAGTTATAGGCGTCCGAATTATATATCAGGGCCTCAGCAGACGGCTAGGGTACAATGGCAGCAGAAATTTTGTCAACACTGTCAGAGGTTAGGGCATAGAACGCAGGACTGTCGAAATACAAGTCAGCCAGGAAGACCATGGACGGAAGTTAATCAACCAGGGCCACAGCATACAGCCCCAAGTCCAAACAATCAGATAACTAGCCAAAGTATTCTTAGAAGGCCTCCAGTAGCTAAGCCTCCTCCTCCTACTTGCTCATTTTGTAAAAATATTGGACATACGATAGAACAATGCAGGAAAAAAGCATATCAAGATAAAAAGACTGAACAGGTGCGTAGTAGAACAAATTTTATAATACCTACTAAAGTCATTAAGAAACCTCCTAGTATCGCGGTAAAAAATAGAATTTTTCAAAACGGGTCAGCTTTACTAATGATCGATACGGGATCTGATTTAAATTTAATTAAGGAATCGTCATTAGCACACACTGCACAAATTTATACAGATGTCTGTTTACAATTAAGTGGTATAACTAAAGGGAAAATTTCTACAATAGGATACATCAAAATGAAGATATTTAACCACGAGACGATATTACACATTGCCGAAAATTTGCCGATTGAACAAGACGGAATCCTTGGAAATGAATTTTTTCAAAATACTGAAGCAGTCATTAATTATCCAAAATCTATTGTGATTACTAAAGACTTCACAATACCATTCGAAGATCCAGTAATTCATATAAAACCCAGGGAAAGAGACGTGATTCCAATTAAAGTCTTAAACACTAATGTCAGCACCGGATACGTTCCTAAATTAAACATAAATTCTAAATTACATATCGGTAACGCTATTGTCACTAATAGAAACGGAGTAGCATTCATATACGCAATTAACGTTTCCTCTGAAGAAATTAAAATTCCTATGCCAGAAGTAGAATTACAACCATTTGAAGAATCACCCATCGAAAATTTGCCTTCACCAGATACACCTAGAGTACAAAAATTATTTAATCTATTACGCTTAGACCATTTAAACTCTGAAGAAAAATCTAGTGTCGAAAATCTAATTAGGGAACATGCAGACCGATTTAATTTGCCGGGAGAAAATCTAGCAGCAACAAATAAAGTGCATCATCGCATCATTACTACCGATGATGTACCAATTAATGTTAAACAGTATAGATATCCACAGTACCATAAAGAAGAAATTAATAGCCAAATAGACGACCTTCTCCAAAAAGGTATTATAGAACAATCCACCTCACCTTATAACTCGCCCCTATGGATTGTACCTAAAAAAGAAGACTCTCAAGGTAAAAAGAAGTGGAGACTAGTAATCGACTTTAGAAAATTAAACGAGAAAACAATTGGTGATGCATATCCTCTTCCTAACATCACTGATATCCTGGACCAATTAGGAAGTGCCAAATATTTTTCAATTTTTGATTTGAAGTCGGGATTTCATCAAATTCCCATGCATCCTGACGATAAGAGTAAAACTGCATTTTCAACCCCCTATGGCCATTATGAATTTAATAGAATGCCGTTCGGACTGAAGAATGCACCGGCCACTTTTCAAAGACTAATGGACAATGTACTATCTGGACTTCAAGGGATAGAAATATTCGTGTACTTGGACGATATAGTGATCTATGCCAGTTCACTTAGGGAACACGAAATCAAGTTCCATAAATTAATGGAGAAACTCAGAGATGCCAACTTGAGCCTACAGCCTGATAAGTGTGAGTTTTTGAAAAAAGAAGTAACATACTTGGGCCATATCATCAATGAAAACGGGGTGAAACCAGACCCTAAGAAAATAGAAGCAGTAGAGAAATTTCCAGTACCAGAAACAGTAAAAAACGTAAGGCAATTCCTAGGACTCTGCGGGTACTATAGGAGATTTATTAAGGATTTCTCTAAGTTGGCCAAACCACTGTCGGATCTGACGAAGAAAGAGCGGAAGTTCGAGTGGACACATCTCCAGCAGGAAGCCTTTACCATCCTTAGGGAAAGTTTATGTAAAGAGCCGATCCTAACGCATCCAGATTTCAACAAACCATTTAATATTACCACAGATGCGTCAGGCATAGCAATTGGAGCTATCCTCGGCCAGGGTGAAATTGGAAAAGACCAACCTATCGCATACGCTTCAAGAATCCTTAACCCTGCTGAAACACGATACTCGACCACGGAGCGAGAATTACTCGCCATTGTCTATGCAGTACACTATTTCCGCCCATACGTCTACAGAAGAAAATTCTTCCTCATCACGGACCACAAACCCTTGGTTTGGCTAAACAACGTTGCTGATCCAACATCGAGGTTATTACGCTGGCGAATCAAGCTAAGCGAGTACGATTACGAAATTAAGTACAAAGCTGGAAGTTTGAACGCTAATACGGACGCACTATCCCGTAATCCCGTTCAGACGAAAATACTACCAGTCAATTCCAAAAGGCCTCGACCATCAACTACCAGCACTGACACTAAGAGAGAAATCAAGAAGAAAAAGGAGTGGCATCAATATAAGACTCGTCCACGAGATTCAGCTACATCTAGCCCGAGAGAAGTTAAAAAGAAAAAGGAATATCATCAACATAAAACTCGACCACGAGATTCCACTACAACTAGCTCCAGAGAAATTAAAAGAAGAAAAGAATGGCACCAATACGAAACCCGACCACGGGAATCAACATCCAGTTCGCGAGAAGTTAAGAAGAAAAAGAAATTTCACCAATATCCTACACGTCCATTAGAAGAGACAAGTATTGACCGACTGCCAAATAAACGAAGAAGGAGAATAAAGCAAGAAGAAACCTCTGATGAATCGAACTATTATGATACGGACGATTCAGATAACGAAATTATTAGCCAGAGAGGAAATGAAGAATCTAAAATAGTGGTACAAGCAGAAATACATCCACCACCCTCGGAATTTAGAGTAAAAACTCCGCCACCATTGATTCTGAGGAAAAACGATCCTGTAGTAATTGGGGATGAAATAGAAGAATTAGATGAAGATGCCATAATACCTAAACACCTATTCAAAGATCCTCCTAAAATTAACGCCAACTCTTCCTCTCCAGAACCCCAGGAAGAAGAAACTCCTCCTATTACACCTGAAATTTTAAACAAAACCGGTCCAGTAACTCCTATTAAAATTAAAAGAGAAGGTGGAGAACTTACTGTTAGCAAAGCAAGGAAACCGAAAATAATAGAAGAGATAGTGAGTTCGATAACAGAAGTTAAAGATCATCTTTGGACTAGGAAGGGACCAGTAGCAGTATTCTGGAACTCTCAGGGAAATCCTCTTGACCCTGAATCAGAGTTGTTCATTAAAAGAAGGAAGATCAGACCAGCACCTAGGAAAGAAATTATACAAATTAAACTAAAGAAACAATGGTTGTTTGGCATAACAGTAACATCGAAAAAGGAATTACCACAAATTCTTAGGAAACTTGCGTTACTCCTTCAGAAACACAAAATTAGTGAGATTAGCTTACCAAATGATAAATATCTTAGGAAATTAGTATACATAATCTTTGCTGACATACCCATTCGAATCACCATCTGTACAGGTAATATTAAGACTCCGTCATTTGAAGAAAGAATTCCCATTATCCAGGAGAATCATACTACTCCCACTGGGGGACATAAGGGAATTAGGAAGACTTATCATCGTATTAGAGACAATTATTATTGGAAGAATATGAAAAAAGATATAGGTGATTTCGTTAAAACTTGTATAGATTGTCAAAGAAATAAGTTAGTGCGCATCAAAAATAGAGAACCAATGGTCATTACAGACACTCCATTGGACGCATTTGACAAAGTTTCATTAGATATATTAGGACCATTACCTTTGACTTCAAAAGGGCATAGTTACATATTAACAATTCAAGACAATCTAACTAAATACTCCATAGCAGCACCTATTGTATCGATAACTGCAGAGGATGTTGCCAAGGCATTCACTGAGCACTTCATTTGTAAATTTGGTAGCCCCAAAGCAATTTTAACGGACCAGGGAACATGCTTTATGAGTTCCTTGATGAAAAAGCTCGCAAAAATATTCCACATTCAGACATACAGAACTTCATCATTCCATCCTCAGTCAAACGGTTCCCTAGAAAGAAGCCATCAAGTTTTAATAGAATATTTAAAACATTTTCTCACTCAAGAAAAACAATGGGACGATTGGTTACCACAGGCAATGTTCTCATATAATACAAGTATACATGAAGGAACTAAATTTACACCTCATGAATTGGTATATGGCAGGAAAGCACGGCAGCCATCAAATTTTCCAATTGAAGAAGAAGTGTGTACATACCCAGATTACGTGGATAATCTTATTACAAAATTACACAATTTCCGAACCACTGCGCGAAATAATTTAAAATTGTCAAAACATCGTCAGAAATTTTATTACGATAAAAAGATTCGACCTACACAATATGAAACAAATGAAGATGTATTTCTTCTCAAACCACCACGAAAAAACAAATTAGAGAAGGAATACTCTGGTCCATACAAAATTATAAGGACCATAGAACCTAATAATGTAGAGTTGCAAATCGGTGGAAGAAACAAAAAACGTATCGTTCATAAAGATCGCATTAAGAGGGCCCATCTACCAATAAGGGATCAAGAATCGATAGAGAGATGAGCGTGCGCGCGATCAAGGATAGAGTAATTCAAATTTCCCGCGCTTTGTTTTGCAATAACGAATCGCGTCAGAACGCAGGCTCACTGTGAAGTATTCAAACGCATATATAATTGCTTTGTTAAATTTTCAAAGTAAATTCCAAGGAAAAAAAACACAAAATGGATCAGAGAAGGAATATATTAAACGCAGTATGCGTTAAAGATATTAATCTAACTTTTTTCTTTAAATACAACCCGTTAATGAAAAGATTATGTATAAATTGTATTGCTGGTGCACACACGGAGGCGAAAAAACAATGGTGGAGCATAGGCAAGACTCAAATTTCTAATATTATTTAACAAATTAATATAATTTGGTATATATATATGTATATATTTGTGCATATAGGATCGCATTTTGTCGTCCGGCAGGACTATGCAGTAAGGAAAAGTCACTGCGTAAAGTGTCGAAACATATTGTCTCATATAATGCCAGCAATCGCTTGCAGCGAATGCAGCGAAAAAATAGCTAGTATGGATGAAGAGGAGATTGAAGCCTATAATGATGGAGTTTTATTGAATATAGGAAGTGGTTATCCAATTGTGGAAATTGAAAACATTGGGCCCCAAATACATCTCCATATGCATTAAAGAAATATAAATATGTATATATAACTATATTTTGTTAAAAAAAAAAAGAAGAAGAGAGATATTTTAATTTCATTTGTATTCCATAAATAAATTCTTTTTTTTTGTTAATATTCTTGGTAAATAACGGTGTAAAAATTTATTACCCTCTATACATATATTCTACAATATTCAAACGAACAAAATGACGCCATATTAATTATTGTAAAAATGGCGAGAAGGGCAGGCAAAAAGGTTTTGTTCAGAAATTTAAAAACTAAATTGAGGAAGAATTTGAGCAAGGTAATTAAAAAATATATCAAAATACGTGCATATATAACTAAATAAACCATAATTTCTATATAATTAAGGAGGATTCCACTAATAAGTGGAATTTAATTAAAATCGAAATACCCGATTCCCCGTATAAGGACTATAAGAAAATAAGCAATCCTAAAGATCCAAGAAGGAAATATTGGAAGTTGTTATGGTTGTTTGGGCAAGGAGCTGCGTCACCCAGAAATAATGAAGACAACTGCCGCTGTACAAAATGTATTATTTACAAATTCGCCAAACAACAGTCTCTGGAGGACCAGAGACTTTCATAAGGGGGAAGGTGTAACATCCCTGGAAGAGTTTTTTTTTCTTTTGGCAGTCCTATGTTCTATTCGTTACGCGCTAATAATTTAGTTACCGACGGAATTAGACTATTACCGACAGTATATAATTACCTTATGTATAAATTTCGACGGTCGGTAACTGATGTTATATACATTTTTGATTTATATTAATTATTTTATGATTTTCATTTAAAATAGATAGTATGTTTCATAAAGACAATCAAATGTTTAGTT
Source organism: Megachile leachella (assembly GCA_963576845.1). NCBI lineage: Eukaryota > Metazoa > Arthropoda > Insecta > Hymenoptera > Megachilidae > Megachile > Megachile leachella. The sequence goes on along the minus strand of CAUYWW010000099.1, from coordinate 154,186 downwards.
AGAATAGTTAAAACAAGATTTATATATTATTTTATAAGCTATTGTAATAAATGTATTATTCTATAAGGAAAACTCCGCAATGCTATGTGTCTACGTGCCGCGAAGCTAGCCCCGAATTTCCTGGAATTCTTGCGTTACCCTAGAAAAGGATAGCAATACATTTTACAATACGGACATTATTAATTATTAAAAACTATTAGTTAAACAAATCAATCAATACAGATCAAGCGTACTAATATTATGTTATTCGGAACTAAAGTCAGATATTAGTTTAGTATAGTATATATTGTAAATTATAATATTATTCAATAGAATATTCTAGAAGCATCATACGCTTATACATTTAGCTCCGATCCGTATAGAAGTCGTGCGTAGTACACAGAAAAAGATAGAAAATGTAATTTTATTAAAACACTACTAAATTACTATTTTATTATCAGAAATATAGACCATTATGTAGAATGCGATATTAATAATGTAATTTAACCGATCGTTTGCTCAATTAATGTCTAATTATGGATTTATATGACAATTATATATTTCGACGTTATGGGGGTATTCCGAGAATTTGCCAGATTGGCGAGTATAAAAGCCGGAGCGAAACTCGCTCAAATCGCAGAACAGTTTTCGAAGTCGAGCCAGCTAGAAGTCTTCAGATAAGTATAACCGGAACAATTTTCGCTGTCAAGAGCCGCAACGAGTCTTAATACTTGACTGGTAAAGCGGGTATACGCCATTTGGATACTTGGTCGTGGGTCGTTCTAGTAGCCAGTGAACAACAGGCTCCCCATTCAAACGGTCTCGTATCTGAAACTCCGTTAGGAGAGTGCTATATCTAGCGCCAAGAAAGGCTAAGATATCGAAACGATAGCTCTCAGCTACTCATATTTGATTTTTGTCGGATTGCTAACGCGCCGTCGGATTCTCGGAGTTCGCTCTGGGTAGTTTCGTAGCCAGCTAACGCAGGCTCCCCATTTGAGCGGCTTGGTCTCTGAAGCCCGTGTCTTTTGGGTGGCAGTTCAGCAATTACGATTTCATATTAGAATCAATTGATTTGCTACCCTGTCGAACTTATACTGTTCACCCTTTTCCTGTATCGTTGGGTCGTTCTAGTAGCCAGTGAACAACAGGCTCCCCAATTAAGCGATCTGGTTTTGGCTGTCAGCGTTCGTTTTGACAAAAAGGGTCATGTACATTTAGTTGTCGAGTCAGACTAAAAGAGTAATTGTTCCGAGGTAATAATTTAATAGATCCAGACAAATCTTGAAATTTTGAATTAAGGAAAGAATATTGTTCTGTCATCAGCGTAATTTCAGTAGTCGACTACACCGCGTTAGATATCAGATAAAATTGTTAATCTGTCTAATTTTGCGAAAGCGTATTTAGGTACACTTAGAGAATCACACTTAGGTCGTGTTCTTCGCTGCGGTAGACTATCAAGCGCTAATATTATTAATAATTTCGTAAAAGATCTTTTTCATTATATATACTACAAACGTATTAATCAATATAAACTCTGTAATTGCGATAGCGTTCGAGACGAGAACCGAATAATTTAGGATATCGAATTCAATTAATTATATAAAAGCGAAGTTAGCTTTATACGAAAACAGACTTAGGTACGATTTAATATAAAGTATTACCTAGCGAGAGTCATTTAGTTAGATTTATAATTATCTATTGCGTATTGCTTAATTTGTCAAGTTCTATTATTAATATTATATCAAGTCCATTTAGTTTCGTTCATCAAGTTAATATACTTTTTATATTTTGTTGTTATTTGTTATTTGTTAAATTCATTAGTTTTAGTAGATTTATTGAATAAATCTTGTTGTTGAAAGATATTGACCTGTGGATTTCACTCCTTAACCGCACACCACACGAATCCCACAATCTTTAAATTTAGTTATTTTTCAAAACGAGTCGTTCAGTTGGTAAAAGCCGCTCTTTACCTAACTAGCGCTGTTAACTTCTGAACTTAGGTTCCAGAGTCGTTACAAATATATCTCCAGCTTAAACGTTCCCTTTCATTTGGTTCTCATGTGTTTCAGTCATATTAAATTTTTGTTCCTCCAAACTCTCTCTCTCTTCTCCCTTTCTCTCTCATTGGTATTTTATTTAAGAAACAGCCGATAAAGGTTAGCGCGTACAGTGGCGTGCTGAACGTACCGTGATAGCGCGTACAACGGACATGCTGTTCGAAAAAAATCGAATCGGAGCAAGCACGTATACAGAGAAGTTTAGCTCGCGCTGGGCACAATCGATTCTTACAAATCCACCCATTTCCATTTTCTCTTTCTCAAAATTTCGAGGTCATAGTTACAGTATACATAATAATATATTATTTTGTACGTATAAGCGAAAACTCGATATAAAATATCGGAGAAATCACCCGTACCGAAAACTCTTCGCTTTGGAAGAAGTTTCCATTTCAGAAACCGTTTTTGTCAGTCATAGTTACATATTATTTCGTTTTAATATCTCTGCGCTGTACGTATAGTGAAGAATTATTTAACATAGTTCTTCACCGTACCGAAAAACTCTCCGCAAGGAAGAAGTTTTTCTCGCGCATCGAGAAAATATTTAGGCGTTCGAGACGCAGAAAACATTAAGGGACGTAATGTAATTTGTGTATTTCGGAATAAATATTCCGCTTCATAATTTTGTAGCCTCTCGTTTGAAAGCGTAGTAACGAACAAGTTCGTTCAACACCACTTTCTGGTTCATTTTTATATTTAACCATTTCTGTTGCCGTTCATAACGGCAACATGGTTTATAGCCTGTGTCTTTTCTTGAAGTACAACGTACACACCGAAGTGCACACGAGTCACCAGCCTCATGTTAAAGGTTTGTCGCATAAGTGCCATTTGGTCTTAGACGCCGACACGCGACAATGCAGTGTGGAGAAAATCCTGAAACGATGCCGAGAACACGAACAGTCGAGGTAACAAGAAGTTACGCACGAGGAGCGGTGGACTAGTTCTCAACCGAGGTCATAGAATAGCCACGCGCCCGACTCCGTTCCGCCTGGCACGTTCGGACCGAACGTCTCCTTACAGGTACCGAACGGCCGGCCGGATCGTCGGCGACGCCGGCCGTTACGCGCGAGCGCTTACCGCGCCAACCCGCGAACCGATCGTGCCATTTCGAAAGTGCGGTAAAACTTAGCGTGAAAAAATCGATATTACAAAAAGTTGTGAAACACGCTAAAAAGTATACGGACGATGTTTTAACAATTATTTTACGAAATTTAATGATAAAATTAGTCGAAAAAAATTTTTTTATTTTTTTTTCGCCAAAATCAATACACAAACGAATCGCTAATGTACTAAACGAGCAGCAAACAACAAAATACATCGTTATAACATATAAAAATTGAGAAAATATTTCTAATATTTCAAAGAAATAAGGAAAATTCATTCCGCATAGTCGGTTCGGCGCCCAGTCCGAACATGCCAAAGTTCCTCCGGCATAGTCGGTTCGGTGAATCGATCACTGATAACCTATATAAAAAACCATTAAAACGTATAGAATAACGTATTACCAGTACATTTATACCACTTTGGCACGTTCGGATTCATAAATAACAAAATTATTGAAAATTTTTCGTTCCGCATAGTCGGTTCGGTGAATCGATGACTGATAACCTGTATAAAAAACTATTAAAACGTATAGAATAACGTATTACTAGAACATTTATACCACTTTGGCACGTTCGGATTCATAAATAACAAAATTATTGAAAATTTTTCGTTCCGCATAGTCGGTTCGGTGCCCAGTCCGTGTGACGTCGGACGACCGACGTTGATATTAGTTATAAGAACATATATACTCTATCCCTTTTTATTATACAATATATAATCATAGCTTGTAAGACGTTATGTTCAGTTGTAAAGACATATATATATATTCCATATACTATACTTAGTCCACATGTAATCATAGTGCGTAAGACATGTATAACCTCGTAGCCTGTAAGATATACTCCGTAGTTCGTAAGACATGTATAACCTCGTAGCCTGTAAGATGTATTATGCAACGGTTAGATTAGGGAACATTATGTAATCGCTTAGCATAGGCACTCACTCGGAACTTTCCCATCAAATCACCAGTCTTATTCTCCGAACTCCAATCTTACAAACATCCTTTATTCGAACTCCTTATCTTATAAACATCCCGTCGACATCGATCCTTTCTCTTAACTCCAGTCCCATAAACATCCTCTTCAAAACTCCTTATCAAATAGCCTAAACATCCTCCCGATAAGCCGACCAAAACACTTCTAAGAACCAGTAACCACAACATCCTCTTGCATCAGTCCAGAACCTTCTAGAACAGATCTCCAATCTCCTTTGTCTCCCAGCTGTATAAATACCACCCCATCCGATCCGCCCGACAGTTCAGTTCTGCGCCACGGTAACCTCGGAGACAGGTAATCCTGCTCCAGGCCCGTCGATATACGAAACACATCAAACATATTTCCTTTCGGGAGATCGTAACCGACTCCCCTTGGCGACCGAGTGAGTAAAATAATATTATAAAGGAACATTGTACAACGCATATATACATATACTTGGAGAATATACACACATCTACTTTGAATTGCATCTACTTTGATATCTACGAAACCTGCACGACGCGAAACCTATTCTCCTAATAATCCGAGTGCTTATGCTAATGCATAAGGAAAGTCAATTAGTTGCTACCCGGTAGAAGAATATTTCGACGTCTCCATACGGCAACCTCACGGACCCAGGGTTTAGACGCGTGCTTAAGAGCTGCGTTCGCCTGAAAGCTGAGTGTAACGCAGGAAATAGCGGCCGATAACGCGAGTTGAATCTTATAATATTTCCTCACGTAAGCCAGGCCGTAACAAATTGGTGACAGCGGTGGGATTATCGACTCAGCACCGTGAGAACACAGCCGTTGATTCAACGCCTCGAGAGCCGAAGATAAGAGACAGGAAAAGGATCGGGTACGCTTGGCGATAAGCTCCAGACTCCAGCCACCTGCAGCGGGAGATAAGAACGCCGCATACGCAAGAACAAAGGCCCAAGGTTCTTTCCCACGAGTCAGCCAGACGCCACGTGCGTTCCCAGGCTCGGCCGGACCGGCCGACTGCGCGCGCCGATACCCCCACGCGGCGGACCGCCGCGACGCGCTCGCGACTCGCTCATTCAGTCACGGTTCTTCGCTCTACTCAGACGTCTCCCCACTACGCTCCGCGAACCAGTGTTCATTAATCTCAAGGGAATCACTAAGTTTCTCCGACTTCTCAAGGGCCCCTGCGCTCAAGGAGTTGTACCGGCACCTCGTTTAGAAGGAGCCTTAGTGAATTCTCTCAAAAATCCTTCAGGTGTTATTAGGCATCCGTGTCGCGCTCGCGCAATCTCCGCGTAGGTTTCGCCACGGTGTCAGGATACCCTGAGGATTTTCTTTTACCGCGACATATAAATAGAATTTCTCTTTTCTTTTCCTTTCCGCCGTGAGCGTCGGAGTATCAATGGGCAAAAAGAAACGTGGCTGTCGCGCGGGGAAACAAGTACAGGCGAAACGACGCCGCATTTTAGAAGCGAAGTTCCTAGAGCAGTGATGAGATATTGGACGGGTTTTTGCGCGCATGCGCGAGCAATGCAGGAGCGTACACAATGTATGTATTTAATGGCGCCACTAGATTTTTATATTATATATTTTGCTTACAGTTATTTTAGTGCCCTTACTTTCCATCTGCTCCACAAATATGAAAATATGTAGATACTCCAATTTTATCCAATCTATACATTCATATTTCACAACCAAATTATAAAAATTTTTGAAAAATAATAAGGGGTGATTAAGGTACCTTATTTTATTGAAACTTGTACTTCACTGAGACTAAAATTGCCGCGCATGCGCGAAAAAAAACCGTCCAATATCTCATCACTGTCCTAGAGCAAGTGTTCGGACCAAAAGTGAACGCGTCTATCAGTGATTTGGACACGGGAACTGTGAAACGGGAAGTGCCCCTATTGGATTACGACGTGTTAGACACTAAAAGTGCCGTGACGGTCTATGACCATAAAAGCATACCGGACAAGGTGTTAGTTGATTTTTTCCGCTCACTCAACAAAGAACAGTGGTCGTGCCCCGAGTCAGTGAAAAATTTCTGCAAGAATTATGCCGGCACCGCAGGCCGGCAGGCAAAGGACGAGCCCCGTGGAGCATCGTCCTCACAGCCCGGAGGCCACAACGAAGGAAGAGGTTGCACTGATCCAGGAGCAACAGGCAGAAAGGGAACGATGCCTTAGGGAGGAAGCTGGGAGAATTGACAAAGCCAGGCGCGAGTTGGAACGAGTGCGCCTACAGAACGAGGAGTTATTAGCGAAAATGCGCATTAATAAAGGAGAACCAGAAGCCAGAAAATCGGAGCACCTCGGGGATCCACCCAGAGGCATGGGGACCCCGGCCCTCGGCATTGGAGGAGAACCAGTCGATTACACGTTGGACGAGGCAGTAAAAATGGTGCCCATATTCGACGGAACAGTGCCGACCTTACACACCTTCATTCGCGCGTGCAAACGGGCACGCCGGCTGGTTCCTGCTCACGCCGAAGTCACACTGGTAAAGTTAATCGTCGGCCGACTCACCGGACATGCAGCGACCGCCGTGGAAGACGAAGACCCGACCACGATCGCAGAAATATGCAACCTGTTGAAGGAGATCTTCGGACCACAGAAGACCATCGATCATTATCGCGGCGAGCTGGCGAACATCTACATGAAGACCGGTGAGCACGTATTAGATTTTATAACCCGCGTTAAAGACTTACGGGACGCGATCCTCGACTGCGATCGAGATACGTCCGATCTAGACGAAATCGATGAATTCGCGAAAACGTGTTTTATTGACGGGCTAACGACCCCGCTGCGTTTTGACGTAAAACAGGCCGCGTCACGACCCCTGAAGTGCGTATTCAGAGAAGCGATCTCGAGTTTCAAACATCTTGAGCTCGAGAAAACGAGACAGGGTCGCGCCGAAGTACGCCGCGTAAATTTCGAGCCACGGGACAGAACGCCCGATTGGCGACCGAATATTAGTTATAGGAATGACAATGTACCACGTCGCGACGCGTGGCGCCCGGCGCCCCCTGGTCCATCGCGAACTTTCCCGAGAGACGACGGACTTACACGGTACCCGCGTAGAAACGAGGAAAGAAACCCGCCGCGATCTGACCGGTTTTGTCGATATTGTAACACCCCGGGTCACGACCTCTACGAATGTCGCAGGCGGCGGTACAACGAACAAACTCGAAATCCAGGGAACGGGCCTGAGCGCGAAAATAACCCGTACGATGGTATCCGAACAGCTCGAATTAACCGCATCGACGGACAGGGGACAATGATTCCACAGATAATCGCCGAGGCGCCGGAATTCAAAACTAAGTCCACCCTTATGGTCGATACGGGCGCGGAACCCAACCTAATTAAAATCGGAGCGCTAAGACCAGAAATGATCATAAATATAAACGACCGCATGTCAATATCGGGCATCGCGGCTCAGCCCATGCTCACCATCGGCGCAACCGAGGTGACATTGTTCGGGGAAAAGTTCAAATTCTATGTGGTTCGAGATTCTTTCCCGATATCCACTCACGGGATACTCGGGCACCCGTTCCTAACAGATGCGGATATTTCGATGCGCGACCAGTGCGTTCGGCGTAAGAACACAGTAATCCCATTCGACACCGGGAACACTATTAAAATTAAGGGTCGAACGATTATGAATGTTAGAATGCGTGCAATCGGTCCCGATACAGGCTACGTTGCGCGGAGGGAATTGGCCCCAAACGTGCTATTGGGGGACGCATTGGTTAAAATAAAACAAGGCAGGGTTATTGTAAGAATTGTAAACTTCTCCGACCAGGAGGTAGAATTAGAGGAACCTTGCGTGCAAATAGAAGAAGTTGAGGAGATCTCAAGAACCCCATCAGTAATGGGGCCTCACGCGAGCGTAAACACGATCGCGTCACAACCAGCTTCTGATCAGGATCGTGTAAACAAAATCCTGCAACTGATTGATTTGTCCCACCTAAATACCGAAGAAAGCGAACACGTTAGGGAGCTAATCGCCGAACATCACGACATTTTTCACCTTCCGGGAGACTACCTAGGGAAAACGCACGTTCTAGAACACCGAATTCCAACCACGGACAACAACCCGGTGCACGTCAAACAGTACCGATACCCCCCCATTCACAAGCAGGAAATAGATAAACAAATGCGCGAACTCCTCGAGAACGATATAGTAAGGCCTTCGACATCTCCATATAACTCGCCGTTATGGGTAGTCCCCAAAAAACCCGACGCACAAGGAAATAAGCGGTGGAGGATGGTCATTGACTTTAGGGCGTTGAACGAAAAATCTATAGCGGACGCGCACCCAATCCCGAACATAGTAGAGATTTTAGATCAGCTCGGAAGCGCCAAGTATTTCAGCGTATTCGATTGTAAAAGCGGTTTCCATCAGGTAGGAATGGCGAGGGAAGACGCCGAGAAGACCGCTTTCTCCACTCCCTTCGGCCACTACGAGTTTGCTCGAATGCCTTTCGGCCTCAAGAACGCGCCGGCGACGTTCCAAAGGCTCATGAACGTGGTACTTTCGGGACTCCAGGGTTCGGAACTATTTGTATACGTAGATGATATAGTGAACTACGCCAGTTCACTGCAGGAGCATCGCGACAAATTTAATAAACTAGCGAAACGACTTAGAGAAGCAAACCTCAAACTAGAACCCGCTAAATGTAACTTCTTGCGTCGCGAGGTCGCTTACCTAGGACATATCATAGGTGAAGACGGAGTCAAGCCGTGTCAGGAAAAGGTAGCAGCCGTCAGAAACTTCCCAGCGCCCACCTCGGTCAAAAACGTGAGGGAATTTTTGGGTCTGGCCGGATACTACCGCCGGTTCATTGACGGGTTTTCGCGAATCGCCAAACCACTCACGGTCTTGCTGAAAAAGACCAATAAGTTCACGTGGGGGCCCGAGCAGGTCCAAGCGTTTGAGAAATTAAAAGACGCACTATCCACCGAGCCGGTGCTTCGCTATCCCGATTTCAGCCAGCCGTTCCACATAACCACGGACGCATCCGGTCACGCAATAGGCGCGATTCTGAGCCAGGGGGAGATCGGTCAAGACCAACCAATAGCCTATACATCCAGGTTGTTACAGGGGGCAGAACTAAATTACTCAACGATAGAAAAAGAATGTTTAGCCATCGTCTACGCTGTCCAACACTTCAGGCCGTACGTATACGGACGAAAATTTAATCTAATCACTGACCATAGACCGTTAGTATGGGTAACCTCGGTAAAAGACCCCTCCTCGAGGCTTCTACGCTGGAGACTAAAATTAGACGAGTACGATTATAAGGTTATCTACAAAGCCGGCAAATATAACGTTAACGCCGACGCCTTATCGCGAAACCCGGCACCAGTCCTCCCCATCCACTCGAGACCACCGACGCCAGACGGGACGAGGCAACCGTCACCTCGAGGCACCGCGGTAGACATCGATAACGAAACCGATACCGACACGACTGACTCCGGTGATGAGGACGAGATAAGACCCGCGAAACGAACAACGCCGACCGTAATAAACATCCGGGACCGACTGATTACCAGACAAGACAATCTAGTAGTATTCGTCACGGTGGACCAACAGCCGCTGGACCAGGGAGGAATAGACCTGACAAACGAAAACAGACTCCGAATACCGAGCGACCTAGAATGCACTGTCCCTCGTGTCATTAAACACGCCGCGTTCCATATTATTCTACTACCCGTAACACTGACCGCGGGACAGAAACCATCTACCGACGGAGTACTATCATGCATGCAATCACTGAGCAACGTAACAGACGAACTCCGACTAGCGTCTTTCAGCATATCGCGCACGAACTTCGACTCCGTACCTTGGACATATACGACGCAAGTACTCGTGGACTTATTCGAGGAAACCGGGATCACGATATTCGCGTGTACACACGAGATCCGTATTCCCACGCCAGATAGGCGACAAGAGCTGCTTTTAGAAAGCCACGTCTCCCCCTCGGGTACACACAGGGGATTCGAGGATACGTTACGGAACGTTAATGCAAAATACTATTGGTCAACACTGAGGAACGACACTCGAACGTTGCTGAACGCGTGCACAAGCTGCCAGCTTCGGAAATTGACGCGGACGGGAAACAATCAAGCATTAGTTTTAACTGACACCGCGGGCAGGGCATTTGACAAAATCTCGTTCGACACAATCGGACCTCTCCCCTGTACCAACGCAGGAAACCGATACATACTAACCATCCAAGACCTATTGACAAAATATTCCCTCGCGGTTCCCCTCAAGGAAGCCTCGGCGGCCGAAATAGCAGACGCCTTCGTAAATCACTTTATCTGCCGATTCGGTGCACCCAAGGCTATACTAACCGATCAAAGCACCAACTTCACGAACATATTGATGAAAACGATCGCGAAGAGGTTCAGGATAGCTCATTTCCAGACGACCATTTTCCTTCCCCAGGGAAATGGACCCATTGAACGGGCTCATCTAGCCCTATCGGAATATCTAAAACCATTCGTAGGGAAGGAGGACTGGGACGAATGGCTGAATTTGGCGATGCTCGGTTTCAACACCAATACTCATGAGGAAACGCAGTATGCTCCTCACGAATTAGTTTTCGGAAAGCCTGCTCGAACCCCGACAGCCGGGAAGACCCTCGCGACGACCACAGACGACTCATACAATCAGTATTTAACGGAATTAGACGCGAAAATTTCTCACACGATATTAGGCGCTCGGAGGAATCTGACGGAAGCGCGCACACGGGCTCGTCAGTATCAGGGAAATCAGACACGCTCGGCAGGCTTTAAGATAGGTGATCGCGTTATAATCTCTGGCACTTCTGGGCGCGAAAGGAAACACGTGGGGCCATATGAAATTATAGAAGTACCGTCGAATGATATCGTTAAGATAAATGTGAACGGGAAAACAAAAGCGATAAGAACAGAATGCGTGAGAATGTTTGAAGCGAACCCCACCACGGCAGTCCATATCATCGCCCAAACACCCCCGGGCGGGTCACAAGTATCGGTAACCAAAACAAAACCCAACTATATAAGCCCGAACAGGCAGCGATCATGCCAGTTCAGAATCAACCGGCTCATCCGAAGCTTCGTGACAATTTTATTATTCATCGGCACAATGGGAGGAGCGAGTTACTTCCAACCAAGCTTCCCGAAAAGGGCGAATTGGAATCATTCGCCACAGGAGTGCTTGTTAGCCAGAGCAACCCTCGCAAACGGCATGCGCATGCAGTGCATGCAATGCATACGGAACATCCGAGAGCAGAGAAGATGCCACAGGGAACGCATCGAGTGGCTGTGGGACGAGAAAACGCCCGCAGGATGGACAAGACCAAACATCTTCAGCCTGTGGGAACTGTTTGGAGTAGAGCAAGAATACAAGAACGTGGACGAACCGGACTGGACCAAGGAAAAGGAAGCCCCAGTCCCAACCGGAAATTTAGGCCAGACAGCATCCCGAAGTCAGGCGAAAAGGATGCATCCAAGGGACAAAGTCCCCAACCCATTTCGGATAACTACACCGTGGTTATCCTGCCTGAGCGTCCGGCGAATTTCAAATTTAGAGCCGG